>CM055646.1:22544356-23744356 GCA_029378325.1 Elaeagnus macrophylla | reverse complement strand
ATGTTCAATTTATTTCTCTCTGAATCCAACATAATATAATCTTTTGTTTAGAGGGTTAAGGGCTGCCGATGTCTTACTTTTTATTAATACAATAAATTTTATTATTATCAAGTACAACAAAAAAGTGCTATTTAAAAAAAAAATACCGCAAATATCTTACTTTCTTATAAATAGAGTCACATGTCAAGCACATGGTTCATGTTGGAAGGACAATTTTAATGTAATTAATTTTTTATAAGCATTTTTTAAATTTCGTCCAACAAAAACACCCTTGTTAACGAAACGTAGCCAAAATCCCAACCCCAACCCCTACTCACGGCCAAGGAAATCAGCCCTAAACCCATCACCACCCATACTCATACCTATACCTATACCTATACCTATACCTATACCCATCCCTTCTCTAGGGTGATATTTGACAAAATTACTAATGAAGCTTTTGGAACTAATTTATGTAATTGAGCTTTCACCACGTCTGTATCAATAAAAGAGGTAATTTTTGGCATCGACATACAAATAGGAAGAAAGTATGAAACTTTTGCAATAAATCATAAATAATAAATCTAACACATTCTATAAGTATTTTATTTCAAATATTAGTTAGGACATGTTCATTTTTTTACCAAACGGTCACACTCATCAAGTAACAGAAAAAAGTATACCAATATAAATTATAAATTATTGTACTTGATGTTATGTATTTGTTGGACCTTTGAAATTCTTCTAAGTGCCTGTGAGTTGGAATATGTATGGATGGCGATAAGTTAGGGGTGGTTTCCTTGGACGTGGGTTGGCGTTGGAATTTTGGGTATGTTTCATGAAGGGGTGTTTTTGTGGGTAATAGGTAATGCCTGAGTTTTTTTTTTTTTTAAGTGAAATTCTAAAAAGGCCCTTATAAAAATGGCTAAACAAAAAATGCCCTTGTAATATGGGTCATGTGCTTGATATTAAATTCTATTTATATGAGCGTAGGATTTTATGATATTCTTTTTTAAGTAAGAGGACTTTTGGGTAGGGGTGGTAATTGTATCGTGTTAGTCATGTTTGTTTTGTGTTATTTGTGTCGATATTGGATTCGTTTTTTGTTATTCGCATTAGTTGACACATGAAAAAATTTACTCAAATTTTTTTCGTATTGTCTATTTATAATAGTAAAAAATAACAAAACCTTTAAGAACATGGAATAATTATTGATCCATTCTTATTAAAAAAAAATTATATTGTGTCGTATTTGAATCATATTATCGAATCGTGTCAAAAAGTACAATCTTATTTTTTAATTTTAATTTAATAATAATAATAATAATATTTATGCACTTATTTAATGAAATGTATAGTATCCTAACTCTGCTTCCCATTTAAACAAATAGATCAACCTTTTGACACAAACTACCGTGTAATGAATGATAGAAAATCGAAAAATACTCTCTTACCTGGATAAAGTATTTTCCACATATTTGATAATTCAATGAATACACTTATTTTTTATTATTATTATTTCAATAATAAATAAATCAAGTTGTCAGGTACAAATCCTAACATTAAATGTCGGGATATGCAGAATGGTTCGGAAAAAATTCCTTGCATAGCTAAATATTTTAGTAAACTGTAAACATGTACTTTCTTCTTATACTTGTAAGATGTGCGAGTCCTTAGAGAATGAGTTGACATGTGATGTGGGAAGAAAAGTTAGAGTATTTTATTTGTATTAATACTTGCATTTAAGGATCGGTAAAAAACCTACTAAATTAGAGCTTCATAGATGTGAATTTTATATGATTTGTTTCGGATTAGTTTAAAATAGATTATTTTTTTATGAGTCAGATCATAATTTATGTATAAAATCAACGAATTGAATCAAATTGAAACAAATTAGATCGATTTATGGATCGATCCAAAATTAATTATTTTTAAAATTATAATTTTAGTACTAAAAAAGTCACACATTCTAAAAATACTTTCCAAATTTTTATAATTATTTATTTAGAAAAAAATTATGATATTATTCTTTTATAATTTTAGATGATATCAAGTTAATAATGTTAATTTTTTGTTACAAAATTATTTTTTTAGATTTATAGATTATAATATTAATGAAAAAGTTTAATATATATTAATTATAAATAAGTAATAAATATTTTTCTACAAATTTATAATTTTTTTTTATTTATCAATTTAAAGTATGTAATATACTATATTAAATAATGTATTAAAAAAAATAGAACAATTCGAATCGGATCATGAATATCTATATAATCTACAAATTAATAACAGATCTAATCCATATAATCTACGGATTAAATCATTCTAAATCTTATAAATAACGGATCAGATCAGATCATTAGTAGATTAGATTGGATAAGATCCATTGCTATCCCTACTTGCATCTATATTAATTATATCTTAACAAGTAACAAAATTATCTTAAAAATTGAACCATTTTTTTATTTTTTAAAATAATTTTATCATGTATTAAAATTTAATTAATGTATATAAAAAAAAATTATAAATTTATGTATTGCGAGTATTTTTCTTCCCAACAAACTATAACTCAACCTTGGAGTTGGGAAATACGACGGCGCCAGTTGACAAAAGCGCTTGATACCTATATATACGAGGCAGGCGGGAGAGGTGAACTGTGACGGTTGATGCAGCCGTCCAGGTCCTTTAGGAAGTATTGGACTTTACTAGGCCCACTATTTTGTAGAAATTAAACAAAAGGTCCATTAAATATACCAATGGGCCTGATTCTCATCAGTTTATTTAATTTCGATAATATCCGACATGCTGAATTTGCCCGTCTTTTTGTAGTTTAATTGTATTGGTATTTAATTTCGCTTTTTTTTTTTATCTTTTACTCTAGAAAAGAATTGAAGTCCACAGCTATGATGGGCTACTTTTGTTCAAAATGTTTGCCATATTACAAACAAAAAGCGGACTTTGTATGTAGGGATTTCTTTGTATCAAAAAATATAGGCATAATCCTATCTTACTAATTTTAATTTAATATAAATTTTTTATTTTTATTTTTATATATTAAATCGGTCACCATGGAATAAGAATAATAAAAAAGGTTTATGCTTGCCTATTTTTAAAAAATATATATTATAAATATATAGGCTTATGAGTTTTAACAATTTACAAAAGAAGTAATCCTCCAGGAGATGAGACGAAGAAAAATAAAATGAAAAAAAAAAAAAAAAAAAGTTAACGGAGAAAAAAGAAATGAGAGTTTTTCTCTCCACAATTCATTTTATATGTTTATATTATTAATAAATATAATAATATATAATGCGTCATGTTGATTAAGATAAAAATCATTCTTTAGTGAGAAACAATATTGAAAAGAGAATCAATATTGAAAATGAAAAAAAAAAAAAAGTTAAGCTTTAGAGTCTAAGAGAGAAAGTAACCACTACTATATGTGAGAGATTTATCATATTAAGATAAAAATCAAAGATAATATAAATCAAAAATTTTGTGGGATTATTTTTGTATTTTTATTTATTAATTATACAGTAAAAAACATTATAAAATTTGTTAAACTATTTTGATTACACAAAAATGAGAAAAGTTATATCCAAAATATGTTACAATTATTTATTTATTTATTTATTATTATTTTATTCATCATCTTTTCTAACAAAAATAAATATTTTCTTCTCCAAGTTCTCAACAAATTGCTTACTATAAACTGAAGGTTCCCATTATTACCTCAATATACTAATGCCCTTGTCTATTAGTAGTAAATGAAAACCAGTAATCCAAGCCTATCTTTTCTTTTTTTCTTTTTTCGAAAGGGTAATAATATTTTACATTTATGACAGTTATCGTTACATTAAAATTGTATTAATTATTTATTTTATTTTTATAATTAATTATACTTTAATATAATTATTATTAATAAAAATTTATGTAAAAATAAAAATTTAAACTGTGCCAATATATTATTTTTAAGAAATCCATTACCAACATTTGAGCTGTTGAAACTTGCCGTATGGTAGGGGTGTTAATCGTGTCGTGTTAGTCGTGTTCGTATCTTATTTGTTCGTGTTCGTGTTATTCGTGTTGTGTTTTTGTGTTTATTGACACATTAAAAAATTTACTTGAATTTTTTTGTGGTACTTATTTATAATAGTAAGAAATAACAAAATTTTTAAGAATATAAAAAAATTATTGATCAATTTTTACTTAAAAAAAATTCGTATCAAATTACATTCGAATCGTATTATTATATTGTATTCGAAATTTCCACCCTATGGTACGGCATAACATTATGTGGAGAGCATCGTTTGGAACGCATGGCATGGAGAGCTTCCCAACAGTAATTCTTAACTCCAGTCTCCAATCACAGAATTCAACACTTGTTCTCACCTAGTTTTTTGTTTTTCTTTTTCTAAGAGAGACACGTGTCTTCTCTTAATTTTAAAAAATATATTTTATACTTATAATATTTATATATTTTTAATATTTTTTAAGTGTAAAATTAGAATATGTCTCCTCTCAATTTAAAAAAATGTAACTTTTACTTATAATATTATAAACGTTTATACAAAATATAATTTTATATTACATATTTTTATATATAATAATTAATACAATTACTAAATGTTCTTTTCATTTTTATTATTGTTAAAAAAAATTATATATTTTTAGTTTTTTTTTTAATTCTTCAACATAAAAAAACAAGAGTTATAATCTATAAATACAGAAAATAAAAATGCTTAATTTCTTATAAAAATATCCTACTTGAAATCATTTCATTAACTATACCTTGATAAAAACTAAGGTTAAAACAACATTTTTAAACAATATAATTAATTTTATATTTTAAAAAAAAGTTCTATTCATTTTTTAGTTTATTTTTTTATTCCCTATATTCAATTTTTCATTCAATTTAACTGTTCTTTAATACTAAATTAAATTATAAAAAATTTAATTTGACTTATATATTATTCATTAGTACAATATGACTAATATTTTTTTTATATATATTTTTTAACAAATTATGTCCCTAAATATTTTTTATATTATTTTTTTAAAATAACATTACATAAATTACAAATCTTGATTGAATTTTTATCTTATATTTACATACTTAATAAAGAGTTTTTGATACTATTGAATTATTATGCTTTGACTACGAGTAAAATATTATTAGCAATTTATATGGTGCTTTTTTTAAACAAAATTTTTGACTACCTTTCTGCCCACAGGCCATAAATGATAATGGGTTTGTGAAAATTTGATGATCAACATTATGAGATTTCATATATCCTTTTGTTCTTTTCCTGCTGCCTATGCATGCATTGTAAGTTCCGAAAAAGCTGTTAGTATTTCTTTATTAAAAAAAAAAAAAAAAACTGTAGTTAATGCTTTACAGAGTCATCTTGAAGGTTAAGGCGTGATTATTGAAACTTTTGTAAAGTACTCTTCTCCCACTTTATAAAAAGTTTTGGGCCCGTGTGTTCTTCTGCGAGCTTCATAAATAGCTGTGGCCTGTGTGTGTATTTCACGGTACGTCAATTGCCCAGTGCCACGAAGCTGGTTCGAGCCCAAAACGTCTGCCCAATGTCAATAGTATTGTCAATTTTCTTTTACGGTGAATAACTGCAAAAAATACTCGATTATTTCAAATAATCCATTTTTTTTTACAATTTGATATAAATTTAATTGTTTGTAACTAAAAATAAATCTACTATAAAAAATTAAAATTTCATTATAAAAATACAAATATATAATATAATTAATAAAAATACATTTTTTTTTGATTATTTTCATCAACAATATAGTTATATATATCATTTTTATTTAAATTAAACTTAATTGCACACTATTTTATTTTGTACTATAAATTTCATTAATTTCAAGTATATAAATTCAAAATAAATTTATATATTTTTCATTGACGAAAAATCTTCAAATTCTCGCAAAATTTTCATACCTTTAGTGTATAATTTATACCGGTAAATAATTATTGTGGCATTAGAATTTGATTTAATTATATTACATAACCTTAATTTATACATTGAGTTTTTTTTTTTTTTACTCCCTAAAGAAAAAAATGTATGTTTATTTTTTTTACAACGAAAATGAATATACTTTTTTTAACGTAGTAAAAAACGAACATATTTTTTTTATTGAGAGATTAAAAATAAAATCAGATAAATAATATATTCATTTATAATTTTATATATTGAAGTGTTAGAATTTTATCCTCCCTCATTGACAATACTACCAATAAATGTCTAGTAAAAGTTTTAGAATGAAAAAAAAAAAAAAAAATCCTTTTTTTTTCTTTAAGTTCAAACAACAGGACTGTATTTTATTTACAAAGAAAAGATTTAAAATGAAAAAGTAACATCTTGAAATAACAAGGTATAAATGCTGGCACTATAAAAGCATTGCAATAAGCTACAAGACTAGCCAAAAACAAAGTAGATATTCTGCCAAAATTTTCTACCAAAGTTATTTATGAAGAAAGATTAAATGGAAATATAATATAGAAATGTGTCATGAGTGTTGTGACTGAAACTTACAAGGGGCTTTGGTATTTTCGAATACTCAAGTTGTGTAATTATAAATATGAATATACAGATCAACGAAATAAAATTTATTTGAATATATAAAAGATTTAAAATTAAAATTTTAATTACAACATTATGAATTTGTGAGTACAAACTTACATGTAATTAATGAATTTATTTATAGAAAAAGAAAACTGTCTTGAAAAAAATTGATGGCCCTCCTCGTGTCGGCCAGTTGAAAGAACTCATCCGGGATGTGAGAAGCCAGTGAATTGCTGTTAAGGGTGGAGCCTAAAAGTAAAAGACAAGTGCTATATTATCAACATGGATAGTAACATAACTTATAACATGTGTTTTTTGGATGGATTTTGTTAAACTGATTGCAATACATTATTATTAAAAACTGCTTTGGCACATCATTCCTATAGATCAATATTGCTTATCATTAATTTGTAGGTAGGGTCCGAGGTGAAACAACTGTCATGCTAACTTTTTCCATGATATATTCAGGAATTTAATTTCTTATAATTTAAATGTTTAATCATTAACCAGAATGCAATTTTCAGTTCTAATAATAGCAACAAAAAAAAAAAAAAAAAAGATAAATATAAATATAAAAGAAACTCCCGGATAATGTTTATATATGAAAAGGATAAACTTATTTGAGAAATTAGTAGAGTTGATTGAATGTTTGTTGCATAATTAAAGGCTTAAAGCCCAAGGAAGAACTCATCAGCATCAGAAACTTATCTACCAATCTTAACTTCTTCTTTTTTATTAAATATTAAATAAAAGTTACACAAACAAGCATATCCAATGACAAGTTTCAAACTTACATTCTTTAAGTGCTAATCTAATCATCTTAATTTAATTGATTGTCTGATTCTAAAAATTAAAAAAATTAAAAATTATTTGCTGGAATATTACAAGTTATCAATCAAGAAGAATTTTTTTTTTTTTTTAATAGGAAGTCTCATTATTATTTTTCCACTATTAACCTACTAAAGTTATAATATCATGTTTGTTTTGTATAGCTTATAAACACACTTTCTTAAAACATTAACTTAGGACATGTTTGTTAATAATTTTTATTTATGATTAAATAATTAATTTTGATAATTTTTAATTATTTTATAAAAATAATTCACAAATATATTTAATAATAATTTATATTTAGTAATTTTTAAGAAAAAAATCAGAAACCACCTCCAAGTTGTTTGATAATAATTTATATTTTTTGATTTTTTTCAAAAAAATTTAAAAATAAAGGAAATTTTTGGTTATTTTTTTTATAAATTTGAAATTTTTAATCATTTTCTTCCAATACTTAATGATACAAAAGTTATAAGACTTGATTTATTATCTAAAAAAAAATATTTGGTCAAAATAAAAAAAAAAATCAAAAATAAAAAATCTTTTTTTAAAAATTTATGAATCACTCCATATTTTGGTAGTGATTCGTTAAAAATGTAAAAATTAAAATCAGAAATCATTACCAAACATACATAATTAAAAAATTATTTAAAAAAAAAATAGAAATCAAAAATCAAAATCGTTATCAAATAAGGCCTTAACAGGTGGAGAGATTTAATAATGTATGATTCTTATACAATTCATTATAATATTTATCTTTAATAAATGTGAGACTTATATTTTACTCCATATATTTTTAAATGTTAGTTTATTTTTTTTATTTTTTTTTTATATTTTAGAATAATTAATGAATGTACTATTATTTATTAATTACTACTTGATATTCTATTTGAATGATTGCAAAATATTATTTATTCATTTTGTTTATAAAATGTTAATTAGGTCAGTATTATACTTGATTACATAAGAAGAATAAATGAGATAATTATGAAGTTGATTCCTTGATTTAGAGATCACGATTCGGTATATATATATATATATATATATAAATGTGTGAGATAAATTGTTCGTTAAGTGTAAATTGATATGATTTAAAATAATGTTATATTAAGTATAATGTACGAATTATTAATAATTTAAGTGTCACAATATGGTATCATTTGCAAAAACAAAAAAATAATTCATACAAATAATGGATTAAATATATAAATTGAATAAGAAATTGAAGATAATTAACTTGTGTGAGTTACGAGTTGCCTTCTATTATTAAAACATGTATAATAATTTCATAAGGAGTGAAAGAGTTAAGTTTATTTCTTAGTTAATAAGTCTTATAAGTTTAATGGACCAAATTTTAAGAAAGTTTATATAAATAATTCCGTAATATAATGTAACTAAACATTAGTAAAGATAAATTATTAGCGTACATATAAGAAAGAGGCATAGAGCTATTTTGTCTACACACAATACTACTCACCATATTATGACGAAGTAAAGATAAAATGAATTAAGCCAAATTAATTCGTTTGAGAACATCGCATGTTCAAAGACTACAATTCATTAGTGAAACTTCATAATATAAAGTGTTTTCTATATAATAGGACTAATTAGTTCACCAAAACGGATCTATTGTCCCCTAAAGGAGATACACTACTGCGACCAAAGCCACTTCATCTTATATATATGACTAATCGTTTTGGCTTAAAAGAGACTTTATAATTGTGTATGCCTCTCCTATTCTAATTTTAATTCGTTTCTATATATATATATATATATACCTTGATCAAGTTTATCTATATTGAGCCATTTGAGAGGCTGAAGAAAAACCACAATGAACACAAGTATAAATTAAGGACTACCGGACCAAACTCCTTAATTTCTCTTTGTGACTTTAACCTAACTTTTAATTAAACTCAGAATCTCATTAATTACTTTATAAAACGATCATATATATTGCCTGCAGAACTTAATTTCTCTTAATGAGGCAGAGCACATCACCTTTTTTCTTTTTCTTTTTTAATTTTTTGGTAAACAGAGCACATCATTTTTGCTTTCATCAAACAATGATTATGAGTTTTAATTTGGAGGACGCATGAAATGTCAAAAAATAAAAATAAAAAATTCAGAGACTATGTTTGAATTTTGATCATAAAGCTGAAGAGAGGGGAAAAAAAAAAAAAAAATAGCCACAAGCATATGAAGATTAAAAATGGAAAAATAACATTTAAAGGTTTCATGCATACAACTAGGGTGTCAATCGTGTCGTGTTCGTTCGTATTATTCGTATTGGTTGACACATTAAAAAATTTACTTGAATTTTTTGTATGTTACTTATTTATAATAGTAACAAATAATAAAACCTTTAAAAACATAAAAAAATTATTAATTAATTCTTACTAAAAAAAATTCATATCGTATCGTGTTCGAATCATACTATCGTATCGTGTTCGAATCGTGCTATCATATCGTGTCAAAAATTACAACTACTACGATACAACTAAACTAATATTTTCTATTTCAACGGGGTTTTAATTAAAAGTTGAAATTGTGTTTAATATAATGGTTTGGTAATTACTGACAGTGGTTTAGAAGATACAAGCTAGTCACAGGCTTCATGTGGCTATGGGATCATAATTATCCATTGTTGTCTCTATTTTTTAGATCACGTTTAGTAATCGTAATTATAATCATAATCGTAATAAAATATAATATAAAAGAATTAGTATTACTATTATAGTATTTGATTTAATCACTATAATAAAAAAAAGAATCAGTATTACAGTGTTTGGTTTGACCACTATAATATAATGGAATAGAAAAAAAAATTATATAATTATTTTAAATTCAGCAATTCAACAAAAAAAAATAATTATAATAAAAAAATTAACATATATAATTTCAACAATTCATAACAATTAATAAATTTTAATTAATCACATAAATTTAATCACAACAATTTCAGCAAAAAAAAAATTACAATTTCAGAAAAAATACAATTTCATAACAACAATTAATAAAAAATATAATTTCAGAAAAAAAAAAAAAACAATTTTATAACAATAATTAATAAAAAATACAATTTCAGCAAAAAAAAAAAAAATACAATTTCAGAAAAAAATACAATTTAAAAAGAGAGAGAGAGAGACGAGAGCCAAAATCGCGAGAGAGGGACGCGAGCTGGATGACGTTCGCGATGGCTGGACCATGACGGCTGGACGACGTTCGTAATGGACAAGACACTAGCTGGACGACGTTCGCGATGACTGGACAAGCGCTGGTTCACTGGATGGGACGACGACGGATGGGACGGGACGCCGTCGCCAGCTGGACGACTACGACGCCAACGCAGGAACAATTGTAGGGGCTGGCGCACACAGGAACAAGAACATGTAATGTAATCCCCATTACATGTGCTAGGATGTATAATCCTTATTCATTATCTACATGTAATTGATTACATTACATTACATGTGTTAGACAAACCAAATAATATAATGTACTGAATCAATTACATTACATGTTCTATTACAATGTATCAAATACCACTTTATAGTAATTGTTGAGAGTATTTATTTATTATTTTATGGTAACTGTTGAGGGTATTATGAATTTATGATGATAATTTTATTTTTAACGTTTTTCATGTTACTGAATTCTGCAACGCCATACCGGAAAAACGACGTCTTTAATTACACAAATAGAAACTATGCAAAAATTAAAGGATAACAAAGCATTTCTCTGTTTTTTTTTTCAATCACTATTACTTGTCCCATATTTAAGTAACTTCACACCTAATTTCTTAAATCTTTGAATTATATGACTTAATAATCAAACGTAAAAAATTATAGATTTCTAAAATTTTAAACCATTCATGCTTAATATTCACTTTTAAAACTTTGTCAATAAAAATTAACTTTTGAAAAGTTTGAAAAATAAAACTGTAGTTTTAATTTAAAACTAAAATACTATTTAGTTGTTTTCGACTAAATTGATTAAATGTGTAAGCTTAATTTACTTATTTACCAAAATTTGACAAAGTATATATATATATATATATATATATATATATATATATATATATATATATATATATATATATATATATATTCACTTGGTATTCAATTATATAGCTTTATAACTAGTATTAGTTGTATAATAACATATTTGACAAAAAGTTGACATTTAAGAAAACAAAATTTGAGTTTAAAAAAAAATGGAGTAATAGGATATTTTTCTCAAATTAATAAAGATCAGGTTGAGCATAAAAATTTCATAACCGGATTGAATAAAAAAAAGTGAAATAGAAAGAAATAAAAAAGGAAAATGTTTTGTAACTCTAATTTAATGGATAAATTGAAATAATAATAATATAAAAATGATTCTAAAATCGTATTCCTTTACTTTACTTTACTTGAAACATCACATCACCTTATTCATCGTCATCCCAATGTTTCGATCTTCCAACTCCAACGACCCTCCCCGACAGATCGAAAAACTATTTTTTGAAGGAATTTCACAGAATTCTAATGCTATATTTCACAAGCCAAAGCCAATGCTCTGTTTACTGTAGGAAAGTGGTTAGCTAAATTATAGAAAAGTGATATATTATTCAAAAAATTACATAAAATAACCCAACTCAAACTTATAACATTTATAATATTGAATAAAATTTAAAAAATGTTAAGAAATAATCTAGCATAATTTTATTTTAATATAGATACCTTATTTATATTTTAGAATAACAATAGCAACGAAAAAAAAAAAGTTAAATTAGTCTATTTAAAAAAAATATTTAATGTAAAATATATGAGATAATTTTTTTAATAAAAAATATAAATTAAAAATATAAAATATGTTATTTTTATGATTATAACTCTAAGAGTATTATTTTTATTATTATTTTAATTAATTTTTAAATAAGTAACAATGCGCTAGTCCTATAATATTTGGTATTGTAATTGTTCCAAGATAATAAATATTTGTTTGTTTTCGTTGGACGTAATTTTAGAAAGTACATTCGTCTATTAGATTTAGAGTATTAAATAATTTGTTAATTTATATACAATTAAATTATTTAAAAATATATATTTATTATAATAAATTATAAATAATATAATATTATTAATTAGCATAATAAAAAAATGACTTGTGATATATCCATCCAAGTACTTGGTTAATACTTAATATTAGGATAAAAAACGAAGAATACTTGGTTAAAATTCTAAGCTTTCAGTCCTCTCATTTCTGTAAACCGGCCGTTCTTCTTCTTTCTTTTTTAATTTTTTTCTTTTCTATTAAAGAGAGAGTTCTTTTTTACAAATGAGTATTTTTAATAGATTAATATTATTTTTATTTTTATTTTGAATAAATATTATAAAAATTATTCTATAGCTTATTTCATTCCACGTAAGATTTAGATCTACGATAATCTCTTACCTAAATACATTAGACATATTTTGATAAAAAAAAAATTACAAATTTAAATTTAAATTTAAATATAATATTATTATTTAAAATTTTGTTGTCAAAATATAAATTAAATAATTCAAGTAATTAAAAATTATATTATTAATTATAAGAGTAAATCTAAAAAGAAAGCTCGAAAAATTTACGCATCGGACTACCTGTTGTTATTATTAATTTTTTTAATTTAGATATTATTGATATAATTTTATTTTGAATTAATGATGCTTATTTTCCTATTTAAAAAATAATAATAAAAAAATTTGGTTAATCAGATTCCTCTCTTCATCTACGACTACTTTTTCTTTTTTACTGTTGAGCCCATTTCTTTGAGGATAGTTAAGGTGTTCACTGAAACACTATAAAACTCCAAGCACCTCTCTCTCCTCAGAAGCTCAGTTTCGTTACTCCTTTGACCACTTGTCCAACTCTCACACTTTGCTACACTCTGTTTCACCGAAAAACGAAGCCATATGAAATTAGTCTCGAGCTGATAAAATTCAAAACGACATTGACAATTCTCTACCCTGTGGCAAACAAGAATTGAAAACAAAGGAGGGACTTTGATCTATCGTCTTCAATGCCCAGAAAAGCCTCAAGCCCTTGACAAAGCACAGATCACTTATATTATGGACAGAATCCACTCACTCTAAAACCCACTTTGTCGTCTCTTTCACTGTGTCTTCCTTTTTGGTTTTGTCTAGCTGGCTAGTCACTATTTACTATGGCAGAGACAACAGAGGCAAAGACATTGCCAGAGGCTGAGAAGAAGAAGGAACAAAGCTTGCCCTTTTTTAAGCTCTTCTCTTTTGCCGACAAGTATGATTGGCTACTCATGATATCTGGGAGTTTAGGAGCTATTATCCATGGTTCTTCTATGCCTGTTTTCTTCCTCTTATTTGGTGAAATGGTTAATGGGTTTGGTAAAAACCAATCCGATTTGAGAAAAATGACTGATGAAGTATCTAAGGTTAAATAATTTCAAGATTGATTCTGTAGTAATTGTCATTAAACTAAGATCTGAGATCTGATTAAACGGTTGTTGTCCTTTGCAGTATGCTCTGTATTTCGTATATCTTGGTCTTGTTGTGTGTTTATCCTCTTATGCAGGTATGGCATGAATTGTTACCTATTTTTGGTCTCCCTTTCCTTTTTTGACTCTTTCAATACTTGTCAGTTTCAATAGTTTCTCTTGATCATTTTTAACAACATATAACTATATATCTATAGATATATTTTTGACGTATTATTAGTTACTGGTCTTTTTTCTGACTACTTCTAAGTAGGGAAAAATAAAAATCTTAAATTTTTGTGAATTTAATTTGTATCAGAGATTTCATGTTGGATGTTCACTGGGGAGAGGCAAGCGGGCGCAATAAGAAAGAAGTATTTGGAAGCAGTGCTGAAACAGGACGTTGGATTCTTCGATACTGATGCTAGAACCGGAGATATAGTCTTTAGTGTTTCAACGGACACCCTTTTGGTCCAAGATGCCATCAGCGAGAAGGTTTGCCATTTATTACTCTCTCTCTGTGTGACTCGCACACGGCACACGGCACACATATGTGGGACAATATGTTTCTCTACCAGTCCTTGCAATCTTGCATATTTGGGATGATTAGTAAAGCAATTATATTAAATTTGTTATAAAAAATATTCTTCTTCATTACAGTTAAAGTCACTCTGTTTTCTTCAATAATAAAAAAATATATGTTTTTTATTTATTTAGTTTGGATAATACCTTATGGAAACAATCTAGTCTAGGGTTGAATAGTCTGGGGATGACGATGGATAACAAATGCTTATCTGGGTACATGGCCCACGGTTAAATCCTCTTAATACTGCGGACGTACATGTTAGCAACGTTGATTTAGCTTGCGCCGATTTTTTTTTTTTTTTTAATATAAGATTATTATTTTTGGGATTTTTTTTCGTGGATTATTGTTTTTTACATTTGCCCTAATAATAAACGTTATTTTCGTCAGGTGGGCAATTTCATACACTATCTATCCACATTTCTGGCTGGGCTGGTAGTTGGGTTTGTATCAGCATGGAGGTTGGCGCTGCTAAGTGTGGCAGTGATTCCAGGAATCGCTTTTGCTGGGGGCTTATATGCTTACACTCTCACTGGTCTCACGTCCAAAAGTCGACAATCTTACGCCAATGCTGGTGTAATTGCAGAGCAGGTGGGTTTCTCGTTTTTTTTTTTTTTTATAACATAATAAATGTTTTTTGTTGTTGTTATTGAAAGTGTTGGTTACATTGGTGCTGACTATTTCTATGTTTGGAAACTAGGCCGTTGCACAAGTAAGGACAGTTTATTCGTATGTTGGAGAATGTAAAGCCCTGAATTCCTATTCAGATGCTATTCAGTATACGTTGAAGTTGGGGTATAAGGCCGGAATGGCTAAAGGATTGGGGCTTGGCTGTACCTATGGCATAGCTTGCATGTCTTGGGCCCTCGTTTTCTGGTATGCTGGTGTTTTTATCAGAAATGGACAGACTGATGGAGGCAAGGCTTTCACAGCAATTTTTTCAGCCATTGTTGGTGGAATGTAAGAGTTTAGTAATCTAAAAGATCGATTCTTTTTTTCTTATTAACACCATTTTTATATGATTAAGCTTAATGTTTTTTTATGGTATCTTTGACTACATCAGGAGCTTGGGTCAATCGTTTTCAAATCTTGGGGCATTTAGCAAAGGTAAAGCAGCTGGGTTCAAATTGATGGAGATTATTAACCAAAAGCCATCTATAGTTCAGGACTCTTTAGATGGAAAGTGCTTGCCTGAGGTTAATGGCAACATAGAATTCAAGGATGTGACTTTCAGCTATCCATCTAGGCCAGATGTTATGATCTTCAGAAATTTCTCAATTTTCTTCCCTGCAGGGAAAACTGTTGCTGTTGTTGGTGGCAGTGGCTCTGGCAAGAGCACTGTGGTCTCTCTGATAGAGAGGTTCTACGATCCTAATCAGGGTAATTTAGATACCCTTTTCTTGTGAAAATATCGAACTACTATGACTTTAATGAATTACCATGCTGATTTTTGTATATATTATTTTGGATGAGCAGGTGAGGTTTTACTGGATAATGTAGACATAAAAACTATGCAATTGAAATGGTTGCGCGATCAGATTGGGCTTGTTAACCAAGAGCCTGCACTGTTTGCAACTACCATATTGGAGAATATACTATATGGCAAGCCTGGTGCAATTATGGCTGAAGTAGAAGCTGCAGCTTCTGCTGCAAACGCTCACAGCTTCATTACTCTGCTTCCTAATGGTTATAACACTCAGGTAGGTATCATTCAAGACAAGGGCATGTTGGTTTTGCAAGTAGTGGTCTTTTGATAAATTTTAGAGGCTTGCTCATTTGATTTGAGTTTACAATTTCTCGTCATTTTCTTCTTTCTAGTTATGCATGTGCTAATGACTAAGGTAATATGTTTCCAAAACCAGGTTGGAGAGAGAGGTGTCCAACTGTCTGGTGGCGAAAAGCAGAGGATCGCCATTGCTAGAGCAATGTTAAAAAATCCAAAAATCCTCCTCCTTGATGAAGCTACCAGTGCTCTTGATGCAGGTTCTGAAAGCATAGTTCAAGAGGCTCTAGACCGTTTAATGATTGGAAGAACCACAGTAGTTGTGGCACATCGTCTCTCCACTATAAGGAATGTTGATAGTATTGCTGTTATACAACAAGGGCAAGTTGTTGAGACAGGAACACATGAAGAACTGATTGCCAAACCCGGGGCTTATGCCTCATTAATCCGATTTCAGGAAATGGTAAAAAACAAGGACTTCTCAAACCCATCAACTCGTAGGTCACGATCATCGCGATTAAGTAATTCCTTATCAACAAAGTCTTTAAGCCTTCGATCAGGGAGCTTAAGGAATCTGAGCTATTCTTACAGTACTGGTGCTGATGGGCGTATAGAGATGATTTCAAATGCTGAGACTGATAGGAAAAATCCTGCACCTGATGGTTATTTCTTCAGGCTTATCAAGCTAAATGCCCCTGAGTGGCCCTACTCTATTATGGGTGCTATAGGGTCTGTACTTTCAGGTTTTATTGGCCCAACTTTTGCCATTGTAATGAGTAACATGATCGAGGTTTTCTACTACAGAAATTATGCGACCATGGAGAGGAAAACAAAAGAATATGTGTTTATTTACATTGGAGCTGGGTTATATGCTGTGGTTGCATATCTGATACAGCATTACTTCTTCAGCATTATGGGTGAAAATCTCACCACAAGAGTGAGAAGGATGATGCTTGCAGGTAGGTTAAAATTATATCTAAGTGATGCGTAGCAAATACTAATTTATACGTTGGGTTTTTCTTGAACATTCTGGAACTTTTATTTTTGAAGGAACAAACTGTGATTTGACTTTGAGCATTTTAATTTTGGTCATGATCTTTAGTCTGATATGATGTGCCTTCCCCTTTTATATATTAATTCAGCAATATTAAGGAATGAAGTTGGATGGTTTGATGAAGAGGAGCACAACTCGAGCCTAGTAACTGCTCGTTTGGCTACAGATGCTGCTGATGTGAAGTCAGCAATTGCTGAGAGGATCTCTGTGATACTACAAAACATGACTTCACTTCTCACTTCTTTCATTGTTGCTTTCATTGTGGAATGGAGGGTCTCCCTTCTGATTTTAGGCACCTTCCCTCTTCTAGTCCTTGCCAACTTTGCCCAGGTAACCTCAACATTTTTCTTACCCACTCCTCTATTTCAACACTACTCTGCTTCAAAGTGCAATCCATATATTTTTATTTTTTTTGGAATTTCACTTTCTACTGTC
Source organism: Elaeagnus macrophylla (assembly GCA_029378325.1). Taxonomy (NCBI): domain Eukaryota; kingdom Viridiplantae; phylum Streptophyta; class Magnoliopsida; order Rosales; family Elaeagnaceae; genus Elaeagnus; species Elaeagnus macrophylla. The sequence continues at coordinate 23,726,686 of CM055646.1, read as the reverse complement.
AATAATATCACAAAGCAATTGCTCTGCTTTTTTATTTTTAAATTCATGGTCTCTTTTTTAGGGGATGGCCTAACTCCAACAGGAGCATATGGGCTATCTTCTAATGTATTATTATTTTAATATCTCAGTAGTGTTTAAAAAATGTATTTTAATGTCCTCAGAGTCTGCAACTGGTTCTCATTTCTTTGGAATCTAACTTTATCCCCACATCTCAATATTAAACGACAAAAGCAAAACTGTGTAGTGTATTGTAAATTTGATATACACGTGCTTCCACAGAGTCCAGCTCCTTAACTCTTTTGAAAGTCACATAGTATGATAATGATATAATAGTTATGACAGTCAAATATTATATTGATGAAATACAGAATCAAGACTCGATGACCATCACATCACCCATCAACTTATATTTGTTCTTCTTGATCTTTCTCGAAGCCACAATCTTTTTTCTGAGATTTTCTCTTTGGTCACAATGCCTTGTTTCACTTTCCTCTATCATTAAATTTATCTTTTATTTTACGGTGAACTGCATGTTACAGAATACAGACTAACAGATCATAATCAATTATGCGTTTGAACTTGAGGGTCCAAGTTTTTTTTTTTTTTTGTTTAATATAGTTCTTGGTACCTGAGCTCTGTTTTCGTTCTTCATTGTCCATTTTAAGATACCCATGTGCAAATTACCAGAAATTAAGAGTCCCGTGATCAAAATCTATTATTGAAGTAATAGTCTTTGGCAGAAATCATTTTCTGCTTTTTCTAAGGCTTCTCTATCCTCATTAAGGAGGTGTCAGGGGTTGATAGCCACGGTGCTGGTTACTAACTTACGCTTGATGCATTTTATATATATATATAATGCACCCTCCTCTCAACTCTCAAGAAACTCTCGTCGTTTTTGAGCTTCAGGATTCAGGCTTTATGTCCAGTCTAAACCAGACATTGGGTCACATTTTCAAACTATAGCAACAAGTCCTCTGAACTCTTGTCTTGTAACGCATGAATTCTTCACTGTGGAATCACTATACAACGTCAGGATGTACCTTCTTCGTTATGTAAATATCTTTTGTCTTATACGGAAGAACCATGAAACAGATTGACCCACTTTACCTAGCTCTCTCTATCAATTAATTTTTCACCTACTGAAAAAAATAAGCACTGTTCAAAAACTCTAATATTGTCGCAAGGATGATGGGTGTTAGTACCCAGTACCTAAAATCTTTACCTGTTTGTCTACCTTATGATTTGTCTAATTTCAAAGATGATAGCAATACTTGCTGAGCTTTTTCACTTAGCAACATTGATGCTATAGATGGACTAAATAATATTATAACTTAATTAGCAAGAGTTAATAAGGCAGAGCAATTCAAAAATTTATCTAACAATTTGACACTCAAGTTTCTAAAAGTACAAACTTTGTCCTTGTAATAATATTTAGAGAAAAATACTATCAAGGTCCTATACTTATTACAAAAATGACACTTAGCTTTTATACTTATTTTTTTATAACAATTTAGTCCTATTATCACAAAAAATAAGTATAGAACTTAAATGTTATTTTTAAAATAAGTATAGGACATATATAGTCATCCTCTTTAATATTTATTGCTTACAATACCCTTTAATAAATTAAATTATTGAAAAATTAAATAAATTAGTTTCCTCGAAGAAATATATGGTTCCTTTGAAGATCAAGGTACTCGTATTATTATGCTCAACCTTATTATTTCAAACTGCTGAATAGCACAAATAGATAATTTTGTATCGGATAGTTATCTAGTACAGTTTTCTGACCGTTGGTTTCATTGACTTCTTCATTACACAGCAACTTTCTCTAAAAGGGTTTGCCGGAGACACAGCCAAGGCTCATGCAAAGACTAGCATGATTGCTGGGGAAGGAGTTAGTAACATTAGGACAGTTGCTGCATTCAATGCCCAAAACAAAATCCTTTCCTTATTCGGTCATGAGCTCCGTGTACCGCAACTCCAAAGCCTCCGTCGCAGCCAAACTTCTGGGCTTTTATTTGGCCTCTCACAGCTTGCTTTGTATGGCTCTGAAGCTCTAATTCTTTGGTATGGTGCTCACCTTGTGAGCAAAGGTGTCTCTACTTTCTCAAAGGTTATTAAGGTGTTTGTGGTGTTGGTTATAACAGCCAATTCAGTTGCTGAAACTGTTAGCCTTGCTCCCGAGATTATCAGGGGGGGTGAAGCTGTTGGCTCTGTTTTTGCAATTCTTGATCGTCACACCAAGATTGATCCTGATGATCCTGATGCTGAGACAGTTGAAACAATTCGTGGGGAAATTGAACTTAGGCACGTTGATTTTGCTTACCCTTCCAGACCTGATGTTATGGTTTTCAAAGATTTCCATTTGAGAATCCGTGCAGGCCAAAGCCAAGCACTTGTTGGAGCTAGTGGTTCTGGAAAAAGTTCAGTGGTTGCTTTGATTGAGCGCTTCTATGATCCAGTAGCTGGAAAAGTTATGATTGATGGAAAAGATATCAGGAGATTGAACTTAAAATCTCTGAGGCTTAAAATTGGATTGGTACAACAAGAGCCAGCCCTATTTGCAGCCAGCATATTTGACAACATTGCATATGGAAAAGATGGTGCAACTGAAGCAGAAGTGATTGAAGCAGCTCGTGCTGCTAATGTGCATGGATTTGTGAGTGGATTGCCTGATGGCTACAAAACTCCTGTTGGTGAAAGAGGAGTTCAACTCTCTGGAGGCCAAAAGCAAAGAATTGCAATTGCTAGAGCTGTGCTTAAAGATCCAACAATACTTCTCTTGGATGAAGCAACAAGTGCTTTAGATGCCGAATCTGAATGTGTGCTGCAAGAAGCACTCGAGAGGCTTATGAGGGGGCGCACCACCGTTCTGGTGGCACACAGATTGTCAACAATTAGAGGAGTGGACTGCATCGGTGTGGTGCAAGATGGGCATATTGTTGAACAAGGCACCCATTCGGAATTAGTGAGCCGCCCTGATGGGCCATATTCTAGACTGTTGCAGCTACAACACCATCACATATGAGAAAGAATAATAATTCAAGCAGCATCATCTTGTCGGGTGTTAAAGTTGTGTCCCGGTAACGTTATGGGTCCAATTTTTCTTTTTTAGTTGTAGATATGGGAATGTGAAGGTAAAATGTTAAGGTTTGATTGTCCATGACACAATTATTGCTCTAAATTTCAATGGAGTAGCCATTATTAATATTATCTACAGTTATTCTGCATAGTAGCTCTCTACCAAAACTATATCTTCGACTCTTCGTTATCTTTTTGGCATTGCATGTGGTTTCAAATCTTACCACAATGCAGTTTTAGATAAGCGCAGCTTTTAAGGAAGTTAAATTAAATAACAAGAAGTGGCTAGCTTTGTGACTTCATGGAATCATGGCGGCATATTCATTAGAGGATTTATTTTCTTGGAGTATGCACTATTACATCTCATTAATCATAATATTTTCTTTTTTTATCATAAATATTTGTACTAATTTTAAATTTCATTAATTTGAAGTATTATATCATCACTTATTTAAAAAATAATGAATAATTTAGTTTGTCTGAATTATTATTGATAATAAAGATTTGTAGACTATTAAATATAACTATAAATAGAGCTAAGAATGTGTTGCACTAAATATCATGATTTATGAGTAAGTTCCCTATTGCCTTTTCTTTTAGTTCAAAATTATGGTTGCTTCTATCTATATCTTGACTTCTGGTGGTATTCTATATATTCGTCACACTGCAGTTTACATGAACAAAGCAGTAATTGATAAGAAGGAAGAAGAAAAGGAAAAGCAGTAATTGATAAGTCTGTGCCTGTGGATTATTCAATAAAATAATAATTTGTAAGATACATGAACAAAATTATAAAAAAAACATTGGCGCAATGATAGAATTATATGGTACATTACATTATTCTTAAGTGTCAGTTCTAATCATTATAATTTTTTTTCATCAATGTTTCTCAATGTTATATGTTACATACATGCAAATGTTAGTTAACAACTCCAAAATCATTGGGAAAGACTAGCAAAATAAATTAAATAAGAAAATGAAGAAGCTACAAACAGTACTTGGTAGATAAATGGCAGAAAATCTAGTGAAATCAGAAAGGGAAAAAAAAAATTTGATAAGCCAATAACTCCCCTGTTCACAAGGCAATAAACTTGTGTTCTAAATGTTAATTAATTCATACACTTATAAATTAATTATTCTATTACTATTTTATTAATATGAGAGTCGATACAAGAATATATTATATGATTCATGATGTTGAAAACTGAAAACAAAAGCGATGGGGATGCAGATAGAATGAAATAGGTAGCTGGAGTAAGCTTTCTGTTCGTGTTAGATTCTTGAGAGTTGAGAGTCCCACTCTCCTGTATCAAAAATCACTAAAACATTGGTGTGTGTTTTTATGCGATAGTAAATAAAAAATAATCAGCGTCTACTGTTTTAGGGTATTGTATTTTTATCTGACCGTTCAGACTTCAGAGTATAAGTATTGGTCATGTCAAAGGCTGAAATTTAGGCCCATTGATTAACTTGTTTTGGCCTATGTAAGATATATAGCCCAATTATGTTGGATGAAGCCCGTAGGTTGTTTTGAATCTTTTAAGAATAACTATAAGGTCAATTCTATTTACATCCATCAAAACCTCCAACTACATACCCTTTAATACATACTTTTCAATAAATTTATACACAAGGGTATGTATTTGTCGGTTTTGGCGGATGTATTTAAAATTAGCCTAACTATAAACGTCACGGTTTGTGAAACTAGGGAAAGTATTTTCATCCAATTAGAACAATTTTGCCTTTTAATTTAATTTTATTTTTTCAAGACAAAATTGTTAAAGTAGAAACAGCCGTGATGTTAGCACCCGTGCTATTTAGAAGGATTCATCTTTTAAACTCTATATTGCAAAAATTGCATTATTCAAAACGTTTATTATAAATTTCACCAATCTAAAACCCAGCCATACTGGGTGGCCAAAACGCTGGTGGTGTCCCAAAATAACATAGTGTCTATTAAAAAACTGAGGAAGTCAAAGAAGAAAGAGAAATTGTATAGGAGTCATGACTTATAGTAACCTTCAATTTTGGTATCAATTCATGCGAGTTAAATTAATTTAAATTAATTTGATTTAAATTGGTTCAATTCTAACTCAATTTAAATTTAATTATAGCTAGCAAATATGAGTCCGAACCCATACCAAACAAAACGAGCTAGTTTAAACATGCCCAAATTAATTCGAATTATTAATTATATATATCTTTTTTAGTTAATATGATTTTTTTATTAAAAAAATATGTTTAATAATTAAAGCTCAAACAACATTACATAAAATAATATATATATATATATATATATATATATATATATATATATATATAAAAGAAAAAATTAATTATTAAAGCAAAAAGTCAATTATTAAATTAATTAAGTAATAAGTAAATGTATTTAACTCAACACATGTAAAAGTTAGAAGCCATCATGCTCTCATAAAAACTCACATTTAGAATAAAGAGTTTTTAAGTCCAAATAAAATTTATTCTAGCTATTAAACAAAATAAATAGAGATGAGTAGATTAAATAAATATATTTACTAAAAAATGACCAGTTAAAATAAATTAAAATGTTATACGAGAACATAACTTTTTTTATATACACAATAATAAAATTTTGACTATTACATAATATATAATTCTCAAGACAATGAATAAGTTGAAAAGAAAATAGCATAATACAAGTTGATAAAAAATTAAAATTTTTACTTCAAAAACTAATATTTAATCGATTTAAGAATAAAAACTTCATAATACAAATTTAAATTAAATATAAATATTATTTTTTTGTTTAAAGAGTTAAGTATATTTAAATATTAAATATATTAACATCAAAGAATGTAGCATAACACTGTGACAAAATGAATAAATTATAATTATTTATTCATTATTAGCTTATTTTTCAAAAGAAAAGGGAAAAAAATAACTAATATATCATAAAAGAAAAGTACTAAAAGAAATGAAAAATTATTTTAATTTTAATATAGTCTTTTTTATTTTTTTATTTAAAATTTTATTTTATTTTGTTTCGGGCTAACGTGCTAACTCTAACCCAGCTTTTTTTTGTTATTTAAGCTGGGTCGAAACAATCTCAAATTTAATTCAATTCATGTTTTTTTATTTGAATTTGATTCAATCAATCGAACTATAACACAAATTATTACCGCTACTTCAACCAAATGATTAAATGGAAAGTTAGAATTAGATTATAAAATACTGAATAAATTAAAGGGTTATGTTATTACTATAATTTAAATAGTTATTGGCATAATAATAAATTATTAATAATGTAAGAAATGTTTATTTCATTAGTATGATTAATCATATTTTAGTGATATTATACTAATTTAAGGAAATTAACTGTCATGCGATGCCATTGGTAGCCTAGATTAAGGCAATTGTTTTTCTACACTTTTTCATGATTGGGTTCCGACAGACTTCAATTCTTACTTCCTACCTCTATTTTCAAGAAGATTCATGAACTAGCTCTCACTCTTGTGGACATTTTCATAAAACACGGAAAGAGTTGCTATTTTCAAAGAAAAAAAAATATTAATTAATATCAAAATAATTTCAAATTTATCCCATAAATTAATAGTTTAGTGTTTTTAAATATAAAAATATGCTTATTAATATTTTCTGGCATAAAATAAGACTACCCAACACAAAGACATCTATGATCCCACCTGTCCCCATTTGACTCCAATCAATTATTATTTTTATTTACCCACCCAACCAAGAAGAAAGATAACTCCGTATTAGTTCTAAAAATATAGAGAATTGTTATTTCTAAATTAAGAATAGCCATTGCCAATTGACTTGTAGCTAGTTGATTGACATATCCTTTACGAAAAAGTACAGAAAAAAATTATTAACTATAATAAAAAAACACTAAAATTTATAATTTTTTTTTTAGTAGAGTATAAAAATTTAATGACTATTTAAAAAAGTACTAAAAATTTTAAAATTTTATCTATGTGACATTTAATAAGTAAAGCCACCTTAAAAAAATTATAATAATTTTATAAATTTTAATATTATTTTTAATAATTATTAAATTTTTAATACTTCACTAAGTGTTAATGAATTTTTGACTTTGGTACCCTTTATATGTTTTAGTTAGTGATCATTAAGAGGAAGTGGGTTTGAACCAAAACCTAAAAGTTTCACAGGTCTCTTTTCCCCCATTAATTTAACAACCACGTCAAGTGTAATTCTATTAATTGAGCAATAATTACTACGTGAGAAAAAGATTATATATTTAAAATCACTTGAATACTGTGGTGATATAATAAAATTTTCAATTTATTTTGTGTGCTAGAAATAACAATTACCGTGCATTAAAGTGAAAATATACGGTGATCGTACATCTGATATTTACAGAAAAAATTCACATGGAGGAGGAGGAGAGGACAATTTTGCAATAAAGAAAGAGATAAAACCCCTCGGTAGTCAATTTTTCTTCCTAATAAAAAGTTGGGGGCCGGCAGATGAGCCCTCTTGTCAATTATGAACGTTGACTTGGCTGGCCTGAATTCCTGAAACATTACCATTTCTAGTGAATTTTCACTTCCATTAGCTTTGGCAGGTACGTACATTTCCTGATTTCCATTCCTAAATTTATAGTTACAAATTTACAATATAGTATATACGTACATGTATATGACAAATAGTTTCCTTATTATTTATATTATTAGTAATAAATAATTATTTATTACTAATTTATAATGTATTCTTTCTTGCGACGGATGAACGTATAACATCTCAATTTTCATAAATGTGTATTTTATTTCTAAAATTTGTATGTTTTAAGTATTTTTTTTTAATATAAAATTTGATTGTACCTCTCTCAATTTTTAAAAATGTGTCTTTCGCTTGTAATATTATAAACATTTATACATAATATTATTTTATATCTCATACTTTTATATATCCTAATACAATTACAAAAAAAAAATTTCATTTTTATTCTTGTTAAAAGAAGTTATATTTTTTAATTTATTTTTAAATTTTTTAACATTTAAAATAACCACAGTCGCTATCTATAGGTATAGAGTTCAAAAGGATTAATTTCTTATAAAAAAATATTTTAATTGAAGTCATTTTTCTAAACTATAGCTTAAGGTTAAAACAATAATTTTTAACGATATAATTATGTTTTATATTTTAAGGAAAAAAGACATCACTTTTTAGTATATCCTTCATTCTCTATTTTCAATTTTTCTTTCTAACAGTTTTTTTTAATACTAATTCAATTATGAAAAATTTAATTTAACTTCCATATTATTTTATATATATATATATATATATATATATATATATTTGTTAACAAATTATCTTCCTAAATATTTCTTCTCTTATTTTTTAATAAAAATATAAATTTAATATTTTATTTTATATTATTAAATTTCTTATTAATTTTTTTTTAAAATAATACTACACAAATCACACATCTTGATTAAACTTTTATCTTATATTTATACTATACAATAAGATTTTAATGTCACCGATTTACTACTATTTGAGGTACGAGTAAAAAATTACTCACAAATTGCACGGTGCTAAAATTTTTTGCTAGGTCCTGTCTCCAAGGAGTACTCTTCTTTCTATATTTCCAATTTAAGCTTTTTATTCAAAAAAAAAAATTCACCAACTCCAAGTCCCACAAACTAATTATCATATATATTGTAAACTAAAGAAACTCAAAGAGCTGTTGCTTCGCACGATAAATTCATTAATTTCCAAACTGGGGCCTTTATCATTTCTCAGCTAGCATGATTTTAAGATACTGTTACCGTAACCTTATAATTGGGATAAAACTGAAACTAACAAAAAAAAGAAAAAGAAACAGAAAGAAAGACTGTAAAACTGAAATTAAGATAACTCATGAGGGTATGAAAGAGAATAAAGAAAATTAAGCAATTAGGTGATGAGGGGTGGGGTTCATTCATTATACGAGTTACATGTGACAGTGTTTTACAAATGAAAATTGATATCTATCTCAATTTTTAAATAAATAAAGTGATATAATATTATTAATAATTATATATAAATTTAAAAAATTATATTTAATAAAAAATTAATATATTAATTAAAATTATGATAAATTTATGATGTATAGCTCTAAATTTTACAAATGAATGGCCCGAGAATTTGATATCTATTGCTGCGATAAAAAACATGGATAGATCTTACTCATGGATACATGTATGATAAGAAGACAGAACCTTAAGGTAGGCCACGTGGCATGTCGTGTATGCCAGGGTAATGTCATGTGATCCGATGGCTTTGATAACCCTGGGGTTGCTTTTAAAACCATTGGCTATTTTTAATTTAAAAATGTTAAATTTACGTAAATTTATTTATTATTAATGATAGTGTCATTAATTAGTATAAATGTTAATATATATGCAAATTTTGTTGTTCTTATCATTTAAAATTATATAATTATATGAAGCTTAATGAAGAAATAAATTATTCATTATTATATGCAAGATAATGCAAATAAATGTTTTTTAAAAAATGTAACAGTTAATTTCTACCTTCTTTAAAGAGTAACAAATAACTAAAATAATTAATAAAAAAAAAAATACGACGTCACATACATGATAAAAATCAATAACATCTCCTTGGAGGTTTTGCTTGGTTGATGGTAAACATTATTTACAACAAAAATAATACTAGGGAATATGATTTTAGACAGTGTTATGTTTTATAATAATACTCAAGTTAAATAATTAAAATCGAGAGAAATAAAGTATAAAATAATAAAATTAAAGATTACGATGGTGTAATAAAATGAATCACTACTCTGTTACATAATATTTTTCTTACAATAAATTGGGTAATCTATCAAGAACGAAAGGTGCTGATTAAAAAAAGGAAAAGAATGAAAGGTGCTCCTACATTAAAGCCATGAAACCGAGAAGCGAGTAAATGGAGATCATGACTTGTCGGGCAGCGAATTGCTAAGATGCCCCGAAAATTATTCATTCATCTAAAGCCAATGATAATATGTTCATCTATATTAATAAAAATTAAGCATTGAAAATTTTAACAGTGGAAAAAATAAAATGGGGTTCACATTTAACTCTATTTATTCTCTCTCTTTTATGATAATATTTATTTAAGAGTTAAGATTATTGGTTCTGGACTATGAATAATTCATCAATATACACATTTTCTCACCCTTTATATTTTTAATTTGTATTTCTTTCATATTTTAATGGCTTCTACCAACATGTAACGATTTTTCATAATTGAGTAAAGTAAAAATTATTCATTTCGCTCAAATATTGTTAATATGATACTCTATATGATGATAAATACAATAATTTTCTTAAAAACACAAGAGCTAACTATTTTGTTTATAAAAAAAAAAAAACTAATAAAATTAAAAAGAGTACTGCAAGTAATGAATAACAATTGGTCAGTTGAGTTGTAGAGGGGTAGGATACTGGGAATGGGATCACATGGTATGCAGATGGAGACATTTACACGAAGGCCCAATTGGTTAACTCAAAAACAAACACATCTCATTCCTCAATTTCATAGTTACTAGTTAATTATTCAACTTACCAAACGTATGGGTCAATGGAACCTTGCTAAAGAACCAGTTAGGCTTTTTAAGCTATTTTATTTTTCTATTTTTACAACTCATTTTTTATAACATTTTGTGACTAAAAATAAATAATTGTTAAAATTCAAGGTTTTAATATATATTCATCACAAGTTTTTGTGATGTTTGTAAATGATGAATATATAAAATGTTTTTTTTTTTTTTAAAGATATATTGTTGAATTTGGGTTCTAAATATCATGTATATTACATACATAATGGAATTAGTGTAAAAATATTATGTACATATAACATAACTTATTAGATATATATAAATTAAATATGTACATCTATATACAAATAAACTAACATACTTATTACATGGCTCTAAATCTATCTTGTTATGAGTTTTCAATGCATGTTGTTCACAGTGGGTTGAGTGAGTCCACTTCTTTATCTCTAGTAAAAACCAAGGCTTGAGTTGAGTGAGTCCACTTCTTTATCTCTAGTAAAAACCAAGGGAGTTGAGTGAGTCCACTTCTTTATCTCTAGTAAAAACCAAGGCTTGAGTTGAGTGAGTCCACTTCTTTCTCCAATGCATTGTCTATTTCACATCCAACATCGCTTTCTTTCTCTTTCTTTATCTCTAGCTCTTTTTTTCCTTACCCTGCTTTGTGGTCCTCTTATCACGCTCTCTGGCTCTTATATAGTTACTCTCCTTAGTCTCCTATATATATATAAATCACATTCATAATTCTCTCCAGTTATTCATTCATAGTTTATATCAAACACTAGACTATTAGGTTTTACTCCTTCAGTCCTCTGCTCTGCTGCTGCTTTTGTTGTGTTGTTCTGTTACCCTTCCTTCTTCTTCATTGATATATTAGGCGTTATCTAGCTAGCTTACACACGTACGTTGTTTCTTCTTGCTAGCTATAACTAGATAACCTCAGTCAATCATGATCAGCCTAAGCTCATATAAGTTATATAGAATGAGATAGAATTTGAGATAACAAAAAAAATAATTAACTGCAATTAATTAGAAAAAAAAAAAAAAAACAGCTTAATTAAGTGTTGTTGGTAGATATGTCAAGTAGAAGGTCCAGGCAGTCAGGATCTTCTTCAAGGATTACGGATGACCAAATCATTGAACTCGTCTCCAAGCTACGCCAACTAGTTCCTGAACTGCGAGAGAGGCGCTCTAATAAGGTTAATAATTATACTCCGTATCTACTCTTTTCTCTCAAGTTGCCTTAAATATTTTAATTTGTTTAGCAATATAGTTTTTTGCCTTGTTCCACACCTCCTTAATTATTATTATAATTTTTTTAAATGTTATATTTGCGCTTATATGTAACTTGAGAAATGGTTGACAGTAGAAAAGGCATTTGAGTTCCCACATGTACCCCATAAAATTGAATTTTGTTCAACTTTGGACCGTTCTTGAATAGTCTTCTACGACTTTGACGCGGACAATAATGAACGAGGACACACCTTTCCAAAGGAGCACAATGCATAGTTAAGAGGGAAAACTAATAATGTACAAAAAGTCGCAGAAAATAATATAGGCTTAATTAATCCTGCTTATATATTTAATTTAAATATATAGGTTGTACGTAAATTGTAGCAATAGAAGTTAATTAGTGTTAATTTGGGTGCAGGTATCTGCATCTAAGGTCCTACAAGAGACCTGTAACTACATCAGAAATTTACACAAAGAAGTCGATGATTTAAGTGAGCGACTTTCTCAGCTCTTGTCTACTCTTGATGCTGATAGTGCCGAGGCTTCCATTATTAGGAGCTTGTTTCTGCAATAGTCTTCTCTACTAGTACTACTAATATTACTTATGTGTTACTACATGCTCTCTCTCTCTCTCTCAAGTCTCTCTCTTTATACAGGTGTGTCCGTGTGTATGTACTTGTTAATTTCGGGTTTTGGATTTTGGTTACTTACCAGATTATGTCAAATTAACAAGATCTAGCTAGTTATATATAAATAAATAAATAAATAAATAAAAAATCTAGCTAGCTAGAATATGTTGTACGTACTTCTCTATTACCTAGTTTGGAGCCATCTATGGGCAATGTAAAATTAATAGGTTTCTCTATTTTCCTTAATTTTGTATTAATACTATGAAATACGAATTTAAATTATAATCTAAAATATTAACATATTAAAAAGAACAAGGTTTTCCATTTTATCATATCTAACATCCATGGTGTTGCACGGAACATTACTCTAAAAAATCAATTTTCATTTCAATATTGGTGTTTTCCCCCTTCTGATTGGCGGGTTTGACTTTCATATTATCCTAGCCCTAATTAAGGAAGCTAGCATTTCCTACAACTCTAGACCTCCTTCCTTTGCTAATTAGGTTGCCAATATAAATGAGGTAATGAATTTTTGAGCTTAAGATAATATCAATCATATCCGGACTACGTACGTAATCGTAATGTTTTGTGTTTAAATAATTAGACTCATTCATTGTCAATTTGTATAAGTTCATTTTTCGATACTGGTTTTGTCGGTAATAGAAGATCAGGTGGCAACGTCGGGCGACAGACTATTTACACTGATTTGATTAGTGTTGCTTCCCATCTAGACATTGATTAATTCCAAATTTCCTATATAATAAAATGACTTAACTACCCCTACAATATTTTCAAAATGATCGTTATCCTTTTATAAGTTCTTTGCTTATTGATTATTGTCTAGCGAAGTTTCTTTCAGTTAGTACAATAACTGTAGAATATTTAAAAACAATAGCAGTCTAGCGGAAAATTGTATAAAGTATTAAATTAAGTATAACAACAATTTGAGAAATCTGAAACTAGCAACAACATAGTTTGAAAAAGAATTTCAGAGGCAGAGCTCTATAGTGATTGTTAGAGCATGGGTTTACATACTGAATCAAAAATAAATAATGACGGCGAAAAGATCATGGCGACAAGAGGTGTTGATATAAACTAAATTTTTTTTTTAATTAAAAAAATTATATAAAATAATATCCAATAATATTAATTTAGATAATATTTAATATTAAATAAATTTAAATAATTATAGTTTAACTTAAATGACATTTAATTAGACGTCTTTCAATAAAAAATAATGTCAAACTTTATTTTAACTTAAAAATATGAGTTAAGTGCTATTTTAATAGTTACAAGTTTTAAAATATGCTTTTTTTATTGTTTTTTTTTTTTTTTTTTTATTAGTATCTAAGTGCATCATTTCAACATGTTATATTATAAGTAGTTTTATTATTACTTCCAACACATCTCACATTTTTTATTTATCATTCAATTTAATACTAACACATCACTTAATTCATATAATATTACTCTAAAGTAAATGTTTTATCACCCCTTTAACCAATATTATATCTATGTAGCATACAAAAAAAATGCATAAATTATAATTAAAAATAAGATATTTTAGTAGTTAAAAATTTTGATTTTACAAAAATACCAACAACCAAAAAAAAAAGTCATGTCCATCCTCTATAAAACATTTAGTGTGCAATTATTTGTTAAACAATTTTAACTTGTTTTGATTGGAGTTGATTTAAACATTGACAGAGGTGATCATGCTATTCAGTATTGACGACTAATAGTTAGTGACGAAGGGAGGCTATAGATTAGGAGTGTCATATGTATCCTCTCAATTTTTTTTAAAAATTTAATGGTAAGAATCTGGAAATTTTGTCTAAGGCCCCTACAATATATATATATATTCATCTTAATATTTTACGTTGCTAATTTTACATGATTTGATTTTAAAGTTAACATCTTAGTCTAACCTCCATTACAGAGCCCATGTCCAAATTTAATATATAATATAAACTTGAAAATTAATTTAAACATTACATTATGGACATGCAATATAACACCGATTTCACAATTTTAAAGTAATAGTAGGATGATCTTGCCAATAAAATAGTAGAGACCAAAAAAAAAAAAAAAGTCGTGTTCATATAATATATTGGTTTGTCTACTTTTCAAATTAGCTCTTGTTTTGCTGATTGTAACTGCTACTGTGAAGAGAACTTTTTTTGTGATGAATATTATGAAAGGTTATGCAATTGTATGGAAGATTGTATTGCATATAGTTTGAAATATATAATTTTAATATTGCTGATAATAATATTATATACTATGCAAAGGCTTCAGAAAACAAAATTCGATTGAGAACAATTATTAGTTAAGGCAATATTTTAATTTTTATATTTGTTATTCACATTTTACCCCTTCATCCTATTTAATTCATTCAAATGAAACTTACTATATTTTTTTTTTTAAGTTACAATACAATTTTTTGTTGGTTATTTTAATATTTAACCATGATTAAATAAACAATCGGAATAAATTGGCAAAACCATTTTTTGTCAAAGAAGTCGGCAAAATTTGTGGTTTTCAAGATTACCATATCTCATGTATTATTTTACTTTAATATATAAATTATTTAGTTATTTAATTAATTTTATTTTTAATATATATATATATATATATATATTTTTTTTTTTTTTTTCTTATAATACTAAAAAATATATATATATATTTTTTAAGAGAATTAAAAATAAAATTTGATATATAAAATAGAGTCAAAAGTCTATATATGGATTAAAATTATAATTTATAATTAAATTTATTATTTATACACATGTAATAATAAAAATAATAAGTACGCATATAAAATAATTCTTTATGATCCATATGTATATGCCGAAGTTTTTTGTTTTTCTTTTCCTCTTTCTCTTTACACGTGACATATTCAGACAGCTTTACGTAAAACGATCTTGGACTCGTCCACGTCTTTAGGTAGAGGCCTAAAGAAATGATATTTTGGAAGGTAAATATAAATTAATAACGTTTCATGTTTGCCATGTACTCCAAGATTATAAGAATTAATCTTTAATCTTCAAATAGCCCCCAACTACTCTAACTTAATTACAGGAAAAAAAAAAAAATTTAAATAAGTACAACTTACTCTCCCTAACTATCTTAAACTACAAATTTTCTACGTATTTAAATAAATTACATATTATTAATTAAAAACTAAATTATTTAAAATAAAAAATAATAATAATAACTTAATAATAGAAAAACAGTTAACGCAAAAATGATTTGAATTTGTAGTATAATGCTTCTTCATATATTACAACCATGGCTAATAATTTAGTTTTAAAAAATGCAGATATAAAATATAATTTGAAAATAATCATTTGCAAATTGATCAATAAGTAAATAAATTAAACATAGATCAATAAAATTTGAAAAACAATAAAAAAAAAAAAAACTATAAAAGTTGTATTGGTCATGTTCTTGTCACTTCCACTCTAAAAGTCACTAGCATACACGTTGCAAATAATTTATATATGTTAAATTGTTAATAAATATTTAAATTAATAATATAATTTAAATATTAAATAATTAATATATATTATGATCCTTTCATAAATAAGGATTTAAATTATTAATATATATTATTTAATTAAATAATTAATATATATATGATTATGTGTTGATTGTTAACATAGATTAATCAAATGGATCACACGTGCCCAATTTTTCCATCCAACAAAAACAAGTGAAATATTCAATAAAATAATTGATTTTAATTTACATAACACTTGAATGAGGACTATGAATTTTCCCTTGCATAACACGAAGTTAGCCTTAATTTAGGGAATAAATAGGAGCTCATTGCACATGTATAAGCCCACGGGAGATTTGAGCGTGTCATGTCTCCCATGCCCTATCTTCCACTGATGTTTTCCTTATCTTTTTGCTTCTTATGGTCTTAGTGAAAAAAAAATAAAATAAAAATAAAAAATATATATATATATATATATATATATATTTGAATTCTTGACTTGGTTATTTATTTTGATGTGAATTAGATATAGATTTTAGAATAATGCTACAAGTATCAAATTTTTATATTAAGTGATATCTTAGAGTTGTAATAAAAGTTAATTTGAGGAGGTGGGATATTAAAACGAGTGTGAAATCACTTATTAAATGAGGCTAATTATATTATGACATATAAGTTGATATATGCATTAATTTGTAAAATGAAGTATCATTGGGTGCATAAATGACCAAATTATTCAATTAATTTTATTTTAACCCTTAAGTAAAAACAAAACATATGTTTGTTTTTCATTGTTAAAAAACATATGTTTATTTTCTTTCATTGTTAAAAAATATATGTTTATTTACGTTATAAAAAAAATAAACATATATATATTTTTAAATGAATTAAAAATAAAATTTTATGTATAAATAGAAATTATAACATACAATTAAACTAAAAAAAATATTGTCCATGTCTATATCTATAGCTTCTTGTTATCTCTTCTATGTTAGTATTGAGGCATATGTCCATAAGCCAACTCATTAAAGATAGCAATTTGACCCGATGGGTCAAAGCTTCAAGGATACCTTACATATTTGGGTCAAATCGGGTCGAAAATAGGACAATGTATTATTCATTTTATTTTAAATGATTCAGGATAAATTAGGTTGAGGCAAAAGTCGAGTTGGCTCAGGGCACCATTCGAATACCCTTTTTTTTTTGCTTAATCACTTTATCAATTCTAACATTGAGCAATTTGCACAATTTGTGATTGAAGGTACATTACAATTCACATACATACATAGTAGCTTTTATCTTAAAAATTATTTATTATTAAACTATTTACAAATCATTATGATGATTCTTTAAGTTGGATTGTTTGTGGAAGAAAAAAGAACAATATAGTTTAGCATGTCATAATTGTGAATTTAAATTTAATATCATAATTTTATATGATTTATTACATATTTAAAATAATCTTTATATTTTGCACAATTTTAATGTAGTTATGATTTATGAATCGAAAAAATTTAAGAAAAAATAATTTAAAAAATAATTTAATTTTTATTGACTAGAATAGTTTCAAATAATTATACAATTATTATTTTCAATTATATATGGTTTACATAATGGTATGACAATTGAATCCATCTCTCCATAATTTAAAGTCATAAGTTTGAATCATAAATAATTGTTTGCAAAAAAATTTAATTACATAAAAAATAATAATAAAGAAGAAGAGTCAAATGGATTAACGTGTCATTTTTTTTACCCAATTCAAACTGAACGTGTTTGATCTGAAATGATTCAGTTCAAATTAATCTGCGAGTCAGATAAATTCGAATTGAATTCGGCCTAAATCGAATCATTGCAATATCTATTATTAATGCTCCAAGGGTTTTCTAAACACTCTTTTGTTCAAGCATCATTACTATATACTCATTTATGGGAAGTTATTGACAATAATAAAATAGTTTCATTTTAATCTTTTAATTTTATAATATTAAAAATTAAATAATATTAGATATAGAATGACATCAACAACTATTATTATTAAAATAAATAAAATATGTTGTACTTAAAAAAAAAAATTCGTTTTCCAATTGTACATGCTTAATTTTAAACAATAATTCCTAAGAAAAATTGATTTCATCATTTCTTAAATATATTGTACTAACTAAATGAAGATTAGATTTTGATATTTAAGGCTGCATTCCTCTGTTTTTTTTTTATAAAAGGTTGTAGTTAGCAGTTTTCAGTGAGTGCACTGGGACATCCCAACTAGGTTGGCACCTCCTTAGCACCTTTTTCATTAGACCGCTCACCACTAATATTATTAAAGCTTAATAAAATTAAATATACAAATAAATATTCTCAACAAAACCTGTAATTAGGTTTGTTGTTTGCATCTGAATAAATAAAAGAGCTAGCGAAAGATGGGGCATTCCACCACCAAGTCGCTGTACATAAACTAGGAGCCCTAGAGGCTAAACTATCAGCTGCAGCATTGCCCTCCCTGTAAATATGTGAGCAATGAAACTCCATGTGTGAGATTTTATCTAAACAATCTTTCCAAATAGAGTACCATTTCCAAGGGACTGAAGAAGACAGAGTCTGTAGTAAAGCAACAACATATGCTGAGTCTGATTCCAGCCAAAGACGTCTCCACCCAAACATATATGCATACTTCACCGCGTAAATGGCTGCCGCTAGTTCTGCTTCAAAAGCATACAATATTCCAAGCGGAACACAGAAGCAACCCTTAACAAATGATCTGAAAGTTCTAAAAACACCTGCACAATCCGATAAACCTGGTGCTCCAAAAGCTGCATTCCTCTGTTTAATTTGATTGGAACACATAAGTGGACCTGAATAGTCCCACCATCAAATTATATTTAAGAGTTTTTGAGTTTATTGGCATCTATTATAGACCTCTTTCCATCATAATCTACTTTGCAGTTGTTTATTACTTGTCATCATACCAGCTTGCTTGGTCATTGCATATACTTATATCATCATAAAGACATGGTTTTGTGTGTCCATCATGCTTTATAT
The DNA here is from genome assembly GCA_029378325.1 of Elaeagnus macrophylla. Taxonomy (NCBI): domain Eukaryota; kingdom Viridiplantae; phylum Streptophyta; class Magnoliopsida; order Rosales; family Elaeagnaceae; genus Elaeagnus; species Elaeagnus macrophylla. Next base: position 23,707,638 of record CM055646.1, on the reverse strand, counting down.
CATTCGTGCTATCAAAGTAGCAGCAGCTGATTTGGGTACTCAAGGCCGTAAATAACTTCTGATGCAAAAGGTTACCATGATTTTTTTTTTTATAAAAAAATAAGATTTGAAAACCTACAAATTCTTCGAAAAATTTACATAATTAAAGAGGTTTTTTTTTTTTTAAGGTATTGAGATCGTAGAAACAAAAACAAACATATCCTCAGTATCTAACTTATGCGTATAGTACGTAGTTCAAATGACAGAGAAATTAAAAGCAGGGTTCGTACATAAATATAAATGAAATTAACGTTATGCCATTACATTCCCTAATATACCAACTACTCTCTTAATTTTTCTATTGCTATCCTATTAATCTGCTAACCAAAGTATTAACGTTTTGTTATCCACCAAAAATAAATAAATCATGAATATGACATGGGAGAGAAGACCCAGTCTCAACAGCTCGTGCCGTTGAACTGACCACTATCTAACTACTCGTTGATGTCCCTGCTGTGTCTACAATGATTTTATTTACAACTGCAGGTCTGCAGCAAAAAGACTACTACCAGCTATCTCTATTTCATTTATGTCGGTCTTTAACAATTCAACAACTCTTCGGTATCTCACTTTTCAGATTTATTGAGTGTTTGAGTGCTCCTCCTTTTATAAAAAAAAAAAAAAAGTGTTTGAGTTCTGTAGCTTTATTTATTGCAGGGAAAAATATATATAAGTTGTTAAGAACATGGCTGGCAGTGTAATGTCTCAGTGATGATTATTTTAAAAAATAAAAATAAAAATTTAAAGTAGAGTGGCCGCTGAAATCTGGCTTCTCCTTACGGCATTTGGACTATCACTTACCTTAGAATCCGAGTAACATGCCAGCCACATCCAGCAGCCTACAAGAAATCCATTAAAATAAAGTTTCTAAAAAGATAAGAAAAAAAATTCTGTATATATAAACAACTTATTTATATTATTTTATTTTAATCACATTAAAAAATATTTTATTTTTATTACGATAAAACAACGTAAGTTTTTTTTCTTTTTAAATAATATATGTTTACTTTATGAGTAAAATTAAAAGTATAACTTCTTATATGAAGAAATTTATGTCATGTATAGGTGAATTTGTATGGATTTGAGAAGGATACGTGCCATACCTTAACTTTCTTTTAGTAAAATTTTGGATGTAATATTAATAAAATTATAAAAAAAAAATTACTTGTATAGATAAAACTGTGTCCTACTTAGATTTAAAATTTTAAGTTTTTAATACTCAATAATTCATTACAAATTCAATATTAAATATATTTTCAAAAAAATAAAATACATATAACACTTTTTCAATAAAAAATAAATAATAATTTATAAATAATTAGTACTATTTTTATTAAATATATAGTGCTCTTTTCAATATAAATCCTAAATTTGACGCTGATGTCATGCAATTAAAAATTTATTATCAAAACTTTATAATCCGACTATGGAAAGAAGAAAAAAAAACCCCAACTGTAGTAGTGCTTTGTTTATTATTTGCTTAAAATATTGTTTAGAACGAGCTAGCGAAAGATAAACTAGGTGCGGTTACTTAACAATTAACTGCATTCACACAATGGAACCAACTCGATCACACGTTTTAGGCTCTCCATTGCTCCAATATATTAATTTGCCGTAACATCAGTTCAGTACGATCATTCGTGCATATTTCTAAATAATTCAACTTTCACATGCATGTTTTTGACAATTATAAGAAGTCATTTTCTTTTCTTTCATTATTATATGTTTCTATTTCCTTTTCCGTTTGTTTTATTTAGACAATTATAAGAACCCAACTTGAAAACAACATGACTTGATTAGATTTCGTAAGTGTCTTTTAGCTCTCGTGGTTTTATGTGGTATAGGCCCCTACGAATTTGATTTTGCCCAAATTACAGGTTTTAAAAGGGCAGGTAACAGTGTAACACTTTGAAAGCATAAAGATCCCATTGCTTAGCATATATAATATAGGTGCCTTTTAGGTTTTAGCAACACTTAACTTTTGCAAATGGAAGCATTTGATAGTCTTATATATTCTGTTTTATATAGATCAGAAGTTGTCCCATAATTCGAGTGGCGCCGACCTATACTTGTATTTTAATTAACTAGCTTTCGAGGAACTCTATGAATTTCAAATCAGTATGAGAATAATGGTTAATCATTATTTGAGTATTGTTATATGTATTATTTATTAAATAAATAAATTATTTATTATTAATTGATATAAAATTAAAAATATAAAATGATATAATAATTATACAATCACTTATTAAATATCAAATTAATTAAATTATTATATGTATATAAAGAAAAAAAAAATAGTCAAAAACTTGGTTTCACGGTGAGACATGTATGTTATCTATTACAGAACTTGTTATAAAAAAGTCTGTTATAACTATTTCTCCGATGTTCAGAGGCTTTTAGAGGATCTGGGGAACCATACTTGACAATTGGCCGAGTCCAAAGACTGGAATAGAATCACTCACCTAATTCACTTCTGTGACTCGCGCAATTTGGCCAGGAAATACTTTTAACCTAATATGCTTGAATTTATTTTAATATTTAAAATATAAGTTGAGAACTGTATATACATCAAGAGTCTAGTTTTACATTTCAAATCCATAATTTAATTTACTGCTAGAGTAAACAATATAATTTATTAAAAACACAAACATAACTTTCAACAACTTCTAACATGATATATATTAGTACTTTGAGATTTTGTGTTGAATACTTAACAATTTCAATTATTAAATTACAAATATTTTATCTTGTATGGAATATAGAATTAATACTTGTGGATGAATAATACATATATTAAAACAATGTTAATCCTCTTCCTCGTACCTTAAGTTATTAGGATAGTAATTTTTCAATAATTTCTAACATTACTCCATGATTGTTTTATTCTTGTGTATTTTGGAGTTATAATCTTTATCCCTTCCAATTTGATGTAATTGAGAACTTGTATTCCTAGTAAACTTGTGATGAACACAAATGGCTTGCAAAATATGTAAAATTAATTGGATCTTTCGGCCATTCTACAATTCATCATTTGTGAAACATTACAAATTTATGGTAAATATATTTTTAGAAAAATAATAAAATAAATATTTTTAAAACTTATAAACACAAATAAAATTTTACTTTTTTTTTTATAATAAAATAAGAATTCGTGAATATATATATATATATATATATATATATATATATAATCAAAGCAAAAATCAAAATACCAAATACATCACATATTTATAAACAAAATCAAGACTAACAAGTTGTGATAAATGCAAAATATATGTGAGTAGATATATGTGAACATTGAACAATAGCTCTATATTGTACTCACTTTAAAGCTTGACTATAGTAATTGAAATAATGAGTATTTGATAATGATGAAAATTGACATCCGAACCATGAAAATTTACAATATAACTAAAAAACTCTTTTAGAACCATAATAACAAACACTTTAATTTCAACAACAAACCAAATAATCACATTACCTACAAGATTCTAGATGAACAAGAAATTGAATAACAAAAATAAGTACAACAATAACCATAATTTATACAAAATTGATCACAATATTTAAAAGCTCCTAAACTAGAAACTTTAGGACAAAAACACATAGAAAAATAGCAAACACTAGTACTAAGACCAAATCAAAATTTATTGAAATAAAAAATTAAACAACGACGCCACTAAGACCAAATCAATCGAGGAAGACGACCCTAAAGTGAAGAAGGAGACCCACTATAAGACCCCTTGCAACGACTTGAAGAAGGCGAAAAAGGCACCACTGAAGACCCCTTGCAATGGCCCTTGAGCAGTTGGTAATCTGACACAACTGTGAAATCTAAGGTGGTATTTTATTAATCAACCAAACCAAAATAGAAAAGGGAGGGGACAAGGGAACTAGACTGATGGTAGATGTGAGAAGAAGGAGGAATATGGCAGCACCAAAGTAAAGAAACGAAAGAAAAAAGGGTTAGAAACCCTAACAAGGAGAGGTGTCACTGGCTCTCTAAATGATTTTGTTAATCGCAAATTTGTGTCTTTTAAAAAAAAAAAATGTGCTTGTGCTTAGTTTATATATTTTTAATTATTAAAAAAAATTTAGATTATTAGTTCATCTTAAATGCTGTTTAATTAAATATTATTTAAGTTAAACTGTGACTATTTTAATATGTTTAATGTTGAACTTCTTCAATTATACCTCGTTTAATGTTATTGAATATTATTGGCTCCGATTTTTATATAACTCATTTATTCAACTTGTTTTAAAAATAACCCTTACTCTCATATTGTTCTTTTTTGGTAGACGACATATATATTATCTTTTAGTATATGATACATATATTTTTCTAGTATTTGATACATACAATTTTTTTTTGAAGTAATATATACGATGTCACATGTGATTTTTTTTCTCAATGTAGACATGTGTCTTTTTTAAAGACAATTTTACTTTTTATTAAGTATAAATGATTGAATTATACTAAAAATATATATATTCTTAATTATATATATAAAAAAATATATGTTTAATTAAATAAAAAAAATATATCAACATATATTACAAAAATATATTTGAAATAAATACTATAAAAATAAAATTATAATTTGATATGTATTAAATTTTAATTTAAAAAAATTTATGTTAAATGTGGCAAGAATAAAAAAAAAAAAGCAGCATCAGTAGAAGAAATGAAGAAAAAAAAATAAAAAAAAATGGGAAAGAAAGGAAGAGAATAAAAAAAAAAAAAATGGAAAAGAAAGGAAGAGAATAAAAAAAAAAATGGAAAAGAGTCGACAACAGATAAAAGGAAGAAACAAAAAGGAAAAAAAAAACCGGAATAGTGGGTAGTTGGTGGGAGAGGGATTATTTATAAAATTTGATAAAAAGAAAGGATTATATGACATACTTATTTGAGTTATTTCAATATTATTTCCACTCTTTTTAATTTTAGAGTGTTTTTTTATTATTTAATTTTCATAGATTTTTTCAATGTAATTAGGCCAGATTTCTGGCGTCAAATTTGGAATTGAATTTTGTTCAACACGCACTGTTTTTATCATTGAAAAGTACAAGTCTAAAGCCTAAGAGTCTGTAGGATGGGACTAATTAATGTTGTTAATTTTTCTATAAATTATTGCGAAAAAAGTTCAATACTTTTACTAAGGTAGATAATATAATGGAGAAAATATTTTAATAAAGTGTGGTAGAATATTATACTTTACATTCCATCAAAATTTTAAATTTTAAGTTTTTATTATTTTTATATAAAAAATACAATAATAACATTAAAAATATTTTATTTTTAGTTTTAAACAATAAAAAAAAAACAATTTAATTATCTTTAAAATTTACATTTCACATTTAATACCTTTTAAAAATAATTTCAAATTCATTCAATTTTTTAACATAAATTTTATTAATTTAAAATATAAAATAAATAATTAAACATATATTCATTGATTAACGAAAAATATCCTATTCCTACAAATTCTTTAAAACTCTCTCTACAAATATTTAACGTGGTTACGAGAACGTCCCACCCCACGGGAAAATAGATGGGATCAATCAAGAACAAATATAATGAGACATGTATGTTATCTATTACAGAACTTGTTATAAAAAAGTCTGTTATAACTATTTCTCCGATGTTCAGAGGCTTTTAGAGGATCTGGGGAACCATACTTGACAATTGGCCGAGTCCAAAGACTGGAATAGAATCACTCACCTAATTCACTTCTGTGACTCGCGCAATTTGGCCAGGAAATACTTTTAACCTAATATGCTTGAATTTATTTTAATATTTAAAATATAAGTTGAGAACTGTATATACATCAAGAGTCTAGTTTTACATTTCAAATCCATAATTTAATTTACTGCTAGAGTAAACAATATAATTTATTAAAAACACAAACATAACTTTCAACAACTTCTAACATGATATATATTAGTGCTTTGAGATTTTGTGTTCAATACTTAACAATTTCAATTATTAAATTACAAATGTTTTATCTTGTATGGAATATAGAATTAATACTTGTGGATGAATAATACATATATTAAAACAATGTTAATCCTCTTGCTCGTAACTTAAGCTATTAGGATAGTAATTTTTCAATAACTTCTAACATTACTCCATGATTGTTTTATTCTTGTGTATTTTGGAGTTATAATCTTTATCCCTTCCAATTTGATGTAATTGAGAACTTGTATTCCTAGTAAACTTGTGATGAACACAAATGGCTTGCAAAATATGTAAAATTAATTGGATCTTTCGGCCATTCTACAATGCATCATTTGTGAAACATTACAAATTTATGGTAAATATATTTTTAGAAAAATAATAAAATAAATATTTTTAAAACTTATAACCACAAATAAAATTTTACTTTTTTTTTTATAATAAAATAAGAATTCATGAATATATATATATATATATATATATATATATATATAATCTAAAGCAAAAATCAAGATACCAAATACATCACATATTTATAAACAAAATCAAGACTAACAAGTTGTGATAAATACAAAATATATGTGAGTAGATATATATGAACATTGAACAATAGCTCTATATTGTACTCACTTTAACGCTTGACTATAGTAATCGAAATAATGAGTATTTGATAATGATGAAAATTGACATCCGAATATAACATTTTACGATATAACTAAAAAACTCTTTTAGAACCATAATAACAAACACTTTAATTTCAACAACAAACAAAATAATCACATTACCTACAAGATTCTAGATGAACAAGAAATTGAATAACAAAAATAAGTACAACAATAACCATAATTTATACAAAATTGATCACAATATTTAAAAGCTCCTAAACTAGAAACTTTAGGACAAAAACACATAGAAAAATAGCAAACACTAGTACTAAGACCAAATCAAAATTTATTGAAATAAAAAATTAAACAACGACGCCACTAAGACCAAATCAATCGTGGAAGACGACCCTAAAGTGAAGAAGGAGACCCACTATAAGACCCCTTGCAACGACTTGAAGAAGGCGAAAAAGGCACCACTGAAGACCCCTTGCAATGGCCCTTGAGCAGTTGGTAATCTGACACAACTGTGAAATCTAAGGTGGTATTTTATTAATCAACCAAACCAAAATAGAAAAGGGAGGGGACAAGGGAACTAGACTGATTGTAGATGTGAGAAGAAGGAGGAATATGGCAGCACCAAAGTAAAGAAACGAAAGAAAAAAGGGTTAGAAACCCTAACAAGGAGAGGTGTCACTGGCTCTCTAAATGATTTTGTTAATCGCAAATTTGTGTCTTTTAAAAAAAAAAAAAAAATGTGCTTGTGCTTAGTTTATATATTTTTAATTATTAAAAAAAATTTAGATTATTAGTTCATCTTGAATGCTGTTTAATTAAATATTATTTAAGTTAAACTGCGACTATTTTAATATGTTTAATGTTGAACTTCTTCAATTATACCTCGTTTAATGTTATTGAATATTATTGGCTCCGATTTTTATATAACTCATTTATTCAACTTGTTTTAAAAATAACCCTTACTCTCATATTGTTCTTTTTTGGTAGACGATATATATATTATCTTTTAGTATATGATACATATATTTTTTCTAGTATTTGATACATACAACTTTTTTTTGAAGTAATATATACGATGTCACATGTGATTTTTTTTCTCAATGTAGACATGTGTCTTTTTTAAAGACAATTTTACTTTTTATTAAGTATAAATGATTGAATTATACTAAACATATATATATTCTTAATTATATATAAAAAAAATATATGTTTAATTAAATAGAAAAAATATATCAACATATATTACAAAAATATATTTGAAATAAATACTATAAAAATAAAACTATAATTTGATATGTATTAAATTTTAATTTAAAAAAATTTATGTTAAATGTGGCAAGAATAAAAAAAAAAAAAAAAAGCAGCATCAGTAGAAGAAATGAAGAAAAAAAAATAAAAAATAAATGGAAAAGAAAGGAAGAGAATAAAAAAAAAAAAAAAGAAAAGAAGAATAAAAAAAAATGATAAAGAGTCGACAACAGATAAAAGGAAGAAACAAAAAGGAAAAAAAAAAAAACCGGAATAGTGGGTAGTTGGTGGGAGAGGGATTATTTATAAAATTTGATAAAAAAGATATATGACATACTTATTTGAGTTATTTCAATATTATTTCCACTCTTTTAAATTTTAGAGTGTTTTTTTATTATTTAATTTTCATAGATTTTTTCGATGTAATTAGGCCAGATTTCTGGCGTCAAATTTGGAATTGAATTTTGTTCAACACGCACTGTTTTTATCATTGAAAAGTACAAGTCTAAAGCCTAAGAGTCTGTAGGATGGGACTAATTAATGTTGTTAATTTTTCTATAAATTATTGTGAAAAAAGTTCAATATTTTTACTAAGGAAGATAATATAATGGAGAAAATATTTTAATAAGGTGTGGTAGAATATTATACTTTACATTCTATCAAAATTTTAAATTTTAAGTTTTTATTATTTTTATATAAAAAATACAATAATAACATTAAAAATATTTTATTTTTAGTTTTAAACAATAAAAAAAAAACAATTTAATTATCTTTAAAATTTACATTTCACATTTAATACCTTTTAAAAATAATTTCAAATTCATTCAATTTTTTAACATAAATTTTATTAATTTAAAATATAAAATAAATAATTAAACATATATTCATTGATTAACGAAAAATATCCTATTCCTACAAATTCTTTAAAACTCTCTCTACAAATATTTAACGTGGTTACGAGAACGTCCCACCCCACGGGAAAATAGATGGGATCAATCAAGAACAAATATAAAAGAAGCAGCAGCAGCTATTAATGAAAATTTCATATGCGTCTCAAATATGAAATGTATGCAAGTATTTTCTTTCTATTATTTGGAAATAAAATTATACAGATTTTTTTAACACACAAGAGGTTGAGATAACCTGTTGGCTGTTTAGAACACATTACTATTGACTTCTATAGTCTATACCTTCACCTTGTATCAGCTTTTTTTCACATTAATCTCCTCTCAGATATATATACCAAGAACTCTTCATTGTACAACATAATACTGATCCTGTTAAAGTAACTCAAAAAGAAGGAACACAAGGAATATGAACAAAAATGGAACAAAGTTACCTTCTTTCACACAGAGCACTAATAGCAACAAATAGGACATCGTATTAGGCCATTTTCGTTACAGTCAGGGCAACGTTGGAACCTGTAATTCTCCTTCTCCTTCTCCTCCTCTACTTCCTCTTCTTCATCTACTTCATAATATATTTTACAGCTTCCTGAACATGTTTCACAAGGCACAAACCTTAAATCCCCACACGTCTCACAAGCTCCACTAGTGTTATCCACTTTCTCACAGCATTCTAGCATTTTCTCTAGCTGCCCATCTTCATGTAGTCTCCTAATTTCTTCAGCTCCTCCAATGTATTTCTTACCAATAAACACCCTTGGCAATCCCATTCCACCCCCAACAAACCCATCTTTTGAAAGCTCTTTCAATTCTTCCCTGAACCCAGAATGCATTGAAACATCCCTCTCATCAACTCGGATTCCTAAACCTTTTAGAATTACTCTAACATGAGAACAATCTTCATATGTCTTCCGGACCCCTCTTAGACTCGTGAAATATAATACAAGTTTGTCTTTCTCTTTGCTGGAGGGAGTGAATTCATGATCTGGAATGTCGTCATTTGGCTTCTTTATCTCATTCAAAGACAAGTTGTCATTTTTTGCCGTTTCAACTTGTTCTTTTCCGATGTCTAATGACTGTAATTTAGAACTCTTCTCTGGGGAGAGATCCTCCAGTGATTTTCTAAAACTGGAAATGATTTCAGGATCAAATTCTGGAATCTGGGAATTGAAATCCTCACCGTTTTCCATTAGAAGCCACACGGGTTTTGGTGAAGCAGTGCCGTTTCCTTGAAAGCTGGACTTTGGGCGATCACAAGGGGAGGTTGGCTCTGCGTTTATATTCCTAGCAACGTCAAATGAAAAGTTCCTTACATGACTTGGGGACCTAAATGGACTATTATCATCTAGGCCTTCCATTAATTCCCAGGCATTGATTGTTTCAGACTCTCCAGGGGGGGTTATAACCGGTGTCTTTGGAACAACTTTTGGAATTTTTTGATTGATCATATGCGACCATGTCTTGGCTTCAATTAGCCCAACCGAAAAATCAATGTTTTTTCTCTGCTTTTCATTGTCTTTGCCACTACTGCGATCAATCCCATTGGCTTTGAACTTCTCATCAATATGTGTATTGCCGATGAGATTGGTGGATTCAAGCTTGAGAGAGCCTAAAGTAGAAGAGGTGAGAGTGACCACATGGTGGCTATCCCCTTTGCCTTGAGGTAGATGGTGAAGGTGCATCGAGTAGCTGCGCGGAACAGGGGAATAGGGACCCTGGCAGTGCCGGCATCGCTTTTGCTTTGAACCTGCGCAACCCATTACTTTGATAACCAACAAGAATAGATTAAAGAAAAAGTAAAAAGTAGCAAACCCAGGAATTAATTGCAAAAGGGATCGTAAAAAATGCGAATAATTAATAGTTAAAAGGGTAGTTTCATATGGGAACTCAGAATCAGATATAAAAGAATCTTGCCGGTGAAGATGAGCTGGACAAAGGGATCTTTTTGTGAACGAGACTCGAGCCTTTGAGAAAAATGTGAAATTCGGGGGAAATATGAAAAATTAATTCTTGCCAGAGAGCCAGAATGCTGATTTGCACCAAAGATGAAGACCCTGTTTCTATCGCAAAGAGAGAGAAACAGAGACAAAGATGGATTACAAAGAGGAGTGGAGACCAACATTAATTGGCAAAACAATTGAAATGAAACTGTCAAAAAGCCAGTTGAAGAATTCGCTTTAATTACTTCTTAAGCACCTCGAAAGCGAGCTTGATATATGAATCCAATAACGAGAAAAGCTTCAATTAATCTCGTTATAGAACGCAGCAGGCCAAACAGGAACCAAACAAGTGAAATCCTTAATAAGATACGACAACGCCATACAATCAATAGGGAGGAAGAGTTGATGGCGGAGATATTGGCAAACTCAAAAGAACCCGTCAAAAAAATAAAAAAGGTTGTGAATGAAAATTCCAGAATCAAAAAAGGAAACTGAAAAAAGGAGACAATGGATTATTCTATAGTCAAATAAAAACGGCTAACTAATGTTTCTTTTTAACAGTTGCCACCTCTTCCCCCTTGATCCTACTTGCTCTTGCTTCTCTCTTTCTATCTTCCAGAAACTCTATCAGGATTCCAGACTCTAGAAAGAGAAAATTCGAATTGGATTTGGGTTAAGAAGAATTTCAATTCTTGCTCAGGATCTTTATATATATGGGTGTGCATTTATGCTTTTTCCCTCAAAATATTAAAGAAATGTTTATGCAGCTGCAGGAAAAAAATAAATAATAAAAAATAATATATATATATATATATATATATATATATATATATATATATATATATATATATATATATATGATTTGAACCTGAGGAGAAATCTAACTTATGAAAATATTTTCATTTTTTTATCGGAAAAATGTAATTTTTATTTAAACGAGTTCTTCCAGATAAATAAGCGTAAAACTTGGAAAGAAAAAAAATTTGTTGCACACAAAGAAAAGTACCGCCAAAAGCGGGAATTGTTGCTTGAATGACTCCTCCACCAGCGAAAACAAAAGAAAAAAAATAATAAAACCAACATTCCTCCAAACAAAATTAACATTTTTTATATTTAAATTTATATTTTTATAATTAAAAAAAGACTAATATGTCATTTTTTTTTAACAACCATCCAATTAAAGTTGAACGACGACAATTTAGACCCGTTCAATATTAAACGTTCAATATTATTAGAGTTCTAATTTTATTATTGTAAGTTTTAATAATATTATTAAAGTCTACTTTCATTTGACATTGTGAGTTTATGATTCAATCCCTAGCTTCTTCATATTGGAAAATTCTAACTTACATAATTGTAAGTTATATTCTCCTACGATTAGAAAAAGAAGTCATCTTCTCCTACTATCAAGTTTATTTGGTCCGTCGTTGTTTGAATTAAATATTTTCTTTTTAAAATAAGATTTAGTATTCAATTTGTCCTTGGACATCTTAGTTTACCATTAGTATTATAAAATTCCATTAAGTTAATAAAGTAAAACCTTAAAAATTCATTTGATAGTTTAATTAGTGTTAATTTTTAAAATACATCTTTGATAGCAGCAATAATAATATCATTGGAAAGCTCTCAACAAAAAAAAAAGTTTGGTAGTACTCTATTTACTTTGATGTAAATCTTCAAGTGACAGAACAGATGGTGAAAATAACAGTGACAAAATTTTTTGCCACCTCTTTATTTTTTGAATACTTCTCGTAAGTAAATCGAGCACCACAAAATTGTTATTAGGTAAGGGCTTTCTAATGCTATTCATATTGCCGCCGTAAGAAAATTATTTCAAAATTCATCATTAGTCAAATTACTAAATAAACTTCTAGAGTCTCATTTTGCTAACTGTATGGTTACGGTGCTCGTTTATTAATCTAGTGGATTTTTGTTCGATTTAAATAATCATAATTATAATAAAAATTATTTAAATTATTAATGTATTTGATTTGACTATACTCTATAATAAAATATAAAAAAATTACAACAGTAGCATTAATTTTCATTACGTCAGCAGTCCTCTATAATCTTTATTATGCCTTTAGTTTTATCTATTTTTCTCAAAATTTGTATAATTATTTATGATTTTTTTGTTCATTCTATCTCTTTTAGTAATAAAAAAAATTTATTTTTTTAATTTTATTTGATTTATAATTTTATAATCTTTATTTTAATATTATTATTTATTTTGATTACACTGATTAAACAAACATTGTAATAGTAATACTGTTTTTTTTACTTTCAATTCAATTACAATTAATATTCTCATTATTTTTACATTTAACAAACCAAACGTCACCTAAATGACTAACATGTTTCATAATCTAATGAACTTTTAGGATTTTTTTTTTTTCCCTTAAAATAATTTCGGTTAATCAAATATCAAAGGAAGCTTAATTTTAGGTTTAATTGCACCATAAAACTTATATGTTAGTGTTTTAATTATAAGTGTGTGGTATGTAATTATTTAAAAAATTGAATTTACGTTCAAAATGAAGTTATTTTTATATCTTATGGAATTTTCAAATAAATATACGTGTATTTACGTGACTTTCAAATAAAATTATATTTATTTTTGTAATTTTTTTAAAAAATGGATTGAATAATTATGTAATTTATAAAATAGAAGTTTCTTAACCGTGTTGTTTTCTGTTTACTTCTTAATATATTAAATTTATAATACACTTCTTTTTTTTTTTTTTTTTTATCGCAAATATAATATATATTTATCTTCAAGTAAACATTACATAAGAATGCAACCACATGGGGCAAACATCAAGCCAAACATCACAAGCGCCAGTTCTCATCCCATAGGCAGCTACCTCATGAGCAGCCCTATTACATTCTCTAGGCTGAAAAACAAACTGACAATCCCAACCATTACAAACGTTTAAAATCTCAAGACAAATATTCCCGTAAGCAGATAAAAAAATATTACCACTATTAAGGGTATTCACAGCCTTCAGACAGTCAGATTCCACCAACACTTTACTAAAACCCATTTCTTTGCGTAACCGACACCCATCTAGGATGGCCAGCAGCTCTGCAATCAATGAGCAATTAAAATCATTACGCAACACAGTCTTACCAGCTATGAATCTTCCACTATGATCCCTAGCAAGGATTCCAGAGCAAGTCTTCTTTTGCCCTATACACATTGCAGCATCAACATTGATTTTAATAATACCAGCAGGTGGAGGAGACCATTGTTCATCCCTTTGTACCCTAGTATGACTTTTCTTGAATTCCCAACTCTTATCACACATCCTCCAAAACTCCTCGATTAACAATTGAATCCACCCCTACCACTTTCACACCTTGCCTTCCGCATTTACCATGCACCATTTCATTTCTGTTATGCCAAATACCCCAACAAAGATAACAAAAAAACGCAACATCCATCTTATTAAAACGCACCAGCAAAGAACAGAAGAGGTCAGCAAAAGACATAACAGGCAAACTTTTAATAAAATTGGCAAAATAAGAAACTTTCCAAACCTCCTTAACTCTCCCACACCTCCAGAGACAATGAGGAATGTCTTCACAAGAATTATTGCATAGGGAACAGGCAGAATCCCTATCCAACTTTCTCTGAAATAAATTGAAAGCATTAGGCAAAATACCTTTACAAGCCCTCCACACAAAATTCTTGATTTTATTTGGCAACTTCAAATTCCAAATATTTTTCCACCATTGCATTCTCTTAACATTACTAGCCTCCGCATCCCAATCTAGTTTTTGACATTGTCTTCGTAAATCATCAGCGAGGAAGAAAGCAGATTTAACAGTAAAAACACCATCTTCTGTTTGGTTCCAAACTCGAATATTCGGCTTATCCAAGCCACACAGAGGTATACCCAAAATGGCATCTGCTTCATGTTCTAAAAAACTACCACGAATAATATTTTCATTCCACACACCAGCAGTATTAATTAACGAAGACACATGAGAATCCACATGAAAGTAAGCAGGTGATCTCACCATAAAATCCTTTGGGAAAGGTAACCATCTATCTTTATAAATACTGACAACTGTACCATTCCTAATTCTCCAAGACATCCCTTTCTCAAAAATATCAAAACTCCATTTTAAACTTTTCCAGAAGTAAGAAGCATAAGATGTCGTTTTTGCATGAAAAGCATCACAATGAGGAAAATACTTTGCTTTAAGAATTTTTGCAGTCAAAGAATTAGGAAAATGCACTAATCTCCACCAATGCTTTGCAAGCATCGCCTTGTTAAAAGATGCCAAGTTTCTGAAGCCCAATCCACCCATACACTTAGGCCTACACAAAGCATCCCAAGCCACCCAATGCATTGAATTTTTTTCCACATTACCACCCCACCAAAAACGACTCAAAAGACTTTGAATCTCATCTAATAACCCCTGTGGCAAACGAAAGCAACTCATAACATACATAGGCATAGCCTGCAAAACAAACTTAATAAGCACCTCCTTTCCTGCCTGCGAAAGGTACCGTTCTTTCCAAGTCTTCAGTCTAGCCACAACACTTTCTTTAACCGCAGCAAAAGTCTCTTTCTTACTTTTACCCACCATAGTAAGGAGCCCAAGATATCGTTCATGACATTGAACCGAAGAAATACCAAAAAGTTGCACTATCTCTTCCTTAATACCTGCAATAGTATTTGGACTGAAGGAGATAGCAGATTTTTCCAAGTTGACCTTTTGGCCAGATGCACGCTCATAAACTTCAAGATATTCCTTCAAATTCTTACATCCTAAAACATCAGCTTCAGCAAACAGAAAACAATCATCCGCAAAGAACAGATGAGAAACCTTAGGGCCACTCCTAGCTACCGAAACACCCTTAAAAGCACCCCTTTCCATACCACATTTCAACAGAGATGACAAACCTTCAGCACAGAGAATAAACAGATACGGAGATAGCGGATCCCCTTGTCTAATAAATTTATAATACACTTCAAATAACGTGAGAAATGTGATTTACTCATTACATATAAGAGTACGTACATGATTTTAATAATTCTTTTAGAATATTTAAAATTATTAGTTAAACATACGTGCTTATGAATTACTTTAAATTAATTTCTACAATATATTAAAAATAAATATAAAGTTAATTTTTTTATACTTTTAAATTAATTATGAAAGTTAAATAATATTTAAAATTTTTATTAAATTGATCATTATATTAGTATCATTCTTTAGGATCCTTTATTTATGAAATTAATTTTCTTATTATTCTAAATTAATTATAAAAATAAAATAATATTTAAAATTTTTATTAGATATGATAATTATCAAATGATTAAAAAATTTATTAAATGTGATCATTATTTCATCATTATGTTTAAAGTCTTTATTTAATGTGATAATAATAGATCATAAGAGGGAAACTAATTTAAATGGCATAAAATATAAGAATAATTTTGTCTAAAAAATATTAAATATAATTTAGACTTATATATATATATTATAGATTACAATTTTTTTTATATTTTATTTCACGTACTAATGTTTTTTTTTCTCCGTAAGATCTGCTACTTACATTTATTTTAGTCTTTGTATTTTCAATTCTTTTAAAACAGATATTATATGATAAATGTATAAATGTATTATTGATTCTAGTTTTTTTTTAACAATTTAAATTTTTTTTTAAATATGATATTAAAGCTTTTGAATTACGAGTGTTTGTTATGTATGATGTATAGATCAACATTTAGGGAGAGTAATAAATGTAATTTTTTTTTTAAAAAAAAAATTGACTAACTTGACTCCTTTTTATTATTATTATTCTATGATAATCCTCAAATGTTTAAAAAATAAAAATGACATATTAATATTAAAATAAAATAAAATTAATGTAAAATAATTATGTTAGATTATTTTTCTAATACATTAGCCCTAGGTTTTTTTTTCCCAGTACTTAAAACTTTTATTAGAGTTGGTTATCAACAAACTTTAAGCCTCAAGACAAATAAGTAATGACTGCCTTTTATATATATATATATATATATATATATATATATATATATAATGACCGATTAGTATTACAGCTTAGAAATTGTAATTATACTTGCTTGAGGAAAAAAAAAAATAGATTATGGAAATTGAAATAGCAAGATAAAAATCAGACACTGATTTGTATGTGGATGTACTTGTAAGTTTAAAATTAATAGCCATCATGGTTGCTTTTATTATACAAATGTAAAATCTTAGCATGTAAGACATCCAAAATTGAGTTACTAACCCTTAAATATAAATATTCCTTTGGGGCTGATGACTTGAGACGACAAAAGTATATAATTATTCATTTCAATTTAAAATAATATATTAATTTATACATATGTTTTTAATAGATATATATTGTGCATATTAATTATGAATAAGTACATAAAACAACACGTAAATATTAAAACATTTTACTTGAAGGGAAGGGGACGTTTATTGGGTTATCATTTTTTTTAAAAAAAATTTCCTAGCAACTGATGCCTCTTTAATCGTTGGAAAGCATCATAAAGAACTATGTATTGAAAGGTCGACGGTTGTTGAATTCTTGCCTTGGCTTTATTCTCTAACTACACATTATAATAAAGTTTAGGAAAAATATGGTTATCAAATTGAAACAGCTTAATGACGATAAAAAAAAAAATTGAAACAGCAAAAATAATAATAATAAGAAGAAGAAAAAGAATAAGAAAGTGTGAAACAGCTTATGAGATAAGTACACTCATCCTTTTGTTGTTGCAGTTATGACAGTTTAATTCATTCGTTATTTTTTATAATAATTTAGGTATTTTGTTATGAAAAGGTTATAGCACAATATCAAACGATCAAATTTTAAATAATTTTTATTTTTTTTTATCAATTTTATAATTATTATTGTCAATATCTATGAAATTGATAATTCAATAATAATTGAAAAATATGAGAAAAAATAAAAATAAAATAAAATAGATCATTTATTCTTATGTTGTCATTTATGCAAAATAAAAGGACTAAATTATTATAAAATATAATATAGACATTAAACTACTCTTTTTTTACATAATTAATGAAGATATGCTATCACCTGCAGCTTGTAACCTTTGCTGATCATATTCATCTAAACGTTTAGTCCTTAAATTACCGAACTTTTGTATTTGAGAGTTAGCTATCTTATAATTTAAAGGAATTACATAAATTTTTTTTAAGTGATTAATGTTAAGAGAAAAAAAAATAAAAATAAAGAAATTTCACGAGTGTAAATTTTTTTTACATGCATATGTAAATATTATACACACATTTATAACTTGTTACAAGTGTGTATGAACTTTACACATGCATTTAGTGATGTTAAGGATTGGGAAAATAAAAAATAAAAAATTGTAAATAATAATGAACAGTAATTGAAAATATATTGTAAAATAAGCATAACTCAAACTAGATTATTAACATTGTTATAACTAAAACTTTATTTGGTGAGTTTTCATGGTATATTTTGGACGGTTGAGCATTTAGTGCTCTAGTTTTAAAGCGTGCCTTCATGTTCAATAGTATGACAGTAAGACAGTTGAAAATTTTCAAGTCTTGCAAGGTTTTTGCAGCCTAGTTTCAATATCTTACTATTTTTTTCATTTCTGAATTAACAAAATTATGATTAATGCACACTAGTTTAGGAAATTTATGACCTTCTTACATATGTTAGAGAAAGAGTATCTCGATGTGGGCTCAGCTTTTCTTTTCTTTAATCTGAAGAAAAGAAAAAAAAAAAAAAAGTCGACATTTTTCCTTGATTTTGCTTTTCATTAGTTTTCTCCACCAACAAATGAAATTGACAAAGGAGAAAATAAAATAAAAGGTTGTTCCAAAAGTTCCAATGCTTGTCTTATAAAGAGGAAATATTATTTATTGTTTTTAGAATATATATTTTATTAATTATTATTTTTTTTTCTATTATTTATTAAATATTTATATATTTTTTTTCTCTATTTACGTATTAAAATATTAAATTTGAGAAGGGTACCTAATAATGTTATAATTATTTTGTACATGTCACTTCTTGCGTTCTTAAAGCATATTACTCATAATAGAAACAAATACAATTTTGTTGATACGTGGATTAATGGTAATAAATAAGTAATATAAAAAATAATAATTAATTTTTATTTATTTATTGAAATTGTAGCTTATTAGCGATAATGCATAAACATCATTCTTCATTATTTCAGTGATAATGCTCTCAAGAATTAAATTTTTTATGAATTTTTATTTATTTTTCTAGATTATATAATAGTATTTTATGTCTCAAGTAAATTTACTTGAGTTCATGCTATGAGCCTCTAAGAATTATTGAATCTTGATCTAAATTAAAAAAATATGTCAAAGATTAATTAAAAATACCAAAATTGCACTTTAATACATCATGAGATACTTAAATTAAAATTTAAATAAAAAAAACACTACAAACTATGATGATGTACTAAACCTATAAAAAAAAATTCCTATCCAAATATAGAGCAAATAAATAAGTAATATTTGTCTGTAATTGATGTTATATATTCTAATTATGACATCTATACGACTATACTATTTAAATTAAAAAAAACCACGGAGTTAAATAAGTAATGCTGTTAATTTTTAAATAGCATATATAATATATACGAAAATAAATTAATTTAAAATTAATTTTAAATATATATATATATATATATATATATCCCCTAACTAGTTCTAAGATGCGATGTTAGAAGTCACAGAAGTGGATTGGGTAAAATTCTGTGGTTTCAACCAACAGGAAAGGACGATATCTATAGAGTACATCTATACATGTATGGGGACTGGTCCATAATTTTGATATATATGGATGTATCGATCTTACATATTGCTACTTATAATAATAAATTAATCATTATTAATAGTAATTAAGATATATTTAATTTTAAAAATAAAATAGACGTAATTTATTTAGTCATGGTTACCGAATATATATCACACGCATGATAAGATTAAAAAAATAATTTATTATACAAATTTTTACATTATTATTTATTAAAGGTTAAAATATTAAAAAATAATTTTTTCTCTTATTAATTATAAATTTAATAAACTAATAAAATGTAAACTACATACAATACAATAATTTTTATTAAAAAATACTATTGACAATTACTTTATTAAAGTAAACGCTTAAAAAATATTATTTATCACTGTTAAATTAATTCATAATTATATCATTATTTATGTGATAAAAATTTATTTAATATATATTATTAAATTTTATATCATATTTATTACTTTATTTATATTTTAACAAATTACTAATTTATATGTAAATTATTATATAAATTATAACTGATTTGAATCATATTATTTAACATTATTCTTAATAAAATAGTGGGGAGCACTTTAAAATTAACAAAAATTTATCATGTATATTGTCGATATGTACAAGGGATGAGACCACGTGATGGCACGTGGAAACATCTTCTTTACAGTTTATCGATCCACACGCACATAATAAGTACTAATCATTTAAATCTCACATTTTCCATGATGGATGCATCCATTAACGGAAGCACCTCAATGTATTAAGGGGTAATGGTTCCATTTATGGGTCTCGCTTTTCACGAGTGCCAAGTCTGTAAACAAATCAAAGAAATCAGACCAGTGATATATGTAAAATTGTATGCATTAAAGTTTATTTATTTAAATTAAAGTTAATGATATGAAATTATAAAATTAATTATTAAAAAAAAATAAATTAATATATTTATTAAATTATAATAAAAAAATATTTTTTTAGACATTGAATTGATAAAGATATATGTGAGGCCGGATGGTAAGGAGCATTACTTGAGTAGTTCACATAGCACTACTTTTATCTGCACTGCTGATTACTACACTAGTTGCATCGAGTAAATTCATATTTGAGCCTAATTCAGAGTTAGAGACGTACATAGGCCTGATTATTCAGCTATTTAATAAGTTAATTTTATCTTTACTATTTAAAAAAAAATTAAATTTTAATTGATTTGTAATTTTTTTTAAAAAACATTTAAGCTAATTTAAAAGATTGGTTTAAAAGAAATTGGCTTAGCGATTGTGACCCTTAATTTTATTTAAAAATTATTATCATAATTAATGATATAATAAAAATTTCAAAAATATTATTTTATTCTTATAAACACTTTTTTGTCACACCACAAATAATTTGTACAGAAAAATTGAGTTTTTAATCTTTGCCTAAATTAAACTCTCAATTGTCCGATCTAATCTTTGCCTAAATTAAACTCTCAATTGTCCGATCTCTAGTGTTCAAGGAGATAACATCTTTATAAATTAAACTCTTTATTAAGTTTAGTTTAAGACTTATGGACTTGATATATTGTATAATTTTAATTAATATTATATTTTATTATTTTTATAATATATATATAGAGAGAGAGAGAGAGAATTATAAGTAGGTTTAGTTGCAGGCTTATAATAAAGTGTAAGTAAAATATTTTGAATATAAATATAGAACAATTAATTTTAAATAAAAAATATATAAGTTAAATTTAAGTCTAAATTAATTTAGTCAATTGTTTTTGAGGAAATATACTCTAATCTGAATAACTCTGCACCAAGTTGCTATTTAACATGTTTAATTTTTTAGTTCAAACGTAAACACAAATTTTAGGTGTGAAATATGAGCAATTGACATTTAAACCAAAAAGTACTGCAGATGCTATCATGGCATGGGCCGTGTAACATTATTAGAACATCTTAAACGAAAAATATTATTTTAATGTAATTTTTGTAATATTTTAAAATAAAAATTGCATTATTAATTTTCTCTCTCTAACTCACCACAATAAATATTACAATTAAAAATATATATTCTTTAAATTATTCTTTTTAATTTTTTTAAGTGTAATTTTTGTACTATTTTAATGTAAAAATAACATTCTCTTTTTTTAATCTCTTACTTATGATATTATATATTAAACTAAAAAAGTATATTTCTTAAAATAAAAAAAAAAGGTGCAAGGATAATATTGGGTCAAATATGTTTGGATGTTATTAACCGTGTAATTTTAGTATAGCATTATAGAGTTATTTTAGAATAATTTTTAGTGTAAAAATTAGATTATTTTAATATGACGCGTATGCCACTCTGTCTCCTATTACGCCCTTCATGTTTCGTCAATTAGTTAAGCTTTAATTAATTTATAATAAGATAAGTGCAAATATATAATTTAAATATAAATAATATTATTTTTAAAAGTATTATATTTATTGTTTTCTTAATAATATTTGTGCTGGAGGACTTGAGGCCACTTAACAAATAAAGACAAGACTTTTTTTGCATTTAGATAAAATAGTAGGCCACTGGCCCGTAGCAGTAGGTCTACTGATTTGATTCGATTCTGGGCCGACGTAACATTTGTTAATGGACTCTTCCATCTTTGGATATATGGTTCATATTAAGCTGAGTAGGGTGCTTTAATAGAACATTAAAAACTGATATAGCATATATTTATAAAAAATAATAAAAATAATATATTAAAAAATTAAATGACATATATTTTAAAAAATAAAATTATTATTTTATTTAAAATATTTTTTTATTAATTAAAATTCTAATTAATTCATTATATTAATTTTAATTAATAGAGGAATATTTAAAAAAAAAAAAGAATAATTTTATTTTTTTAAATATATATTTTATATTTTTTAAACATGCTATTTTTATTTTTTGTTTTTGTTAAATACAAATACTCTTATTTTATTCTGAGTATAACTCTGACCTGAAGAAATTCTAAATATGCATGTATTTTCACTGAAATAACCATCCATTTCCTTTAAGAAAAAAAATTTATTTAGTTTATTTTTTTCCTCCTTTAATGCTGAAAATTTAATTATAATACTCTTAGTAAAAAAAAGGATATCTATGAAGCTGATATGATTTTATTTTTTACAACGTTAAAAAAAAAATTAAAAAAATTAATTAAATAATTAAGTAATATATGTACGGGAATTTAAGTTTCTCAAACCAAAAACCTTAAAGGTTTTTTCGTTCATTTAAGAACGATAATTAAGGTCTAATAATTCCTTATTTATTTATATGTTACCAACGTTGTATTATATTGTTTTTCTTTTAAAAAATATTTATTAAAACTCAATTCTTTCTTAGGAACGCTGCTCTTGTATAAGAACAGTCCTTAGTTTAAACAAAAATTGTAGCCAAAAACGAAAGGACGATCCCTTTTTAACAACAGCAGCAAAGTTAGAACACTTTCGATGGCTCTAAAAAATGCTTCAAAGTAGACTTTACTTAGTAAAGTAGATTAGTGTTTTTGAGAAGAAAATATTTCTGATATTTTATGGTTTAGTAATTTTTTAAATCTTACCACTTGACATTCCACGTTATAGGAACGTCGTAAATATCGAAACTCAAAAGCAGGATTTTATACCAAAGAAATATCATTTTTACAAAAACTTAATTAACATGATAGTCATTTTAATTTATAATTATTTTTTTATAATCAGATTATAATTTCAAAAACAAAAACTAGAAATTATATATTGTATGTTTGATAATTGATTAATTTGTGATTATTACAAATGTGATACAAGACTTCTTTTCTCAACTTAGATGGGTTCTCAAGTGATGGGGGAAATTTTTATTTCCTGAAATTATGGGATCCATTTTTATCATCCAATTAAATTTGGTCGTATCAATTGTAAAATCATCTCACGTTAATTAATTAAGACGTATAGAAGTGCTCATTTTTCAAACACTTTAGCGAGAAGGGTCCCAATAAAATGAGTTGACAAGTGAGTAGGCTAGCTTTACAACAAGTATAAAAAGTTGCTGGAGATTAGAACCACATAAACAATAATGTACTCTTAACCATGACAGATTCTAAATAAAATTAATTAAACAAACATCTGGTTGAAGAATCTCCATCACAGAGAGATAAAGATATAAGAGAGTTGAAGAAGCAGGGCACATGGAAACAGGAGACCATGTGGAGAAGATTCAGAGCACTTATATATATATGGCCAAAGAAAGCAACAGCAATATAAAAAATAAAAAATAGAATAATTATATATATATTAATTGATTAATTAAATATAAAATAAATAAACGATTATAAAAAATTTTTATTAATAAAATATTAATTGAATTATGCTATAATTGTGATATATGTACATTATTCTAAAGAATACCATGGATCCACTCTATTTTCCAAAGCTTAAAATTCTCATTAAGGCATGTGAATGTGAGCAGCTTAGCTTTGTTGTGGGCCCAGACTTTTAAAGCAGTACAGTTGTAGATCCCTATTTCTCCACCGCACAAAAATTTAATTAAAATATTTTAAATAATATAACAATATTATTATTAATAAATATAATTAAATTTATAAAATTATATTTAATAAAAAATTATTATATTAATTAAAATTGTGATAAATTTATTATATATAGCATTACTTAAATTTTGAGAAACATTTTTGGTAGTGGGTCTCTTGAGTTCCCTTAGACATACATAGCACTAGAAAAGTGAAAGCAGCATATGATTTATGTATCAATGGATAAATTGACAAATGCTTTCCCATACATTTTCCTCTTCAAGACACATCTGCAATTCCTTCTATAGACTATGGTGATAGTACGAAAAAAGAAGAGTAGGCAAAGATGCCCTCTTTTCTTATTCTCATATAAAGAGAGAATAGTGAAAAATATAAAATTATACATTTTTTTTTCTTTCTCGTTTTGTACCTTTTACAATTTTTTATCTCCTATATTAATAAACATTATCACCACGTCAACTAAATCCTTGACCAATTGGGGCGTGTTGAACTGTTTTGAAACTAAGAATTAAATATGGATTAACTAGATTATAAGTCACTTTATTTTTTTTATAATACTTTAATTATTTTTTAAATAATAAAATACTATTTTATTAATAATTTTTTTTAATAATAATAAAATAAAAAATTTTCATTTTATTTTAATATTTCAAAACTAAATTTCAATAGTACAATTTTTTTTACAACTAATTTTGTACATTTTTATCTACTTTTTTGGGCACTTTAACACATGAATTTTTTTGTAGATATCGTATTTGGATTGAAATTATAAATTTTATAATATCAAAAATAAAGATTATATAAGTTATAAAATTACAAAATTAATTACGTTGTAACAACACAAATGAACTCTCTTCATTTCATCAACTTCGAAGAACACACGAATGGCACAAGTGCTTCCCATCTTTGAAGATGATAAACATGAAAAAGTTCATTTGTGTGATTTGCTATTAATCTTATAATTTTTTTTTGACCTGCATAACCTCTATTTATGATATTAAAAAGCCTATAATTTTAATCCAAAAACAATCTCTATATAAAAAAAATACAATACTAAAAGTGTTCAAAAAATTTCATAAAATATAAAATTTGCAAAAATAGTTGAGCAAAAAAATTTATAAAAAATATTGTACTGTTCAAAAATTATTAAAATAAAATAAAATATAATTTTTTTTCCATTAAATTTCCTTTATTATTATTTTATAATTAATATTTAAAAATAAATTTTACTATTTAAAAAGTAACTAAACGTCTAATTTTTACATAGAGAATAAAATAAGTATTTATTGTAAAAGCAAAATAACTAAAGTATCAACATGATATAATTAAATTGACTTCCACAACACCTCACCATTTAAATATAGGCCGCATTTTTTATATAACTCTCTTATTTAACTTGTTTCAAAAATAACTCTCCAACCCCACATTGTTATTTCTTGGTAAATTAAACATGTGTATTTTTTAGTAAATGACACGCATGTTATTTTTTTTAGACAACACATATATGTCTTTATAGTATAAGGCACATATGTTCTTTTTAAGTTATTTGGTACATACATTCTTTTCTGAAGTGGCACATATGATGTTACATTTTTTTTTTCTATTATGCAACATCTAATTTTTTCTCGATATAGACATTTAATTTTTTCAAAAGTAGCTTCCACTTTTCATTTAGTAAAAATAGTTGAATTGTACAAAAAAAAAAAAAATACATATGTTTAATTATGCATAAAAAAATACATATATTGAATTAAACAAAAAAAATATATATCAATATAAACTACAAAAAATATATTTGAATTTTAACTTACAAAACTTATGCTAAATTTGATAAGAATAAAATAAAAGATAGCAAAAAAGAGGGGGGTGGAGGTGGGGGAATAACTTATGAAACTGAGTAGGAAAAGGAGAGTTTGATATTTTAGTAGTCCTTATATTCAATAAAAAGTATTCATATGGACCAATATTGTTAAACTAGTATATTAGTAGTCTCCTCATTTAACAGAAGGTACAACAATGGTCTAATTTTTTAAAAAAAAAAAAACATAAGTTATAGAAGAATAATTTTATATTATGAAATTTTTATTATTTTATATTTTCTCTTATATAATTTTTTTGTCCATTTCATTATGAAAATAACTCAATCGACCCTAATAACCATATCTACCTTCACTATTATATTTGTTCCAGACCTAACATTACTTCATTCTTTCGCCCACCACCCACTCTTCATTATTTACTACAAAACAATTAAAATGAAATTTTTGTGGAAATTAAAATTGGGCAATACTATGATTACCGTCAGTTCGCTCCTTCAAAATTTTTTTGAAAAAAATTGAAGGGAGTGAACTTGTGCTAATATAAGGTGGTCAGAAAAAACAAATCAGACAATGTGATCAATGAAAATGAGCTAGTGGTAGTGGTGGTCAGGGCAGAGATGAATACTTCAAAAGAGTTAGTGTTTATAACTACATATTTGTGTATATATATATAGCTTTAGACTATAATGTAGCAAATTGTGAAAGTTAATTGGTCGACAAATGAATAAAGTGATATCAGAGATAGGACGAAGAGAATGATAAATGTTGATGGTAATTATGAAAATGGTATGAGGTATTTTTGTATTTAAATAAACAAAAAAAAAATGAGAGTTTTTATAAAAAAATAATTATTTTTATAAAAATAAAATTGTCATTCTATAAAATAGGTTTTTTTTTTTAAATTGGACTAATGTTATATCTTTTGTTAAGTAGAAAGACTACGAGTGTACAAATTTAACAATATGGATCAACATGCATATCTTTTATTAAATATAAGTATTACTAAAATACCAAATACCAAACTCGAGAAGGAGATTATATGGTATCTTGTTCCTTAAATATATAATAGGCAATTAATTAAGCAGGTGAAGTGCTATGTGTCAAGCAAAGATGGAGATCCGACTCTAGATGTTTGAATTACAAGGATTTTGGAACTTTATGCGATTTTATTGGGTGGGTTTTTCGCTGTTGATTCGGGTTTTATGCCTAGGATTGTAGGGTTGGACACTAAAAGTGCTACACATGAATGTCTTAATGGGCAATCTTCTCTAGCTGTTGATGGACTAGATGCTGATGAAATTGAAAAAAAAGAACGTCTTAGCAAATAATAACTTTTCTCTACAGTATATGCCTAGAAATGTGTGATAAATCATCTCTCAAAATAAGCAAGTTTGCTGGGTCGTCCTAGGTGAGCCTTTATATTGGTTTGACAAAGAGTCATCGTGGATATGAAAAAGTGTTTAAATCAAACGGATGTAATTGTTACTAATGAATGCTAATTAAATTGCACTCTTTATTTAAAAAAAAAAAAAAAACAGAAGCTTCCTTTCCACCCAGTAACGGTTTGCCTGAAGTCGTAAATGCGATGCGAGGAACATTCACTGTCATCTATCACTAGGAATTATAAATTATACCTAACAAAAATATATAAATAAATTCGAGATTTACATTATTTTCTAGGCCTTACATTGTTCAAATCCCGTTGGATAATTTAATTTCAAAATCCAAGGTGACACACTTCATAAAATATTATATCTGGTTAGAAAAAATATATAATATAATAAATAAATGAAAGTTATATTGGAAAATATCCAAAAATCGCCAGCAAATGCCAGAGCTGCAAAAATAAATAAAATATTGAATAATGCAAGACATATATAGCAGTATTCTAATGTATGAAAGCTTCTCCCTTGGATTCTGGGTTTTCATGTTGCCAACTTTACTCATTTATTACATGTGTGAATGATGAATGGATGGTCATGGATTGTAGATACTGGGATGTAAAATTAGGAACAGTTATCAAATATTATTGCCTAGATTGAGTTACAGAGTAGGTTGCTTCTTTTAAGATGTTTTGCGGTTCTATCCAAGTTGTACAAGCAATAGTCAGCTTCGTTGTCTCAAGAATAAAACAGCTCATAGTTATTTTCTGTCTCGAAACTCAAAATTGTTGAAAATATGGCTCTAATTGAGCCAAAATTGTTGAACAACTAATAGCAATGGTTGGTGAAGAGTTGGTAGCAATGGTTGGTGAAGAGTTGGTGCAACTAATCCTTGAAAATTTGCACACAAATTTTCCTATAAATAGAGAAGGAAACCAAGCCATAAAATCATCCCAAGCAATTCATTTCAAGAGTTGCATTTGAGAGAAAGAGAGAGCAAAATTAGGAAGTTCATTTTGGTAGCTTCAAAGTGTTGGAAGTAACACATTTGGTAGTTGCTCCTCTTTTGTTTGTTAGAGAAAAATCTCTAAATTTGGTATATAGGGATCTTGGGGTATTTGAGAGTTTGTACCCACTTTGTAAACACCATTTAAATAGTGAATTATTCTCCTCGTCTTTGCCCGTGGATTAGGCCTTACGCTGAACCACGTAAAATTTGTGTGTCCACTTTGTTATTTAATTTCTCTACGTTTGGTTACCGTAGTTGTTTGTTACTCAATTGAGTGCTTACTATTTAGGAAAGTTTTGTCTAAGGAGATTGGAATTTAAGTGGCTCCGGTGTGACCCTCCAATCTTTCCTGGGAGCTTTCTTATAATAGTGGTATTCAAGTGGGTTCCGCACAACAAGTGGTATCAGAGCCGATTCGATCCATATTCGGCAAATTGTGTTGTTGCGGATTTGTGAGTAAAAAATGAGCATGTCGGTGTTTTCAGATATTGTGGCGCCAACATCAGCACCAGTTAGAACTACGGTGACAAATGCAAAATTTGAGGTAGAGAAATTTGATGGAACCAATAATTTTGGTATGTGGCAATGTGAGGTACTTGATGTATTGTACCAACAAGAGTTGGATCATGCTCTTGAGGATAAACCTGAAGACATGGATGAGAAAGATTGGGCAAAACTCAATCGTCAAGCATGTGGTACTATTAGGTTGTGTCTCGCCAAAGATCAAAAATATTTTGTTATGAAGGAGACGTCAGCAAAGAAGTTGTGGAAGACATTGGAGGATAAATATATGTCGAAAAGACCACTTAATCGTCTTTTCTTGAAGAAGAAACTCTATAGGTTTACGTACACACCTGGTACGTCATTGAATGATCATGTTAACTCATTCAATAAGTTGTTGGCTGATTTGTTCAATTTGGACGAGCATTTTGGTGATGAAGATAAGGCCTTAATGCTATTGAACTCGCTTCCGGATGATTATGAACATCTCAATATAACTTTGCTGCATGGGAAAGAGCAAGTTTCATTTGATGAAATTTGCACAGCCTTGCATAGCTATGAAACCATGAAGAATGATAAAATGGATCATAGAGATGCAAAGACAGAATTATTGGCAGCAAGAAGTCGTTATTTGAGCCATAGACCTGGAAAAAATGGCAAGTCACAGTCAGAAGCAAGACTTGCCAAAGATGAATGTGCCTTTTGTCGTGAGAAGGGGCATTGAAAAAATAATTGTCCTAAGTTGCATAAGAAAAATAAGGGCAAGGAGATTTTCAATGCTTGCGCAATTAATCAAGGAGATGATGAGTCAGATTATTCCTTGGTTGGCATGTCTTTGACATGTCATGTTGATGAGTGGATTTTGGATTCGGGTTGCACCTACCATATGTGTCCCAATAGGGAGTGGTTTTCAAGCTTCAAAGAGCTTGATGTTGGAGTTGTTTACATGGGTAATGATAATACCTGTAAAACAACAGGGATAGGTACAATCCATTTGAAAACTCATGATGGATCAACCAGAATCTTGATAGATGTTCGGTACGTACCGAGTTTGAAGAAGAATCTCATATCATTGGGAGCCCTAGAATCAAAAGGTCTCACAGTTACTATGAGAGGTGGAGTCTTGAAGGTTGTATTGGGCGCACTTGTGATGATCAAAAGTACAAGAAGAAACAACTTGTACTATCTATAAGGAAGTACACTTGTTGGTGGAGCAGCTACTGTTTCTATTGAAGATTCAGAAGCAACAAGGTTATGGCATATGTGTGTTGGACATACTGGTGAAAGTATGTCATTGTGAAGAAATTGTTCGACACTTTACGATGAAAAATACTCCACAATAGAAATGGATGGCAGAATGCATAAACCAAATGATATTGGAGAAAATTTGGTATTTGTTGTTCAATGCTGGGTTGAGCAAGATAATTTGGGCTGAGGTTATTAAATATGCATGTCATTTCATTAGTTGTTTTTCATCGACTGAACTCGAAGACAAAATTCCTTTGGAGGTACGGTCTTAAAAGGATAAGCAGGCCAATGGTACTTCGCAATAGGTGGAGTTAAAAAGTGTCAGTTGATCCAGTTAAAGTTGTAGAGAAAGACAATAGCTTTCTAACAACACAAGATGATGGAGAGGTTTTAACCCAAGAACCTCAACAGCAATAAGATTCATTTGTAATTGGAAAGATGAAAGGACAAATCGTCAATTTGGTTGGCTCTTGTAGTTGTAATTTTGGAGCATATGCACTTTCAAAATGCATTATGGTATTTTGGTCACTTATGAAGAGGCCATTAGCAATGTTGAATGTAAAAGTGGAAATGTGCAATGGAGGAGGAGATGCAATCTCTTCAAAGGAATGAATGGAAGTTAGCTCAGCTTCCTAAAGGCAACAGAGCAGTTGGATGCAAATGAATATTTGTGAAGAAATATAGATTTCCTAAAAATAGTGTTATTCGTGTCAAGGTGTTGTTGGTAGCAAAGAGTTATGCTCAAAATGGGGCATTGACTATAATTGTGCTTTCTCCAATTGTAAAGCATGCTAATGTTCGAGTGTTGTTGGCCTTAGATACGAAATTTGGATTTAGTTCAAGTTGGTGTAAAAACAAAGTTTTTACGTTGTGATTTGGAAGAGGAAATCGTAAGGACTCAGCCATATGTATTTGGAGTTGCTGTAAAGAAAATTGGGTTGGTGTTTCGGCATGATAAAAAAATGGTGGTTGATGATGGCGATTCAAACCACGTTTGTGATATTGGGGCAAATATCAGGAGAATAATTATTTGAAGTTACTAGCTCAATTTGATCCAAGGTGGAGATTGTTGAAAATATGGCTCTAATTGAGCCAAAATTGTTGAACAACTAATAGCAATGGTTGGTGAAGAGTTGGTAGCAATGGTTGGTGAAGAGTTGGTGCAACTAATCCTTGAAAATTTGCACACAAATTTTCCTATAAATAGAGAAGGAAACCAAGCCATAAAATCATCCCAAGTAATTCATTTCAAGAGTTGCATTTGAGAGAAAGAGAGAGCAAAATTAGGAAGTTCATTTTGGTAGCTTCAAAGTGTTGGAAGTAACACATTTGGTAGTTGCTCCTCTTTTGTTTGTTAGAGAAAAATCTCTAAATTTGGTATATAGGGATCTTGGGGTATTTGAGAGTTTGTACCCACTTTGTAAACACCATTTAAATAGTGAATTATTCTCCTCGTCTTTGCCCGTGGATTAGGCCTTACGCTGAACCACGTAAAATTTGTGTGTCCACTTTGTTATTTAATTTCTCTACGTTTGGTTACCGTAGTTGTTTGTTACTCAATTGAGTGCTTACTATTTAGGAAAGTTTTGTCTAAGGAGATTGGAATTTAAGTGGCTCCGGTGTGACCCTCCAATCTTTCCTGGGAGCTTTCTTATAATAGTGGTATTCAAGTGGGTTCCGCACAACAAAAATAAAATATTTTCTAAGTTTATGTATTTTTCTATATCAAAAAAATATTTTATGCTGGGCTTTTGTCTAAAAAAAAATATAGATGAAGGAAATAGAGTGAAAGAAAGAAGAAAGAGCTTCTGAGTTGAGATATGAAAATAATGAGCAATAAAGCTGAAGCCCGTAACTAATTGTCACAGAAGATCATAACGATGTGGATGAGTAAAGGTCATAAAAAAATGGTTATATCAAGGATGAGGACCGATCCAATTTAAGTAAAGATAAAAATTAGCTGAGTCTTATTGAAAAATAAATAATAAAATAAATTTTATTTAAAAAATAATATGACACATATGCACTCGTACTTAATCGATAACTCTCCTTCACAAAAATGAATACTCTTTAAGATTCAATTTTAAGTCTATTTTTAATTATTTATATACACTTTTAATAATACATAAAAATTATCATTAAAAAAAAAGTAAAGTAGAACAACTATTAAAGAGAATAAACTTCGTTTTTCAAAATTCACATTTCGAACAAATATATATGCTTTATATATTGTTATTTGTTTTTATGCCAATTTTGATCCCCCTTGGAACTTGCGCAAACGGTTTCATTTGAACTCATTAGCAGATTACCCTTTCATTTGAATCAGTCAATAATTTTGGTGAGAGTAAATTCCATAAATAACCAGTCCGTACCTAACCAATCTGACCATTAGCAGATGTTTTGCTACTAAAATACGAGCTTCAATTAGACTTCACATAATTGATGATTCCTCATGAATTTTTTTTTATTTAATAAACAACATTTACACATTTACTTACTGACTTACATATACAATTGTATTTGACCAATTCAAACCCATAATATAAATATTTCGGAGCAAGTACATAAAATTTTCAAAGAATCAAGCATATAATTAGTGGTGTAGAATCAACCCATAATATAAATATTTATGAAAAGAAAAAACTTCACTAATTTGATAATAGCTCTTAGAAAGAAGGATGATCCAATAACGATCAAATGATTTTCAAATTTTACAAGACAGTGATAAAGATAATTAGGTTGCAGTTGATTCAATAAAATACAATATTGAACAAGATGTAGATATTGTAGAAACTTCAGTAGGCTTCGATAAGATTCAAATGTCACATTAATGAAATGATGTTCTTAAAGAAGAGTCTAATTTTAGTGCTGAATATTAAGAGAATATGTATTATCAATAATATCTTTCTAGAAATTTTAGTGCTAAAGATTATCATGAATTATTGGGGAAAAAAAATACAATATCACCACCCCTTTATCTCAAAAGAAGTCCTCTTAAAAAACTCAATTTATTGCAAAGATGAATAAAAGACAATCTATTTAGAATAATTATCTTTCAGATCGACTTAATTTTAAGCATTTTATTATTTTATTTTTGCTTTTTGTTTATTTCTTGTACTTTTTTTTCTTCATCTTTTTTAATAAATTGCGACTTATTTAAAAAATGTGATGTTATAAACGTCCTTCAACTTTTATTGTCCAATACAAATAAAAGCATTTATAAAGCATCCGATCGCACTCATATTTTCGAAATTATGGGGTGGCTAAGTACCCTTGAAAAAATACCCTTTCCAAATTTTTTGCTTCAGAGTATATTTAATTTAAATTTTTTTTTGCAAAGTAATTAATAAATAAAACATGGGCTTTCAATAAGAGAGGAAGAGTAGTTTGTCGAGAACTATTCAGTATTAGTTATGAACTGTGTGTGTGTGTGTTTTTTTTTTGTTGTTGTTGCTAATGGTGTAGTTGTTTTTAATGCGTTTTCACTTTTTTCAATTAATATTGGGAGTTAGGCTTTAAAAATCAGTAACACGAGCTGGTCCATAAATCCTAGAGCAAGTAATTAATTTGATAAATAAGGGAGAAGCAAAATAAAGATAGTGAGAGAAAATTAAAAAGAGGTAATTTACAATTATATTACAGAATATATAAGAGATGTTGGGAATCTCTTGTGGTCCAGTGGTAAGACTCCCTCTCCCCCACTAGGAATCCAAGTTCGAATCCTACCACAGGTGTGTGAGTTGTTTTCTCTTTATTAATAGAAAAAGAGGGCCTTTAGAGCCCTTTTCTTATTAAAAAAAAATATATATATATATAAGAGAGGTTTGTTGGACCCATCCCATGTAATATCTCTTTCTGTCAAGTCTCAACCCAAAAATCGCTGTCTATCGCCAGTTCTCTGCACCCATCACTCACTCATATATCTTCTCATATCTTTAATTTCTAAAAAGCCAAAATAAACCTGTCACTGCCATGAAAGTGAGAGCTATAGAGACCATCATCTAATAGCTCATTAAATTGGCCGAGTACAATTAAAACAGACACACAAACTCATTGATATGTGGTTCGTATTGACATGGATTTCCCACCTCAACACAGCTTCATTTTCCAATCCCATCATCCTGAAGATCAAGAACACCACCAACTCATCCCTTCCAATTCTCTCAACCCATCCTACCCACAACAACACTTTAATGGTTTCTTTCTGATCGCTATCTTTGTTTGTACGAATAATTTAATTAATTAGAGTTTTTTTTATTATAAAATAAAGATCCAGTTTTAATTAATTAATTAATTACAGGTGGGTCTTTTATGATGAAGAGATCAATGTCGTTTTCGGGTGCGGATCATCATAATGATGATAACAATTACAACCAGTACTCATGTCAAGAAGATAACCAAGTAGTTCAGATGGGAGAAGATGAATTGTCGGATGATGGGTTACAGCTTGGGGAAAAGAAGAAGAGATTGAATCTGGAACAAGTGAAGACTCTAGAAAAGAGCTTTGAGTTGTGTAATAAGCTTGAGCCTGAGAGGAAAATGCAGTTGGCTAAGGCACTGGGTCTACAGCCTAGACAGGTTGCCATTTGGTTCCAGAATAGGAGAGCCAGGTGGAAGACCAAGCAATTAGAAAAAGATTATCATGTCTTGAAGAAACAATTTGATGCCCTTAAAGCTGATAATGATTCTCTCCAGGCTCACAATAAGCAACTTGTAGCTCAGGTTTTTTTTTTTTTAATTTAATTTATACATTTATTAATTATGCATTATTCTTAATTCATGATTCAAAATTAACTATTCAATTTAGAAGAACCAAATTATTCGATTTCTATTAATTTTAGCAAAAACCAAATTTAATTTTGTTTACTTGCAGATAATAACAACCAAAATTAAACAATTAATATTCATTAATCATATTCTTAAACAATTAATATTCATTAATCATATTCTTTACATTTGTTTTATGCAGTGTGATTAGCATATAGATCAGATGTGCATCTCAGGATTCAAATATATATATTTTTTCTTTTTTTAATAGCAGTTAACGTTCAAGTGGTTCATGTTGTGATTATTTATTTATAAACTTGATCAACTGGACTTATTAATGGTTAATAAATTTGGTTCTTACATTAATATATGGAATATGGTGCAGTTGTCAGTTGTAAAAAGTAGAGATTCAAGCGAAGGAAGGGTTAGAAATGATCAGAAGAAAGAGAGTGATCATCAGGGTTCATGGAGTAATGGAAGTGACAACAGCTCTGATATAAACAATATAGACCTTTCTATAACACCAGCAATAAACAGTTCGGCATCTTCTCATGAGATAAATGGAAAAAACTTGTTCCCTTCTTCAACTTCAACCATAAACCAACTCTTTCAAGGTTCAACAAGATCTGATCTCCAGTGCCTCAGAGCTGATCATGATCAAAATATTGTTCAAGATCATGGAAGCAACTTCGTCTGTAACATGTTCAATGGCATTGAGGAGCAGCAAGCTTTTTGGGCATGGCCCGATCAACATCATTTCCATTGAACCAAACCCCCCACTGTTACCTTCGCCTATGTACGTTTAGCACCCCTCCCCCATTCCCCAACTATAAAATATAAAAGAATAAAGAACCAGTAAAGAAAGAGGGAAGGAAAAAAAAAGCCCAGCAGTTACGGCCAATATTTCAACCAAACGAAAACCCGTTTTCGTTTTCATCCCTTGCTAATTCAAGTTTATTAGAAATCTAAGATTTTCTTATTATGTAATTCTTCATGCTTTTTTTTTTTTTTTTTTAAGATCGATGTATAGAATTCATGATACTTTAATTTGCTCTAATTTCAGGTCGGGTTGAGTTGAGATATGGAGGATTAGTATTTGACACTGCTCAGGGTTGGAATATAATTATAGTATTCTATTGTGTGATTCCAAAACATGGTTTATAATATGATAGCACCATTTTATTGTGTTAACTTTTTGTAATAACATTATACTTATAATTCTATAAAGTTGACAGAGAAGAAGAAAAAGAATTACCAGGAGATTTTTTTTTTTTTTTTTTATGGAAGTATATAGATATTGTAGATTATGAAAGAGATCGAGAAAAATAGAGGATGAATACGAGAAATAAAACCCTAAAAAAAAATAAGAGTTCAAAAAATTTAAGCCTATCTCTCTTTTAATATGTATTCACTTTTTAATATATCTTCAATTATCTCTTTCTTTCTTTTTTATTTTTGCTTTCAATTAATATGTGATCTCTCCAAGGTTTGCTTTCTCGATGGATAACTTTTTTTATTTCTTTATTTTTCTGTTATATTTAATAAGATTAACATAACTTGTGGAGCATTTCTACTCAAATCTTAATTTAAGTGGATTTGTTTATCGCATAAACTTATTTTATTACGATTTTTGTAATATTTTTAATTTTATTTTTTTGTGCATTTTTTGAGTCTAGATCTAGATCTAGCTAGATTTGAAATTTTTCTAATTGAAGTTGTTTCTAGCTTAGAGGCTAGATGTTGGGCTGTTCAAATACAATGGTCGAAGAAAAGAAGCTGCACTGCTATGAGTAATCCAGACAAATGGTAGCAAAGAGATAATTATTGACATCTCTATTGCCAAAATGATGAAAAATGAATATGTATGTTAATTTTTATTTATTTGTATCTTGTAGTTATATTCTCAGATATACTATAATTTTAATAAATTAATTAAAATTTACTTTTTAAAAACAAGAAAATTCTATAAAATTCATACTTTGAAGTTTGAATTATTCAAAAGGTTTTATCAAATTTATTTATTTCTTTTGCCGGGAAGGAAAAAAATAGATTCAAGTTGAGTGAAGGTACATATGCGAGGGAGTGGGTTTACGCGATCTGGCATATAAAAACAACGGGCCATTAATTTTCTTTAAATCCTCCGTAATTTTCAGCTTTTTAATTATAAATTGATAGCGAAAGTCTTGTAACTTAGTGGCATGATACCACCTTAAATATGGTGAAGGTCTCAGATTTGAGACTTAAAATTAGCAAAACAAAACAAAAAAAATTATAAGTTGTTAATTTGGAATTTATCTATAACTCTTTGACATATAAAATATTAGCATGGATGTGCTTTGTACGAGGTAAATAAATATTTTTCCGAACAACTCTATATAACTCAAGCACATTATAACAAAATCTCTAATATTTGGTTCTTTCATCCTAGTATTTCGCTACAACAATGCGGGTAGAAGATATAATTAAGTACTTTTTACATTAAAATGATAATTTACATTTAAATAAATGTATTTATGTAAAATAGTAATGAATAGAGAGACTTCTAATTAATCCATGAATTGTATAAAAAAAAAAGCCAAAGGGATGGGAGGAGGAAAAATATAAAGGGGATCAGCAAGCAAGGTGTTGGGAAAATGGTCATTAATTCTTTCGAGTTAATAGAAGATGACGCCTTTAAATTTTAAGCTGACAAGTATCTTAGTGAGTACTAGTAATGCCTCTCAGTCTCTGTTAATGTTCCATGTGACTACTGCTACACCATTATCATATATCATTCCGCCACAAACCTAATTAGAGATCATCTGGCTCTTTTGTCTTCCTCATTTCTGGCTTTTATTGTTTTTTTACCTTTGCTTACTTTCGGAAGACTTTATTAGTATTACTGACAGTATGTGTGTTAGTGTATGTGAAAGTGAGGTTACGCCAGTTTGTGGTTTAGTGTATTTAGATTAATCATTTGAGTAATCTCTAGTGAGGAAAGCATGGTTTATGATTGATAGTGTGTAGATGACTACACTGGAAGAATTCTCAATGTAGTTTGTTAGTATTGTGGTCCCAGTTTGTTAGTGAAGTAGCTGAGAGCTATAGCATTATAAAAGCCAAAGAATGTAATTCACGAAAGTGATGATGAATAGTAACAGAATTCTCGTTAAACAATTTACAGCTTCCATATCTCTTTTCTTGCTTTTTCTTGATTCTTTTAAGATCAGAACTTAATTTCTTCATGGTATCAGAGCTATGGCTCAATCACCAACTTCTTCTGCTGCTCGTGAGGATTCATCTTCTATGTCGAGTAAAATGTCTGCTATTTTGTCATGTCCATTGGCGAGTATACCTATTAATCCTAACTTCTCAGTGAAACTGGACGATATGAACTTTCTGATATGGAAAGAACAGATTAAACATGTTGCTGTTGTGTATGGTTTACAAGGATTCCTTGAAGGTACTGAACCAGTACCTGCAAAACAAATCAAGAAAGTGATTAATGATATGTCTGATGAATCTGGAAAGATTGAAGTATTGCAAGATAATCCTGAATTTGAGGTGTGGGATCGTAAAGATAAGATCGTGATGAATTGGATCTACAACTCTGTGTCTTCTACTAAACTCAAGTTTCTATACGGAAATTCCAGTGCACATGCGTATTGGTCAGCTTTGGCTAGGAACTTTCAAGACAATTCAAACACTAATCTCATGGAACTCAGGTGGAGACTACAAACAATGAGGAAGGACAATCAGCTGATGGATGAGTACATCGAGAAGGCTAAAGAATTGTTTGATTTAATATCAGCAACAGGAGATAATGTCTCTTTTCGTGAACAGATCATATATCTAATGGGAGGACTCAATTCAACTACATATCTCCCTCTGATAACAAAGGTAACAAATAAGAAGAAGATGCCAAGCTTGGATGAGGTATTCTCTATGATGAGAGCTTATGAAAGACAGGTTTTACGAATGAATCCAGTTGATATACAACTGGTTCAGGCAAATCTTGCACACAACAGACCAGAAACTGCTTTGCCTAATCTGTATCAATCTCAGGTTCCAAGAGCTTTACAAGACGTAAAACCAAGAGCTCCTACAACCTATGCAAGTATTACTAGTTCCTCTACATCTATGTCTAATGGTTGTTCAACACAGCCGATTTTTGCACCTTCCTTGCAGTTTCCACAACAACCGAATAACAATTACAACAGTGGAGGAAGAGGTCAGTATAAGGGAACCTGTCAAATATGTAAGAAAATTGGTCATAGTGCTCAAAGGTGTAGATTCAGGTATGCACAATCTTCGAGTATTACTGATCCAAATACTCAATTCTCTCATTATTCACAACCTGCTTATTCAAGTCATCAATTTCCACAACCAGTTCAACCATGGCCTAATTACTTACCTAGATCTACTGTGCCCTTCAGATCCTCTATACCTCAAAATATGTCTTACACAACACCGCGAGCTCATCTTATGCTTGTCAACCATACTCCAAGTTCACAACCCCAAACTTCATCTCAATTACACTTACACCCTCAAGTGTCACCTGTGCTATCCTCATCAGTACCAAATGCAGCTAATGATTCATCTTATTCTACACCATATTATGGTCTTGTTGGAGTTCCATATATGTCTTCTCAAAGCTGTAACAATTACTTACCTGAGTCTACTCACATAACTACTTCTAATCAACACTGGCTGTCTCAAGCATATAATGCAGAATTGGCAACACCTGCAGTACATCATGATCCAAATTGGTACATGGATTCAGGGGCTAGTCATCACCTTACCTCAGACAGCACGAACCTATCACAAGCTGCTCCATATTTGGGCCATGAAGCTGTCTTACTAGGCAATGGTAAGTCAACTTCTATTTCTCATGTAGGACAAGGATATATTGGCAATGGTAGCTTGGTTTTTAAACTTAATAATCTGCTGCATGTACCACAACTAGCAAAGAATTTAATTTCTGTAAGGCAGATGTGTGTGGATAATCATGTCTCAGTGGAGTTTTTCCCTAATTCCTTTTCTGTAAAGGATCTGAGCCAGGGGAAGGTGCTACTAACAGGAGGAGTGAATAATGGTCTCTACAAGTTCCCTGATGAAGACACTCAAGAGCTGCTCAGCAATAAATCTAAAGATCTTCACTCTACTGTATGTAGTTCTACTAATAGCACTTCAAATACTCCTGTTCAGTGTAATAAGACTACTCTAAGTAGCTTAGTATGGCATGATAGGCTGGGACATCCCCATTTGGCTGTTTTAAAACAAGTTTTACTTGAGATAGATAATACTTGTTCTCAGTTTGATACAGCAAACATGTGTGGAGCTTGTAAACTAGGGAAGTCTCATAGACTACCATTTTCTCATGTTCATGAACGTTCTAATGAAGCTTTTGACATTGTGCATGTTGATGTATGGGGTCCTTCCCCGGTTGTTGCTAATAATGGAGTTAGATATTTTGTTCTATTTGTGGATGATCATACTAGGTATCAATGGCTCTTTTTACTGCATAATAAGAGCCAAGTGGCTCAAATCTTTTTGCACTTTGAGGCTTTAGTGGAGAGACAATTTCATAAAAAGATCAAACAGCTCCAAAGCGATGGTGGTACTGAATTTAAGACATTGGAAACTCACTTGTTTCAAGGGGGATATCAGAGGAGAGTGACCTGTCCATACACTCCATCACAGAATGGAGTTGTAGAACGCAAGAACAGGCATGTTGTAGAGACTGGTTTATCAATGCTGATCAAGGCTGGTTTACCTTTGGAATTCTGGATTTATAGCTTTAAAACTGCAGTGTATTTGATCAATAGATTGCCATCTAGAACGCTTGGTAATAAATCCCCATTTGAGCTGTTATATTGTCATAAACCTGAGTATAACTTTCTGAGAGTGTTTGGCTGTTTGTGCTATCCATACACTAGACCCTACTCAAGTTCCAAATTGGATATTAGATCGATTCCTTGTGTATTCTTGGGATATCCTGAACATCAGAAAGGCTATAATTGTTTGGATCCTGTTACAAAGAGGATGTATGTGTCTCCTCATGTTGTTTTCAACGAGGGTGAGTTTCCTTACTTAGCTTCTGGTGTGCCTAAGAAAACTCAGAGTTTGTCGCCTCAAGCTTGTGACAAGTCTCTATCACCAGTGCATTTTGTGCAGTTACCTCAATCACATGGTCAAACTAGGACTATCTACAATGTACTGACTAACCCAAACTCGAGAAATAGTACTATGCCAGCTCAATTATCCACTGAAAGAGTTATGCCTTTACATTGTGTGTCCCCTTCAGTACCAGCTAGTTCTGTCTTAAATCATAATTCTACTTCTTCTTCCAAACAACCTCAGTCTACTTCTTCTTCTCATCCTATTGGAACATTATCAGAACATGATGTTTCTTCTTCACCACTTCATGATAGTGATCAATTTCTCCATTTTCCTTCCTCTAGTACTCATGCAGAAGTCTTTAATCCTGATGGTATTAATCTTACTGTCTCATTACCTCCTGTGTCTTTACCAAACCAGATATCTTCTGCTGATGTTGCTTTGTCATCAAAGATACATAAACCACCCTCTTCTGATAATATTCATAATATGCAAACTCGAGCCAAGACTGGAATTTATAAACCGAAAGCTTTGTATGTCAATATGATTTTACCCATTCCCTCTACTGTGAAAGAAGCATGGAAACATCATGAATGGGTGGAAGCAATGCAGAAAGAGTTTGAGGCTCTTATGAGGAATGAAACATGGGAGTTGGTTCCACCTCCTCAGCATGGGAAGGTCATAAGTAACAAATGGGTATTTGCTGTCAAACTTAAACCTGATAGAACTTTGGAAAGATACAAAAGCAGGTTAGTAGCTAAAGGATTTTTGCAAACTGAAGGCATCGATTATAATGAAACCTTTAGCCCAGTTGTGAAGCCTACTACCATACGGGTGGTGCTCACTATGGCCTTGCCTAAAGGCTGGAAAGTGCGGCAGCTTGATGTAAACAACGCTTTCCTT
Source organism: Elaeagnus macrophylla (assembly GCA_029378325.1). Lineage (NCBI taxonomy): Eukaryota > Viridiplantae > Streptophyta > Magnoliopsida > Rosales > Elaeagnaceae > Elaeagnus > Elaeagnus macrophylla. The sequence goes on along the minus strand of CM055646.1, from coordinate 23,665,834 downwards.
AATGGAGAGCTAGAAGAAGAGGTATACATGTATCAGCCTGAGGGATTTGTGAACCATGAATGTCCAGGTTATGTGTGTCGACTAAAGAAGGCTTTGTATGGCCTGAAACAGGCTCCTAGAGCCTGGTATAACAAACTGAGCACTTGTTTGGGTTCATGGGGTTTCAAGAGTTCCCAAGCAGATACATCAATGATGATTTATGATGATGGAGTGTATACTGTGGTGATTCTTATCTATGTGGATGACATTTTAGTTACTGGATCTGATGACAACTATGTACAGCAATTGATTGTGAAGCTGAATGCTGTTTTTGCTCTAAAAGACTTGGGTGAGCTAAACTATTTTTTAGGCATTGAAGTTACAAGGAAGGACGGCAGCTTCCATTTGAGTCAACAAAAATATATTGCACAATTACTAGATAAGGTGCAATTGACGGATGCCAAACCAGCTTCTACTCCTCTTGCTGCTGGAAAGAGCCTTTCAAAGTTTGATGGTCAGCCATTAGCTGATGCAGGGCCATATAGATCAGTTGTGGGAGCACTACAGTATTGTACACTCACTAGACCAGACATAGCCTTTTCTGTCAATAAACTCTGTCAGTTTTTGCAATGTCCAATTGATGTTCACTGGATTGCAGTGAAGAGGTTGTTGAGGTATTTGAAGGGTACCATTGGGCATGGAATCTTATTGCAAAGAACAGAAGTGTTGTCTATGATGGCATATGCAGATGCTGATTGGGCATCATGCGTGGATGACAGAAGAAGCACCGGTGGTTGGTGTATTTTTCTTGGGAATTCTTTAGTTTCTTGGAGCTCTGGTAAACATAGAGTGGTGTCAAGATCTTCTACTGAAGCAGAGTTCAGGTCTTTGGCATTAACTGTATCAGAAATTCTTTGGCTTAAGAAATTATTATGTGAATTGAATATACAACTCCCGAGTGCACCAATTTTATTTTGTGACAACCAAGGAGCTGGAGCATTGGCTAAACACCCAGTTCTTCACTCTAGAACCAAACATGTGGAGATAGATTTTCATTTTATAAGAGAAAGAGTATTGAATGGAGATATTTGTATTGAGTATGTTTCGACTCAAGATCAACCAGCTGATATAATGACTAAGTCCATGTGTTCAGCTCGTTTTTCTAGTCTGAGAACCAAGCTCACTGTCTTGCATAGAGACTTGAGCTTGAGGGAAGGTGTTAGTGTATGTGAAAGTGAGGTTACGCCAGTTTGTGGTTTAGTGTATTTAGATTAATCATTTGAGTAATCTCTAGTGAGGAAAGCATGATTTATGATTGATAGTGTGTAGATGACTACACTGGAAGAATTCTCAATGTAGTTTGTTAGTATTGTGGTCCCAGTTTGTTAGTGAAGTAGCTGAGAGCTATAGCATTATAAAAGCCAAAGAATGTAATTCACGAAAGTGATGATGAATAGTAACAGAATTCTCGTTAAACAATTTACAGCTTCCATATCTCTTTTCTTGCTTTTTCTTGATTCTTTTAAGATCAGAACTTAATTTCTTCAATGTGCTTTAACTGAAACGAAGATGAAAGCGTGGTATTTATTGATAACTAGCGTACTGAGAAGCAATTCAAACACAGTATATTTGGATGTTTTCGCAGGTTAAGATTTGGATTTGATGTCTGTATTGAGGGGACTGGATTTGTAGATAAACTTTTGGCTCTAAATAAAAAATTTAACTGATTTTTTTTTTTTAATAAAAAAAATATACGTTGATTTTCTTTTATTATTACAAAATATATATTTATTTGATAAAATAAAAAATATAAGTTTGTCTTCGTATGGCATCGAGATCTGGACAACAATTTTTTTTTCCATGTGAACTGTTATTCTTGTGGATAATTCTTATTCTAATTCTGCGAGCAAAATATGTTCATATTAGATATGAAGACGTACCATTGTACCAATGAAATCAGTAAAGTAAGATATAAAAATTAGAGTGATTTTTTTTTTTCTAAGTTTTTTTTTTTCTAATATTATCTTTTACTTATTTTTTTTTCTTTTTTTACCGCTATTTTTTTTATAACTTATGTGGGTAAAGATAAATAACTTTTTAATTTTTAAATTTTTTTTGAATATAAATAATGAATATTTAATATTTTATAAGAAAATATAAATAGCCACTCATTTTGTTATTTGAGTGTGTGTATTTATAGCATTATTATAACTTTTGTCTACAATAATTTTAAATTGACTTGGGTAAGTGTCACTAAAAAAAATCGTTGGAAAAATAAAATTACTATTTTTACCATATAACTCAATTTTAATTTTATTGGTTTCATTTATATTTCTCTACTTTCATACCTTAATTTTTTTTGTCAAAACTTTCAGACTGTTTTTTTTTTTTTGCTATTGAGACCTTAATTATATATGTTTAATGTATATATATTTCTCGAATTGAATTATGATATGAATATACCTAGCTTCGTAAATATAAAAATAAAATTAGAGGAGGAGGAGGTCTGGTACCTCAGAAATAATTGATTGCAACAGAACAAACTGCTGGCGCTAGAAGACACTCTCTAGTTCACGTTCATTCATTCATGTAAGCCCACCTTCACAAGAACCACAGCTCCAAAATGAACAAAACTGATCAAGCTAGCCCTCGTCTCTTTTCTTATCTCTAGGGATGTAACAATACTATTAGTCTCAATAAATAATAATAACAATAAATTCAATACAAGAAAAGAAATATTATAAATGAGCTCTAAAAAAGCAAATTAATATGATATTTTAAGTGAAAAATCCTAGCCGTCGTTCTATAATCTTTCTTCAAAAAGTTCATTTTATGTCAGAGATTATCTCCTTCTATAGAAATTCGGTAGAGTAATTTTTTTCATTTTTTTTATTTTTATTGCTTTAAATAAAAATATAAACGTATATTTTTTTACCTAAATCTTATTCTAAGATAATTTTTCTCATTTATATATTAATTTAGGGTATTTTTATTATATTTATTTTTATTTTGTTGAAAATCTAGACCTTCATTTAGATGTGTTGTGTTCAAGATCTTAAATATCACAAGATGGTGTTAAGGTTCAATTACTACTTAAATATCTAATATATTAATTTAATTAATTAAATAAAACTTTACAATAGAATAAATTATTAAAATTTAAGAATACATTGATATATTTAAATGGATGAGTTTTGATATAAGTTATATCTTTAATTTTTATTAATGAAATTTAATTTTACAGAACCAAAAGCTCCAAATTAAACTCATGTTATTGACCCTTAGTTTTCTTTTACTACAGGGATACAACGATACAAATGTTCTCATTATTAAGGAGAACTCAAGCTTTGATCGAGAACTTAAACAGCATAAGATGTTTGTAATCCTCTCCTGGACTGACAATCGTTGATGGGAAATTGGGATGATTCACTGCATCAGGAAAGCCTTGAGTCTCCAAACATAAAGCTCCATAAGGTTGATACACAAATCCACCTTTTCCTTTGACATCTTTGAGAAAGTGACTTGTGTAAAACTGCACACCTGGAGCATTTGTAAACAGCTCCATAACTCTTCCAGACTTTTTATCAAACACTATAGCTGTCCTCTTTATTTTGTCAACTCCTCCATCAATTACATAATTAGTATCATATCCAATGGGTAACTTGTTGATCCTACTTCCCACAGTATGTGGTTTGAGAAAATCATATGGGGTTCCTTTAACGGAGGCAAATTCTCCAGTGGGAATAAGATTGCTATCTGTGATGGTGGTTTTTGAGCTAAATATTTGAACATAATTGGAGAGGATCTGTCCACTGTTGTGACCCCCAAGGTTCCAATAGGTATGTTGAGCTAAATTCACAGGAGTAGGCTTGTTTAGAGCCTTTGCTTTCATTGTTACGCTCAATTTCTTGTCCCCAAACAGAGTGTACTTAACTGTGACTAGGAGATCCCCAGGAAATCCTGTAGCCAATAAAATTAAATTAAAACTATATTTAATTTCTGAAAATTAATTAATTAAAAGCTAGTTAAATAAATTAGTAATTATTATTTACCCTGTTCGCCATCAAAGCTGTGGTAGGAAAAGGCAATGTAAGGAGTATCACCATGGTTGTGGTACTTTTTAACTTTCCAAACAACATCGCTGAAACCTGGGGTTCCACCTGAGATTACCAAAAGCAAAATTAAACAAAAGGGATACGATAGTACATATGTAGTTGAAATTCCAAGCTTAAACAGAGCATATTATAAATTGCTTACCATGGAGAATATTTTTGCCTTCATTTGCAGTTAGTTTATAGTGAACTCCGTTCAGTGTAAATTGAGCTCCTCCAATTCTATTGGCAACCCTTCCAACAATAGCCCCAATATATGATGTATCATTCTGCGCATCAGATCTCCAATGTTATAATTTTATTGTACAGTTTCAATGGACATTGTTTTTTTTTTTTTTTTTTTTAAATAACAAAACTAGCACTCCTCAAACTTGTAATAACAAAATTAGTATTCATTGTTTTCAAACTTATATTTTAACAATAAAAAAAAATGATTAATATATTTTTTTTTAACACTCATTCAATATAATTAAATGATGATAATTTAGACCCATTTAATATTATTATAATTTTTAGGGATATTATTTTTTGATTTTTTTTTTTGGGTGGGTGGGTGCAGGGTTATGAGTGAATCATAATTCGTGATGAGGGAAGACTTTTCACATATGCCCGCGTATGTAGTAGGATCGATGGTTTTTAAGATTTATCCAGAAAAAAAAAAAAGGAGAAACTACGAATAGGTTTATTTTTCATAATGGATCACGTGTTACTGTCGACATGATCGAATACAACTTTTATTGGGAGGATCAGTTTCTCCAACTTGTGTCAACTTTTAATATATTATATGAAAATCCCAGGAAGGGCAAGAAAAATAAAAATAAGATAAAGTAAGAGTATGAGCTGTCCAGGGAAAAGTCAAATTGTCAACCCTTCCAGCAAATTTTTTTTTTTTTTTGGGGTCAAACTTCTAGCAATTTTATTAGTTTTTATTTGTTTGTAAGGTATTTTATGAGTTGTATATATAATATATATATATAATATATAATATATATATATATAATTTTTTTTTTTTTTTTTCATTTTAAAAACAATATTTGTTCATATTACTTTTCCCATAATTTTTTTTAATAATACAATACAAAGAGAGTTACAGCCAAAAAAAAAAAAACTACATACATTCACCATCAACAATTGAAACTTTGAAAGATGTTTCTTGAAAATTCCATAACGCAAGCAGATTATAGCTATTCCATATATCAATAATTTATCGAGCATTGAAAAATGTTTTTAAAAAATATTTTACACAGTACAGAAAGCTATAAAAAATAAATTATATTGAATCAAATAGAAAATATAAAGTACTAATTTGTCATAAAAATATTAAGTAATAAATTGCAAAGCAAATTAAAGGTAATAGTTTAAATTGAAATGAAAACAACAGATAAGGTGGTAAATTACCAATTGAGAAAAAAATAGTAGCAAATGAAACCTTCCTCGAAACTCTTTAATTTTTATAAACACAGTTAGACATCATAAAATTTGTGATATTATAAATAAGATGGTGAGATAAAATTGATCGTTAACTGACCACAAGAGATTATGTCTTAATCTATAATATGCATGTATTACAAATTTTGTATAATTAAATAACATTAATTTTCCAATTTTTTCCCAGGGAGTAGTACTGCTATGCATAATGTTATAGGGAAAATGAATGTAAGGTTTGCCTAAAGCTTAGGGTGTAGTGAGTTATTAATAAAATTGTCTGGAATAGTTAGGAGATATACTAACCATGTACTCCTTGATTGAATCATATCCAAGTACTACATCAGCCAGCTTTCCTGAAAACATTAATATATATATATATATTACAATGGAACATTTAAATGTTAATTTTAGCTATCTAGCATAATAGTACATGAACAAAAAGCAAGGGGGAAAAAAGCTTAAAACAAGCCTAATCACACGCAGAAAAGAAGCAACAAGAAATGAACAAACCATATTTGTCAGGTAGAACTAAGGAAGTAATTGTTGCACCCCAGTTGGTAAAATTGACCCTTAGATCTCCCTTTTTCAGCTCATATATACCAACAGCTTCTTTCTTTGTTGCAGAAACATTGACCATTCCACAAGTAGCAAATATGACGAAACAGAGCATCACGTAGATTTTTGCCATTTTCTCACTCATTACTTTTATCACAACCAAGATTCAAAATATGACTATATGTGATGGATGCTTAAGTTTATGGGTTTAGTAGAAAATTATTAAAAGAGAGACTAAAGGCTAAACATTGGAATTGTAAAAGAGGCTAATCCAAATGGAAAGACAAACCAGTTCGGATTTTTTTGGCAGTGAACTTCTAGTCTCTTATGGCGACAGCCGGTTGTTGACTTGGCAAAATGGAACAATATGGACAATTTGCTAAGATTCTTTATCATACAAAAAATATAAATTGTGGTCACTCTTCTATACACCTTTTTCGCTATGAGGTCCCTTATATACACGATGAGTATGACAAATACTCTGTAGCGTATTCTATGCTAGCTTGTTCAATTAAAAATATACGCAGATGATTGAATAAGATTATTTTTATGAATATTAGACATGGGACTCTTGATTACAACTGTCCGAATTTTAAGTCAATATTCATAGGATGACTAGAAAATAAAAAAATTTGCAGCAGCCTTAAATTAAATGTAGAAGCATTACCAAAAAAATACAGAAGCTAACAAAATACTTCAATAACTAAGGACTTTTCAATAGCTTACAAAATACATCAATTACTAAGGACTTTTCAATAGCCAAAAAAAACAACTAAGGACTTTTACAACTATTTATAGATCATGATTTAACATTTTTTGGCATTTTTTGTTCAGGTTTTTCTTAACATTTTCATCTAAAGTAGACTATTTCAATGTATAAGGAAGAGAAAAAATAGCCAACACAGAAACTTCACTCCGACCATCCCAAAACACAACTATTGCTGGTGGATGGGTGGCACTGCTCCAGGTCCTTTAACTGTGGCTAATGGTGCTGTTTGCTGGATCAACGTTTCAAAAATGACCTATTATGCGTTGATTGATGAGAATGGAAAAATTAAGGGCTTACATGACATTGGAGCAACCATATATGGTGGAGCATCAGTGAATAATGGATGTATTTACCATTGGAAATGGTTACAAGGTTATGGTTGGATTTCCTAACAAGAATTACACATCTGGAACATCACTCTATGCCTTTTGTGTCTAATAAATAGCTTTTGCGTAAACTGAGGACTTAATGTCTGATGCAACTTCAACGTTGTTTCAATTGAAATTGAAAGTTTATAAACTCACTATAATATTTTACTGCTTTGCTATTTGCTTACAATTATACCTATTATCTTGCAGTGACTTGAATACAGACAACTTTCCCAACTACAACTTTGGTGATACAGTTAGAATCAGTGTTGGTTTACGATGCCTTCATTTGTAACTACAAACCTAATAAATTTAATCACTGTCAAGAAAGTCCTCATAAAGTGAATTTATGATACTTGAAATCTAACGGGTATTTTTGTTAGAGGAATTGTTCCATATTGTGGTCCTGTGTTCAAAACTTGCATAGACTACATGATGGATAAAGCCAACACTGGTGGGGTGGAGGAGTGATAAATGTATAAAAGTATAATTGGCTGCTTAAGCTTTTGGGAGCGTCGGTAACTAACAACTTTTAACAATTTCTACCATCATGATTTTGAAGCTAATGACATATTTGGTGGTGATATTTTCCATACGGAGTATCTATTTCATTCTTTCTACATCTGCCTATGTTGATGTAGTACATAAATATAGCAACAAGCAAACAATCACATAAGAAATCTGCTAAAAGGCACACTATATGTCAATTATTTCACTCATACTCCAGCTAACCTGAGAACTATTCATACACAAACCCTTTGATATCTCATACCAGACTCAGTTAGTCACCTCCTCCATTCTGGCCAAGCCCCCTTACCTGATATGAGAAATTTCAGATCAAAATTTGCTATGAAAACCACCAATGCTACAATTAGAAATATACAAGAAGAAATTATAAAATGCATGTATAGGGAATTATTAAAAAAGAAGAAGAAGAGATGTTCAACATATTACCATGACTATCTGTAGAGGACAAAAGAGATCTATCAAAGTTAGATGGCCTTTGCATTAAGATGATTTAGAGCTTAATTTACAACTGTAATATGATGGCAACGAAACACGCCTCATGTAATCATTTTTGGTACAGTCTTGAAGATACTTATGGGACCCAAGTCCTTTTAAGTTTTGCCTTTGTTGATTCCGTTGCTGCAATATAGTGGGGCAAAGGTGGGCTATTTTGAGAAAGGCTTTCTGAATTCTCACCCTTCACGGGCAAAGATTTCCTCTTACCTCTATTCTAATCCTTGGTAGTTTTTTCTTCCTTATTACTATGTTCTTCATCCACCAAGGTTATGTTCTCAATGTCTCTAGATTTTGCAGGTTCATGTTGCTATTGAGACCTTAATTACATATGTTTAATGTATATATATTTTTCGAATTGAATTATGATATGAATATACCTAGCTTCGTAAATATAAAAATAAAAATAGCGCCAGCTCTTTATAGAGGAGGAGGTCTGGTACCTCAGAAATAATTGATTGCAACAGAACAAACTGCTGGCGCTAGAAGACACTCTCTAGTTCACGTTCATTCATTCATGTAAGCCCACCTTCACAAGAACCACAGCTCCAAAATGAACAAAACTGATCAAGCTAGCCCTCGTCTCTTTTCTTTTCTCTAGGGATGCAACAACACTATTAGTCTCAATAAATAATAATAACAATAAATTCAATATAATAAAAGAAATATTATAAATGGGTTCTAGAACAAGCTAATTAATATGATAATTCAAGTGGAAAATCCAACTGTTCGTTCTCTCGTCTCTATTCTAAAAGTTTATTTTATATCGGAGATGATCTCCTTCTATCTTCAGTAGAATAGTTTTCTTCTTTTTTTTTATTTTTTATTTTTATTTTTATTGCTATGAATAAAAATACAAATTGTGCTTATTTACCTAAATCTTATTCCATGCTAATTTTTTCTCACCTATATATTAATTTAGAATGATTTTAGTCATGTTAATATTCGTTTTGTTCGTGTTTTGTTGGAAGTCTAAACCTTCATCTAGATATATTGTTTTCTAAATCTTAAATATTATAAGATAATATCAAGGTTTAATTGCTTCTAAAAAAAAGCATTTAGTATATCAATTAAAATAATTAAATAAAATTTTACAATAGAATGAATGATTAAAATTCAAGAATACATGGATACATTTAGATCGATGAATTTTGATATATATAACAAAAGCTCCAAATTAAACTCATGTTATTTAACCCTTAGTTTTCTTTTACTATAGGGATACAACGTGTTATGATATTAAATATCTTTCATTATATTTGTAAGGTTTATTTTGTATTGGCAATTTTCGTGGGCAAAATGTTTGATTGTAATCTAAAATAGGAATTCAACGATTAATCAGACGATACAAGATGATGGAGTCACCAAGTTTGCAACGCCCATATGACAGGTAAAATATTCCATCATGCATACATCTGCACACAATTGAGCACGACACTTAGTATGGATCGTAACGAAAAATGTATTGTGCACATGTTGGTCGATCGATCGAGAGTATTGTTCGATCGATCGAGTTGTCGATCGATCGAGCCTGAGACAACTTCGATCTAGATTCTCTCTGTTTGGACTGGATCGATCGAACCCTGTTCGATCGATCGAGTATAGAACAACTTCGATCCAGGTTCTCTCTGTTTGAGTTAGATCGATCGAGTTTTGTGTGTCGATCGATCGAGACCTTCTCGATCGATAGAGACGGCCTGTCGATCGATCGAGCTAGTATTATATTCCTACTCAAACTCCTTTTCTAAATTCGACCCTTATGTTATTTTTACATAATTGACCACATTTAATGCTAAGAACAGAATTCTTATTTGAGGATAATGGTGGTAATTGGTAAATCCTGATAGGAGAAGAGTTATAGTGAATTGCAAATCTTATTTGAGCTAGGATTGGACTCTATATAAGTGAAGTGTTGTTTGTGCATAAAAGTATCCTGAATCAACCTGCATTAATATTCTCTATCATCTGAGTTGCACTTTAACTTCTTCTCTTCATCTATCTTACTTAGGCGTTTTCATGTTATATTCATATGCCTAATTGATTCGCATGATACTTGAGCTTTATATGAATGTTCTAGGGTTTTGCTAGCTGATTTTGTTTCTACATCGCATGCTGATTGAATTTGCTAGTTAGGATTGTTTATTGTTTGAATCCGCTCTAGGACACACATTGCACTTGTGTTTTTGTGCTAACGTTACAGGTGACAGGTTCAGTATTTCGTGTGACTCGAAATTACTGAAGGTGACGGGTTCGGTTGATCTTGTGTGACTCAAGTAGATCGGAACGTTGGTCCGGATCCAGACATCTAACTATTGGAGGCTGTGAAAGGAGCAAGCGGCTCGTAAGTAAATTACAGAAAAGGGGATCTATCTGCGACTGGTAGTTCTGGACTCTATGGTTGTAATTGAACATAATTTTCATAGTGGATAGTTAAGTGGTCCGGTGGACCGGTGTTTTTCCTCTTAGGTCATTGTTGTGGCCTAGGTTGTTTCCACCTAAAAATATCGTGTGTCGTTTTATTATTCCACATTTATCTTTACACGCGATTGCATGTCTGGCCGTTGTGATTAGATTATATATATTTAATATTTATTGAAAATTAAAAATAACCTATTCACCCCTTCTAGACTTATTAGATCCGTAATTAAAAACTTTTTCAATACTACCTGTATAATACAATTTATTGAGTAGAATATAAAGGACAAACATTAGATAGTACGACTTGAATGAAGGTATAGAAATCATCCGAGAATGAAGACTTGATCTGACATCAGACCTCTTATTAAGACACCTAAGTATAACCTGAATAAAGGCGTGAAGATTGTCAAAGTATTAAGACCTGGACTGACATCACTTGTTAAGTGTCAGATCATATATTAAGACACTTGTAAATTTTTAATATCTATATATATGTGTGTGTTTGTGATAATGTCCTTTCAGAGCAGGGATTGGATTTTTGAAGATAATTCTTAGTGTGAGAAACTTTCTAAAACATAACGATACAAAGTTACAAATGTTCTCATTATAAGGAGAACTCAAGCTTTGATCGAGAACTTAAACAGCATAAGATGTTTGTAATCCTCTCCTGGACTGACAATCGTTGATGGGAAATTGGGATGATTCACTGCATCAGGAAAGCCTTGAGTCTCCAAACATAAACCTCCATAAGGTTGATACACAAATCCACCTTTTCCTTTGACATCTTTGAGAAAGTGACTTGTGTAGAACAGCACACTTGGAGCATTTGTAAACAGCTCCATAACTCTTCCAGACTTTTTATCAAACACTATAGCTGTCCTCTTTATTTTGTCAACTCCTCCATCAATTACATAATTAGTATTATATCCAAAAGGTAACTTGTTGATCCTACTTCCCACAGTATGTGATTTGAGAAAATCATATGGGGTTCCTTTAACAGTGGCAAATTCTCCAGTGGGAATAAGATTGCTATCTGTGATAGCGGTTTTTGAACTAAATATTTGAACATAATTGGAGAGGATATTTCCACTGTTGTGACCTCCAAGGTTCCAGTAGGTATGTTGAGCTAAATTCACAGGAGTAGGCTTGTTTAGAGCCTTTGCTTTCATTGTTACACTCAATTTCTTGTCCCCAAACAGAGTGTACTTAACTGTGACTAGGAGATCCCCAGGAAATCCTGTAGCGAATAAAATTAAATTAAAACTATATTTAACTTCTGAAAATTAATTAATTAAAAGCTAGTTAAATAAATTAGTAATTATTATTTACCCTGTTCGCCATCAAAGCTGTGGTAGGAAAAGGCAATGTAAGGAGTATCACCATGGTTTTGGTACTTTTCAACTTTCCAAACAACATCACTGAAACCTGGGGTTCCACCTGAGATTACCAAAAGCAAAATTAAACAAAAGGGATACGATAGTACATATGTAGTTGAAATTCCAAGTTTAAACAGAGCATATTATGAATTACGTACCATGGAGCATATCTTTGCCTGCATTTGCAGTTAGTTTATAGTGAACCCCGTTCAGTGTAAATTGAGCTCCTCCAATTCTATTTGCAACCCTTCCAACAATAGCCCCAAAATATGCCGTATCATTCTGCGCATCAGATCAATAATGTCATAATTTTATTGTATAGTTTCAATGGACATTGTTTCTTTATTTTTTTATCTTTTTTTGGTGTGTGGGTGGGTGGGTGCAGGGTTATGAGTAAATCATAATTCGTGATGAGGGAAGCCTTTTTCACATATGCCCGCATATGTAGGATCGATGGTTTTTAAGATTTATCCAGAAAAATAAATAAGAGAAACTTCGAATAGGTTTATTTTTCATAATGGATCACGTGTTACTGTCGACATGATAAAAGTCTACAATTATGAGTATGAGTTTGAGCTACATCCAGGGAAAAGTCAAATTGTCAACTCCTTCCAGCAATTTATTAGTTTTTTTTTGTTTGTAAAGATAAAATATTTGTTTGTTTTTTTCCTTTAAAAAAAAAGTACTTGTTTGTATTACTTTTTCCATAATTTTTTTTAAATAATACAATACAACGAGAATTACGGCCAAAAAAGAAAAAGAAAACTAAATATATTCACCAACAATTGAAACTTTGAAAAATGTCTTCTTGAAAATTCCATAACGCACGCAGATTATAGCCATTCCATATATGAATAATTTATCGAGCATCGAAAAATATTTTACACAGTATAGAAAGCTATAAAAAATAAATTATATTGAATCAAATAGAAAAATATAAAGTACTAACTTGTCAAAAAAAAAATTAAGTAATAAATTGCAAAGCAAATTAAAGGTAATAGTTTAAATTGAAATGAAAACAACAGATAAGGTGGTAAATTACGAATTGAGAAAAAAATAGTAGCAAAAGAAATCTGCTTTGAAACTCTTTAATTTTTATAAACACAGTTAAACATCGCAAAATTTGTGACATCGTAAATAAGATGGTGAGATAAAATTGATTGTTAACCGACCACAAGAGATTATGTCTTAATCTATAATATGCATGTATTACAAATTTTGTATAATTAAATAACATTAATTTTCCAATTTTTTCCCAGGGAGTAGTACTACTAATCTGCTATGCATAATGTTGTAGGGAAAATGAATGTAGTGAGTTATTAATAAAATTGTCCGGAATAGTTGGGAGATATACTAACCATGTACTCCTTGATTGAATCATATCCAAGTACTACATCAGCCAGCTTTCCTGAAAACATTAATATATATAGAATGAGTGATTGCCCTTCTCCGACCCTTACCGCCCAACCAGAAAGCGGACAGCTAATGCGTTTCACTTATTGAACAGGGTTCTATGGTCGGTCCGCGACCCCTGGATGCCGAAGGCATCCTTGGGGTGATCTCGTAGTTCCTACGGGGTGGAGACGATGGGGTTGGTCCATGGATTTTCCTTCCTTTTGTTGCATTTCGCTCAAAGGGTTGGAGGGAGATAGTGCATCAAGCTGTTCGCAAGGGTCAACTTGATCCTCTTCCCCAGGGATCCCAGATGAGGGAACCCTAGGAGAGCCGCCGACTCCAACTACCATCCATGTACGATCCATATTAGATCTGACCAGCTGCCCATCCTTCCTCCTCTACGTTCTTGACAGCCCATCATATAAGAAAAAGCTTAAAACAAGCCTAATCACACGCAGAAAAGAAGCAACAAGAAACGAACAAACCATATTTGTCAGGTAGAACTAAGGAAGTAATTGTTGCACCCCAGTTGGTAAAATTGACCCTTAGATCTCCCTTTTTCAGCTCATATATACCAACAGCTTCTTTCTTTGTTGCAGAAACATTGACAATTCCACAAGTAGCAAATATGACGAAACAGAGCATCGCGTAGATTTTTGCCATTTTCTCACTCATTACTTTTATCACAACCAAGATACAAAATATGACTATATGTGATGGATACTTAAGTTAATGGGTTTAGTAGAAAATTATTAAAAGAGAGACTAAAGGCTAAACATTGGAATTGTAAAAGAGGCTACTCCAAATGGAGAGACAAACCAGTTCGGATTTTTTTGGCAGTGAACTTCTAGTCTGTTACGGCGACTGCCGGTTGTTGACTTGGCAAAATGGGACAAAATGGACAATTTGCTAAGATTCTTTATCATACAAAAAAAATACAAATTGTGGTCACTCTTCTATACATTTTTTTCGTTATGAGGTCCCTTGTATACACGATGAGTATGACAAATACTCTGTAGCGTATTCTATGCTAGCTTGTTCAATTAAAAATATACGCAGATGATTGAATAAGATTATTTTTATGAATATTAGACATGGTACTCTTGATTACAACTGTCCGAATTTTAAGTCAATATTCATAGGATGACTAGAAAATAAAAAAAATTGCAGCAGCCTTAAATTAAATGTAGAAGCATTACCAAAAAAATACAGAAGTTAACAAAATACTTCAATAACTAAGGATTTTTCAATAGCTTACAAAATACGTCAATAACTAAGGACTTTTCAATAGCAAAAAAAAGAAAAAGACAACTAAGGACTTTTACAACTATTTATAGATCATGATTTAACCTTTTCATCAAAAGTTGACCATTTTAATATATAAGTACGTGTTGATTTAGATTGATGAAAAAAAACAGACGTTATTTTAAAAAGGAAAAAAAAATAAATAAATATATATATATATAAAAGAAAGAAAAAAAATCATCAATATCACTCCGGCCATCCGAAAACACTACTATTGCTGGTGGGTGGGTGGCAATATCCCGTGGTCGACGGCTAATCCTAATGGCACTGCTTCAGGTCCTTTAACTGTGGCTAATGGTGCTGTTTGCTGGATTAAAGTTTCGAAAACGACCTATTACGCGTTGATTGATAAGAATGGAAAAATTAAGGGCTCACGTGACATTGGAGCTACCATATATGGTGGAGCATCAGTGAACAATGGATGTATTTACCATTGGAAATGGTTACAAGGTTATGGTTGGATTTCCTAACAAGAATTACACATCTGGAACATCAATCTATGCCTTTTGTGTCTAATAAATAGCTTTTGCGTAAACTGAGGACTTAATGTCTGATCCAACTTCAACGTTGTTTCAATTGAAATTGAAAGTTTATAAACTCACTATAATATTTTATAGCTTTGCTATTTGCTTACAATTATACCTATTATCTTGCAGTGACTTGAATACAGACAACTTTCCCAACTACAACTCTGGTGATACAGTTAGAATCAGTGTTGGTTTATGATGCCTTTCATTTGTAACTACAAACCGAATAAATTTAATCACTGTCAAGAAAGTCCTCATAAAGTGAATTTATGATACTTGAAATCTAACGGGTATTTCTATTAGAAGAATTGTCGGTCTTGTGTTCAAGGCTTGAATGGACCGCATGGTGTATAAAACTAACACTTGTAGAGAGTGATAAATGTATAAAAGTATAGTTAATCCTCCTCTTAAAAGCGTAAATTTTTTAGGAGAGTTGATAACCAATAACTTCTAACAATTTCCGCCATAATGATTTAAGCTTAGTTGATGCTAATGACATATTTGGTGGTGATATTTTCCATACGGAGTATCTAGTTCAATCTTTCTACATCTGCCAAGCACGCAAGTTATTTGATTTACTGAAAGCACCGCTTCTATATATTTTGATGCAGTACATAAATATAGTAACAAGCAAACAATCACATCAGAAATCTGCTAAAAAGCACACTATATGTCTATTCTTTCACTCACACTCCAGCTAACCTGACAACTATTCATACACAAACCCTTTGATATCTCATACCAGACTCAGTTAGTCACCTCCTCCATTCTGACCGAGCCCCCTGACCTGATATGAGAAATTTCAGATCAAAATTTGCTATGAAAACCACCAATGCTACAGTTAGAAATATATAAGAAGAAATTATAAAATGCATGTATGGGGAATTATTAAAAAAAAAAAAGAAGAGATGTTCAACATATTACCATGACTATCTGTAGAGGACAAAAGAGATTTATCAAAGTTAGATGGCCTTTGCATCAAGTATGATTTAGTGCTTAATTTACAACTGTAATATGATGGCAACGAAACACGCCTCATGTAATCATTTTCGGTACAGTCTTGACGAAACTTATGGGACCCAAATCCTTTAAGTTTTGCCTTTGCTGATTCCGTTGCTGCCATACAGTGGGGCAAAGGTGGGCTATTCTGTGAAAGGCTTTCTGAATTCTCATCCTTCACAGGCAAAGATTTCCTCTTACCTCTATTCCAATCCTTGGTAGTTTTTTCTTCCTTATTACTATGTTCTTCATCCACCAAGGTTATGTTCTCAATGTCTCTAGATTTTGCAGGTTCATGTTGCTGAAAAGATACAGGATCAGCTTGCGGTACATTAACTCTCTCTTCCATTACTAATGTTTTTGGAGCTTCAAGCACCTCAAACTGCACAGAGCTTTTGGATACTGCATCTGATGATTCACTTGTGTTTTCAAATGACTTACCAACGTCCTTCTCAGAGGCACAAGCAATTGCAGAACTTGCCATCATTATGGGGCTTAACGTTGATTTCTCGGGAAAAAATTTCAATGGATCAAGAGCTGGTGTCTTTGATTCAGCAATGTTTCTCAAGTTTTGTTCTACCTTTTCAAGTTCATTTTGTTGATCATCTTCATGAGCTTTTCTCATGTTGTGCATGAGAGTTTCATCTGTATGAGTAGATTGTGGTGAGTTTTTTCCACCATCCTCAGCTGGGAGGCTCCGTTCAACTTGATTTGGCATTCCTATTTCACTTTTGTTGCTTTGAGTTTCATCCTGCTTTGTGTGAGACTGAGAGGAAGGAATTTTTTGCAATTGTTTAAGTGGTTCACAAAAGTGGAATGATGACCATCGTTCTAGCCAGTTCCAAGCAGAATTTGGTTCAATTGAGTCATAATGAAGGTGCAGGGGTATATCAGTTGTTGATGAAGCAAGAAGCAAACAATAGGCAGCATCCATCAAATACAAAATCATGAGGTGTTAAGAGTAAAACACTTAAGAGAACAAATTGATCTGTCCAAGATTAGACTGCTTTGTACCAAGTGTTAACATACCACATTTGGTTCACAACTTCTACGAACGTTCTTAAAACAATTAAAATAAAAAGTCCAAAGTCAAGCTAGAAACTTTGCGGCCACTGGGGCATAATATTAACAATTAAGTAAAAAAACAAAAAAGTACAGCTAATTATATTTATACCTTACAAGCAAAGGCAGATGATGGTAGTTTATCTTGCCTGGTGGTAGCAAATAAATCAGATAGCTCCACCTGCATAACATTACAGACGTTATATTATAACAAATTGAACCAAAGGCGTCTGCAGAACATCACTGGCCAAAAGCATATAGTACATCTTCTCTTGTTTTTCTGAACTCTGAAAATGAAAGATCAAAGGAAACATATGATGGAAAACTTGGAAAGAAAAAGGGAAACATATAATTATAATTGGACAAAGCACTGAGGATTAAGCATTACCACTCTGCAACTATTATGCACCTTAGGCCCAACATCTAATAGCCTGACCTTTCGGCCACGAAATAGTGCTTGTAATTGAACAATGCCCTGCATGAAGTGTAAAGTAGCAACAGCCTGTCGCCTAACCAAGTGCCCTCGAACAAGAGCTTGCAGCCTTATGACGCCCTTGAGTATGCGAAATGCACGGCAAACCTTAAGACATGGTAGACTTGTGTTAGAAAAACAATAATATTCATAAGGTGTATGCAAGCCTTTAGCTATAAACAAAAGGTATTGGCTGATCATGTATAATATATACCATATATGTATATACATATATCTCACCAAATAGCCCCTAAAAATTGCTTGTGCCTTAATAGCAGCTTCATCTTGCCTGGCAATCTCTGCACTATCAGTTGAACTCAAGCAAATGGATTTTTTCATATCCACAATTCCGAAATTCTGGTGGGATGAGACTAGTGCTTCATGAGGTAAGAGGAAACTTAATCCATTATTGGAGTTTTCGCCATGTGTACAAGAAGTATAGTGTTCCACATCATGAGTTATGGATGCATTCATAGCCCAGTCTCATAACGATGTCTCAGATGTAATACTTGCCTCCTTTTCTGTCTCAGCTTTCTTAACATAAAATGGATATCAATAAAGATAAGTGCGTATCTAAAAATTACAATAGTTTCAATATATTTATAGCGTAAAAAGTATAAAACAGTACACATCCAAGACATGAGTACTACAGCAGCTACACTATAGCCGACAAAAACAACAAAATATAATCAAATTATGAAAAATCTCAATCCTAGTAATCTTCATGGCTGTGACTCAAGACTTAGTGGCATAGATTACCCTGAACTAAAGAAATTTGCTGATCAATCTTACACACAAAGGAGGAATTGGCAATGAGAAAACACTTGTTACCTTTTGAAAAGTATATTTTCTAGTACTTGTGGATGATTTCTTTCTGAAGACGAAAGATTTGATCCACTTTCCTGGAGATTTTCCATTTCAAAAAGCTTAAAATAAAAGTAGTTATCAAAGTCAGAAAAAAAAAAAAAACACTTAAGAAGACATTTTGTAGCTGAAATAAGAGGTGGTGGTGGGTATTAGTATATATGCACGCCGAAAAGAAAACATTAAGAATATTGAAGAAAATTTTAACCAACTGTGGCGAACATAAACATACATAACTTGTAATAATGGACCGCTATAAAACTGTCACTTTCACACTCCTACTTAAAACTCAGGAAGTACATTTGGTAGATTTCAGCATCAATTTATTTAGAAACAAATACTGAAAGGTAGAGCTTAACGCTTCCTTTGTCTTTCTGGCAATCAATGGCTACTTAAAATCATATTATTTCACAACCACCATCACTTCCCTTATTATGCTTAAAATAATTGTTGCATAATAAATAAATCTGTATCTCTCGTAGTGTATGGTTGTAAAGCTTAGAAAAGGAGCACCAAGATATCACATAATTTTTTTCCAACGAAAAAAAGGCACATGTGTATTTCACTATGAGTTTACGTTAATTTTGCAATATTGTATTATGTTTATAACACGATTACACGAGCATGTAACTGAAATAAAAATATCATGCCGTTAGTTTGCTTTAAAACGTCCGCTATATTTTTGTAGCTTAAGCGTTAAACCAATAGAAATCAATGTTGGAAATTGAAAATGAATTTGAATAAAAAACCAAATGTTGCTCTTCTCCCACATTGATTTTGAACTCCTCTTAGGAAGTGTTTATAAGAGGAAAAATATGCTTATGGGATTGGGCCCTAAGGGACACCCACTTTTGTGGAAGGGGAGAGGACCTAGCCATTTGTGTGTCCACCACACACGCGCGCCGCCGCCGCCGTCCGGCCCGGCCGAGTGAGTGAGTGAGGTGGCAATTTATTCTTTTTATATAAATTTATTTCTGTATCCGTTGGGATTAGCTATAAAAGAGCCTTCAGCTCTCATATTTTCATAACTTAACAATTTCTTCTCTTCTCATTTCTAAACTCTCTATCTCGCTCTAACGATTGAGCAATACAAATTTCTTTTAGTTTCCGAGCAACAAATTGTTTTATAGAAGGTGTAGTATTCCGGAGTTCATCAAGTGCAGTGTAACTCCGAGACAGAATCTTGCTGGGCTATTTTATCCTGAGGACGACGAGGCTGTGTATGCTTGCACAATTTTGGGCAGAGCCGCGAAACGTCTTAAAGAGAGCGACCTAGTCCGCGACTCAACCCAAGCTGTGTGATTTCAGTATATTGGTAACATTGTTCCTATCTATATATTATATTTGATTCAACAATCAAACAAATAGTTTTATTGTAGAATTGTATGGCATATGGCAATACTGATTTCGTGCTAACGTAATTTCGTTTTCTTACATGGGAAGCAATTTCTAGCTGCAAGTTGCTTACAAATGTAACGGTGGGGAATTTGACGTGGGTCAAATTAAACTATTCTTTTTTAGAAGTAGAGAGTGTAGTGTGTAGCTTATGGCCCTCGCTTTTAAAATAATTAGCTAATTGGTCAGCAATGGTGCAAGGGTGATTGTACAAAGGGAAATGGACCATATTAATTTTGTTGTTGAATGGTGTCTAAAACAACTGGAATTCGTGTCCTAATATTTAAAAAAAAAAAAAAAAAAAATCAAATTTCTAAAAATAGTTTTTTTTAAGTATAAAGTTCTTCGAAATTTTAAAAAATATAAAATTTCATAAAATTTTAATAAATATATATTTTTCAATATTTCAAAAAAAAATTCAAAATTTCTTAAAATATGTTTTTTTTTTTTTAATTTCAAAAAATAAAAAAATTATAATTATAATTTTTTTAATATATAAAAATTTAAAATTTTCATCATATGATTTGCTCAAACATTAAAAAAAAAAAAAGTTTAAAAGGCTGTCAAACTTTACCAATATCTTATTCAACTAATAGTATAAATTTTAGCTCATTTAATTCCGAATGTTTTTCTGTTTAAAAGTTTATAATCTTAATAACTTAAAGCTATTGATTAAGATGATTTTGGCTCCTTAAATTAATTAATGAAATTGAGGTTGCAGTCGATGATATGTTGGTTGTTGTTTTGCTTTCTGGAATAGAGTCGTCGTTCTACATTTGTTTTTGCATTCAAATTTAATAAAATTTCATCTCTTTTGTCCAAAAAAAAAAAAATCCGTATGTTCTCGAAAATTGTGGTCGACTTGTGTCAAATTTGTAAATAATTGAAATTGGAAAAGTGAATGATTCTGAATTCGTGCAATTAGCAAATCATGATTCGTATATCTATTACATCGTCTAAACATGACCGAAGTTGAAGAAAATTAATAATTGGTAATTAACAAGTTGGTCTAGCATACATATGCCTCCTATTTTAAATAAAATGTTCAAAATATATTAAAATATTGTTTAATTTAAAACAAGTTTCGGTTTTAAAGTGTGAAATTTTGGATTAATATTTGGAGTATTAATGATTAATATAATATAATATAATAATATATAAAATTAATAAAATAATATAAATAATAAATATTAGTATTAAAATACATAATTTTATAAAATGATCTTTATTTTATTATTACTTGTAAAAATTATTTTTGACATTGTGCTTTATTTATTTATTTATTTTAAAGTATGATACAAGTGATTAGTCTGGGCTTTAAAGTACCAAATAGGCCGAAATTTTATTGGGTAGTGTCGATCCAGGCGTAGCTTCCATGGCCTTGTAACCGGCTTGAAGATTTGTCTCCAACAAAACGAAATCGTCTATAGAAGAACTTTGTCTTATGAAAGGTGCAGACGACTCTCTCTTTCATAGTTCATAACCTTCAATTCGTTAAACCCCCAATGGGTTGTCTGGACAGAGCTTCAAAGGCTCTGAAATCACACAAGCAATCGTATTTTTTACAATCTTCGTACAAAGTTTGTCCATTTGCAGACATATTTGGAGGAAACCAAGTTTATCGTAGGTTCAATTATCATCGTTTTGGATTGAGCCAAGCCTTTTGTTCACATTCTCGCCAAAATAGCAAAGAAAATGCGGTAGATTTAAGCCAGTACCCTCCCGAACAGATTAGGAATTTCTCTATAATTGCTCACGTCGATCATGGCAAATCTACACTTGCTGATAGACTTTTGGAGCTCACTGGGACTATTAGGAAAGGACATGGGCAGCCTCAGTACCTCGATAAATTGCAGGTACAAAATTATTTGTTTTGTTTAATTTAGTAATATGACCTGGGTCGTCAAAGACATACGAAGAAAGTGAGTTCGCCATGCCATTTCTTTCTTTTGGATCGTTACTCTTTAATTAGGGCTATTTCAGTTGTTAAACAATAATACAATATTATGATATGAAGCTGTCAAGAATTAGGATACTCATGCTTGTTTTCAATTGTCTAATCAAATGATGTATTTTTCATCTTAGTACTTAGGATTCAAATACTTAGAGAATATTCCAAAAAATATCTTCCACTTCCATTAATAATGTGGATTCAATTGCCTAGTTTAAGGACTATGTATTTCTGTGCAATTAAAGGGATATCTTGATAGCAGCAAATATGTATTATAAAAAACTATATGCATATACGGATATGTACGCACTCTTTAGTCTTTAGCAGTGAAGTGAAAAAAAATCACGTTTTCCGATATTTTGTATGAAAAGTTTGTGGAAATCTTTATTGTACTTTGGGAAGAGTTTATTTATATTTCCTATAGCTTGTTTGTTTTTTGGTTACTAAAATCTGTTTCGTTTAAATTCTGCTTATCTGATGGAATCTAGATTGTCTTAGGTAGAGAGAGAAAGAGGAATTACGGTTAAAGCCCAGACAGCGACCATGTTTCATAAGCATCAGTTTCAGGGGGCAAATAAAATTTGTGAACAAGAAAAAGGTTTTCTTCTGAACTTGATTGATACACCTGGTCATGTGGATTTTAGCTATGAAGTATCAAGATCATTAGCAGCTTGCCAGGGTGCTCTTTTGGTTGTAGATGCAGCTCAGGGTGTTCAGGCACAAACTGTTGCTAACTTTTATCTTGCTTTTGAATCAAACCTGACTGTAATACCTGTCATAAACAAAATCGATCAGCTAACTGCTGATCCTGATCGGGTTAAAGCTCAACTAAAGTCAATGTTTGATCTTGAACCAAGCGATGCTCTCTTAACATCTGCAAAAACAGGTCTGGGTCTTGAGCATGTCCTTCCTGCTGTCATAGAGCGCATACCACCTCCTCCTGGGAAAAGCAACTTGCCTATGCGGATGCTTTTGTTGGATTCATACTATGATGAATACAAAGGAGTTATATGCCATGTTGCAGTTGTTGATGGAATCCTTCGCAAGGGGGACAAAATTTCGTCAGCAGCAACTGGCCAATCTTATGACATTTTGGATGTTGGAATCATGCATCCTGAACTCACTCCTACTGGGGTACTTCTTACTGGACAAGTGGGCTATATTGTGAGTGGCATGCGTTCAACCAAAGACGCACGGATTGGAGATACACTTTTCCATAGTCGAAGCATTGTAGAGCCACTTCCAGGTATATCCATCACTTTCTGCTTTTGTTTGAGTATTTCACTACAGATTTCTTATATTTTGCTAATGCTGAAACTTTGTATTCAAACTGTAGGGTTCAAACCTGCAAAACATATGGTATTCTCTGGTCTTTACCCTGCTGATGGATCAGATTTTGAGGCCCTCAACCACGCAATAGAGAGACTCACATGCAATGATGCCAGTGTCTCTATTGCTAGAGAGAGTAGCACTGCTCTAGGTCTGGGTTTCAGGTTTGATATCTACTGATGAATCACTCTTTTATTTCCTATAATTATAAAGGATTTTTTCTCTACCTTGCGTGCAATATAATTAACTATCTTCATCTGGACTAGAAATCAATTCATTGTTTATTATGATCTATCTGCAGGTGCGGTTTTTTGGGCTTACTTCATATGGATGTTTTCCATCAGAGGCTAGAACAGGTAATTATGCTGTGAATTTTGTTTTGTAAAGAAAATTCATCCCAGATAAGGTATTCATCTTATGTCATCAGACAGTATTACAGGATGAAGTTAGAAAGGTTAGCAATGGCAAGGTGTTTAGATTACTTTCTATTTTATCTGTTTGGATAATGTATTTTCTTAGAAATTATGGAGTCATCAGATGATTCAATGAATGTCATTTTCAATTCAATAATCTTATTGGCAATATATACTGCAATTTTTAACTGGTTAATTATCATTGCACTGATGATAGTGGTAAATCTACGTCTTCTGACCATTCTGTCTGTCTATGGAAAATTATTCACTTTTATGATAGTTTTCTATGCCTGTTTGATTTGATCTACTTTTATATTTCGTCGTGTGCATAGATACTGATTTCATTTATGTATATGAATGTTAGGAGCATGGAGCTCATGTTATCTCTACTATTCCAACTGTTCCTTACATTTTTGAGTATTCCGATGGGAGGTATGATTTCAATACTACCTTTGTTAGATTACTTTCCTATTGACTTATCATTTTGTGTTGGGAATTTTTTTAGCAAAATAGAAGTACAGAATCCTGCAGCATTGCCGTCACATCCAAAGCAACAAGTAACTGCTTGCTGGGAACCTACAGTAATGGCCACGATCATTATTCCTAGTGAGTAAGCTCTCATACACCTGTGACATTGTTACTTTCTCTCTCTCTCTCTCTCATATCAGGTATTTTCTCATCCAGCATCATGTTATTGTTTCCTTGAAGGTATGTGGGGGCCGTTATAACCCTCTGCTCGGAGCGAAGGGGGCAACAACTGGAGTATTCATTTATAGACAGGTTACCTTTTTTAATTAATTATGCAAAAGCTAACCTTTATTATGCTTGCATTACCCTTAAGCTACTCCAATTAAATTTACCATATATATATATATATATATATAAAAGCTACAGTGCTCACCTTAAAGTGAATAGTAAAGGGCCAAAATAGTCGCTCTTTTAATTTTAGATAATTAAGTTCAATTTTAGGGTTATGTTTTTATTTTTGAAGGTTTAGTTTTAACATCTTAAGACATAGATTTTATTATGAGGGTTGATATTTTCATGTAGGGCATATAATTTATTGATTTTATATAAATTTTTTTGCTTATTTTTTATGATAGGACTAATTCTCCCTTATGGTGTTCACCTTAAAGTGAGCAATGATGCTATATATATATATAATGGAAATGCATTATATACTAGAATATTTGGCGGGCATTTACTTAATTATTCTCAAGTTTTTCGGCTGCATGTTGATACTTTTATCAAGTTTTAACTATACTATTAATCCTTTTGGCTTGATGCGTGCAGTCAACGAGCTTTCATGAAATATCGCTTACCTCTGAGGGAGATTGTTGTTGACTTTTACAATGAATTGAAAAGTATAACATCAGGATATGCATCATTCGATTATGAGGATGCAGAGTAAGTTCTCCCTCTCTCTCTGAAACTCATATTTGTCTGCCTTTATTTATGTTGCTGTTCATTACTCATAGAGGAGATATGACCTTATATCCTCGATATTAATGGTAACTGCATAACCACCCTTTCTATTTACAGATACCAAGAATCCGATTTGGTAAAACTTGATGTCCTATTAAATGGACAACCAGTTGATGCAATAGCAACAATAGTTCACAAATTGAAGGCACAACGTGTTGGCCGTGAGCTGGTTGAGAAGCTGAAGAAATTCATTGACAGGTTCGTTTACCTATAGGCTTTAACTTTAATTAAATTATGGTTTTTCTCCTTGTATCAGTTTCATCACAGAGAAGGTTGATCTAATTTAAACAGACAAATGTTTGAGATAATAATACAAGCGGCCATTGGATCAAAGGTTATTGCTAGGGAAACGTAAGTTCCTTCTTTTTTTTGTTTCTTTTTCTTATTTGTGTATCATCTTATAATTACCACATGTGCATCTGCTGCTCGATTAAGCTTCTTTATCTTTGTCTTAGTATATCTGCTATGAGGAAAAATGTTCTTGCGAAGTGTTATGGTGGGGATATTACGCGGAAGAAGAAGCTATTAGAGAAGCAAAAAGAAGGAAAGAAGAGAATGAAACGCGTTGGTTCTGTTGACATACCTCAGGAGGCATTCAATGAGCTACTGAAAGTTTCATAAGAAGAAATATCCAAAATAATCAGCTTTAACTCTTAACTTTTATATTCGTATCAATTACTCTCCTCTTATCATTTGTGTGCTCGGCTATCTTTCATGGTTTGAGGAAACAAACAACAGTTGTAGAGAAGCCTTCATTGGGTCATTGGGGTACCAAAGTTTTTGTCTGGGGTAAAGGAAAGAGTTTAAAAGACTACATTAGTAGTCATCTCGGGTATCATTTGATCCTTTACTTGATCCAAGTAATTGTAATTGTAATAATTTATTAGAGAGTTTAAAATTTTCAACATTAAGTTTTGGAGCTGGGAAGTAATTATCTGGTGAGATTCAACAGCTGACATGGAAAAAGGATACAAGTGGTGCATAGACGAGCCTCATGTTTGCAAGGCAGACTTTTCCCCCCCTGGAATTTCTTTTGTTTTGGCCATGCTTTACGGATACTTTGCCGAGCAATCTTTTTTTTTTTTTTTTTTGATTGATTTGCCGAGCAATCTTAAGCCCAGAATGTTTGTGCCAAAATGATTTATTGTCTTAAATACCTGATGTCAGAATCTGACTGATTTTGTTGGGCGAAAATGTTGTACCAAACTTGCCTCTGCTTCATTGTCTTCTAATGTAATTAGCATATTTTTAAATACCACCATGGTGGCCACTGGCCATCACTCACTCTTGTTCCTTAAATACTTCCCGGGATGTCAGGATATATTCTGAAGCCTAATATTTTCACATTTGGTATGTTATTAATATTACAATAATAGTAGATAATTTTAATGATTTAAAAAAATTATAATATTAAAAAAAGAAGGAAAAAACTGATTAACGTAATTTATAATAACAAAAATAGCACTCTTAATATTAATTTACATATTTATCAATTCAAAGTTAGGATGTTATTTTTGTTATTATGAGTTGTAAGGGTCTTATTTTAGGTTTTTTTTTTTTAATAAAAATAAAAAAAATCTAGCATTAATGATATTTGATAATATATTCAATATTTATTTGATAGAACTGAATTTTCTATATTTGCATAAACATGAAAATTTTAACCTTACAATATGCGAGATTAGAACTATAATTTAAACTGTATTAAGACTTCCGCTAAACCTAGCCGCCATTTGTAATAATCGAAAAGAGCTCTTAGGTTTATTTATTTATTTTAGTTTTAATAAAATCACGGTGGTGTATTTTTACCTAAATCTTAATTTAAGTAGATATAATTTCTTACATAAATTTATTAATTATTTTTTTTCTTGCCTTTTGATTTAAATATAAATTTTTTAGTTTTTTATTAGAATTGTTTCTACAATATATGAACTAAATTAGATTTATTAAAGATATGAAAATATTGTTTAGAATAATCATGGCAAAACAATGGAAGCCCATCAAAAAGATAATAATTGTTAGCTCGATCACTAAAACGAGGAGAAATAATGTTTGTGCATTAATATTTTTGTCAAATTTTATTTATTTACGTGGAATTAGATTTCTTGATATAGTATAAGCATAGCGCTCAATATTGGATGAAAGATAATTTAGGAAAAGGCTTAGATCTGATGTATGTTCTTAACAATGTTGGTAAAAAAAATATTTTTAAGAATATTTCTAATATTTAATTTAATTAATATTTATGTTATTTTAATCATTTTTGTTAAAAAATTAATGATTAAACATGATGTTAAAAAAAGGATTTGGTACTCTAATGATCACTCATATTTTTAAAAGTTACATTTTAGTTCATTTTTTTAAGTGATACATACTAGATTCACTAATTTTTTAAAATATACACTAAAATTCAATTATAAAAAAAAGTATCAATTTTTTGGTGCAAGATTTTCTCAGAAAATAATTTTAGAATTTCAAATTCTCAAGTTTTTGCTCAAAAATTTAAAATATAAAATCAGAGTCACAACTAGTTCAAAATATTATTTAACTTTTGATCAGTTTTTTTTCTTACTCAGTTTAATTTTTTATTTAAAAAAAATTAAAATTGTTTTCTTAAAAATAACATGAAAATTATAAGTCATGACACAAGAAATTAAATTTAACCATCATTTTAAAAATATTAGGAATTTAAGGTATATTAATTGAAAAAAAGAATTAAATCGTACTTTTTGAAAATATCAGGGACCAGTAAAATATTAACATTTTTATAATAAATTAAATGTTGAAATTACTTTTGCTAGATAGACATAAAATATATTTAAGTGCGTTTATTTATTGGATAAAAAAATATCAAGGGGTGTCAATGAATTTTATTCTTCCCAATATACGAGACACGTCGAATTCTCTGCAACTGAAATTTTCTGTTTGTTATTACACAAATTTTATTCAGCTCTGACTGCATCGTTAGGGTTTCAATTTCTTCAATTATTACTCTTTTTTAAATTGAAAGGGGCCGTACTGTTATTGGATCGATCCTGCCCTTTCTCTCCCAAATCACTTTCGCTTAGTTTTCAATTCAGATCCAGCTTTGGCAGATTGTAATTTTGGTTGAAGAATTTGGGATAAAAAATGTACGGATTCGAAGCTATGACGTTCAACATTCATGGAGGGTACCTTGAGGCCATCGTGAGAGGTCATAGGTCTGGGTTACTCACCGCTGCCGATTACAACAATTTGTGCCAGTGCGAGACCCTCGACGATATTAAGATGCATCTCTCTGCCACGGAGTACGGCCCCTATCTTCAAAATGGTACGCTTTTCTTCATGATCGCCTTTGCTAATTGCTATATTTTTATAAAATCAGTATTCATGATTTTCTGGAGCACTCTGTTTGCTTGCTGAGAAAATTGAGGGAAATCAAAAGGTGGTGAATTTTAAAATATTATGCATTGTTTTTTTTTACTGAAATGTTACATTTTTCTATTTTGATATGTAATTTGGTAATTGGATCATTCAGACTTGTGGATAGAATTGAATCGCACTCCAGGTTAGCTGATTGACGTGTGAGTTCTGGAGAGTAGCATGATATATAGGATATATTACCCAAATTAGTTTAGTTACACAATGTACGCATTCGTTGCTCTGTTCCTTTTGAATTAAACCGCAGTTAAAGCTAAGGCTATTCTTTTTGCTGCTAGATCTACCTCTTAATTGTGTTTTTTTCGGAACTATCTCACTTGAGGCCTGTAAATGAGCTGCTGCTTGTGAGAGAATGTTTTCTCACTGATAATGCTTCCTGATATTTGTTGACTGCTTGCAGAACCATCTCCATTACATACAACAACAATCGTGGAGAAGTGTACTCTCAAATTGGTTGATGAGTACAAGCACATGCTTTGCCAGGCTACAGAGCCCTTGTCAACTTTCTTGGAGTATATTACGTGAGTACTAATGTAATGTTTTTTGCTTTGAAAAAGGGCTGTGGACTTAACATATATGTAGATATCTTCTTTTTAACTTAAGGTGATTCTCATGTTTCTAACTGCTTCATCCAGTTATGGTCACATGATTGACAATGTTGTGCTCATTGTTACTGGAACTTTGCATGAGAGGGATGTTCAGGAGCTACTGGAAAAATGTCATCCATTGGGCATGTTTGACAGGTCTTTTTACTCTGTTGTGATTCCTCTTTTGTGTTTGCCTAAAGAAAATTGTCATTTATGCAATTGTCTTTTTTACCTTACTTTATTTTTCTCTGTTATTTGCTCTCCTCAGCATTGCTACCTTGGCAGTTGCGCAGAATATGCGTGAGCTTTATAGACTTGTGCTTGTCGACACACCTCTTGCTCCGTACTTCTCTGAGTGTATTACATCAGAGGTACAGGCGTCTGCTGCTTGGTTCATACTTCTGTTTTGTCACCTCTCCTTAATTCCCTGTCCCCTTTGGTTTCTGAGCTAAATTTCCTTCTGTGTTGATCCAATAGAATATTTGTAATTTAGCAATTGGACCTATACTTAGAATAAAATTAAACCGAGATTATTTTACTCCTGGAAAAAATTTAACAGTGGGAAATGTTAAGGCTGTTCTATTACCTGAGCATTTGTAAGTGGTTGGTTCTTGTCATAATCAACCTTTGAGGCTCTTATAACATGCATACTGTATTCATTTTCCTATATGGAATCTGACTCTAGTATGGAGCCTTAGATTTTAACTTTGTTTTGACGTCTTCCGTCTGCTGTATTCATTGTTTATATGTTCAGGACTTGGATGACATGAACATCGAGATAATGAGGAACACTCTTTACAAGGCATACCTTGAAGATTTTTATCGGTTCTGTCAGGTGAGTATCAGTTGCTAAATAAGTAATTATTATCATTGTTTGCAACAACAACATACTGGGATTCTTTGATAATATTTTGATTTGTCTATTTGCTCATTGAAATGTTTTCATTTAGAAACTTGGTGGAGCTACTGCTGAGATTATGTCTGATCTGCTCGCCTTTGAGGCTGACAGAAGAGCTGTTAATATCACCATAAATAGGTATTCTGCTCGTAAATTTATTGTTAGATGTGCCTCACCTTTTGTTGCCTGCTTGTTGATATTAATTAGTTTTGATAGCTATTCAAAATCTTTTTTTTTCCTAGTGTTGATGATGTTCTCTCTGTGCAGCATTGGCACTGAGCTTACTCGGGATGACCGCAAGAAATTGTACTCTAATTTTGGTCTACTGTAAGCTTTATGTTTATGACAGTGTGGATTTTTTCTACCATGTTCTTCTGTGTCGTCTCTAATAATGGTTGGATTATATTAAACAGTTTTCCTTATGGACATGAGGAACTTGCTGTCTGTGAAGATATTGATCAGGTATGTCCTTGACCCTATTCCTCTCTCTCTTTCTACACACACAAAAATAAATGTATGAGTGTCAGTATATGTATATATGCTTTAGAAAGTCCTTTCTTGTTTTGAAGTTTACTGCTGTTTGGTTAAATAAATTTTGCTTGCAGATTTTTGTTTGTATTTAAGTAGATATTTGATAGATTTCTTTTGCCATCTATACTTACAGTTGTTTAAATGGATTCCTTCTTGCAATTTGCCTTCACGTATTTGTTCATGGGACTAAGTGAAAGCCTACTATTACAATTTTTGGGCATCTTTGATGTTATTCTCGTTCTTAAGATGCTCTATGTTATTCTATCAAACAATTGAAATTTATTTTAACATTTGTGCCTAAACTGCAATTTGCTTGCTGCTATAGGTTCGTGGTGTCATGGAAAAATATCCCCCTTATCAGTCTATTTTCTCCAAGTTATCATATGGAGAAAGTCAGATGCTCGATAAGGCATTCTATGAAGAGGAGGTGAAGAGGCTTTGCTTAGCTTTTGAACAGCAGGTACAATTAGCTATTGAGACAGCATGAAGTATTGCATGACATCCTAATAATTGGTTTGCAGTTTTCATTTGTAGAATATTTAAAGATTGGTAAAACGTCTCTGTTTCTGATCTTACAATTTGAAAACTTTTCTCGTCTTGCCTGCAGTTTCACTATGCAGTTTTCTTTGCGTACATGCGGTTGAGAGAGCAAGAGATCAGGAACCTAATGTGGATCTCCGAGTGTGTGGCTCAGAACCAGAAGTCAAGAGTTCATGACAGTGTGGTCTTCATATTTTAGTTCGGCTCTGTATGAAAACCTTTTAAAACTTTTGATTTCTCGTTTTTGCATAATCTTTTGTATATTTTCTACCTGTCATATTTATTCTTCAACGAATTATAGGGATGGGTTGAGGCACTCTTTGCAATATTGTGTTTTGCGAATAAGTTATTTTAATAAAACTGGTGTGGATTGATTTGCAATAGTGGCTACCTCGGTTTTGCTATCATTGTGGCTTGCTCACACATGATAGTAAGATGTGCGTGAATGTTAGTGGTTTGAATGTTGAGCCTGGGGTAGGCACTCTAGGTTTGGTGAGTGGTTGCGTGCTGATTTGAATTTGGGTACTCCTGCTCGTGTTAAGGGTGCTGTGGGTGCTATACCTGCTTCAGCTGGCGGTGTTTGTCCTTGTTCCTCAGGTGTTTGTAATCTACTAAAGGCATGGTGCTCTGCTCTGGGAAGTTTTGTGAGGGACAGGCATACTACTGTGAGTTGAAGTTTTGTTGATGGTGGTCCTATATCCACTGATGTGTTTGATGAAGATCTTAATGCTATTGTGGAGACTCTGGTTCAGGCTAGGAGGGGTAATTCTCGTGGGATAAAGTAGAATAAGCGCTCTGATGTTGTGGCTAGTAAACAAGCTGTTGCTAGTGGAGGCAAGAAGGAAGGAGTTGGAGGATGTCTCAAATGTATAGGTTGTTGCTGGTGCTGAAGGTTTGCGCTAGAGTCAGAATGGTGTCATGCTAGCTCTGTCTATGGAGTGGTGGACTTTTGCATTTGGTTAGAAATGGTTATGTGATGTTTTGCTTTTGGTTAATTTTGTTTTCTGTTGTGTCTAGTTTTGTTTAAACTGTTTCGTGTTTCTGTTTGGTTACTAGTATCTTGCGGTCTGGGCATATAGGTAATAGGTTGGATTAGTATGCTCTCTCTCGTTTTGCTAAAATGTGTTGCTGGACAGTAGCACTACTAGAGGCATTGGGAGTTGCTAGTTAGAAACTCCCCTTCAGGTAGCTATGCTGCTTTGGATAGGGTGTAGTGGGTGGACTGCCTTTGTTGTTCTCAACATTATAGGTTGAGGTTCTGTGTATTGTTTCTTTTTTGAATGATATAATCTCTCATATTCCGAACCCAAAAAACAAAAAAAAAGTTATTTTAAGGTTGATTTTGTTAATTAGAGAGAAATATGTGATAATGTTTAGATCAATGAAATATATTCTGGTTGTAAGGAAGGATCAAACCTTTTGTGATTCAAGATCATACTTTGTTCCAAGTTCAGTTCATTAATATGGCGATAAATGTTCTGTTGGTTCACCCGTTATCATCATACGGAACCATATACTGAATTCTGTTCCAGGGGCACTAAAGTAATAGCTACGCTACTCGTGTACGTATACAGCTATAATAGAAAATTATATTTACATTCCACGCTATACTATATGCAATCTATTCGTCATATCCTGATTTATATGCCATTCACTGTCATGTCTATTATGTAGCAGGAAACACGTTACATAATATAATTTTCGTACTAGGCAACCTCAAGCTACCAAGGCTAATCGTATTGATTGTTATAAGATACTATATATTTTAGATAAAAAGTGAAAATTAATACAGAGAAAATAAAAAAGTTGCAACAAAAATAGATGGAACAAAAAAAAAAAAAAAATTCACACCAAGAATTTATTATGTTAATTATAAGTATTATTATTTTATATTCGATTGGTCCTAATCAAGCTTAACTTTTTTGTGTTATTTGTGTTAGCTAAAATTGAATCAACCTAAGTTTGTGTTTGATTTAAACAATTAGGTTGCATCACAAATTACATCGATTCTTGGTGTGCACTTGAAGCATTTGAAAGAAAATTCTTCATCCTTAGATTGTCGTCCGATCATCTGACCCTAACATAAGAATTGTCTAGGCAACAAATCCAAAGAACTCAGTTACCTAATGTTGATGTGAACAATATATTGCACAAATTTTGTACTTTTTTATGAAATATGGTGTTTGAAAGAAAATGCTTACTCCTCACACCGCAACTATTCCTTTAATAACACTTGTTATCACAAACCCTAATAAAATTAGAGTTGTATGGGCAACAAAACTCAAGCATTCTAGTCACTTTTCTTCTACTACACAAGTTCTATATCATTTCTTGGATCTAGTTTGTTTAACATAAAATATAGATAACCCATCTAAATGCACCAAGTGGTATTCGATTTTTTCTCTTTGTTCATCAAATCTTTTTTAACTGATAAAATTAACATAATCTCAAATTTTCTTTCAAGTGTGCATTCCTTTTAAAAAGTTAAAGTAATTTTTTTGTACTCTTTTTAAAAAAATTAGATAATAAATTGCATATTTTAAAATTTTAAATAATTTTTAATACAAAATACGACTAATTTTTAAGTGAATTTTGTCAATAAAAAATACTTTGCTACATGATAGTTATGAAAACATGACTAATTTGGACCGATAAACTATTATACTTATCCTTTATTTTTTACTTTTATTTTTTCGACAACATTAAATACATTTTTGTAGTAAATGTGTTATGAGGTGGTTGTATGGACTCTATAGTATAGAAAGATTTTTAGTTCATTTATTTTTAACAGAATAATTTTCAATATAATATTTAAAAGTAAAAGAAATAAGGTGCTAATTTTTTTTTAAAAAGTTAAATTTGATTAAAGCACTTAAAACCAAGTGAAGGTGACTTTTGCACACTCGAGTGCTCCCTTCATTTTTTTTTTTGCATAGTACAGAAAATTTTTCATTAACGATAAGAAAGAAGTTTAAATATAAGTATAATATAAAATGTATAATTATTTTATACATTTAAATCATCCGGTTTGCCCTAGCTTTTACGCGAGATCCACAGTTGGCACCGCCTTGAATAATAAAACCAACTAATCAACTATATAAAATCCGACCCCGACCCCGACCCCGACCCCGACCCCGACCCCGACCCCGACCCCGACCCGTCTTCTATTTCGCGCCTTTTAAATCGCTCACTAGAAAGGACTTTTATAGTTTTATTCTTCCTCCGGCTCTACTTGCGAAATAGTTAGATTTTCGTAGCGATTCTGAGCAGCGATGACCGACGGTCACCAATTCAACAATATATTTCTAGGAGGTCGTGGGGGCACTGTGAGTTATCTTTCTATATTTCTTTAACACTCGCTCACTCATTCATTAAAATTCCGGCGCGATTTTCTGATGTGTCAAAAGTCGATTTTGTGTGTGTTCTTCTTCTTCGATTCCTGTTCCTGTTCAATCCTTTTCCATACATTAATTTCATTACATTTTTATTATTATCAAAATTGGTTGGGAAATGAGCATTTATGGAATTTATAGCTGCGTTCCCTTGTTTTACCGGTGGTATTCAAACCCTAATTTTTTGAAGTTTTTATGTAATTGTCTTCGACGTAGCTCTGTTTGCTTGTTTCGGGCGTTAACAAAGTGCAGAGGGAGGTTGCTTTTTTTTTTTTTTTGATTTGGTGCCTGTGATTTCTTCTTTGTGTCTTATCATAAAACCCTAAACTGAAAATGGGTTTCTTTGGTTCTTTTTTTTTTTTTAACTGTCATATCTTAGGTAAACGGCCCAGTTTTACTGTGTTACTTTGTCATTTTTCATTAATACCTAAACTCACTATTTCAATGCATGGTTCTGATTTTGGTTCTCCATGTTCTCCATCTTAAAACCTCATTTTGTTCCTGATATTCTACGGTAAGGTTTTTGCATTTTCTTTGAAAAGAAATTACTGTTATTGCTGAGTAGAGGTGAAATACATAACATCGAAAGTGCACGTTTTCACTACATTTCATTAGACTTAAGAAGTATTGCTGAAATTCTTAAATTTGCTATTAGTTTGCTTAGAAAGAGGTAGAATAATCGTTTTTAGGCTGGGTTGCTTCTCATTGTGGCCTCCTTTGTTTCTTGCTAGTGTATTGACCTATGAATTTGATAGGAGTCAGGACTTGAACTTGAATTTGACTAGAGATTTTATACTGTGGAGTCAACCTTACTGTGGAATGAAATATAGGACGTCTTAACTTTTACAAACTAATCCACCTGAAAA
Source organism: Elaeagnus macrophylla (assembly GCA_029378325.1). NCBI lineage: Eukaryota > Viridiplantae > Streptophyta > Magnoliopsida > Rosales > Elaeagnaceae > Elaeagnus > Elaeagnus macrophylla. Next base: position 23,630,378 of record CM055646.1, on the reverse strand, counting down.
ATGCAGAATCCAGGGCAGTTAAAAATATATTCAGGTGGGATTTTATGGAAGAAACTGGGAGGTGGTAAAGCAGTTGAGGTGGATAAAGCCGATATTGCTGCGGTGGCATGGATGAAGGTCCCAAGAACAAATCAACTTGGTGTGCGGAGCAAAGACGGACTCTACTACAAATTCACTGGATTCCGCGACCAGGTTAGTCTTCCTTCCCCTGTGACTTTTTCATGTTTGCTTATTCTGCAGAGCTTTAGAATTGGTTTGAACATTGATAGACATTTCTTGGATTTGTTGTTTCTTGACATATAATAGACTGAAATTTATGACCTAATAGTAGTCATTATGAATCATGATACTGTGGAGGCTCACATAAAAATGACATGATGTAGGTGGAAGTATTCAGAAGGTTGCCCTCTTATCATTTCTTAATTTTTTTTTTTCATGTAGGATGTCACTAGTTTGACTAGTTATTTCCAAAATACTTGTGGAATTACTCCGGATGAGAAGCAACTTTCTGTTAGTGGCCGTAACTGGGGAGATGTTGATTTAAGTGGTCAGTGATATGCTTTATTCCTTTTACAATAAATTTCTGGTCTACCTTGTCTGATCTTTTCTTCAAATGCTCCTTTAATTTATGCAGAGAACATGCTGACTTTCCTGGTTGGCAATAAGCAAGCTTTTGAGGTATCTTTGGCAGATGTCTCACAAACGCAACTACAGGGGAAAAATGACGTCCTTCTGGAGTTCCATGTGGATGATACAACAGGAGCTAATGAGGTTTTGTTGCTTAAGATTTGCTAATTAATAATTCAAATGGTTTAAGTTCATTCTCTGTTGTTGTTTTCAAGTTCATCGGTTCCCACCATCTATATATATTAGCTCTTATGGAATCTATAGAAGCATGTAGGAATTGAAGCATCATTAATTTAATTGTGGTTATTTCTTCCTAAACACGTTCCTCTTCTATGTTCTCAGAAAGATTCACTTATGGAGATTAGTTTTCATGTACCCAACTCCAACACTCAATTTGTGGGCGATGAGAACCGTCCTTCTGCACAGGTGAGCCCCTTCTATCTTGTGAAAATTTTGCTGATACTAGTAGTTTAACTGATCTCATATCTGTAAATAATCATTCTTGTTCTAGGTATTTCGTGACAAAATTATGTCAGTGGCGGATGTTGGTGCTGGAGGCGAAGATGCTGTTGTTGCATTTGAGGGCATTGCAATCCTCACGCCAAGGTACATGGATGGGCACAAGCATGCATCATCATATTCTTCTGGACCATTTATTTATATAACACATCTCTGGCTTTTCATTTTCTTGTGTCTTATTTGAGAATTTTCTTTGTATAGGGGGCGGTACACTGTGGAACTTCATCTTTCATTCTTACGGCTACAAGGGCAGGCTAATGATTTCAAAATTCAGTATAGCAGTGTCGTTCGCCTGTTTTTACTGCCTAAGGTTTTATTGATAATTCACTGATATGTACCTAAATGATGATATCTATGTTGCACATGAAATGATTGGAAATGGATATGCATTATTATCTTTGGCAGGAATTGCTTTTTGTTTTTGCATTTCAGTCCACTTCAGTGATGAACTTAAATGACCTAATTGGCTTATTTTTAATTAAGGGCTAAATTTCAATTATGTTTACTCGACAGAAGAATCAATTGATGGTTGTTTTTTGTCATTTCACGAGTTTCTTCATTATTGATGGATAATATTAGCTTCATCTTTATGCAGTCAACGCCACATACCCTTGTTGTCGTTACTCTTGATCCACCAATTCGCAAAGGCCAAACATTGTATCCACATATTGTTTTGCAGGTAAAGTTTTGTTTCATTTATTCTGAGGGTTACCTTCTTGGTCTCCTATATGATGCTGGATTGCACTCTGACAGGTTCTTCTTTCCTATATAGTTTGAAACTGATTATGTTGTTCAGAGCACACTGTCAATGAACGAAGATCTTTTGAACACAAAGTATAAGGACAAATTAGAAGTATCTTATAAGGTACTGACCATTTTAGTTTTCCCCATTTGGAATTGGTCTATTGTTATTTTGTTATATTAGTGGAAAGATATCCTTTGTCGAGACCTTGGTTTGCATTTTCATTTTTGCTACTATTTTATAATAACAGGGACTCATTCATGAGGTATTCACTACGATATTGCGTGGCTTGTCGGGTGCCAAAGTTACTAAACCTGGAAAATTCCGTAGCTGTCAAAGTAGCTATGCTGTGAAGGCTTCATTGAAAGCTGAAGATGGCGTCCTATATCCTCTTGAGAAAAGTTTTTTCTTTCTACCAAAACCTCCTACCCTTATTCTTCATGAGGAGGTAGAAATTTTGTAAAAAGCCTGTCCATTTGGTCTTTCTAACAGTGCTTGTGATACATGTTTCTTGGAGCCTGATCTGATTCTTAATTTCATAGATCGACTATGTGGAGTTTGAGAGGCATGCTGCTGGAGGATCAAATATGCATTACTTTGATCTTGTCATTAAACTCAAAACTGAGCAAGAGTACTCTTTCCGAAATATTCAGAGGAATGAGTACCATCCTCTTTTTGATTTCATCAGGTTAGTTTGACCATTTGTTCTTATTTAACGTATATACTTTTACGGATAAAATGATTGGTCACCTAATTTACAATTCACTGTTTGGCTGTTTGTGCAGTTCAAAAGGCTTAAAAATCATGAATCTGGGAGATGTCCAAAGGACAGATAGTGTGGCTTCTGTCCTCCAAGATGAGGATGATGATGCTGTTGACCCACATCTTGTGCGTGTGAAGAATGAAGCTGGTGCCGATGAGAGTGATGAAGAGGTGGCTCTTTTAATAGTTTATGCAATTGCCAAAGAATCATTTCATTGTGCTTCCTTCTTTAAGCTGTTGGAGAAAAAAAAAAAAAACTCCTAGGATTTTTTTATGTCATGCTCCATCTTCAAAGCATCTTCTTGAAGCAGACTCTTGTTTAGATATTAGGGATGATAATTTGATTCGACGGTTTAGGTCAGATTGAGTCCGGGCAAAAACGGGTTGGAAACAGATCGGGTATTATCCATTTTATTTAAAAACATTTCGGTTCATTTCGATTCGGAGCAAAAATCGGGATTGTTCAGGGCACCATTCGAGTACCTGCTTATTTACTAAAAATTTTAATTACATAAAAATTATACTTTTTTTTCTTTTGAAAAAATAAAATAAAATGGGTTAACGGTTCAGTTTTTTTGACCTGAGGATATTATATGAACCGAACTGAACCCGTTTAGTTTGAAATTGTTTAGTTTGAATTGTTGGTCAAAACGGGTCTGAACCAAACTAACTTCTATTAGACACCGAGATAGAAGCCACGGTACTTCATCTATATAATTCTAAACAGTTAGTATGGTCTAGGGATCTTATTATCATGACTTTTTTATCACATCTATTTTGTAACTGGCAGATTCTTAAATTTAGATTGTTTGTTGATATAAATTACTAAGACATTGGTACCATTGAAAATTCTTTTGCATTGTATTTTGCATGCTCGTGAGTCATGAATCTAGTTTATAAGAGTCAGTTTTTAACATAGTGAATTTTCTCAGGATGAAGATTTTGTTCTTGATAAAGATGATGGTGGTTCCCCAACCGATGATTCTGGGGAGGATGACTCTGATGCTAGTGACAGTGGAGATGAGAAAGAGGCGAGGCATTATTTATATTCTAGAGGTTTTCTTTTAAAATTGATTCCTCCTGTTCTGACATTAGTTGTGTGATTCCCTGCAGAAGCCTTCCAAAAAGGAATCTAAAAAAGAAGTACGAGCTTCTAAGCCATCTTCTTCTAAAAAGAAATCCAAAGATGGAGATGAAGATGCTTCCAAGAAGAAAAAACAGAAGAAAAAGAAGGATCCAAATGCTCCAAAAAGAGCCCTGTCTGGTTTCATGTTCTTCTCACAAATGGAAAGAGAGGTGGGTTTATATTTTTTATGGCACTATTTTCTTGGTTCTGTTGATTTGGTGGGATGAACTTCCGATTGATGTCAGTTTACAACTATGTGAAAAGGACGCTCAGTGAATAGTGAAATATTTATGGGAAAATATACTTATATCGGGAACTGATTGGTTACTAACTTGAAAATCTTTTTGGACAGAATATTAAGAAGAGCAACCCTGGAATTGCATTCACGGATGTGGGAAGAGTCCTTGGAGAAAAGTGGAAAAAAATGTCAGGTATGCATTGATAAAATTGATTCTTATAATATGCGTCTTTAGCCTCTCTGCGTTATGAGGGGGAGTTGCATGATAAAATGAGGATATGAGAATACTCAGCTTGTTTTGTTTGTCAATTATATTTGGGAAAATTGTGATGTTTTGTTATACTTGATGTCTTTCTGAGAAGTAATTGTCTTTTGATACTCAGCTGAGGAGAAAGAACCATATGAAGCCAAGGCTCGTCAGGATAAAAAACGTTACAAGGACGAAATCAGTGGTTACAAGAACCCGCAACCACAATCACAACCACAACCACAACCACAAGCAATGAATGTAGACTCTGGAAATGAATCTGACAGTGACTAGGAGACTTAAAGCAGTTTTGGTCCTTCGAAGGTGTTTATTTTCCTCAACTCTGATGTTGTACTTATATCTACATCTTCGAGATCCAAGTACCAAGCGGAAAATGCGTTATTACGTTACCATTAATGTATCGATCAATTTTATTTGCTCTATTTTAAACTAGGGCCCCATTTAAAAGTTGGTGGCTTAGCACTGGTAAAGTTACAATTACCAGGTTGCTTTAGTAATGGTGAATCTAGTATATCATTTGTTTTCTCTTGGTATTCATATGACGCCATTATCGAAAAAAGTTATTCATATGATGGTTCTCCATTATGCAAGATTCTGATGAGAATGGTGATGTCCATGAATACGACATCAATGCACAGATTTCATAATTTAATAGAAGCCATAACAAGCCAATTAATTTTTGGCTGTAAATCGACGCACCAGGTTTATTCCAATCAAGTTAATATAATCCAGCGCATTTAAACAAAAAAAAAAAAAAGGAATAAGAAACATTTTGTTCCCGACATTCATTGCATGCGTAGAATTTTTTATTTTTCCTTTTTTTCTTTTTTTGGGTCGAACTGTTGAAGGTTGAAAACCTAAAACGGAAATATATTAAAAATAATTTGAGAAACAAATTGACGGAATTCCCAGCTTCTAAGAAAGTAATAACAAAGAAAGAAAAGACAAAAGTAACATACGAATGGTAATAAATATTGTTATAATTATTTTGTTATTATCGTGTATTAATTTATTATTATATTTTCATTAAATATTTTTGTTAGTAAAATTTTTATTAATAAAAAATAATTGTAACAATAAAAAATTTGATTGTACGAATATCACATCCAATAACAATAAAAAGGTAACTTGGAAGATTAGTTCAAATTGCCGTAGACCTTCATATAATTCAAAAGACCGAAAATCCATCAAAAGCCACATTTCACATTCACAAATGTCGATCAGTTACATAGATCACAGTGAGGCCAGTATTTATGATTGGCATCTAGTACCAAACTGCTAAAGATTAGTATTATTTAATTCCTAAAGTCATATGCTCGAAGAAACTTGATTGCAATTAGTAATAATATATACGAGCAGACAGGCTCAGGCTTGTCTAATTAACACGCTGTGTGGTGACGATGACTTACCAAACAGTATATATGATGTTGAATATTCACATTGATCGAACTTGTCGTAGCCCATTAAGAAAGAGATCGATCGTGTGTGTAAATTGTATTGGCCGGGTTAGCATGGTTTGCCAGGCACGCAGTCGAGTGAACCTGAGAAGCGTGTAAGTCTACTAACAAACGAGCCTGGCTTAGCTTGGATCATATCCAAATGGCCAAATGGGTGCTTTTTACCAGGATCTCCAGATTCAACAAAAAATGCTCCATTCATCATTAAATCTCCTTCTGATCTCCATTGCCATTTCTTCCACTCTTGTTCGCTAGCATAGTCCCTCTTGGTCACCTATATTATATACCACCCACCATAACCATAGCCATAACCATAACCATATCAATATTCAATAGCATGATTTATGGTATATATGTTGCAAGTCTGTTCATTAATAATTCCATGTTTTATCATGTATGTGTTTGTGTATATATATTTTACTTTACCTGCTTTGCAGCAGTGTTGAAAGGGGCTATGAATCGATTGCCCTGGCTTATAATGGTCGGATTGGAGCTACCACCAATGGCGTACATGAGCCAGTGAGTGTAGTCATTATTGATAACATGGAAGAAACCCCATCTACATCTTGGCATTCTCTGCACCAATCCCCTTCCAAAATGATTGAAAGCCAGCGTCAATTGCATTATTTTATCTCCTTCATAACTGTCACTTGCACCAAACAGCATCACCTGCATGCCCATCAACCCAAAACACATACTAATTAAGAGACCATATGTATGTATGTATTTATGCATGTATATGTGTGTGTGTATATATATATGCATGATTCATATACGTATGAATTTGAACAATTAATTTACATCGTTATGATGAGTAAAGTGACCATTGGAAATGGTGATAGCTGTAGACCCTTGAATGACATCAATAAGACCATCCTTGCAATTGGACATGGAAATATGATCAAGCCAAATGTTTGTTGATCCAAAAATTGAAATCCCATCTCCATCAGCAGCAGTTCTGAACCCATAGTGATCCACAGAATCTCTTATCATTCCACCGGGGCTAGCCACAACATCATGAATATGAAGCCCATGAATTATCACATTTTGAGAAAATTGAATAGTGATTCCAGCACCATATGCAATATGAACATTAGCCCCACGACCATCAATGGTCTTGTGACTTGTTATTAAAAGTTCATTGTTCAATTTGATAACCATGCTATGAGCAAATATGATCCATAATGGTTCCTTTTGAATACAAGCATGCCGAAGAGTTCCTGGTTTTGGGTTCTCCATGCTATCATCAGAAGCATCTGTAACCAAGTAGAACCGACCGTCCACACCACCTGTGGTTTTACGGCCAAAACCAAGCACACATTTTGCCAATTGCTTTCGATTTTGTTCCCAGTCAGCTCTGCAACGCCAGCATCTGTCAATTGGGTTTGTGGCTGAACAAGGACCTGTGTACTTTTTATTCTTTAGGTGTCTTCTTGTGCTGTTTGTCCTCTCTATATCCCTAAATGCAATGAAACACACACATTATTTTATAAAATGTAATTAACGAACATGAGAAGTTGTCAAGAGGAAAACGACAACAACCAAAAAGAAGAAAATTTACTTGGTAACTTGTTCATTGAAGTTCTTTGTCACTACTTCAGGGTTGGGTTCATAAGCGTCTCTAGCAGCCTTTTCAGCTTTCACAGCCCGTTCATGCCAAACCTCATCGAATTTTGCACTATTAGCATATAGTTTTGGCAATAACATTGCCAAAAAACTAATGAAAAAAACAAAGCCTATACTGTTCCACACCATATTAATTTGATAATTCCTGTTCTTATTTATTTTCCCCTCCTTGTATATATTGTTATTCAGTTTTGCTTGAATTATATTCAATGATGATCAAAGTGTGGTATCAAGCCTCTAATTAGGTCCGGAGGGATAAGACCTTGACAAATATGTGAAAAGGCTAAGATTTAAGTTTCTAAATCAGCACTGCATTGAGTTTTCTCAAGAGTCTTTAAATAGTACATTGAGGTAAAAGTACCAAACATAGTAGGTATAAAATTACAAGCGTTAAGAATGGGGAACCATCCTCCTTCAACGGTAATTGTTGAAAAGATTGTTAGGAATGTGAGGAGAAGCTTAATGGGTACAATTAGATACTGTCTAATTTAGACCGGTGCTTTTGTAAATAATTAAGATTATTAGTCATCTAAGCCATCCTTGTTTTATGTTTCAACAACTAATAATTTTAGCATTTTAAATTTGACTTTTATGAATAAAATTTGAATTTAAATAACAAATATTTTCAAAAAAATTGAATCTTTATTGTATAACTTTTTTTTTAATTAATAAGAAAACGTATTAATTACATTCAAGTGCATTACAAATTTTTTAGATAAAGATGGTCGAGGCTATTCAAATTTCCTTTTTTATTTAGCAAAAAAGAAATGAAAGAAAGAAAGTGATATTCTTACATTATTGTGATAAAAGTTTTTAAATAGAGTTCATAAATGAGGCAAGGAACGTATTTGAACAATATAAAAAGACTAATGAACTCATTAGTGATAAGTGACAACAATGAGAAGAGGAGTGATTCGTAGCATATTTTCTACCAATTAGATTAATTGATTTATAATCAATTAATGATTATTTGTGTTTTTAAAAAAAAGTTATAACATTAATCTTACATTCATTTCACATACTCCACAAGTAATAAATAATTTTTTCTCTGAAGAACATCATATAAATTTGTTCGCATTATGCATCTTTTATGTTTTGGTTTACTGCATTTTATGCCAATATTCGTGATTGTTGGATTTTCTCTTCTAAGAGGAGATTGAATTTGAAGCCACTCAAGAAGCCTAGACAAAAGAGGAAGCAATAACCAGAATTCCAAGAACCAAAACAATGCTTATATATATCCTTTTTACAGTTGACAATTAAAAAGCTTATGATCAAACCCAACACCCATGCAACTCTGATGGGTCTTATTTACGCACTCATACAATTCAGGTAAGCTAGCTGGAAAAACCACTCAGTCTTTCTTTCTTCCCCTAGTGGAGGACTATAGAAATATATTAATATATTGTAATCAAACGCAAGAAATGAGCGTAATGTCTTTTAGATGGGAGGTGAAATTGTCAGAAATAGTCAAGCAATCATTCTTGATTCTGGCAAATGGAGGACTCCGTTTAGCAATGTTCAGCTAATTAAGTACGAGTGAACATCAGTTATGAGATTTGATTAAGATAGAGAACCCCCCTTTGGTTTTGGAACGTGATCAACTGATTTTTTCTATGACTTACTAGAATAATGTTGGTCATGGGAACGCTTTTGAGCTTATATACAGTACCAGAGCCATAAATCTGAGCAGCATAATTTAAAGACAAGGAAGAGCTCAAATTGTTGTACATGGAAAATTCATTTCATTTTATTTAAATTTTTATCCTATACTTAAGACTAATATGTTCCTGATGATTAGCAAAAGAAAAAAAAAAAAAAAAAGGACTAATATGTTCCCACATCACACACATATAATTGTATTAGAGGTGACAATCATGTTGTGTTAGTTGTGTTCATGTCGTGTTATTCGTGTCGCTACCGGATTTGTTTCGTGTTAGTTGATATATGAAAAAATTTACTCGACTTTTTTTCGTGTTGCTTGTTTATAATAGTAAAAAATAACAAAACTTTTAAGAATATGAAAAAAAAAATTATTGATCAATTCTTACTAAAATTTTTTTTGTACCATGTTGTGTTCAGATCGTACTAATCGTATCAAAAATTGTCACTCCTAATTATATATCTATTTACTTCATAAGTAGGTAGACCATGCATGTATTTTTTTTTTTTTTTGTTCAATAGACCATGCATGTATGGTGAAAATAAATTTACACGTATTAGGTAATTTCTCTTAATAACTTCAGCAGAAAAAATAAAAATATACATAGGAAGGACTAAAAGAGTCATGGTAACCTAATTGGGTCATGCAAAGTACCTGCTCGATAAAATGCCTAACCGGCAACTTGGCAAGTTCTTCGACAAAATGACTGCTGTAGTTGCCACTTGCCACACATGGGGTTGCCTGTCAAAGAAAAACTTGTATAGTCTCTACTCTCTAGATCATGGCTCATTCTTTGATTCATATTAGTCATTCTCAGCATATTTCTTAACTCTCTAACTGGGAATACGTAGAGTTTTCCGTAATAAAGCGGTGCATGTTGCGGTTCCCAGTTCCCAGTTCTCACCGTAATGTTTGAAATATGGAAGATATATTTATTTTCAGCACTTCTATGACCATGTGAATTAGAATTATTTCAAATTATTTCAATAATATTTAAAAACTCCTAGAATTTGAACTCACGTCTTCATAATATTTATAAAAAATATATATTATTGCATTAATAAAAATACTTCAAATTTGAATAATTACTATTGAATAAAAAATTATAATATACAGACTCGTATATTTGAAGGATTTTTTTGCTAAATATTTGAAATTAATGTTAAAAATATTTCAAAACAGATTGCATGCATGCCCCATATAAGTCCACTTAACAACTCGAACGTTAAAAAAACAATTAAAGAGTGTAAAACTCTGCTTATCTCTACTAAAACTGTATTTTCATTGAATTTTTACTCAAATAATTCTATTTAATTTAACGGTAAAATGTGTACTTTAGATATGTAAAATTAAGGTTGGTGCCCTCATACATCTAACGGTTTAATATTTTTCCGAATATACAGTTAGAAAAACTCCTAGAAAAGAATGCTAAAATTAGGGTTCTTTCCTTCATATATATACATTGGGGCCAAAGAATTACATTTATACCTCGTTTCATCTCGCAATTCCTCTGTTCTCCTTAGGTTTTGCATTTGAATCTTGATTTTTTCTTGGAAACATGGGCAAGGGTCCTGGGCTCTACACTGACATCGGCAAGAAGGCCAGAGGTACTCTCAGTCTCTCTTGAAATGTACTTGCGTTCAAATGTGCAATGTATGGGTATTCATATGTGCTTGTGATTTTTATTCGTTTATATTATATAATCTTTAATAAAACCATTTTTTTATATATATATTTTTAATGTTTGTTGAATAAATTTTACCTTCTCTTTTTCCTGGATGATAGATCTTCTGTACAAGGACTACCAAAGTGACCACAAGTTCAGCATCACTACCTTCTCCCCAACTGGAGTGGTGAGTTCATTCGCCGCGCTTTATGATCCATTTTGTGAACGTTGACTTGTCGGAGCTCTATTTTTTTTTTTTTTTGCTCCCGCCTTCTTTTGCTCGTATCCGTAGTTATTTATAATAATTGAATGAACCACTGTGACACAGGGCTAGGAAGTTATACCGTTTTTGGAAAATTAGAGGTGGAGGACTTTTTTTTTCTTGGAGATTTTTAGTTCTGTTTTTTTTTTTTTTTTTTCGCATTTTGTTTACCAGGGGTCTCATAAAGTTCCCGACATTTAGCTTCGATGAAATTTTTTGTTCTAAATTTGTATTTACATCTTGGCTGAGAAAGTAATTTGTGGCACTAAGACGAAGTTGTTTAATTTGCATATGATGAATCTCAAACGTTCTTATATGATTTTCATTTTTTGTTGTGTTTGGGAAAATTGTGGTCACTAGTGACTACATCTGTAGTTTGGTGAATGCATTGTCATTTTGTCTGGAGAAAGTACTATCTTTACCCTTGCTACAATCTTTACATTTTGTAAAGTTAAGCCATTATTGAATGAGAGTTGTGATGGGATCAAGTTGTTTTTTGTTACCATGTATAAATTTAAACAGGCATTTTAGAAACTTCCACATCTCTTCATTATTGAGACTCCTATCCAATTCAATTCTCGTCTCAATTTTCTACTAGTGTGCTAATTGACATCTGATCTGATATGTTGGTACAGGCTATCACATCTTCAGGAACAAAGAAAGGTGACTTGTTTCTTGCTGATGTTAATACTCAACTGAAGAACAAGAACTTCACAACTGACATCAAAGTTGACACGAGTTCTAATGTGAGTTCATCATGAATTCATTTCAGTTGTTTTTTCTTCCCAAGTATTATTGCATGCTTGCACGCTAATTATGATACTGTAGTAGTTGTAGTTTTGTGATGCATAAAACAATTTTTGGCAATCGTTCTCTAATCCAAAATTTTCCTCATTCTTTTAAGGTTGGATAATATGGAGAATTTTTTGTCTTCGTAATGCTATTAGTACCTTTTCTCTATATGTATTTACTCAAGCCATTTATGTAAACAATTATTGATTTCACCGTTGGTTTTGTGATGCTTTACGGATATCTATGCCTTTTTGTTGTTGCTGCTGTTGCTATGTTTTCATTTGATATTTTGGTGCACATAATTTTTGCGCTGTTTTATTTCCTTAACTGCAAATGAGATTATTTTCTGTACTTGAGATTTATTACCCAAAAGAAGAGATTCATACTAATATGATTTCATTTATTATATCTAATTTATGTGATATGATATACTCAAGACTTTTCCTGCTATCAGCTGACCACTTCTGTTACTGTTGATGAACCTTGCCCTGGGCTGAAAGCAATTCTTAGCTTTAGAGTTCCTGATCAAAGGTCTGGCAAGGTAAGCAGTATTTTCATAGATCTTTTATTTATTATATCTTTGTTTGTGGAGTATATAATCATTAGTCAATATCTCTTTTGGAGGGTTAAGGTTCTGAAATGATTATGGATCTTCTCTTAGAATATAAACATGCTGTTGTTAGATCTTGCTGTGATATTGCTAACTGAGAGTGGTTTGAGCAGGTGGAACTCCAATATTTGCATGACTATGCCGGAATCAGCACCAGTGTTGGGCTGACAGCAAATCCTTTTGTTAATTTCTCTGGCGTTGTCGGAACTAATCTTATTGCACTTGGTACTGATCTCTCATTTGACTCTAAAACTGGAAACTTCACCAAATGCAATGCTGGATTGAGCTTCTCCAATACAGACCTTGTTGCTTCATTGACCTTGTGAGTGTTTCTTAGCGTGTTCCAGAGAGATACCTAGTTTTTATTTCTTATGTTTATATTTCCATGTACTAATCAGCATAGTCATGCCTTGGTAAGTATGGGCTCAAACTTCTTGTTTTTATTTTATTTTATCAGATAGGGTGTAACATCTAATTTTTGTTATAACGCTGTGTTTTCTATTTTCTAATGTCTGATTGTTGTGCATGTGTTTCTTCAGTTCCATTTGTAACTTGTTGAACTTTCTTGCTATATATTGCAATGACCTGCTTGCCCCTTCCCCACCCCTACCCCTGTTTGCCTTTTTCTCTCCCTCCATTGCTCCTATACTTACTCCTTCTAGGATTGATTTCAATGCCCTCCTTAGAGGTGTATATTAATAGCATCCACTCCCTTCTAATTTTAAAAAAAGAAAAAGAAAAAGAAAGAACATACTCCTTTTATTGTGCTTTATCAATAGAAAGTTAACTGCAAAATGCAGAGATTAGAGATAATTTTCAACTGTCTTTTTATTTTCCTTTTAAACGTCCTGTTATTATTGTCCTAATTAACTAAAGTAGATATATTTTGGACTAATCATTAGAGGGAAATGAATGTTACCCTTTATAACTCTTAATTACAGAAGTAATAACACTTTATTGTTACTAGTATTTTTTTTTGGGTAAATCTTTTATGTTTGATTTCTTCCTTGTAATTATTATCACCATAGCATTAATCGTACATTTTCAGTTGGTCTTTGTTGCTTGAAGTTTTCAATCTATTCTTCTTTGCCCATAATATGATAAAAGATTAGCTGATATTACAGAAATGACAAAGGTGACTCCCTTAGTGCATCCTACTATCATATAGTCAATCCTTCAACAGCTGTTGGTGCTGAGGTGACCCATAGCTTCTCAAGTAGCCAGAATACCATCATTGTTGGCACCCAGCATACTTTGGATATGTTGACCACTTTGAAAGCACGGGTGAACAACTATGGCATGGCTAGTGCTCTTATCCAGCATGAGTGGCGACCCAAATCATTCTTCACCATTTCTGGAGAGGTTGATACCAAGGCTATTGAGAAGAGCGCAAAGGTTGGGTTGGCTTTGGCTCTCAAGCCATGAGTTTCCCTTTGATGAGGCAGGGAGCATTTTATGGTAGGAATGAGGAGCGCATTCTATTTTAAAGTGCATACTGAATGTTAGTTTTCCCTTGCAGCTAAGTGCTTGAGGTGGTGAAACTTCTTTTTTAATCCTTATGGTGGAAGTGTAAAATAAATGCACTCGTTGTTATTTGACCTTTTACTTTTTGAGTTCTCACGCTTTTGTCTGGCCTGATGAAAGATGGCGAATTGATCATAAAGCCTGTTTTCTTAAAGATGGCTTAGTTTTCTTTATCTTGATTCTTTCCCTGGTCATTTTGTGTGCTTTTTGCGAGTACTCTTGTACGTACGTGATGACTTTTTTTAATTTATTTTTTGTGCTAGTTCAATTTTATCTCAGATAAAATAGCACTTTGAGCTTTGGATTAGTTGGCTCCGTGTTGGTATCAAGCACTGATAAATGACGATAAAAAGGAGCACAAGACTGGAGGTGAGTGAGTAAGTGGTTAAAAATTACAGGCAATATCCCAAAGGAAGCGTACAAGTTTTGGAAGGATAACTTTTGAAATCATGTTATGTCCACATACAGCCTTTGCAAGAAAGGCTTAACGAATTAGAACTTATTTTTAACGTACAGTACTGATAGGGAAGCTTGCGAGTAGACCAACTTGATGAAAACTTAAAGAGCGCTAGTGAGATGAAGCCTGAATTAGCCTGTCTCGGATTTGTGTGGAAATGTCACGTGCAGTGCCCGGTCCGTGTGGAATGAACACAGCTGAGGATTTGGTGGAAGCCCCTATTTCCTTCAGGGTGTCAAAATATTGTGTGATGAGGACCATGTCCAGAACATCTTTGGCAGTAGTGCCTCGTACGTTCAATGAAAAACCAAGAACACTATCCCTAAGGCCATTGACAATAGCCTGGCGTTGTCGAGCAATGCCTACTCCTGACAAGTACTTGGATTCGGCCTTGCCTTCTGCTTGCTTAATTTGTATGATTTTTTCTGCCTCTGCCTTCTCATTTGTTGCTAGTCTCATCCTTGCAGCTACAGTAAAAAGAAAAATATTTTGTCAGGTCTAGCCTATAATAACTTGCTTAGTTGGCAAAGATAATTAAGTATTACCAGCATTAATTTCATTCATGGACCTCTTCACATGCTCATCTGGTTCAATATCAATTATGAGCGTCTGGACAATTTTATATCCATAACCAGACATGGCCTGTGGATGATCAAAAACCAAATTCAAAATTAGTTTGGCTCTGAGAACTAATTAATGTCTCACTAGATCACTAATTGGTTACCTTTTCAAGCTCTTCTTCAACAGATTTTGCAATATCATTCTTCTGCACAAAAACTTGGTCCAATTCTATCTTTGGAACACTTGCTCTGATCACTGAAATAAATCAAGTTAAAAAGTAGTCAAGAGTCAATTGAATAATACAGTTACCACGCTAAGAAACTAAAAGCATGAAGGTTTTATGTGGGATCCATCGATCCCTTTGAGAATACCATCAAAAACATAGGCTTGGATTTGAGTTCGGGGATTGCTAAGTTTGTAGAAAGCATCACATGCGTTATCAGCTAAAACATGGTATTGCACAGACGCAACAACGTTGACAAATACATTATCCTGCACAAGCCATCACATGGATTATAGACAGCTTATATATCGCTTTTTGCTAGAAGTGACATAGTGCTAAAAAATCTTAGCTAAATGTTAGGATGTGTTACTATGTTGTATTTTATTGATGCATATATTTGACATATAATGTATGAAAGTATGTAGTAAAATGGCATTAAATATATTTGGTGTTAATGTATGTGATATATGATTTATTATTAATTGTATATTGGGCTCTTGAACTGCTAATTGTGTTTGGGTTTGTTTTATACGCTTTTTTTTTCAGGCCCGAGCTGGACAATTTGCGTGTTTGGCTGAAGGGCATTATCGTCATTCCACCAGCAATATATTTATACCCTTGCTAGGGTTTTTTAGCCGCTAACTCGTTCATTTGTTAATTCTTCTTCAAGTCTCTTCTTTTCCTCTCTTCCTGTGTAAATATTGTTCATGTTCTTTGTGAGGATTTGGAAGCATTGTATTTAGAGTCTGGTTCTGTACATGTTTTCATTGTTTGTTCTCTATAAAAACATTGTTTTAATTAGTGGATACGTTTACCCTTTTCAGTAGATTAGGCCGTGTAGTTTCTAGGAGCCGAACTACTTAAATCTGGTGTTCTTAATATTATATTTTCTTGCTGGTACTTAGATCTGAATGTTTATGAAAATGTATGAAAATGTTTTGTATGCGTGAAAGCATTTCTTGAAGACAGATTTTACACTAAAGTTTGCCAATAAGCTGTGATTCAAATTATGTCTCGTCTCATCATGGTAGAAATGAGCAAAATGGTTACTTGTATGAATCAGGAAGCAATACAAAAACCCAAGAAAGACAAACCTTTGTCTTGGTCTCGCAACGAACATCCAACTGCTGTAGGCGAAGGGAAAGATGGCCAGCAAGCTGACTTCCAAAAATCCAAGGCAGGCAATGGCAACCTGGCTCCAGAACATCATTATACTTGCCAAATTTCTCCTTTATGGCTACTGTGGATTGTTTGACTTGGATACAACACAGTAGGTTACCCATTTCTCTACTATTCTTTATCCATATGATGAGTTATATCATTCTGCACATAAGGCCATATATACAAAAGTCAATTGTTATAGGCCATAGTTATTCTACTTTGTGATTATCTTTTGAGTTTTGCCAATTGGGAATAATATATCGACATAAGACAGAGAAATAATATAAATATACTTCTATATAAGCTTATATCATGCCAATTATAATTAGGACAACTTGAATTTTGACCCAGTCATGCAATGACTTTGTGTTATTGGTTTACCAAGTAATAATTTATTTCTTATATGGTTGACTTCAGGATCTACAGGAATTCTACACAAAAATCTCAGTTGGGCTTCTGCCAGTGAAAATGTTCAATTGCAGCGCAGTATACTCCATTTCATTTGTATGAATTATTTACAGCTACTATTTAACAAGTTCAAAGACACTTGACATTGTCTTTCAGTAAAGATGAGCCAAAAAAATAGACAGAAAAGTAAATAGTCAAAGATACGTTCTATATTATATATTATCAGAAGCCATAAGCAACTTATTTAAGTACCAGAGCTAAAACTAGAAATAGAAACACACATCATGAAATAAGTTTAACTATGAAGCTTTATGACTAGCTGATCATAATTTTTAAACAGTATTGGCTTGAAGGAGACCCTCCCGAATCTGCGAAGCAATGTCCTTCACTGCACCAGGTCCGTGTGGAATAAAAACAGATGATGACTTTGAGGAAGCCCCAATCTCCTTTAAAGTGTCAAAGTATTGAGTCACCAACACCATGTCCATGACATCCTTGGAACTTGTTCCAGGAACATTCTCAGAGAAAGCAAGCACACTGTCCCTCAGCCCATCAACTATGGCTTGGCGCTGCCTAGCTATGCCAAGTCCTGCTAGGTATTTGGACTCTGCATCTCCTTCTGCTTTCTTTATCTGCAATATTTTCTCTGCTTCTGCCTTTTCATTTGCCGCCACTCTCAGCCTAGCAGCTGTTATGACAAACGATGAAAATCACAAAATCAAGATTGAGCCAAAGTCACTATAATTCATACATACACTCAATAGCTAGTTTATTAAAATGACATGAATTTCAGTAACTTACCAGCATTTATCTCGTTCATTGCAGTCTTCACACGCTTGTCAGGCTCTATATCCACAATGAGAGTCTCAACTATTTCATAACCATAAGCAGACATGGCCTGCAATAAGCAACAACAAATAAGATAGATTATGCCTAACAACGAATCAAGTTACAACTCTACAATGATATTTTTCTTTAGATTAATTACCTTCTCAAGCTCCTTTTCCACAGCTTTTGCAATATCACTTTTCTGCTCAAAGACAGCATCCAAGTCCAGTTTTGGCACACTAGCTCTAATAACTGAGGAAAAGCAAAACTATAAGATAGTTGCTAGTCATTTGGCACAAGAAACTATTTCAGTATTTCTACTAACAAGAATACAATGCCTTTTTTCCACTTTCTTCATTATTATATAATTTTACACAAAACATTGTAGAGCCCCAAGTAACATACCATCAAAAACATAGGATTGGATCTGAGAGTTGGCATTAGAGAGCTTATAGAAAGCATCTGCTGCTTTTTCCGGCAAAACACGATATTGAATAGATGCAACCACGTTCACAAAGACATTATCCTACATTACAAAAGCCAAATATTTAGAGAATTATATTTAGAATTGATATAGATTCCTACTAATCTTGAACGCAAAAGAGAAGCAGCAATATTTCTTTTCTTAAAAGCCGTATCCCATATTCATATTTGACAAAAATTATTGAGTTTGACAGGCTTGATTGGAACTAGAACACTGAACTTCAGAAACAATAAAATATATAAATCAGATGAAATTAGATTATTAATTAATGTCAGAATTAGAAACCTTAGTCTTTGTTTCGCATCGAACATTAAGTTGTTGAACACGCAATGAGAGGTGAGCAACTGCTTGGTAACCAAAGCACCAAGGCAAACAGTGACATCCTGGGTCCAGCACGCCATTGAACTTCCCAAAATGTTCCCTTACTGCTACTTTTGATTGTTCCACTTTGATGCAACATAGTACTTGTCCCATTCTTATTCTTTTGACTGTGAAACTTGAAAATGACAACAGTTAAAGCTCCTAGATGAAACTTATAACTTGTTACGATATCATATTTACTATAATTTAGTTTTGAATTCTATCTTGATTTTTTTTTAGCACCCTTTGGTGTAAATAAAAGGCCTACGCCCCTCATTTAAGGCCTCTATGTCAAATGCTTATTTTTCAATTATATATTGATTTAATTTGAAAATATCTCATACTTATCCAATAGCAGTTAAAGGGAAAAAAATACATTAGTAATGAATAAAGGGTATAGATGATTATCAAAATTAAAAAAAGAAAAAGAAAGAAAGGATATAGCTTGATATTCGATCTAGAAAGCGAGTTGTAAAGATCATAAATTTTAGAAGGTTCCTTGAAGAGACTTATTTTTATCATTTTCTTACTTTTTACTGTTTCAGTAAGGTGCATAATTGCGTGCGTGAAGTCCTAATTTTTCTTCTCTAAGTGTAACATAAGCATGTTTATGACGAAAGAAAATTGATAAAAATTGAAAGTTCTCAACTAAATTTTGTGTGTTAATAATGAAGCAAACACAATCGCGTAAAGACAAACAATCTTGAATGAATTGCGAATCATATCAAGACCCAACATCAGAATGGTAGCACGAGGGGGAAATAAAGAAAAAGGAAATAAGAGCAATCAACCAAAAAAGTCGGACTAAAAAATCAGCCAAGAAAGTCTGAGAATGTGATGATCCACCACCAGCTCCTTTTCTTAAATCTACTCTCTATTTTCTCGGCAACAAAAAGAAACAACATTCAATGCGCATTTTAGTTTAAATATTAAACTTCAAACTCAAGAAAAATAACATTAAGCAATCGGTCATAGAGCTTGCAAATAATGTTACAGACATAGAAAGACAAGTGCTGTCAGAGTTAAAACAGAGCAGTACAGACATACCTTGCAGCCAAAGCAAAGAGAAACAAGGGAAAGAGAAAGCAAGAAATAGAGAAGAGGGGTTATTTGAGGATGTGATTTTCTGAACCAAGAAAGTCGAGTTTAAATAATTGTGTAGGGACCGACTCAGAGCACTACAGGCGGACCTCAGAGGTTATATGTAGAATACTTTCCAAATATGCTTTTGCTCTGAGTCTTTGAGACCTTTGGTGTTTTCTTTGAATAAGTAAAACCTTACCTTTTCCAAACATGCTAAAGCCTACTAAAAATTGAGCAAACTCGGAGGAAAGACCCTATATATAGGCATATAGCTTTATTCCAAATACTTGCATGTGAGTGTAGGTGGTGTTAATTTTTAAAATTGAAGCTATAATCATCTGAAGTAAATAGCATTTGCTTCTTTCAGAGCATTTGCAGTAACCATTATACACTGCATTATAGAATAAGGTTATCTATTACTTACATTTTGCAAATTTTGCTTGGCATTATAGCCAAATATCATAAGAAAGCTATACATTCAAAATTCAACCTTTAGCTACTTTCTTACATTTTCTTTTAGCTCGTGTATGGCAACTTACCTGCTGTGGCTACACAACAAATAAAAATAAAAATGGCTAAAAGTGGGGAAAAGAGAAAGTGGAACCGAGTAGAGCTGCAAATTAAAGAGTTTAGACCAATTGGCTTCATAGCTATCTCTCTCGCCAGCTGTATTAGCAGCGTCCCTACTAGATAAAAATAAATATTACCAAACATTGCTTCACTTCTTAATCATAGACATAAAAAGCTACCACTACGCCTCCAAGGGGATCTTGCTAAGAAATAGTAAAGAATAATAAAAGCTACATTATATGGGAAATCATTGACAGAAATATATAACAAGTAGGTTTATAATGCAAATAGTCGCTTTCTGGGAAATATGATAGAACCATCTTTGCTTTTGATGAAGATGTAAACTAAAGAAGCTAAGGAGTTAACTATCATTAAATGGTTTCTGTCCCCATCTTTTTTCTTGTTTTTGATGATTGGCTATGAGGCTAGGATGATGATGTGGAGAAGCACGAGAGGCACTTGAACTTGACAAACTTCTTACCGATGGTCCATTTCTTGGTACAAATGCTGCCTGTGTTCTAATGCCACTGTTAGCATTTGAAGTGGATAAGGAGCGGGCAGCTTGCATGGATTGGAAGTAATAGGAAGAGCTTGCCATATCCTTGAGGTTCAGCAAAGGCCTTAGGGCCTCAACAACTTCACTCATCATCGGTCTGGCTTTTGGATCCCGGCTGAGGCAGTGAGCAGCTAGCTGGATGGCCCTTTGTGCACCTTTGATTGAGAAATGCCCCTCCAGACGAGGGTCTAGTAGCCTATAGAACCTTCTCCTGTCTCCAAAAAGTGGTCTTGCCCATTCCACGAGGTTCTGCTCAGCATTTGGTTTATTTTTGTCCATAGATCGTCGACCACTTAGTATTTCTAATAGAACTACTCCAAAACTGTAGACATCATTCTTTGAGGTCAGATGTCCTAAACAAGAAACTAGTTAGGTTTAAGCAACATCCAATCATGACTAGAGGAGAACTTATGCTTACTAGAACTTTCTAGAATATAAGAGCAAAAGTAGGTGAAACAAAGAAGAGTTGTATCATTATTTGATGATAGCTTGGCTGTAATGAAGAAAATGCTAAAACAATAACTGTATGTTTATCGCCATCACCTGGCATTCGTAATACTAATAGAGGGAGCAACAACTGACCTGTCATTACATACTCTGGTGCTGCATAACCATAGGTTCCCATAACTCGTGTCGACACATGAGTTTTATCTCCCTCAGGACCATCTTTGGCAAGTCCAAAATCCGAGAGCTTCGCATTGTAATCCTTTAAAAAAATAGTCACTTTTGAGAATTATCTAGTAATAGAAATGAGGAGTTAGTTGCCAGTCATAATCACATACCGCATCTATTAGGATATTAGATGTTTTGAAATCACGATATATGATTGACCTTTGAACTTCTTCATGAAGAAAAGCAAGGCCCTTTGCAGCACCAAGCAAAATTTTCATTCTAATGGACCATGGAAGAGGCAGGGACCCTTCTGCAATACACGATTTTAACCATCAACGATTAAACATCACCAGTATGGATACAATTTCCTAAGCATACATCAATAGTTACATGGTCACATGAATATTGATGTGGCAGTTTACATAAAATATAGATATTTTTCCTTTTAACCCAACATTTATTGGAACTTCAACTGGGGTTGAAACTCAGTGGGGCATCCTAGGACACAGAATCTTTATGAACTAAAATTATATATATATTTTTCCTTTTAACCCAACATTATGATGTATTGACAATAGTCTAGGAAAAAAGCTTGAAATGAAAATGTCACTTTGTTAAGTCAGAAACAAGTCCAACATACACATGCCATAGCAAATGTTCACGTGATAAGTTGGTAATGAAGCTAAAATCCTATCCCCACCCAAGAAAACACTAAATTTAGAATGCATTGCAGTGTACCATTATTTACAATCTACATCATCTGAAGTAAGTGCCATGAAAGGGTAGGTAATCATTTTGGACCAAATGTAAAGCTGTATGGTAAGACACGAACTCACATCTTCTACTGGTTTTGCCTTCTAGGATGTTCAATTTAATGACGAACGGAGAACGCAGTGTCATAATTTAGGACTAGTTTGTGTCTTTATGCTGATTACAGAATCATCCTGACAATTATTAATTTTATTACATGATGGTTATTAATTTTTATGAAATGTTGACACTATTTTTTGTAGTCTGTGACAATGAAAATTATCATGTTTAAAATGTCACCAAGTAATCTATACAAAAGAAAACATGATCCAGATAACCTGTTTTCTTCAACGGAATGGTCCACTACTTAAGTTAGAATGTAAGCTTCATTAGTAAAAAGTTATGATGTTAGCTCGAACTATCAATCAGTTACTTCTAAATTAGCTACATCTTACAAAGAATTCTTCCAAGAATTGACCATTATGCAGATGCAGTTAATTAGAGAAGAGGCTCAAATAATAGGTTTAGTTCAATACTTCTGAAGAGGTGGCTCTCCAAACTTCCCCGAGGCATAAACTCGTACACTAATAATCTTTGATCTCCTTCAATGCAAAATCCAATCAGTTTAACCAAATTGGGATGGACAACGTCACCGAGAAAATTAATTTCAGCCTGAAATATAAATGAAAATAATGATAAGAATGAAAGAACAAAAAGAAAATAGAATGTGTTATAAAGGAAGTAAAATAAAGAGAGAAAAAGTGGATACGCCATACAAGCCATTCTTTATGACCCTGAAGTCCATCATGATTGAGGATCTTAACTGCAACTGTAAGTCCAGTACCAGCTTTGACTGGAGCAGTTCCATTCTCCTCAATCCATCCTTTGAAAACACAACCAAATCCACCTTCACCAAGAAGACTCTCAGGTCTGAAATTCCTAGTAGCTAATTTAAGGTCATTAAATGTGAATTTTCGAAGCTGAGAAGCAACCTTCAATTCCTCACTGAAATTTGGTGTGGAAACTTTCAGCTCCTCGCTGAAATTTGGTGTGAATAAAGAACTTTCGGCATTACTAGTGGTTGTAGTTGAGCCCTCTGGAGCAACTTCTTGTTCTCTGCTTATCTCATTTCTAGAAATAGCTTCCACTGCTTCAAAAAAAAAAAAAAAAAAAGATCAACACAATTAAGATAAAAACATTTGGAAAAAATGATTATGTACAAGTCAGTTAGATAACTGATTATTTATGGATGCATTTGGAAGTTCAAGAAAAACTAAAAGATTATATGCCTTCTAAAGCCTTTTGAAGATCCATTTTAAATGCTACATTTCCCAAAAAATCTTAAATATCTAATAAATGCAACCAGTTGATCTTGGTGTAGACTTCACGCATTCACAGCCACTAAGTCTAGCACCAGTTTATTGAAGTGTATAATTACTGCAACTATTTGTTTAAGGATAGTAAATTTGAAGGAAAAAAATATGGAATATCACATTTTGTTTTTTTCATAGCTGTATAATGTTTCAGACCCAGAACTCAAAACTTTGTTAGAGAGGGAAAACCTAATGGCAGTAACTTTACAAACTACAGAGTCCTTATAATGCCTTTTAAAACTTGATTTAGCATCCTTTAAAGAGCTAAACAGAAAAGGAGGATAAAATAACTACTCACACATGAACTAATGCTTTGGCAACAACAACAAAAAACTATTGAAAATGCTGGCAAAGATTTTAATGAGCAAAAAAGAGAAAACAAGAGTTACAGTACAGGTCTGGGGAAATTAATTACCACAAGTAGTAGTGCCACTCATGGAGCTATCAACTTTTGGTCTTGATTTTGAAGGCATGCAACCTCTAAAACTGAACTTAACCCAACATCCAATTTCCTCTTCTGCGCCACCTTCGTTCCTGCCTTTTGATTTGCTCAACACCTCCCAAGTCTCCACCTTGGTAGGAGTGGACGCCAACCCCATCTTCTCAATGCCCGAATAACCAATTTCCAAACCCTTACAAATTAACCCCACAAAACTATTTCACATGGTAATATAAAAACCCATTTCAGACCACCCAACAAACATATAACATTTGCCATTAAAGTACTCAACGGACAAAGATAGTTAGCACAATAGTTTTGAGCTAACAAAGGCATACATTTTATGTGCTGAACAGAAGAACAGTAATTAGACTACCCCTTTGGTCCAAATAGATTTAGAGGTAAACCGAAGAACCCTGACAAAGGAGGCCGCTTGAAAAGAGGGTGGAGTAGTTTGAAAGTAGAGTTGGCGGGCAGATCGGGCAAGAGAGAGAGTATTTTCACTGCCCGCCAAAGGAACCTTTGCATATTTCAAAGAGAAAGTTTTCACTGTTTAACTGTTTGTAACAAATTTACAACAGTACAGTAACTTAGCATCTTCCACACATCGAGTCAAAGTGCGAGTGTGCAACCATTTTCCAAAGCTAAGTATAATTTAAAGGATCTGTTCTAATAACAATAATAATAATAAATGGTGGGCAGTATCACAAGTATTTTAGCTGCACAAAGATAAACATTTTATTTTATTTATTATTTTTATAATAATTTGATTGTTTCGTTTTGAAAAAGATGATAATATAATAATAAATATTCAATTTTGTATTTTATTTTTTGTATTTTTTAATTGTAATTGACATATCAATTTCACAAATTGTATTTTAGTATAGACAATAATAACTCTAAAATTGATAAAATAAAAAATAAAATAATATTATATTATATTAAAATTTGGTTATTTATTTTTGCATAGTCACATTTTTATAACAAATAATTAAAATATTATAAAAATAACAACAAAATTAAATTGCCCGACATTTGGTGCATTTGGCTTTACAATAAATTTTTAAAAATAAAAATAGCACTGTTTAAATATAATATAATTATAAATAATTTAAGTTAAATTGTAGTCTTTTTTTTTTTTTTTAAAGGAACTTTGATAAGTTAAACTTATTTATGTTAATTAATTTATGTTTGTTATTATAAATTTTGAAATTATTAAGTTAAATAATACATGTTTATATAATTTTTATCAATTATATACTTTAATTTTTAACTATTTTTTATTTATTTTTTATTCATAATTTTTATAAATTTGATGCAAAAGAAATAGAAAGTGTTATATGTATATAAAAAAGTTAAATTTTGTTGCTAACTTATCATAGTAAAATTTTGCCATAATTTTTACTTTTAGACTATGTGTTAAATTTGAAAAAGTAGAGTAAGAAAGTGTATAACGAAAAAAATTAGAGTAAGAAAATACATAATTAGTAAAAATGAAGATAATTCAGTTATTGCCGTATTGTTATTCGAGTTAATTATTGCCGTATTGTTATTCGAGCTAATTTGTCAAAAAGTGAAATTAAAATATCCCACTCCAAATACGTCTTTCTTTGTAATCCAAAGTGTCGTTTCTAAGTTCAATATGTTAAGACGAATTTTGCTACCAGGTTCTATTCCTCATCGTATTAACCAAGCATGCTCAGCTTTTCAACTTCAGGAAACGACATCTTCTTTGCTCCAAAAATGTTTTCTTTGCTCTTCTTCGTCATCTTCTAAAATCCCGCACGGTAATTTCGTCGAACACTTGGAAGACGACTCTAGCCAAACCGCTCCTCAAGCCACCGCCGCAATCTCCATTGATCGCTCTGGCCTATATAATCCACCTGGTACAATCAACTTTTCTCCTATCCGTATATTGATGTGCGTTGCTTTTATTTTGTTATTGGCATTAACATTAGTTAATTACTCACAAATATTAGCCTCCTCTCCAAAATTTTCTTATAATTACCAGCACATTCTCATGAACGTGCATCATCAGACTCCGTCCCTGAGCTTGTCAAGCACCTCAAAGACATCATCAAGGTTTACCTAATTAAAGTGACATTATTATCGAACCTTTTTTTGGCTACTGATTTTTGTGAATGTTCTTTGTTACTTTTTGTTTTTCAGTTCCGTGGCGGTCCAATTTCAGTTGCTGAGTATATGGAGGAAGTTTTGACAAATCCTAAAGCTGGATTCTATATTAATCGGGACGTGTTTGGCGCAGAAGGTGATTTCATAACTTCTCCGGAAGTAAGCCAGATGTTTGGAGAGGTAAGTTGGTTGTTTTGTGAACTATAAATAGATGGTCTGGTTCTGGACTTACTGAACTGTTAATATCTTATTTACTAGGTACTTTAAGGTGAAATATAAGGCAAGTAATGTGTTGTTTTTTACTTTTGATGATGGAACTTTAGATGGTTGGAGTTTGGGTAATGTGCTTGTGGGAGCAAATGGGGCAGCCGAATAGAGTGAACCTAGTTGAGCTTGGTCCAGGACGAGGAACCCTTATGGCCGATCTTCTTCGTGTGAGAAACCATACTTCTTTTTTGAGTTTATTGTTCAAGATTTAAGAATGAAAAAAAATAGTTAATTGTATTATTTGTTTTCTACTACACTATTGCTTTGAGGGATGGGCCCAAGTACATATTAAAAAGGTTGTCTTTGTACGTAGGGTGCATCAAAATTTAAGATCTTCACTCAATCTTTGCATGTGCACTTGGTAGAGTGTAGCCCTACATTACAAAAGCTACAACACCAGAACTTGAAATGTATGGATGAAGATATTACAGCAGACAAGGTGGACAAAAGGACTGTCAGTACAATTGCTGGAACCCCTGTGTCATGGCATGCTGCATTTGAGCAGGTTCCTTCTGGTGGTAAGGAGTTATTTTCTCTAACATATCCCAGTGAAGAAAGTATATCGATAGTGTTCTTCCAGCTGACTACATTACTTTATTTGCTTGGGATTTTGTGGTAGTGCCAACAATAATCATTGCACATGAGTTCTATGATGCTCTACCAGTTCATCAATTTCAGGTTTGTGTTCTGAAGTCCAGTTATGCATTTGACATGAAAAAAAATAAAAACAAATTTATGCATTGCTTAATGTTTATCAAGATCATGTACTTTAATGTTCAAATGCTTGAGCAGGGTTATTTTCACTATTGTCATACATAAATATTTGCAAAACGTGAAATTAGTATTGAATAAAGGCTCAATCAATTTTTCATCTACAGAGGGCTTCTCGTGGCTGGTGTGAGAAAATGGTTGATATTGCAGAAGACTCAACGTAAGGATCTATTATGAGCTTAACATAATTAATCTTCTTGAAAATGATATTTTAAAATGATTGAACGATTTGGCACTCATAAATATGTAGGTTCCACTTTGTTCTATCTCCCCAGCTGACACCTGCAAATCTCTTCCTGGCGAAAAGATGCAAATGGGCTGCAGCTGAAGAAATAGCAAAACTTGATCAGATTGAGGTCTGTCCCAAAGCAATGGAGTTGACTCAAACTATTGCAGAGAGAATCAGTTCTGATGGAGGTGGAGCTCTTATAATTGATTATGGTACTAATGGCGTTGTCTCTGATAGTCTGCAGGTTGGTGTCTTTCCTTTGTGGGTCTTGTGTCAAAACATTGTAACAGAAGAAGGATGTCAAAATTTTTTTTTGAGAATTGTGTAATATCCCTCTATTTATCTCATTTTCATTTTTCATATTTCTGCCTTTTTACAGGCAATTAGGAAACATAAATTTGTCAACATTCTGGATAATCCAGGATCTTCTGATCTCAGTGCATATGTTGATTTTGCTGCCATCTGTCGCTCTGCTGAGGAAGCTTCGGGTAATTTACATGTTCCATTTGGCAGATTAATTATATATTAACCGTTGATATAGAATATTTAAGATATTATGATGTTGTACTTAACAGGGAATGTGTCTGTTTATGGCCCGATTACTCAGTCTCAGTTCCTTGGTTCTCTTGGAATAAATTTTAGAGTGGAAGCGTTACTACAGAACTGCACAGAAGAACAAGCAGTCTCTCTGAAAATTGGATATTGGAGCCTGATGGGTGAAGGTGAAGCTCCCTTTTGGGAAGGACCTGATGAACAGGCGCCAAATGGAATGGGCACTCGATATCTAGCAATGGCTATTGTGAACAAGAAACAAGGTAGTCCTGTACCATTTCAATAAAATTTTGATTGGCACAGCTATATAAGCAATTTTTACATCAGTTAGCAATGAGCAGTGTTGTACTATTTAAGCTATTGTCTTTGTTCCAGGAAAAGGGCTGGTTGAGCTTGCTTAATTTACTAATTATTACTTATTAGCTGAGGATCTTTTGTTGGACTTGGTACAATATTTCGTTAATAAGCTAACTTTATTGTCGAAGATAAATTCTTTTTTTCTTTTCCCCTTAAATATTAGTATTTTATAATATTTTCCTCTTCTTTTGGTGAAAGAACTCTGAGATTGTTGATATATGCTAAATAAAAATTGTTCTAATAAAAAGGAGAACAATTTTTTTTTTTTTTTTCCTTTCGATAGGCTGGTAACTGGTTATGGATTTAGTTGGCCCTCTCTCGATCCTTTTTTCCTCGCATGGTATCTCTCTCTATTTTTCTTCCTTACCTTTTTTTAATCGGGTGATTCTGTTAAACTTTTATATCATAGTCGTATAGCAACAAGGAATAATAAGGTGGAACCAGAAGATTGCTGGATTGTCTACTCATTTCGGACTGCAAAATTAAAATATAAATTTCTCAGTGATTTTCCATATGTTCATGCAGTTGATGTTTTGCTATAACAGTTATTTCATGTAAATTTTTTTTTTTTTTTTTTATTAAAACAAAGCAACAAATTGCCTGTAAAGGTTTAATAACAATACCTATTTTTTTTTTTAATAAAAAAATCTTGCTATTTTTGAGGTGTAAGAAGTTGCACTGATAAGCGTGCCCTCAATTGGCTCATGCTAAATATCAAAATTCTTTTAAATAAAACAACGAAGAGCAAATTGCTTTAACTGTGGTAAAAATTTGATATTTTTAATAGGATACAATACAATAACACTATGGTTCAAGACCTCATGCAAGGGGCTTTTGTGCTTTATCAATGGATATAGTTTAAAATGTTTATTGTCCTCACCCGCAACCATCATCCAACCATACCAAAGGAAGGTAACTCGCAATGTTATCAAATTTATTTCGCAATAAAATCCAAAATATATAAATAAAAATTGACAGAAAGAACCAATATTGACCAAAATTACAATTCAAATTTTTAATGATATAGAGTCCAAATCTTAACAAAATTGACTAAAATCAAATACATATGACCAAAATTAAAATAATTGTTATGAAAGCGAAAAAAATGATAGCTTTTACGGCTTCTTACCCATGGGATAATATAGTATACAATTATACATATTCTTCTATGAGTGTATAGATCAATATTGTGAGCCTTCCAATTTTGGAGCTCAGAGAGTGAAAGATATGGCAGCGACTATATGGAACGTATTAGGTGGAGTACACCCGAAGAAGGATTAGAAGGATCATCGGGGTCTCGGTTGTTGACTTTTCACTCGTCAACGAGATGGCAACTCCATTTTAATGAATCCAAAGAATCCCCCAAATTGGTACTCTTCTTCTTCCTTATACGATTATCATAACTGAGAATTCTTGAGGTATAAGTATTTCGATTTTGCTTTATTGAGATGCAAGAAAAAATCAAATGTAATAGATTTATAGGCTACATTGTGTGTACCCCTTGCAGACTGATGGAACCGGTCTTCAAAGACATGGCTGCCAATTTCACTAACGTTGACGAAGGTTTTCGTCAAGATCAATGTCGACGAATTGTTTGTACGTTCTCAATTCTAATTCACTTCTAATCATCTTTTTTTTTTTTAACAAATTTATTGAGATCTGTGCGAGAGAGGTTGATTTATTTTTTTTATGTTCTTTTCTGTTTTCATTAGATATGTCAATCGTGTCGTGTTAGTCGTGTTCGTGTCGTATTTTTGTGTTTGTTCACACATTAAAAAATTTACTTAATTTTTTTTTATGTTACAAATAACAAAACCTTTAAGAACATAAAAAAAATTATTGATCAATTCTTATTAAAAAAAATTTGTGTCGTGTCAAAAATTATCGCCCTTAGTTTTCATTAAAAAAAAGATATAGCTAAGGAATTTGGAGTACAATCAATGCCAGAAGGAAGTGCATAAGGTCATGGAAGCCAAAAAGGATGAGCTCCTTCAAAGGATGAAAAAACACCGTCCACGCCCTCAGTTCGCGGCTTAAAATCTCTTTAAAAAAATCCATGTTTTCACAAGTCGGACGATGTTTCCAAATAAAGTTGTCCTATTAGCAGGAATGAAACATGAGATGGACAAACAACTATCAAGATATTCACTTAAGGTTCAATGTAGAATAGCAGCGCGATTTATGAACTAAAATAATTGGGTTTTAGTGATCATACGTGTTTTATTAATTATTAATATGCCTATTTAATATTTACGACGCTCTTATAGCTTCTACCATTTCTAATGGTAAGCTGAAGATGAGAAACTGGCTTCTTCAAAGGCTTTTAGTTTATTATTAACTCAAACAGTGTAAGCTTGCTGAATTGTATCTATGTCTAGGCCCTTCAGTCTCACTACTGATTCCACGTGCCCTTTCAGCGTATGCAGCTCTCTCAGTCTGCAACAAGGTGGTAAAAGTCGTGTTAGACTGATGGTCTAATAATTGGTATCAAAATACACACTATAAATTTTCCATCAAAATGTACCTTGCAATCTCGGCTCGTCTCTTTGCCTCTTCTGCCATTTGATTTAGTTCGGTGTAATTGGTGCGTTCGAACAAGGTTTTGGTTTCTGGTGGGTGCAGGCCATGAAGAGTCCTCTGTGCATGTGCCCATCTAAGTTCACGTTCTTCCTTGCCAAAATCTTTCTTCCTTGTAAAGGCAATCTGTTGAACATGAAACTTAACAGAGATGAGAAAACTGAAAAGCTCCCCTACATGCATAAATGAAATAAAGCTAATCTTGACTCTACCCTTTGCTCGATCACAAGATCCCAAGCCCTCCCACTTAGGGCATATCGGGTGATGAACTTGATAATATCAAGGGGGATATAGAAAATCAGGTTGTACAGCCAGACTACACCTGCCCATCCCCATCCAATCCCCTCGATGAAAGCAAAACTCCAATTTGCATAAACAGCAATGAGAGTAGCAATCTGCTCACCAAAAAAATCAAGAATATAAGCTAGGAAAAATTATTTCTTTTAGGAGTTATTTGATTGTCCGGTTATGGAAAATCTGCTGCACTCACCAACTGAGCAATAACAAAAGCTGCTACAAGAAACAGACCAGGACGCTCAACATAAGACCAACTCCGAGATCGTGTCACAAATATGAGAGCCTGGCTGATGGTGCTCACTTGCAGATATATTGCAGAGGCAAGTTTTCTAAAGTCATCCACATCTTTTTGGTGAAGGCTTGATACCCCAAATGTGCGCTGCATGTAAACATAGCAAGTCTTAGTCCGAGGACAAGGGACCAAGGGAAATCCTAATCTTAATAACATAACTAGGAGAGTTAGAAATGTAAGGCTACAACATGTCTGCAATTAGACTCTGTCACATAGATGCTTACAATCTGCAGATAAGTGGGGGACTAACAGACTAAAATTGCCAGAAAACAGGAGTTATAAATGTTATAGGGTCTTTGAGATTCATCAGTGCAGTGTATCACATATAAATTGCAACGTGCAGTTCATGTCCAAATATCAGGTAGGTCACTAGTCGACAGTTTGATAAGCAGATATTAGACTTAACAGTAACTTACAGGAAAAAAGTCTGTCTTGTAAGCTGCCCAAAAGAAAATTACAGTCATCATAGCCAAATAACCTCCAAGAATAATTCCTGTACTAAAGATCTCCGCCAATTTCCAGCTGTCAGGAAGAGGAGATGGCTTCACCCTATCCTTTGATATGGTCATTATGGTACCTATAGAATTTGTACATATGTACCAAGTACAATAATAAATTGAACATTGAACATTGAACATCCCCATTCCTTTTCCTCCATCAAAGAGTGAAAGAAATGAGTAAAGTGGAGCTATTTGATAATGAAGACAACGAAGCTTGCAGGGATTATTGTAAATTTGAGAACAAGAATGGCAAAACATTCATGTTATAATAGCATATTTATATAACATTTACTTGTCAGTTCTTGATATTAGGTAGTTAAAGAAACCATCTGATAGGTATCAATGTATGTTTTGTTTTGCAAAAATATCGCTGGAATATATATTTAACAGTAAAAGAAGAGTACGTACCATCATTAAGGATGGCAATAATCAGAACCATGAAAGGTGGGAAATCGAACTGCCATATGAGAGCCAGTAACATGAAACCAACCTGCCACACAAGAAACAAAACAAAAAATTGGGTCAAAAATCAATTAACTTCCTTGCGTTGTACTGTAACCACATGGGAAAAGGACTGAAAAAGCAATTTAGAAAATCAACTTCACAAAACTTACCACAATACGGATAGTAATGGAAACGGCATATATCTGCAAAAACCAATAAACCAGTTAATGTTGACAGACAACAATCATAATAAGCATCATGACCCATTTGTGAGGGACAAGCAGCATCGCAACAAAAAGAAACCAACTATTATTTATTTAAACCTCCATTCTTAACAAAAGAAAATGCTCATCCTAAACATTATATAGAGCACTAACATAGTAATGCTTAGTTGGAAGGCATAGATTCAAGTACTCAATTATGTAGTCAGTATGGGATAACTAAGAGTTTGAAGAGAACCATTAATAGGCAAGAAAGACTCACTGTGTAATTTTTCATTCTCTGAAATATTGCTCGGCTAGTCAGCACAGCACTTATGATAACACTCAGGCCAGGTTCTGTCAAGACAATGTCAGAGGCACTGCGAGCTGCATCAGTGGAATCGGCAACAGCTATGCCAATATCAGCCTTCTTAAGAGCAGGAGCATCATTGACTCCATCACCAGTCATTCCACATATGTGCTTTCTGGCTTGCAATCGTTTCACAATCTCATATTTATGCTCTGCATGGGGGAAAAGACCAATCAGATGAAACCATTATGGGAGAGAAAATATATCAATAAATAAAATTCCATATAGACACCAAAAGATTCTCTTGTTTTGTGTCTCAGTTCTAACGATAGAAACCTAAGTTACATATCACTTTTCATATGGGCCAGGGTACTAGCTGCCTCCCCCAAAGTCTTTTGGGGATCAATCATCCTGCCAATTGCCAAATCATGTGCCATGTTCCCACTTTAATTGCAGTAAATAGGTTATCACTATTCCAAATAATTGAATTTCTATAAATTACCAGGGAAAACACCAGCAAAGCCATCAGCCTTTTCAATCAGATCATCAACTGGCAAAGCAGCTATTGACTCATCCTTTTTATGTCCTAACAAAGCAGATGAAGGATACATGTTGGTTCCCATTCCCAGACGGCGTCCTGTCTCCTTTGCTATTGCAAGTTGGTCACCTAACAGAAATTAAGAAGAGTGAGGAATGGCAC
Organism: Elaeagnus macrophylla; assembly: GCA_029378325.1. NCBI lineage: Eukaryota > Viridiplantae > Streptophyta > Magnoliopsida > Rosales > Elaeagnaceae > Elaeagnus > Elaeagnus macrophylla. Next base: position 23,597,002 of record CM055646.1, on the reverse strand, counting down.
AGCAATCAACAAAGAAATAAAGACAATTAACAAAAGTGAAATGACAGTATATTAACATCAAGAATATATATTATGAACATAGTAACCTTTTCATGAAAGATTGTTTCATTTTCATTAGTATTTGGTTAGTGCTCAACTTGGACTCCTAAATTGAACTAGGGAAGAAATTTCTGAAAAGGGGCACAAAAAGAAGACAATACCTGTGATCATTTTAACATTTACCCCAAGGTTCAGTGCCCTTCGAATTGTCTCTGCACTGTCATGTCTGGGAGGATCAAACAGAGGCATGAGGCCAATAAATTGCCAAGGTCCTCCTGGACTCTCCTTCCGTCTATCTGGAACTTCCTGTAGATAAAAAAGGGTGAAGTTGGAAAAATAAAGGTTATAAACCCAAAAGAAAAGAAAGGACAGATAGGCAACGGTTATAACAAAACCACCCATAAACAACAGCTTCTCAGACCAGTACCTGGTAAGCTACTGCAAGAGATCGCAGTCCTCTCTCTGCAAACTTATCAATCACAGCATGAACACGTCGCTCTATCTCTGATTTATTGCATGCAAGATTCAAAATCTGATAATAAAATCATAAACAAAAGTTATTTCAAGCAGCATTAGAACCATCAAAATAGACAAAGTATCTGATAACCGTACCTGCTCTGGGGCACCTTTGCTGACACGATGCATTTTACTTTCACTGTCGATATATGTCAGAGCTGTTCGCTTATCAGTTGGGTTGAAAGGAAGGAAGTGAACCTCTTGAATACCAGCTCGTGCCTATTTTTTAGGTAAAAGCACTAACTCATAAATACAAGGATAAATCAAATAGACATCATGTAAGAAAATAAACATTCTCTCTCTTTTTTTTCTCAAAGAAAGTGTTTTGTTCGATGTGTCATCTTACTAAATATGTCACAGCAAGTACTCATTTTTTTATTTTTACTTTTTGGCATTTGTACAAGAAAAGTATAATCATGGCCTGGCCTAGATACCTCCTTTGGATCGGCCAGCATTCCCACTATAGCAGCATCAATCGCATCTTGATTTTCCATCCGAGAGGCTCGAGCTGCCATCAGAACAACAGTGTCTGCATCTACTCCTTTAGCAAAAACCTAACCAATAAATCCCAAAAGATTGTTTGAAGAGGAGTTCAACATAAAAAAATTAAGGAACAAGAAGCTACTGCAGTTTCCTGACCTCTATAAGATTTTTATCAACTGTAAGTTTATTCAAAGTCAGAGTCCCGGTTTTATCGCTGCAAAGCACGTCCATGCCTGCCATTTCTTCTATTGCTGTCATTCTTTTAGTAATGGCTCCCTGCAATAAGCACTTTAAGATACTCGTGGACAATGGAAAGCATTAAACAATAATCTACTAGTTCAACAATGCCAATTACAATCAACCTGCTGAGACAAGCGATGGGAACCAATTGCCATTGTCACAGACAAAACTGTTGGCATAGCAATGGGTATTCCTCCAATAAGTAGAACCAGGAGATTGTCAATTCCTGGACGGTATTTCCGATGTTGAATTGGGTACATGACAATAATCTCAATGATCATCCCCACAGCAATAGTACATATACAGAAATTTCCAATAGCAGTCAAGACCTGTTAAGGAAAATGCAAAAGATCCTGCTTATATAGATGCAAAAGTAAAAACAATACAAAATGAGCCGGAAAATATTTCGAGTAGATAATGAGTAGGAAAATGTGTAAAGGAATAATGCCAGTAAGAAGTGATAATGCTTGTGGTCTAAGGACTCATTATAATAAATAAAAAATTGTTATGACTTATCATAGTATAAATGTAAGTATAAAGTGCAGATAAGAAAGAGTGGAAGAACACACAATGAAGCAAGTTAAAACAACAAGTTGGAATTTTTTACCTTTTGAAAGTGCCCTTGTTGGTTCGTAGAATCCACTAGGTGAGCCGCCTTACCAAAAAAGGTATGAACACCCGTGCCAATAACTACAGCTTCAATCTCTCCCTGTTTGCACGTAGAACCTGAATAAACACCGTCGCCTGGGCCCTTTGTCACTGGAAGAGACTCACCTGTAAGGGATGACTGCAAAGCAAAAACAATTGGTATTAGAGTTATTAAATAGCTCTGTAATGTAACCACATGATAAACAAGTTGTCAAAGCACCTGGTCAATTTTCAATGGATCACCATCAAGAAGCCGAGCATCTGCAGGAACAATGTCACCAAGCTTAATGCTAATTATATCACCAGGAACAAGAATGGATGCATCCTCCTCTATCCATTTCCCATCTCGAAGCACCTGAAACAATATGAAATATATTGGCATTATGGCATGAGACTGTAGATGCATGAAACAAGCCTAACACTCTATAGTTATTGTTTTCATAAAAAAATTATAAGAAAAAGAATCCGCATACAATTATTGACAGCCTGTTCACTCCATATCTAACTACAAGCATAGGCCAAGAGGTTCAATACCTTGGCTTTGGGGGCAAGACGAGCCATGAGAGCTGCGGCAGCATTACCAGCATTGTTTTCTTCTAAAAAGCTTATAGTTGAATTGATAACAAGCAGAGTGATAATTCCAACAAAATCTTGCCAATCAGGAGGTTTTCCCTGAATTATAATTTCCAAGAGTCAAATTTTCTTCAACTTGTTTAGAACCCAAAGGTCACAAATAGAACTTCTTTTCTCACCGTAAAATATTCATAAAATTTCACCACTAATTGCCTTTTTTCAAGGATAAATACTGACCAAGCAAGGGACACTCATTTTGGTTAAAAAATTATCATTAAAGACGCTACAAGTCCTTATCCTGCATCATCCATCCAACTACCCAAGGAGAAAAAGCTAGGAAAGGAATCTCTGAAAGGGAACTTTTCATTTTTTTTCTCTCCTTTCCATTTATCCTCAACTTATATATAAAATAAAATACAAAACCCAGAAAGGGAAGGGAAGGGAAGGGGAGAGTAGAGGAGAGGAGAGAGGGTGTGAGGAGTAAATATAATACTCACCCCTCCGTTGGCGAGAGCAATAGCCATAATAGCTGCAGCTTCCATGACCCATGATAAAGGATTCCACATAAACCCTAAAAACTTTAAGATTTTACTTTCCTGTATAACAAAGACAATAATAATACCCAAAAAAAACTACAAGTCAAAACAAATCAGAGGAAACAATAACAAAAAGCTGCACTAAACATCCATAAAAATTAAATCTACTATATCTCCAAGAAGCGAAAAAAAGAAGAAGTTCTTATGCTCTGAAGCTAACTATTCTTGAAAATATTTTGCAACAAGATTACCGATAGTACCTGCTTCTCCTCAAGCTTGTTGTACCCAAAAATGGCTAACCTTTCTTGGGCAGCAACAGATGTTAAACCATGTCTCTCACACCTTAAGGTCTGAAAAACCTCCTCAAGCGGTACGTTTTCCTGCAACAACATACAATTAATCCAGAAATGAAAACGCAAAACTACCCCAAATTAAAAGTACAGGAGCAACAAAACAAGAAAATATACAACAGCATAGTCATCTGAACAAAAAAATTGAGTAATTCATGAAAGAAGAAAGAAGCAGGGAATAATTGCTCATTTGCTCTGTTATTGGTACCAAATCCACAGCTTCCTTCAACACCGCCTCCAAAGTTTCAGCTTTGTCACCCATGGCTTCTTAATTGTTAGTTACTCTACAGAAGGTGCTAGATGCAGAGTTAACCTTTAAAAGACTGAGGAGAATTTGAGGACGAAAAGGCAGGTATGTTTTTCCCAATGAACTCTGCTCTGCTCTGCTTCTCTCTATAAAGTCTTAAAAGTGTAGTAACAGCTTTTTCATTTTCTTCTTTTTTCTTTATATTTTATTTTTTGGGAGCAATATTTGTCACTTTGGGGCGGATAAACAGCTCAGAGGATCATGTACTTGGCGGGTACAGTCTGAGTTTTATTTATTATCTTTTCCCAATTTTTTAAGAGAAATATTGAAGGCGCCGGACATCTACCCCTTTTTACGGTCAGGTATGTTTAATGTTGTTTTGGTGACTCACGAACAGGGGTGAAAAAAAAAAAATGGAACCAACCTAACTCAACTCAAAAAAATTAATTTTTAAATTTTATTAATTTAATTTAATTTTTTAAAATAAAAAATCGATTAATATTGAATTGGTTTGATTTTCATTTATTAAAACCTTAAAAAAATCGAACCAACCCAATATATTATTATTATTATTTTAATATTTATATTTATATTATTATTTTATAAAATAATTCTAAATTTATAAACCTAAACCTCACTCCTCAGATCCTCACTCACTCACTCACTCTGTCTCTGTCACTCACACAACCGTCCTCATCGGTCGCTGCTGGTCGCGCCGCTCGCTGCTGGTCGCTGCCTACTCATCCTCGCCTCTGCTGGTCGCTGCTTGCTCGTCCTCGCAACCTCGCCCTACCTGCTCGTCCTCTCGACCTCGCCGCTGCCTGCTAGTCCTCGCGCCGCTGCCTCTGCTCGCCGTCTGCTCGTCGCATTTGGTATGAGTTTTTTTATTATCTATATTGTTTAAAGAAAATAAATATTCCCATACAAATTAATGAATTATCTATGTATGTAGTATGTTCATCATATTTAATTTTTATTTATTTTTACAACAAATCGATATTACATGTGATTGGAAGATATAACTAAGGAAGAAAATTAATAAATAAAATTCATTAGCGAAAAAATAGAAAGAAATTTCCTTTAACCAACCCAAACCAAACCAATAAAATTGGTTCGGGTTAGATTGGTTTTTCAAATTTTTTGGTTCGGTTCGGTTCTCATTTTTGAAAAACCGATCATATTAGGTTGGTTCTAATTTTACTCTAAACCCAAACCAACCCATATATGTTCACCCCTACTCACGAACAATTTCATTATGACCACCATGCCCCTGGATTCTTTTGTCCTTCTAATTGAACGGTTACGTTCTTCTTTTGCTTTTGGCATTGCGGAGATTAAAGAATTCATAATTTAAAAATTTTAGTAATTTTTATATTTATGTATATAATAATATAAGCATAAATGTTTCATTATTGTATGTAAAATTTAAAATAAAAATAATAATATTTATAGTACCTTATAATTATAAAAATAATATTTATATATTTAATATTTTTTTTTATTAAAAAAAATTTATTACAAATATTTTACATTAAGATGTATACTATTTAATTATTATAATTATTTAAATTTATATAATATTAAATTTTATCTAATTTAATTTTGTTTCATGTTATCGGGGGATTTTTATATATTATTTTTTTAAATATTTATGAAATCACTTGTGTAAAATTATTTTACTTATCTATTTGACTTACTGTTTATATTTTATTCTTATATTATATATTGTTATAAGAAAATTATTGAAAAGTTTTTATATTTAACGCAGCAAACTTTTACTTATTATCTATGTTTTTTTTCTTTTTTCTCACAACTTATTATCTGTGTGCTGGTTGTAGAAATGTAATTATCGGTTTTTTTTTTTTTAAATCATTCAATGAGATTACTCTAAATTAGTTCAATTAAATTAAAGAAAATAAAAAGTTGCAAATACTTAAGGGCTCATGATCATTTGACATATTTTTCGTATATTAATATATATGTATTTAATAAATAGGTAATAAATTTATAAATTATTTTATATTTTAAATAATTTTATTTTTTACTTAACAGCTATATATATATATATATATATATATATATATATATATATATGCGTGATATATAAATTGATATATTAAAACTGGTATAAGAAATTTTGACTCTTGGGAGAGAAAGCTCCTATTTCTTGCTTCTATATTTCCAGTTTCATATTTTAATTCAATTTTTTTTAAAGCATTTATTATTTTTCTATTAATGTATGATCCATTGAACTCTTTGAATAGATGTGTCCTTTTGTTAACATGAAACAGTAACAAAACTTTGAATCAGAATATCAGGAAAATAGACAATCATGTATTTTTCGACTTTTCGTGTCTCGATTATTTACTTGTATTATTTGCCTAGTTCATGAAAACTGATGGCTTAATGACGGGCAGAAAGGACAGCTTACTTACCATGAAAAAAATAGTTATTGAAGAAAATTTTAAAATAATAATACATGCATCAAAATATTTAAAATAATATATTTGTTAACGATTATATATATATATATAATATATATATATACTATTAACTTAATAATTAAATATAAAATTTATGATATAAAATAATAAAATAATTATAATATTATTTATTAGATTAATTAAATTATGTCATAAAATTTTTATATTATGCATATTTGTAAGGTTGATAATCATGTTATATTTGTCGTATTTATGTTATATTTTTTTCCTTCGTATTTCAGCATTAATCTTGTTATATTTTTGTATTAGTTGAGATATGAACTTAAATTTTTTTTTTTTGTATTATTTATTTATAATAATAAAAAATACAAAATTTTTAAAGATATAAAAAAATTATTAATTAATTCTTACTAAATTTTTTATCCCTAGCATATTACGAACCATGTCAAAAGTTATTTTATACATATATACATATATATATATATATATGTGTGTGTGTATGCATTGAATTATAATAAATAAAAATTTTAAATTTTTTTATATATTCTATATTAATATTAGTTGATTATTGAGATACAAATTTTTACAATTTTTTTTTATAAAAATAAAGAGTTAATATTTTTTTAAAATTCATTTAAAAAATTAATTTAATACCAAAATATTGTGAAAAATCTCCCTGCGTTATTATTATAAGATTTCTGATCCAAAAGAATTTTAGCTTGTGTTTGATTTTGACCATAAAAATTAAAGTACTATTAAATTTGGCCACAGGCATCTCAAAATGTTTTATTAAAAGCCTCCTTACTTAAAAACGTTAATTCTTAAATAATGGACCAATATATTTTACTAATTATTTTTTACAAAATTACATTAAAAATTTATCTTTATTAACTTTACTACACCATTATAAATTTTAAGGTTTTTTTAACAATTGAAAGAAATACATGTATTGTTTGTATTGTTTTCAAATTATTACAAGTGCTTTGAACAGTTTTTGCTAAGTGCGTGTCCACTTGTTTATAAAATTTCATCTAATAAAAACGCTTCTTAAAAATCACTTCAACTTAAGTGTTTCTTTCAATACAAATCCATCTAAAATCAGTATCAATGATTTTTTGTTGTCATTAGGAAATAGAAATAAATCCGTATAAAAGGACGTTGATCATAAAGATTTTTATGGATCTATTTGGCATAATGAATTTATCTTCAAAATGTCTATATTTGCGAAATGATTCCTTCAAACCAATTAAAACTGCCCTTCCTCTCTCTTATCTTTCATCTTCCTCTTCTATATATGTTTCTTGCCTGATTTCAAAATGGATAACTCTGTCATGACTCAAAATAGGGCAAGTGAATTAAAGGTGACCATAAATAGTTGTCATAAGTAAATTCAATCAGTTGTTATTAAAAAAAAAAATTTCAAGCACTCAAAATCGAATTTGACATTATCGCTTAGGAATGAGAGTAAGTTGGTCGACTCATTTTTTTTACCTAAAAAACTAACCGAACCGATTTAGTCGGTTAAACATTTTTATAAATCAAAACCGACTGATCTATCTATCAAAACTAACCTATTTAATCGGTTTGTTTGGTTGATTTGGACATACTATATTTATTAAAAAATATATTTACACATAAAAATATTAACCGAACTATAATATAATATTAATTGAATAAAATTACAAAAATTAAAAGTCATGTAATAAATTTTAAACTTATATAAATATATCATGATTATAATATATTGTGATATATAAATGCTAATAAAAATTTAAAAAAAAAAAATATGTCATTTTACATTAAAAAAATATTATTTTAAATATGTAGATTCGGTTCGGTTCGATTTAAATAAGTTTTTTTTTCATCTAAACCTTAACTAATCTTATTTAATCTAATTTTTAGAAATTTGAATCAAATCGAACCTATTAAATTATCAAAAATTGACATAAAATATTCAATTTAAGTCCAATTCAATTAATTTAGTCTATTTTTTTTTTTTAATTTATATCCATTCTTACTTATTCTAGTAACATTTTCTTTGTTTTTAATTTATTCAAACACTTAAATTATATTTGAAATAACTTTAGATCATTCATTGTGGTTTGTTCTCCACTTTCTCTCAGGTAAAAGAAAATTTTAAAAATTAAATTAAATTGATAAGTTATAATAATTACTCTCTCTCTCTTTTTTTTTTTTACTTAGAGCATTATTTTTTTTATTCTAATAATTATTTATTAGCTATTTGGATGTCATATAACCTCTTAACTTTATCGTGAATTATTTAATGTGCCACGTGATACAATTATTTTGTGCCTAGGGTTAATATTTATTTTTTTACTTATTGATTTTATATCTCATTAAATGTGTTAATTTTTCTCTTCTTTCCAAAAAACAAAAATTGCGTTAATTTTTCCCACTAAACCACTTTAACTACAAACAAATTACCATTAGTATTACTTTTAAAAATTTAAATCAAGTTTGTGGAAAAAAAAAAAACACATATATATTCTCTCTTATGACAGTGTTCATTCTATTTTATTTTACGTATGAAATATATAGTTTTTTCAGCTTTTAACTTGCTATATATATATATATATATATATATATATATTATTTTTAACTTGCTATATATATATATATATATATTATTTTTTACACAAGTGTTAAGTTTATTGTTAATATTGTCAACTCCTATTTGCTATCATCAATACGATGGCACAGATTATAATCAACTCATTTTAGTATATAATTGATAGAGGGAACCACTAATTGCATTGAAATTTTTCAATTCTATTACTTAAGTAGAGATCTAGTGATAATTTTTTAAATGTACAAGTATATTGTCATGGTATTAATAAAAGATAGTATGAGTTGTTCAAGGATTCAACAATTAAGTTGTTGTAACTTGATTAGATCTACCCATTTTATTATCTAATAGTTTTTTAAATATATAAAATATTTATACATTTTAAATTATACTTGTATTTGGAGTTTGAAACTTTTCCTTAACGTTATGGAAGTATTTCTTGGAGAAAAAGAAGAAAAAAAAAAGTGGGTTTCTTTGTGTACTGCATTTAAACACATTATTATTAGTATTAGTATTACTGTTACTTTAAAAAAAGATTTTATATATATATATATATATATATATATATATAATCTTTTTATAGCAAGTAAAACCGCTTCTGAGACGCATATTAAAAAATTGTCTTTACCTTGATAATTGATATAAATTATAAATAGGCACACTCTTGAACTTCAATCCAACCAAGAGTCAAGAGAGACCTGGCCTAAATTAATATCCAACAAAAATACATATAATATATTATAAGCAGACCATTAATAATAAATATATATTCTGAGACTAAGGGGAATAACAACAGAAACATGATGAAATCAGTCCTCTGATGAATACAACCTGATAAGAGATTTCTATCGGTTCATTACTCACTCTTTGTTCTTTTCTTACATTGTATTTTTTTTTTTTTATGAAAATTTATCAAAAATAACACCTCTAAAATTTATAGTAACAAAATTAGCACCCTTAATAATATTGAATGTTTAATTTGAACGTAAAATATTAAACGGATTTAAATTATCGTTGTTCAATTTTAATTAAATGGGTGTTCAAAAAAAATGATATATTAATCAATTTTTTTAATTGTAAAAATATAAATTTGAATACAAAGAATGCTAGTTTTGTTATTACAAGTTTTAAGAGGCGTTAATTTTATTGTTTTTTTTTTTAAATCATCTTCTGTCTTGAGGATTATGAAATGTGCGCAATAATATTTTTAATAACATTAGTTGGGCGATGCTTATCTTAGGAATCACGACTTTAGATTTGGCACTTGTAAGAAATTATGCTCCATATCTTTTCTCTCGAAATTTGTTTAGGGGCGGACGATACCCTATAGCAATAGTGATAATTAAAAAAAAAAAATTGGATAAAAATATATTTTTGTGATAAAATAAAAAATTAAAATATTGTTACGTGAACCACTTTTACTTCTTAAAAAAAAAAAATTAAGTGAACCTTTTTTACTTAGCAATAGAGCTTAAGTAATAAATAAATAATTAAATTAAATTTATGTTTTTGAAATAATGATACGTCCCATTGAATTAATTTTTTTTTTTTTTGTTGTTGTTGTTGCTAAAAGAACCTTTTATCCCCCAAACAACACTTGAACTTGCCAACCTTTAGTTTGCTACTAACAACTTATGTTACTGAGCTACTAGACCATTGGAAAATTATTTGATGTGAACTCGTTCCTTTTCATAGAGAGAAGAAAAAAAAAATGGAAAGATTCATTCCTCTGTTTTCCTGGCGTAGTTCTTCCAATAGATTAAAATGCGTTTGAACACTTCGTCACAAATTTTCATCGACACTTTTTAAGAACAAATTATTATATTACATTTAAACATTTGTATTCTTCAAATATTTTTAGTATTAGTCATATTGTAATGTAATAATATTTGCTCTCAACGATGTATATGATGAACCTCATTTCTATTAATAAATAACTATCTGCATGTATAAATGTGTAATTAATTATGAAAAACATATTTTTAGAAATGTTTTATTAACAAATCAATGAGTTATTTAAATGCTTAGTATTACTCTAAAAAAAAAATGTTGGTTTCTATTCTCCCATCCGAATTTTCATTTGGTAACAAAGAATGAAATGTCTTACAAAAAACAATAAATCCATATTTTTTTTCCTAATATAATATAATTGTGAAGGTTTGTAAATTTAAGTGTACCATGGATTAAACAAATCTCAAAAGGTTAATAAAATTGATGGTTAATAAATAAGCATGTACTATTTTTTTTTTTAAATGTACTAAAGTCTCCTTTTTTATTAATAAAAGAAAACACATTCACACACAGGTGACACTTGAACTTAGATTTTTGTTAAGAGAATTAGAAATCTTACTACTTAAACTTGGATTCCTGGTGAGGAATTTGTGTTCGAGTGGGACTCGAACTTGAGTTCCCTTCTTTTTTATTAATAAGCATGTATTATCTTAATTCTAAGGGTATTAGCCTTATTAGGGAGGGGATTTGAAAATAGATTGTTTCTCTAAACTTTATATAGAGAAGAAAATTTTAATCTATGTGAGACTTTCTAGAATGGAAATTTTCTCTTTACCTCTAACAATAATAATGCAAATATCCATATAATATAATAATTGTAACACGGCATTTATGTGAAAGCTAATATAGCCGACATTCAAAGGTATGATCAACACAATTATGTACTCTCTTAATACATCTATAAAACTTAAATGCCTTTTTATTTATTTATTTTGAGTGAATTTGAAACAATAAAATACTCCAAGAGGAAATAAGAAGAATGATTTGTATCAAAGAGTTTAACCCCAAAAGACTAACCGAATTTTAGAGATAGAAAGATATTTATATTCTCTATTATAACAACCACTCAATATTTCAAGAAAACGTGTATGCATGTGATATTTCATTAATATGGAAAATTTTCTAGTAAATTCAATCCATTTTTGGTTCACAAACAAACTTGTTATATATTATGATTTATAAGTTAAGATGAACTAATTGATAAAATAATATTTAATTTTGGTGCAGTGGAATATCTTATATTTGAAATAGGGGATACAAGTCTTAAAGTCTTAACCACAATTACAAAGTGTACCAAGTAATATGGATCGATTACTTAAAAAAAACGTTATTAAAATTGATACATCAAAACTATAAATTAACCATTTATTTTCATTTGTTTTACTTTTTTAATTCAATTATCTTTTAACTGTCTCAATCATGAGTTTTTGCATGTATATGTGGATGATGTGTACCAATATAGGGGATGGCTCTGAGAGGTGAAAATGTAAAATGCATGCAATCGCTCAAGTTAGGTGTGAAATATTTTTTAAAAGAAGTTTTGGTGAAAAACATGCCAAAAAGCTAGAATAGCCGATTCCAAAGTTAAAGTAAAGTAAAGACTTATAAATAAAAAATTTAAGAGATCGATAAAAAGTTGTGATTTAATAGCATGTAATTTATTTAAATATGTAAAAAATTTAAAATTTAAATTCGATTATTTAAATATATAAATAGTATAATTATTTTTAATTATTTAAAAAAAAATTTAAGCAAAGACAGAGAAAAATTTAACCAAGATAAAACAATAAAGAAAGGAAAAGCTTTTCACATGACCATGTATGGCAAAGAACTTTTGATTAAAAAAACAAAAGACAGAAAAAGTTCCTTGTCAAACTTCAAAAGCCGCCAAGGCTTTATTGATACTTTGATAGGGTGCCGGGTGCCCAAATATTTTCCTCATGTTTTTCGAGAAAACTCTGGAAGGTAGATATACAAAGTAAATAACCAAACTATAGATAGATGCTAGTCTCTTTTTCTTTTTTCCTTCCTTTTCTTTGCTTTCATGAATAAAGATAACTGATGTGTCCTAAAGTACTAGTAAATATAAACTAACAAAGGAAGAACGCAGCTTGAAGCCTTTAATCCACTTGAATTTGCTCATCTCCTTTTCGCATGGAAATGAGAAGTCAGTGCACATAGTAGCTAATTTCGAACTAAAATTAACTTCTTATTTTTTTTTTCCCTTTAAATAACTATACACTAGTCATGCGCTACTGAAATTCTAAGACCTTACAACTCTATAATTTTACAATTGAAGAATAAAATTATCTTGTTAAAGTTCTGATCGGAATTAGGAATATAAAACAAAAACAATTGTTATTAAAATAGGGTTATCTAAAATATGATTATTGTTATTATCGAAGATATATTTAGTTATAATTTAAATATTTATATTTATCGTTTATATTATTAGATAGGTTATTTAGTATTATCTCAGTTATCATTTTAGTCGTATAAAATAAGACGTAGCAATTAGCATTACAATTGATGAAAAAACTTGAATTATGAATTATTATCAACCTTTCCCCGATTATTATATTTATTTCTCTCCTTCCATTCTATCTCTCTTCCACACTTGTATTCAGCATTACCTTTAGCATCAAATATTTTTAATAAAACTCTCCAACTGGTTTTCATTATTTTTTAAACAAAAATTTAAAAGCTCCTCACAAAATAAGATTAAATTATACCAACATTTACGATCTAGCTTGGAATAGCTTTATTTCACAAGATATTTTGATCATATCATTCAATTTTTAGACATATACCCATTCAAATTTTCAATTTTACATACCCATTTAATTTCTTCTTTCTACACTGATATGTGACCTTTTTTACACCCAACTTTACGGTACAAATTTCGCTTAACTCATGGTATGCTAAAACTCAACCTAAGGTGGGGTAAGTTCCATATTTATTGTAACGATATGTTTGTTACATAGTATTAAAGATCTTAATTGCATAATTTTTATAGAATCATACGTTTGAGTACAAAATTAGATCGTATTATATAGTATGAAAATAACATGATTATATAAAAAATTTATACGACCAAAATGTGTGAGTCTAAATTGTACTGGACACTTAACTTAATTTGTCTAAATTTTTAATTATAAAATTGTGTCCCAATTTTTTTGATTTCAAGTTAAAATAAATTTTTTTAAGTAATAAAAATAAAAATAAATATTAATTTAAATAAATTTTATAATAAAAATATTTTTTAAATATAAATTAATTTATTAAAATATTTATACTTAAATTTTTTTATTATATTCTAAAATTTATTATTAAATAATATATAATTTAATTTAATACGATTATATTTCACATTCGTATAATTCATCAAACATAACTCTCAGAAAGTCGGATAAGCTAGCAGCAAAAGGTGGCGATCGTAGTTTCTAGGTAAATGAATAAAATTGTGTTAGATTCAAGTTCAAATGTGAGAGAATATATCCACCACATAATTAAATCTTGCCTACCCGATCACATTATGTTTTTTAATAAAGGATTGCGACGTCTGAGGTAAGAATATTTCGTTATAGATTACGTGAAAACATGTCTAGCTTATTTCACGTGAACGTATTATTTAAAGAATAACTTTTTTTAAATAACAATTTAATGCATACTTTAATACATATTACAATTTATATAGTATAATTTAATTAATTTTTATTTATAAATGATCACAAAATCACTTCTTAAACTCACATTTAAACTTTACATTCAATCAATAACTAACACGTTATTTAATACATATCACAATTTAATACATAATTAATATTTAAAAATGAAAAGTTATTAATTAATCTTAAAATAAGTGATATGTTGTATTATAAAACATCGAAATACAAGAATAATGTGACTATTATTTTAGAAAACTCAACTGCTCTTGATAAAGAGAACCTAATAATGAATCACACTATGAAAGGGGACAAAAAGGTCAAACGAAAGGAGCCATCTCAAATTTTCTACATCGATATAAACGGGCATTGATGAAAATAATAATAATAATAATAATATTGAGATCTTCGCTTGCTTCGTGTCACCAATATCACAATCCTCGTCTTGACAAGTCTCCAAGCATCATTAATGGGGGCCAGCGCCACACCATAAACGGAATTTATGCTACACTAGGGGAGTCGATAATTGCATCTTTAATAAATGCCGGAGAGGAAAATAAGAAAAAGCTAAAAATCATTGAGTACGCCTTTGTAGAGTCAGTTAACTATCATCAAGACTTCTGAGTCGGTAAACGATCCTTAACATATTTTTCATAACTAAAGCGATGTGTTAAAAAAATTCTTGAGAAGAGCTCAAAAATGATGTTGATTGTTCAACCAACTTCGTTGACGTATACTGAGAAGAATAAACCATAAACTTAAAAAGAATATGGAGAAAAAATGTCGAAGATACTTGTTTACTTTCCGTTGGAATTTGAATGCTTAGGGAAAGGCCAGAGATTTACCAGGCGCTCTAGCACGGATGCACTTTTTGAGAAATAGCCCGAAAATCCTGCAGGTGTCGAAGGTGGAGGAAAATCTTCGGCTGGCATGGCAAATAGGCGAATCATTTTCTCCATTTTTTCTAAGGTAAGACATGACCCAACTTCTTGCAGCCTCTCTGGACCCATTATCGGTAGTGTGTGCTCTTGGTGCAGTGAAGTTGCCTCACTGTCGTTCTTCTGCCATGAGACAGAAAACAGAGCTTTGCCAGTCAAGCAATAATAATAAAAAAAGAGCACTATACTTTCCTTCAATTAACGATGACTTTAATTAATACAGCTGGAAATGCATTACCTCTAGGGGGGATAAATCTGCGCCACGACTGAATGTCAACTCAATGCGGAATCTTTTTGGGTCTTCTAAAGCCACCTGCAATTCAATTTTATGAAGGCGTATCACTAAGCATTTTGGGTTTGTAAATATTTTGCAGATGTCGTTTTAATTATAATTGTTAATATGGCCGCTAGTTTGACAAACTAGAAATCACGTTTAGATTTAATCAGTCTGGAGTGAATAACCCACCAATTTGAATCAAGGATCAGGATATTTTCCCACCCAGTATAGCCGTATTCTTAAGTAGAGCATACGACTACAGAACCAAAACCATAAATCTATTGCCAGGCTAAGTAGTCTAAATTATGAATCCATTACCTAAATCATCCTCACCAAAAGGATACAGTTTTGCTAGGAGGATTACTAGAGTTGAATCAGTCACCTAGTTTCCTATTTTATCATTCTGAAAAAATCAATATATCTGGCAAGTTGCATGGGATTAAACAGCCAGCATGTCACAATATTAACAGTCACACTAATTGGTCCGTGCCCGGTCATATACACAGGTAAATATTTTGCATAACAGTTACCTCGCAAAACCGCAAGTTTCATACCTCTGTATTCTCGAACAATCTGATAACAATATGACTCATATAGTCAAGCTCCTTAGTCTTGAAAAGCCTCTCCATGGCACCCTGGCATACAAGACTATCCTCACCTTGGAGGGATTCATCCAGGTTACAGTAACGGAGAACATTCATAAGAGAATGAATATGTGATTCCTGTCATTCAGACAATACTCATTAAATTATAAAGCACAAATCCAGAAAGATAAAGTATACCTTTTGCATATATACTGTTAGGTAAAATTATTGCAGTTGTGCACCATTAAGCTATTAGGTTTAAATATAATTTCAGCTCACCACTATGAACTTTATGTTAGTTTTCTATGTGTATGTAAAAAAAATATCAAACTTCAATAAAAGTACAAAGGGAAAAAATCTCGTCATATGAACAGTGATAAAGAAGCATGTTCCAACAGAAAAATAAAGAAAAAATAATACTACTAATACTTGGGAAAAATAAGATCCATAAACTCGAAAAAATAACAGGAGAAAACAAATTTCTTCTTCTCCATTGGAGAAAAACGAACTCCTGTTCTCTTTCAGTCATAAGGGAAATAAAAAAGGGAGAAGACAAAAGAATAAATATCATTGATAAGAAAACAAGAATAATTTTTCTTTGCATAACTTCTTTTTCTTTTTTTTGGGTAAGGAACTTATTTTTCTTTCTTATGTGTGTCTGCACACATTTACGTAATTTAGTTTAAATGCAAATGAGGGCTTAATGCCAAATAACCGCCAGAGAACTAACATAACAAGTGTGAAGATATAACTAACAATTCTAATTTATAATGCCGTCAAGATTAGCTAGCTACCTTTCTTATAACAAACCAAACATTCATACAAGACTCTGTCATTTCCAGCTAATTGCAAAGAATACTGAGAATAATTGCAGGAGACATTGAAAATCATACATTCATTTAATCATAATGGCACAAGAAACAACAGAAATAAGAGAGTTAAAAGCTTCTGTCTGGTGGTGCTTTAACATTGTAAATGACAAAGAAAGCTAATACTCACAGATGTAAAGTAAAGGCGAGTTCGCACGTGCCTCTCAGGTGTTTTGACATTTGCATACCTTGAAAGAAAATGAGTACAATTAGTTGTAGCTTTATGGATGATGTAACTGAAGATAATAAAAAAAGGCTCAATACCCACTTTGGATCCAGGCGATATTTAGTCTCTTTTTCATCATCGTCATCATCCATTGATATGTCACTGGTGCTGCATCTTTTTGAGTCATCGTTCTTGGTGTAAATCTTTTGCATATCACAGGTGCTCAATCTTCTTGACTCATCACTCTTAGTTTTAACCTTTGATTCACACTCATTATACTTCTTGTCAGTCTTTGTCAGCTCTGAAAACTGTTCCTGGTTACTTTTTAATTCAGCAACATTTAAAGCTTCTTCTTGAGTGTTTCGCAGATCAATCAAAACTTTACCCAATAGACGTCGAGCAATCTGCAACAATATATCAAAGTATAAATTAAAGTTCAAAATTTAGGTAATCACAGAAGATAAAGTAGCAGAAGGAAGATTACCTTCGATCCAATTTTGAGCTTCTGATTCGGATTGATCCCATACTCATTTGGGATGACACCATCTGCAAGTTGCTGCAATAACAACACAACTAAAAATGTAAAATAGGCTGTCTCATCTCTATCTCATATCCCATTTAGCGACTCTAATGGGCTCATAGTACAATATTATCTCATTTCTTTAAATATCATCAATCTCATTTAGATCATGACCTTAATGTGCCTAATTTAAGCATAATGTTGTATCATTTTTCTCATTACACTCACATTATAAATAGTCATGCATCATATTTTTTATTGTTTTTATTTTTACTTGTCTCATGTAGGCTCATTAGAGACAAATGAAATATCTCAATTAGTACAATCTTATTACCATCTTATCTCATTCAAAATTAAGTTAGACAAGATGAGTTTTGAAAACTAATTGGTTATACTTATACCTATGAGTTTCCTTACCATCTTATCTCAATTTACACCTTTAAACACAACCGAAAGACGTTGGATAACTTCGGTCACAATTTAATATAATCCAAGAGTTGGAATTCAAATTTTACAACCCCCCCTCCAAGCCAGAAAAGTTGTTGGATAGATTCAAGAGAATCCTTTACTATTCAATTAGTTCTGTCAAGATGTAAAACATGTTTCCACTACTGTGCGTTTCTTAAAAAAATGAGGTAAAAGGTTCTTGAAGCCGTAGACATAGCCCATAAGATATATACAAGTTTCATTCACTGGTGCATATGATATTTTTTGCAACATTAGAAAACCATTCACCCACACTCTCCAGGGAAGCATTTTTATAGAAGCTATTTTTTCTGTACCTGGGCAACTTTGAAGAGCTCATCCAACCCTTCTAGATTAAGATGAGTATTGTGCAGAAGATCATATCTGCCAAACCACAAGTCAAAATAGCATAAGTCAAACAAAGGAAAGAAGCATAAAAGTTACTGGAGTCCAAGAAGTTCCTTGTAAATAAACTAAACTAAGCAACTGAACTTGATCCAGAGCATCTCTATAATTTATTCTGTTTTTCATAAGATATTAATGCAGAATTTATTTGATTAGAGCAATTGTATAGTAAAACCATACAACTTATATGAAGTTAGAACTAAAAAAAGATTGGAAATGGAGAGCTGTAGACATGCAACAGAAACGAATGTAGGATGTAGGCATTCAATTCCTAAAGATGTAGGGAAGTTTAAAAAAATTTATAGGTCCAAATAGCTTCAAATCATGGCCATAATGTGGCCAACCTTCCTAACGTGGGGTTTCCCCCCCTCAAATAACAGAATTTTGACGAAACCTTCACTTTCTCCAAAGTAACACATTCCTAGATGAAACCCACTTTATGAAAACCCTCATTCAGATGAAACCCCACATTCATCTGATGAAGTATACTTCATTGCAATGAATCTAGTCCACTTCATCTTGATAAAGTTCAAAGGACGAAGGTCACTTCATTTGATGGTCATCGGTCGGCCAACCGCTGGTCAACATGCCAAGGATGGGGAGAGGGGAAGGAATTAGGGAGAATTGACACCTTCATCTACCACTTTGTGTAATTTTGAAAAGAATGTAGTTTTTGTAAACTCAACTGTGGTGTTTTGAGAAAAATGTAAATTTATGCATCTTATATGGTATATTAGGAATTATTTTGCATACAAACCACTGGTAAGAAGAGCCCAAATGATAAAAAGAAAACTTACTTGCATGAATCGTAAACGTCTGGAATTTGTGTGATATCAAAACGCCTGCAAGTAAATGCACAATGTTAGTAAAGCTCCATAATATCCAATAGTAGTAATCCACCCTGGTTTCAGCAATAAACGAATTTCAACTATAATACAATTGCATTCAGAGTGTAAAGTAATAGTATTGAACATAGAGAGTCTAGAAAGAAAAAAACAAATCTAATCCAAAGTAAAAGGGATCTATTTAAAATACTATGCTCTTTTACACGCAGCAAAGATGTAACACAAACATCAGGCATTACCATCATCATTCAAAATTGGCAAACAACTTACTCTTTGCGCTCATTATACAAGTCTCTTTCGAGCTTTCTCCAGCGAGCATACATCAACAGGAATCCCTCACTACCACATGGTAATCCAGAAGCAATACGATCAACATCAATATTAGTTTTACCCAGGGCCTTAGCTTGGTCATAAGGGGGAATCACATCAAAAGAGCTTGTCTCTGCAAGTTTCTCATCTTCATCCTTGGCCAGCAGTCTTACTTGTTCAGTAACCTTCTTTGTCAATTTTACCTATCAACCAGAGAACCAAATATTAAATAACATATGAACAAGTTCTCCTGAACAAAAAAATAATGCAACTTGATTATAGAAGTTACTATTTGTAGCATATGAACACTGAAATAAAACAGACAGGATGGGTATTGTAACAGCATAACTATACTAAAAGTGAGTGGTCAAGATACACAGTAAGTCAATAAGTAATGAGAATTAAACCTTTCCAGTACCAAAAACATGGCTCTTAATGCATGCAAAATCTGTTACAACCTTGAAACAATTTAACACAGATATCACCAGTTCACCACTTGGACAATGCGATTACCAATTTGGGTAGAAGTTCATAAGGATTTAACGGCAAGCCAGCTCCGTCAGTCATCCAAGGAGGAAACTCGTTGCTATGAGATCTCTTTGCACCAGAACTCATAATCTCGTTCAACCTAGACTGTGAACGAATAATGAAAATCATCACCAGGGATGAGAACAAATTAAGAGTGCACTTCAAATTTAACGAATAGACCAAGAAGTAAAGTCTACAGACTAGAGAAACTGAAGTAAAAGAAAAATTAAAGATATTTTGTTTAATATTTACTTCTCTCTTGGTTTTCTAGATTACCATAGCGTTTTTTACTTTCGAGTGCCTACAATAGAAAGCTCTTCCTTCCATAATTTGGGGATTTGAATATTTGATTTATTAAATATTTAGTTGAAAAGTGAGAATCCTTCATATTAAATATTCTCTTCCTCTATCCTTCTCCATCTTCCCCGAAAGGATTACATACCAAGTTAGTAGGTGATTTTAGAAAATGTACATTTTAATCTAACTATTTGAAAATTGTTTTAACTTGATCAATAAATTAATGAAAAAGTACCAAATTATATCATTTTGAACGATAAATTGAAGAAAGTTCACCTTTTTAATTTTTAATCATTTTTTCTAGCATGATCGATGTTATTTTTTGACGGTGATGACAGATAACAGTGATTTAAGTGCCAATGGAAAGCCCATGCTTACGATAATTTTTATTGTAGAGAAATGCACACAAGAAACATCTACTAAGGAATGAGAAAAATGGGTCAAACTCAACGATACAAGTAGGCAATAGGTGAGTGAGTCTTTCTCTTGGGCAGTTATGTTACTCGAATTTGATACAAGTGTCAGATATGGCTATGTATCCAGATATTGGATTACTAGTTATTAAAATTTTAGGATATGAGGACGTGTGTCTAATTTTTGACACGACACTTAACACGAAAAAAAAAAACTGAGTAAATATATTATTTAGATAACTATGTTTACACAACTAAGATAAGATTACTATTAAATCATAACAAGTAGATAATTAATTTTATTTTTCCAGCAAACTTCGGTATGCCCTTTTCAAGTGTGTCTAGACGAGTCCGATATAACAAGGGAAATATTGACAAATATCACATACCAATGACAATGTCTTGCCTTGTCGACACTGATACATAGGGGAAAAGATTCGAGTCAGAGTAACATATAAGGAAAGTATTGGCTTTTCAGTCAACGAGAGTATATGAAAAAAAATTCCTAGCTGGAAGAGTTTGACAGTGCTCTTGTCCTTTACAACGAGGTCCAAGTGAACCAGTGACGGAAAGATGTGGTAAACTATTGGAATCCAGAAACACAGTTTATGATGAGAGACCTTCATGCGTCACCTCAAGAAATAAGACCACCACCAAATTCTTCTCGCCAAAGAATTAACGCCTAACTTGTCACCATTTACCGCCTCATACAAAAGAAAACACTAATCAACCCAGATTGTATACGGTTCTTCGGCAAGAATGGAAAGAGAATAATAATAAAAATTATGAATAAATTGAAACAAATTACTATTAAAACTATGTTATTTGGCATTTTTTTTTAAATCTGAATTAAATTGAAACCAGAACTAAAGTGTAACTTTTTCAAAATTAGTGACCTCAAATGATGCCCCACCCCCTAAACCACAAGTTATGAGTAAAATAGTATCACCGTGACTCTACTGCACCACTATTCTACCTATGGATGTAAATTCGGGTGGAAAGGCCAGCTCAAGCCAGAAAATTCGAGTTTAGGCCGTGAAATGACAGACCATGTATATTTTCAAGCTATCATATTTGATTTTTCAAACTAAATACAAACTTAAAGCCCAATCTTAAAACATTTGGATAGATTCGGGCCTGACTTTTTTGAACTTTAAATTGTGTTAATCAATGCCCGAGTCTAAATACTGCAAGATATTATAAAATAATGACAAAAATATTCAAAATTACCTATATTTTATAAAATTTAAATTTAATTAACATTTCTAACCGAGTTTGGATTGAGCTTGTAGAATAAATATTTGCTCTTAAGTCAAACCTTAAAATTATTCAGGTTGAACTCGGCTAGACTTAATCGAACTAATCAGGTTTCAAGCCAGCTCAGATCAAACCAAACCAGATCATTTCGGCTTTGATTGAGTTAGACTAAATGTACAACCTAATTCTACCACCACTAGGGTGAATACTGAAAAGGATCCATTCAAAGTATAACAGGTGCATCCCACAATGCATCTAAGATGAAATAGATTCCCACATTTATTGCCCGATCAGATATCACCATACAAGTGAAGATAAAGTCCAGCACTGAAGTGGATTTCGTTAAATAGAAGTACTTGATTTCCATTTCTCCTTGGATTTCTACCCCAACTGATTATTTCCTAATTCTCGGTTGCTAATCTATCTTACATCAGTAACCTTGCTCATTACTTTAGCATGAAAATTCATGCAACTTCCAAAGACACACACACCCCACACAGATGATCAAGCACTTTTGAGGTAAGTTAGCAAGAAAAACCTTGGTTTCTTCCATTTCAGTACTAGCATTTTCAAGTCCGTCCAGCATAGAGGAATCCTTACTTACAAGGGAAACCTGAAAAAGAGTATGATAAAATCAGTAAGCCTCAACCTAGAAACACAATCCAAATTCTCTCAAGAAAAAAGATAATTCACCAGGATCGGAGTTAGTTGCCCTTCTAAATCGAGAAGTCCTTTGGCAAATGCAGCTGCAGACATCTGTCAACAAATACTTGTCATGTAAGAATGATGACCAAATGAAGGATTGATGAACATAATTAGAAAATAGCATAGCGTGCATTGGAGAACAAACGGAATAAGTAAAGGATGTATCGATGTTGAAGAAGTTGTACCTGCACACGGCCCTCGTCAGAGCTATATATTTTAAGATCATGACGATATGTACTATGGAGGCGAAGCAGGCCAGTTCCTTCACCTACAGATGCATAAGAAACTTATCATGAACTCACTTCAAGTCTGGATTTGACTTAGGACGCCTATGCTTCCCTTGAGAGAGTAGAAGGTCTATGGGAAGATATTTGAATGAAATCTTCATCCTTCTATACGAGCAATCACTAACTTAAGTCTATAAAATTATTTTATTGCATCTAATCACATGCTAGAGAAAGATAAGATAGTGCTTCGCCTTGACACAACACCCACTACTAATTTTCATATTATCAAAAAGCTACAGGTAGAAAACACTAAGTTTGTAAGGTTACCATTCTAACTAGAGCAAGAATATATAAGCTACAGTAAAGTTCTAGTCAATTAACGCTGGTACAAGTAAAGTGTGCTGATGGACAATTTTCTATCCCCCTCTGGTGACGGCAAAACATTGAAAAAAAAAGAATAAAGGTGAAGCTGCTTTCAGACAATAAACATGACCTAACCTGGATACACATTGTTTCGAAAATATCTACCAAGTTCTTCAGCCTGAAAATATGGAGAGAGAAAAAAAGTCATCAAAATTCTATACCTACGAAAAACACCTAAATTTTTTTATAGAAAATGAAACTATATCAGCACCTGCTTTCTACCAGCATGTGTAAGGACGCCCCCATATTTAAGAACCATTAAAGCTTCAACAGGCCGTTCTTCTTCTTCACAGCTGCTTCTTCTTACTTTAACCCACCTGAGTGGTTTCAGTTGAACCTTCCTATAAATTCCAGAGAAATGTCCACCCTGAAAATTAATATATGAAGTTTAGGAGTATGCTGACGTTTGAAAACAATTATCGAGTAAATCTTAAGTAAAACCAACCTATGTACTGATCTTTGGACAATTTTGTAGCCAAACAAATCTTTTGAAAGGAAAAATTTACTAGATCAATTTAAACTAGCAGACCTCTTCAAGAACAGCTTTAACTTGTCGAAGCTTTTCAGCATGCTCAATGTCTTCTGCTTCAGTATCACTTTCTCGATCTGGTCTAGATAATGTACAGGAGTCATCATAATTCTGAAAGACTAAAGATGTCTTTATTTAAAATTAATTTACAAAAGGATATGTTTACAGTTATATGTTGGACAAAAACAATCAAAGTTTAACATTAGAGATAAGTCCACTTTAGTGCTTGAGCAAAGCAAGAACTAACAATGGTATACTGGTTTGTCTCAATAACTTCAAAATTGTTGTATATCTGTGAATCCCTTAACATGTTTGATCAATTTAAACGAAAATGTAAGATTTACAATTCATGAACATGCAATTCAACCCTTCCTCTTTTAGATGGGCACAAGAGAATCCAATGGTGAACATTCGTATGAAGTATACTCACAAACCAATATTTAGTGTATAGCAATACCTATTACAAGGTACGAGCATACGAGTGGCGTCTAGAAGATCTTGTAATTGAACAGCGCTTTTCAGTTTTGTCTACAAAACAGAGACCCGGGCAGTTTGTATTAGACTATACGACATATCAAGAGAAACCAAACAACAGAACTAAGAGTAAGAATAGTCACTTCAGATCTTGGCCGACCGCCATTGTACTTTAACATCAGATTTAGCAGCTTTTCTTCAGTAACCTTCAGCTTCACCTTCTGTTTTGGAGTTCTATCACCACTGTTCAAAAGCATGACAAGGCTAAGAAGGAAAGCAAATCATTCCAGACAAACAAACAAAAAATAAGTGATGCGTAGAACATACTGACGAATAACAGCAATCACACATCGTAGCTCCTCCGACTGTCCAAATGTCCCAATGATTCCACTTCCTTGCCGAGTTAAACCCTCAGTTAGTTGACTCTGTTCATTTACTTTCCATGGTAAGGTTGGTGGAATTGCTGATGAAAGATTAGGAGCTTTAGCATCTAAAAACATCTTTCTAAGAACACAAGTTGCATCATCATAATACCTGTATGGGGAAAAACATGTCTACCATAAGAAAGCAACACAACTGATTTGTATGGTTTGTGACACTAGTAAGGTCTATATGGTGTGTGACACTAGTAAGGTCTAAAGCAGCAAACAGATGAAGAGCCCTTTTCAACCTTTCAGTCTGTGATTGCAAAAGAAAAAGGAAAGCCCCAGAACAAAAACAAAGGAAAAGAAAAATCCTCTTTGACAAGGTCTAAATAGTTATTGTTGGGTCTGGTAAAAGACATCAAATAACTTATTGGTATGTGCTTGTATCCTTGTGAAAGAGCCAACCAGGATCTTTAAGTAGCTCGAGGTTGTAAGCCCATTTCAAGTTGAGGATTAAAATTATATGCATTAATTCTCTATTGTTCTAACCTACTTTTTCTCTCTTTGTGCTTTTGAGAAATAATAGATGTTTTATTAATTTCAAAATCATACATTTTACATAATATGAGACTCTTTAAATAGAAACTGTACAAATCTAGAATATCTAAATAAAATAAATAAAACAAATGAAAATTAACAAAATATTTACAGTTGTACAAAAAATATTTAATGATTAAATATTCACTGTTATAACAGAATATTTTGAATACTCTGAATTTTAAGTTTTTCTAATTTTATGGGATCTCCACACTCCCTCTCAAGTTAGATCATAGACGTCAATTATGTCCAACTTGCTTTTAAATTTATCAAAGCTCTGTCTTGGAAGTCCTTTGGTGAGAATGTTAGCACTTTGTTCTTGGGTCAGTATATAGGTCATGCAAATAATGTCACTTTTAATTTTTTTTTTATAAGTGTCTGTCAACTTTCACATGTTTTGTTTGATCATGTTGAACTGAGTTGAAAGAGATGTTAATAGCTGCCTTGTTGTCGCAATACATTATGAGTGGAGTTTATGTTTCGACTTGTACAATAGCAAGTTGTAGATCTTCTATCTTCAATTGAGCCTGCCAAGTCAACATCTGAAAAAATCTCTACTTTTCTTCCTCTTTTTTTTTAAAGAGAAGCTCCTTCCCTGGGGAGCCTTTAAGATATCTGAGAATTCAATACACAGCTTCCAAATGGACTTCTTTCAGAGAATGCATATGTTGGCTCACAATGCTAACAACAAATGTGATGTCTGGTCTTGTATGTGATAGGTGGATTAATTTTCCTACCAATTTATAATCTCTCAATTTCTACTGGTTTGTCATCACTCTCAAGTCGTTTACCAACCTCAACTGGTGTATCAACTGGTTTGCTACATCAACTGGTTTTCTACCGAGCATACTTGTTTCTTTTAGTAAGTCAAGGATATATTTTCTTTGTGAGACACTTGTATCTTTTTGAGATCGAGCAATTTTCATTCCTAGAAAATATCGCATTTGGCCCAAGTCCTTTACTTCAAACTCAGTGGATAGAACCTTCTTCTACCTTTCTATTTCAATTGTGTCATCTCCTGTGAGTATTATATCATCAACGTACATAATCAAGATGGTTTTCAATCCACTCTTAGAATGCCTAAAGAACATTGGGTGATCTGACCGTCCTTGTTAATACTCTTGATTTCGTAATACCCTTGCAAACGTGTCAAATCAAGCTCTTGGTGATTGTTTGAGCCCGTAGAGGAATTTTCTTAGTTTGCACGCTATATTTTGTTTGTCTTTCTCACAAAAACCAGGTGGCTAGGTCAAAAAGATTTCTTCGTCTAATACCCCATTAAGGAAGGCATTCTTGATGTCCAATTGCTGAAGAGTCCAATTCAAATTCACTACTAATGAGAGTAGAACTCGAATAGTATTCAATTTTGCGACTGGAGCAAAAGTTTCTGTATAATCAATTCCATATATTTGAGTGAATCCCTTTGCTATTAGGCGAGCTTTATATCTGTCAACTGTACCGTCTTCTCTGTATTTTATAGTAAATACCCATTTGCACCCAACCGATTTTTTTCTTTCAGTAAGTCTACTACATCCTATGTTCCATTATTTTTTAGGGCTCGTAATTCTTCCATAACTGTTTCCCTCCACTGTAGTATCTCTTAGGCTTCATTAATATCTTTTGAAATTTTTGTCTTGTCCAGATTAATAGTAAAAGCATAGAATTTGAGTGATAAATGTTTATAGGACACAAATTTTGATATAGGATGAAAGGTGCATGTTTGCCACTATTTTCTAAGAGCAATGGGTAATTCATCATTAGATTTAGAGTTACTGGGCCATTTGAAGGTTCAAGACTTATCGGATCCATCATCGAGTCTAAGTCTTGTAGTGCATCGAACACAAATTTCCCTTCGTACTTTGATTTTGGTTTCTTTGAATAAACAAGTAATTCTTTACCAGACTGTGTGTCTACATCATTTCCTATAAATAGCATAATAGAACAAAGAGGTGAACTAGGTTCAGGAAGGAGAGATGTAGTGGGTTGAGAATTGGGATCAGGGCATGTAATGGGTTCAAGACTAGGTGCAGGAAATGAAAGATCAAAGAAACAAAACTGATCTTTACTCATGTTCTCCCCCTGAAGAGAAGTTTTGGATGAGTAGTAAGGGATTGACTCAAAGAATGTCACATCAAGACTAGTGTATATAGATCTAGTAGTGGGATCATAACACCGATATCCTCTTTGAGTTGGCAAATACCCAATAAATACGCATTTACGCGCATGGGGGTATAATTTTTCCTGATCATGGGTATAAACATGGACAAAGACAGTGCATCCAAATACTTTGAGTGGAATATCATGGATGAGACGGGATATGGGAAAACTGTTCTTGAGTATTTGGATAGGTATTTTGAAGGATAAAAAGCAAATAGGCATTCAATTTATTAGGAAGGCAAATGTAAGGACGGCATCACCCTAGAACATTTTTGGCATATTTGTGGTAAACATGAGCGTCCGAGCAACTTCTAGGAGGTGCCGATTTTTCAATTCAGCAATTCCATTCTGTTGTGGAGTATATACACACGAAGTCTGGTGAAGAATACTATGACTTTGTAGGTAATTCTTGAGAGGCTGGTTGATATATTCAGTACCGTTATCAATATGTAAGATTTGAAGTTGGGCTTGAAATTGTGTTTCGATCATTGAATTAAAATTGATGAACACATTGTAAACTTTGGTTTTATCTCTCAATAAGTATACCGAACAAACATGAGTATGATTATCAATAAATGTGATAAACTATTTTGTATAAGTACGATTAGGCGACCGAGATGATCCCCATAAATCGCTATGAATTATGAAAAATGGTTTTGAGGGCATGTATTTAGATTTTGGAAATGAAGTGCGATGATGTTTAGCAAGTTCACACATTTCACATTATAACTATAATAACTCTTTATTTTGAATAAGAAAAGGAAACAATTGTCTTAAATATGGAAAGTTAGGATGGCCCATTCTATGGTGCCATAATAATAATTCATTATTCTTAGGAAATGATGTAGAGTTACAATTGGTAATTTGATATCATTTATTCGCAATAGCTGGCTCAAAATAGTAGAGCCTTTCATGTTCTCTAACACTGCCAATCGTCTTTTCCAATAACAAGTCTTGAAATACACATGAAGAAGAGGTAAAATTAGCAAAGCAGTTTGTGTGGGCTGTTAATTTACTAATTGACAATAAATTATACGACAATTTGGAAACATGCAAAACAGACTCAAAAATAATAGTATCAGATATTTGTATCCGTCCTTTTCCCACAATTGGTGAAAGGGTACCATTGGCAATTTTAACTTTCAAATTTCCCACACATGGAGTATACGATGAAAAAAATTGGTGATTATTGGTCATGTGATATGATGCACCAGAGTCAATAATCCAGGAAGTAATTTCAGATATTGCATTTAAAACGGTTAAATAATTACCTTTGTGAGCTAATACACCAGAGTGAACATGAGAGGACTAACCCGATATTTGGATTTTTGAAAACATACTGTATAACTGCTCCATCTGCTCGGGATTGAAGAAATCATTCTGAAAGCTTGTGGCTTGATAACCTCGATTTTTAAAACTATTGTGGTTTCCAATCTGTAGGCTTTCCATGCAATTCCCAACACATATTTTGTAGCCTAATTTTTGGCAATGATCACACCACATACGTTTTTTTTTTCCATAATTATTTTGGGCTCTTCGAGACAATAGCCAATGTGACCCATTTTCATTGATTGGGCTAAAAGAATTAAAAAATTAAGGTCCACGGCCCATTTGGAGTTCAGTCAGGCTGGGCCTATTAACCCCATGCATGCCAGTTGGCCCAACCGGCCCATTATGAGCCCAGCGCAAATGCTCATAAAATACTTCTTTAGGTTTTCCAGCTCCAGCCAACCCGAGACCAGAGGGAAAAGACGCTAGCGCTGTTCCCAAGTCCTACACCGACCGCAGTTCTTGCGCCGTTAGTGGTTCTCGCGCCGTTCCCAGCCCAACGCCAACGGGATCTTCGCTGTTCACTCCACCAACAGTAGCGTCGAGCATCACCTCATGCCTCCTTTCCTCTCTTCTAATTTTAGAAAAAACTTCTCTTGTATTCGGTAATGGATTTCGGCTCAAGACCTGACTCCTCGCATCATCCAATTCTTGATTTAGTCCGGCCAAGAACTCAAGTACGCGCATTTTTCTTTAATTTTTGCTCGATATTTAACACTATCCGAACTATTTTTCCACTCTTCGTCGGTATTTAGATCCAATTCTTGCTATAATTCCAACATTTTTGTGTAGTAATCTGTGACACTCATACTGCTTTGTTTCATCTGCCAGAGTTGGATTTTTATCTCATATAAACGAGATGCATGTACACTATCGAAGTAAATCTCTCTGACAGCAGACCAAATTTCCTTAGCCATAGGGAGGAATAAATACGTCTTTCCAATCGAAGGTAACATAGAATGAACGAGCCATAAAATAATTATGGAATTTTCAGCTTCCCACTTCTAAATGCCGAGACTGTCCGTAGGTTGCTTTGCTTCAACGGTGAGGTAACACATCTTCCTTTTCTCCCAAATAATTAATTTAATTGACTGAGCTCATTCCCGATAATTTCTCCCATTGAATTTTTCAATGGTGAGTTGGAGATAGGAGGTTTTAGTTCCATTTTGAATTGTTGTTGCCATTTCCTCTATGCAATCAAAGGGGTGAGGCTGATCGGAATTTTCTTCCATTATTAATGAGCGTAAAGCTCTGATACCATGAGAAATAATAGATATTTTATTAATTTTAAAATCATACATTTTACAATAGAAACTGTACAAATCTAGAATATCTAAATAAAATAGATAAACAAATGAATATTAACAAAATATTTACAGTTGTAACAAAAAATATTTAATGACTAACTATTCATTGTTATAACAGAATATTTTGAATACTCTAAATTTTTTGTTTCCCTAATTTTATGGGATCTCCACAGCTTTCAACTAGATCCCTCATCTAGTTTCTCCCAAATTCCTATATCCTTCTCCAAATTTCATTTAATTTTCTCTCTTAATTTTCTTTTCCTTTACCAAATTTCTCAGCTCCTTCCTACATGGTCAACAAGGATTGCATAAACATGAATAGGATCCACTTCTCATATAGACTCTCAGCCAGATTGTACAACTATGTCTATACCAGTGCATCCAATATATCTGAGTGCATGGATCAAATGCTATTAAGATAACTTTGTTTTACTAATTAACTAATAATTCATCTTTGTCATCTGAGAAAAGATATATCACCTAAGATATGTTGAATAATACTTCTAAGGTAAAGGCATCACTACATTAACCAATATTGGTAAAGTTGACGTACAAGGCAATTGCTTTTCAAGATTTAAAACAATTTTAAAGTTCAGCAGAATAACTTCAGAAATTTATCTTATAAAAAAAACCGTCAGAAATTTTACCTAGGGTATAGATCGCAGATATTACCCTAACATATTTCATCATTTATGGAATTCCAAACCACAGCAAACATACCACAGACAGGCCAAAAACAAATTGTTACAAAATCAGGGGCCTTACTTGTAAGAGTTCTTAACAAAACTCCATCCATTCACATCACATACATATGAGCGTCCCTCACAACGCAAGAGATCAAACCCACCAACCTGCAAGCAAAAAAATAATTTGGTAATGAACCTTTGACATAGCACCCAAAAAAAAAATAGAGATTATGAAACAGAATAAGTATATGTACTTGGTCATGCCACATAATTATACAATTCTTGCCAATGCCAATTTTCATACGAATGAGAAAATAGGTATTAATTGGTGCAATTTTAGAAAATACTGAAGCAATTGACATGACAGTAAAATGACCCAAAAAAAAAAACAGGTATTATACTATTTATAGAGCTAACTGGTAAGCAGCCTGTAAAAGGACACATATAACACCATTATTCAAGGTAATCAAGTAGGACTAAAATTACTCAAATTTAAAAGCCGAGTTTATCATTTACATTAAACAAATATTCAAGAAGCTTAAAGGACAAAAATATAAATTACATTAAAGTACTCGCTAATGCAATGGAGGTAGTAAATAATAAAGGCAGCTCAATTTAAACTGCTCATATTTAGTCTTTATTAGAACCAACAGAGGAAAGAGGGAAAACAGAGTTAGAAGGAAAAGAAGAGAGGACTAATATTCATTCTTGACAAATTTATTCAGCCCAGGTAACAAACCATGAATGTCATCAATATTGCCTAATGCATTTAACTTAAAATGCAAATATTGACATCATCATTGTGTGAAAAGATTAAAAGTTTCAAATTGCCAGCAAGAAAAATAAAGACACGTGCTAATCATTGAAATGTTACCACCATCAAATGACATACCGATTGCCTAAAGGCAATGCAAACTTCCCTTGCCATTTGCTTCTCTGCAGGTGTTAGTAAGACAGGATATCTCACCTGCCAAAAAAGTAACATAAATAAGTTTCATAAACTAACGTTTTAATGGGGATAAAATACGCACACATATATATTACATATATGGGCTCATAATACATTATTACAATCAAGTTCCTGCTCACTACAGGCCATGCATGCCTCTCTATATAGTAGCTAAACGCGACACTACTCAATTCATTCAGAGGCTGAGTTGCTAAAGGTCAGCCAATTGGCGGAACTGTAGAAAAACTAAAAAATATATATTCGTGTCAAAACTATAATTATTGTCAAATATTATACTCAGTGGCAGGCCTAAAACATAACTCGGGGTGCAGCTTAAATAGAAAATTAATAAAATATAGAAAATAATTATTTTTAAACATTTTATTGCACAACTCAATGTTACTCTCAAGCAATTTTGGTAAGCTCAATGATGAATTTTAAATTTTATGTAATTTATAATGAGAATTAAAGTTTAGATAAACAATTTGAAATAATTCACTCATACGTTGCCATTTAACTTAAATAAATAAATGTGTATGTATTATTTTTGTACTAGTACCAAATAACAACTAACAAGGTCACAGACTCCACTATTCAAGTAAACAATAATTAAAAACTGATACTTTGATCAATATATACATGGGATTGTTAGTAAGAAAGATCCAAAGTAATTTTTATCTTAATGAAAGTGATAACTGATAACTCTAATTTATTAGAGTAATCTTAGATTTTATTTCTTAAAACTTGTTTCGTTATTTGAGAATATTTGCACATTTTGTTCATTTGGATATTATTTGTACATTTTTGAAAATGAGTGAACTCTTTTCTATTTAATATGAATTTATCGTGCAATTTCTGAAAAGACTTATATTTTGAAATTTATTCATGATAATTTCATATGTCAGCTTCGTAAAAAACAAAATGAACAAAAAAAGAAGCATTGGGCTTTTAATAAAAGGAATAAATTAATACAAGAACCTCACCTCATGTCAATTAAACTTAAAAGTCAACATATAAAAGAGGAGGAACTCATGTAAAGATTAGGGGAGAGAGGAGCAGAACAGTAGACGTGAAATCCAATTGTCTACGTTGTGCAAAGATCAAATTAGGAGGCTAATTCGCAAGGATTATTAGTGAGGAAAGTAAGAGAATTAGAGATTTTGTAATTCAATTGGTGGAAAACTTGATTAAAGGGGTTTTTTATTGACCTCTCCCTTCTTTTATTATTTTTTAATTTTCTTTCAATCTCTAGAACTCAATGGATATGGATTTTAATATTTATGAATTTATAATTGATTTTATGAATATAATGAGTTAAATATCTTTTAGCTAAAATTGTAGATGGACAAGTTAATGCAGTTTTTATTTTTCATTTATAAAAGTCTATGGTTTGCTTTGGTAAAAATGGTGCTAGTTATTCAAGTTTATTTTATTGTTAAATTCTTATTTGTAGCTTAATCACCAATTGATAGGATAATTAAATTAAGATTAATGCTAAAAATAATAGTTGATGTTGGATGAAGCTTGAATAATGTGGGTTTAATTTAAATTTAAGGATAAAAATTAAAGTTGCAACTAATATATATATATAGTTGTCTCACATAACCCAAAAGAATTAGTGCATAAAATAATGTTCTTAGATTCAGTTGTGCATATGAATGTATTTCATTGAGATGTAGGATGTATAAACATTGTATTAAAATTTGTGAATTCTAGTTACTGGTGCATTTTACCATAATATTGCCATAGCATTTGTGGTTTGACTGCATTACTTGTTATATTTGCAATCCCAACTGATTTACCCATTTGAGATATTTGTTGTCCTTTTTATTGAGCTTTAATTTAGTATTATTACTCTTGTCAACTCGTGCTTATTAATTTCTTTCTTATTTTATTTTATTACACAAAACATACTTATCAATTTTACTTCGTTAATTTTAATAATACTTTCTAATATTCCAATATCCGTAAGAACGATCTTTCTTATCATTATATTACTTATTTGTGACACTGTACTTGCGTAACATCTTATACACTTTTTAAACGACAATAACCCCCATTTAGATTTTTATACCAACATAAAAATTTATATCAATACCAATTTTAACTTAAACAAAATAATGTAATTCATTTAACGAATACAAACATATTGATCAATGTTTAAAGGATGGGAAGCCATGTGATATCGTGCCCCTCCTGCCTCCAAGCTAGGTCTATCAATGATTATATTGAAGTTCTTAATAGTTCAACTTGAGCTATTTTTTGTACCTCTAAGAGACACAAATCTCCTTTCCGATGTGACAATAATGCAAACAAATCATGCTACAGCTAACTAATGTTAAGGAAATCAAAAGATTACAAGAAACTAAGGATTGCATATTTTTATGACAGATAGAGTAGTTTATATTACATGTATTACTTACTTCCTTGCCATCAGGATTTCTCATCACAACACCATCAACAACAGGAGACTTCCTAGCCTCAGCATGTGCATATTCGGGACCAACTGTATACACCTACAAGTATTTGGAAAAATGAGAAAGCATCAACATATAGAGTCAAGATAAACCAACGAGTCAACGAATGCATAGAAGTGCCACGGAGCAACAAATTCTAGCATGGAAGAAGCACTAAGCAAAGAGGGAAAAAAGCAATGTCCTGGATATGCATGTATCTCAAAAATGACAGAGAGGATACTGTCAGAATAAAAAGCTTAAGACTAAATCAATGACTGATTCAGAATAAACAATTCTAGAGCAGAAGACAAATAGGCATTTTACATTAAGCCAACTGACAAAAAATCA
The DNA here is from genome assembly GCA_029378325.1 of Elaeagnus macrophylla. Taxonomy (NCBI): domain Eukaryota; kingdom Viridiplantae; phylum Streptophyta; class Magnoliopsida; order Rosales; family Elaeagnaceae; genus Elaeagnus; species Elaeagnus macrophylla. Next base: position 23,562,458 of record CM055646.1, on the reverse strand, counting down.
GAAGATCACTCACTTAGCTTGTGGAGCTCAAAATTTTAAATTTCAACTACGCTAGTACCATAGACTCAAATTAAAGAACCTTGACATCTGTTCCACCAGTGGGCATGAATTCTTCATATATATAGGAGCCTTCACGTCTCACTCTTCTAACTTCTGGATGGAATTCACTAGACCGGTTGCCAACCTGAAACAAAAATTCATATCAATGACAAGACGTAAGCATCACATTTTATCATACACTGACTAATTGATACATAAACCTATGTAAATTTTTTTTTTTAGTCAGAACATACACCTATGTATCAATCATAAATAAATATGCTTAAATATCGACTAAAAATTGTATTATGAGAATTAAATATGGAAATATCTCAATCGAACCACCAGACCACCCTACTGCTTAAAAACAGTTTAGTTGTAAAACTATAGCTTGAAGCCAATATAAAACTAAGTGAACATAGTCAATAAGGATGGGAAAATCAATGACCACTACAATTCTGTTTAGGCCAATAAAAACTAACTTCAGGCTGACTACTATATGTCTGTTTAGGCTGCAAGCTGGTATCAATGCTGATAAAATAAAATTTTCCCCATTTTTGTTCATGACAATGCATTAGACTCTCATATGGGAAAATCAAATAGTCAATAAGCATGTCATATAAACCAATATAGTTTCAGTCATACATGTGGGGAGGAGGAGAGTACAAGAAAAGTTTGAAATTTAAGGCTCACCTTCCTAAACAATTCCTTCATTCCTCCTCCTGCTGAGCTAGGGTAATATATCATTATACTGTGATCATCCCCTTCTCAAAGCAAAAGAAATGTTTAATACGTGTTAACATAAAAGGTTGAGAAGTTATCAACTCTAGAAGTTGTGGACAACGTAATAACACAATTAATACAAGGCAATAATCTCAATGAAAATTAACAAAACTGTTTCATAATGAAAACTTCAAAAGACGAGACAAGAAATTTTTTTAAGGACATAACAAACTGAAGATAATAAGAATTTGACATTCTAAATCATATATACCAATTTTGACGACCTTGAAAAGAACTGATTACTTACTATCAAAAAAAAAAAAAAAAAGAACTGATTACTTTGGTGCTTCTTAATATTGCATAAATTATTGAAACTGGTGTTCAGAAATTAGCCTAAATACAACCAATGCTATATTGAGTCAATTTCGTCTCTAATTGACCCGCAGAGCTCAAACCTTTCACATTATCAAGTTGATGTTCAAGCAACCAAAATTAGATTTGGGTATAATTATAAGCGTACAAGTTTATTTATATACTCATTATTATATTGTTCAGTAGGACACAAAGTTTTGTCGTGATTATTATGTTGGCATATATCTATAATTATGTTTTACCAACATTTTGGAAACATGACTCACAAGGAATTTCCTTTATATTTAACTTTAACATTGTGAATGTTTCCCCCATTCAAGAATGGTTCATATAAGGCAGCTAGAATTCCTGACACGTGAAATTCTTGTAAGATGACAATTAGCAAGAATAAAAATATTTCTACAACCAGGTTCAAGTACCAAGTGAAAGCAAGACACTAGAAAATACTGCAACAAATTTACAATAGAATTTTGTTGGTAACAATGACTGATTATGGAGGATAGTCAAAAATCAAGAAAGTGCTTATAAGTACAGAAACAAGCTTACCACAAACAGGCTTCTCCACAAATGGTTTCCAGAAACGTTGACCATGAACCTCAACAAAATCATCTTCTTCAATAAAATAGTTCAATTCTTGATGTGGAACTTCCCTATTTACCAGTACATATCTTGGAACGGGAATCCCATACATCTCGAGACGCTTGAGTCCACAATAGCAAGGTGTAAGCTTAGCAATTCAATGTTTGAAAGCCACAAAACACTAAAAAACAAATAACTAAGAAGTTACTGTGTCAAGGCCATGTGATTATTCTCAAGTAGCCTTTCCTGTCATATTGTTATTATCAATTTTTCATTTAATATTTAAAAGGAACAAAGGACTATGGGCAAAAGACAAATGCGTATAGGAAGAAACAGAATGAGACGTTTAAAAGAGACAAAATGGTGGAGACTCCAGCTGGGATAAAAGCTCCCAGGTACTTTCCAATGCATCGTATTCTCTAATACCTTTCTAGTTTCTTAACTTTTTCTCAGGCCTGAAAGGTTCAATAAGTGAAAATAACCAGAATAGATGAAACATAATGCAGCTCTGCACTTTAATATTTTTATTCCAGAGCTATGAGTTTTCTGATGTATCAAATTTCAGCTTTGGAGCAAGAGGGAAGCATATTAACCAAAAACATAATATACGCAAAATTGTAGGCGTAACACAGTTCCACAAAGTGCTGAAATAAACACCTAGAGATTAATAATATTAAAAACAACTATATAAATAAGATAAAAGGTTGTCTTCCCACCTCGTATACTTTCCTACGATCATGAAGTAGGTCTTGTGGCTCCAATTCATTTACGAGAAAAGGTCTGGATCATAGAATAAATTTGAGAAATAAACTAATCATTTTTTTGAGGTGGAACAGACGAGAAATAAAGATCTCCACATGGACTCAGTAATAAATTTAAACAAAACTTTTATACTTGCAATAGAACAGCTGGGATCCTAGAAAACTCAACTAGCTTGCCCATTGGGCTGAAATTCTGACCAGTAACACAACGTTTCTTTCCTGTTTTGCAAGTAATGCAACTAGCAACATACCACGAGCTAAATCCCATTACAACTCATAATTCCATTTCATGCACAATCTTTTAGATGATTATTTGTGCTGATATTATAGAAAACTATCATAATTATATGCTTAATTTATCTTTCTGTAGTTGGTAAGCAGTTCATTTTTCTATACAGATTTACCACTCGTGATTGAGGTTCCTTGTTGTTAAACAACAAATAATGTATTATAGCATCCAATCTTATTCATTTTCCTTGGACTTTTTGTTACTCAAATATCTGTTTATAATGGAATTTTGTGCAAAAACAGAGTAATTCAGGAATCTGCCAATCAACTCATTACAATTTACATTTGGGAAAGGAGGAAGAAAAAAAAAAGATTAGTGGATCTATTAGGGATTAAAAAGCAACTTTAAAGATTGTTATAAATTATCAATATAAATAAACAGTGGAAAACTAAAATTTCAGAAAGAAAAAAATTACTAATATGATTGATGGACGTATCATAATGAGAAGAAAAGCATAATTAAATCTCACTTCCTTAAAGCAGCGTATGCCTTGGCTTTCTCAAGAGGATATCCAGTGGAATGAAATGCAATCAAGCAATCACATATTGGCCAACTGAAATGACAAAACAAGAAGCAGCATAAATCAAAAGTTCATCAACTTGCTTATACCAAATACTGTCAGCAATAGGGCTCCCCCAGAAAGCACAGATAAAAACATGTCATATTAAACTGTCACTAGCATTTGTTAATATTTCATAAAACGAATAAAATCTCTTTCACCAACATAAATATACTGAAAATAATCTGTGGAAATGTACCTTTCTATTGGATCTTCAAGGATGACTTTGTCTCCAAATTGTAAAATCTACAAGAACGAAAAAAATACATAAAAAATAAACAGAACCTTAAGAAATGACTCCCAATCGGTAGCCCCCGGTTATTACTCGAAATACTAACTATTTCCAAGCCAAGTAAATCTAAGACACATGCATTGCCCAATATGTGCACACTAATAATCGCCAAAACTATAATACTTCACAAACCAAAACACTGAATCATGCATAGCACTAGCGGATCTGCAATCTTTTGGCTCAAAAGGCAAAGTTATAAATCAAATCCTATTCAAAGCAACAAGCAGTATAAGGTTAGTTCACTCAACAAATACATTTACCTCAAATTCACCAAATGCTTGTAACCTTTCCAGAATCTGTCCCATTGGCGCCGAAAACAACTATAAAGTATAAACAATAAGCAGGTTATACAGTCAGCACTGACAACAAAATTCATATACATGCATAGTTCGATTTATTAAGATTTTATGTTTCCAATCTAATTAAGAATGGAGAAGTAGAATGACATAAACCTCGACACCGCATTTCACCTTCTTTTCCATCACACAAACTCCAAGCCTTATTTTCTTTCCAACTCCTCCGTCATTTTCCATCTTTGTTTCGGCTACAGAATCAACAGCTCAAATCTAACACAAAATCAAAAAACCAAACTCACCTGCAAATCACGGCCATTGACAATCAAATAAAAGCTCTCTGAAAGGCACATATGCATAATATGTGGCTTTCACCGCCATTGAAAGGCGCATATTAAGATTAATATATCTATTATTTTACATATATTAAAGCATGCATAAATGTTTCAGCAAAGACAGCGCAAAATTGTTTAATACCAAAGTTAACGAAACGTCAAGGCGATAACTCAGATAAGAAAGAAGAGTTAGGAAGTGAATCACAATAAACTCAGAGAGGAAGAGAGAGAAAAACTAAAAGGCGGTTCTATGAAGCAGAGCGAAATCGCGAAAATAATAATATAAAAATTAATACGTGTATATTTTTATTCACGTAAAGGGGTTGTGTTTGGAGATGACATTTTCGGATTCTGGAATATGCAGCTAAAAGGTGGAGATGGGGCGGCGAATGGAGGAATTCGTTAGTTTCTCTTATTAGCCGAACGACATGTTTTTAATTGTGGGTATTTTTCTAAAAAGGGAGTATTAAAAATCACTTTAGGCTCTATGTATATATATATATTTTTTATTAAAAATGCACTTTTAATAAATTTTATTACTTGTAATGACTAGTTATTAAAACAATGATCAAATTTGATAATAAAAAAAAATATTGATCAAATATTAATTTTTATCGACTTTTTATCAATTATATTTTTTAATCTATTTTTAATATTTTAATTATATTATTTTTTTCATGGACCTTAATCAATTTTATATTAATTATAGAAATGACCGGTTATACTAAATTAAAACCTGCTCATGGACTATTTCTAATAAAAAAAAACTATATATAAGACCTTAAATAATATTTTACACTATTTTTTAACCTCTATTAAACAAATATCCTATTTTTAAGCTCGTATTAAGGTTTGCTTACTATGTGATGTACAGCCCTGTTATTAAATATTAAGGCAGTAATTTTTACTATAGTTTGATTGACAGAATCAAACTTGAATTTAATTAAATTTGAGTTTGTTTCAATCCAGTTCAAATAACACGAAAAAATTTGAGCTAGGTTAGGGCTGTGTTAGAGCCAGCCTATTAGCACGAAATAAAAAAATTAAATTAAATTTTAAATAAAAATTGCTATATTAAAATTAAAATAATTTTTCATTTCTTTCAGTACTTCTCTTTTATGATATATTAATTATTTTTTTCTCTTCTTTTTTTTTTTGAAAAATAAGCTGATAATTAATAAATAGTTATAATTTATTCATTTTATTACAATATTATGCTATATTATTTGTTATTAATGCATTTAGCATTTAAATCTATCTAACTTTTTAAAAAAAAAATAATATTTATATTTAATTTAAATTAATATTATGAAGTTTTTATTTTTAAATTGATACTTATGTTATGTTATTCTCTTTTTCACTTGTTTATTGTCTTGAGACTTATATATTATGTAATAGTCAAAGTTTTATTCTTGTGTATATAAAAAAGTTATGTTCTCGTATAATATTTTAATTTATTTTAACTGTTCAATTTTTAGTAAGTAGATTTATTTAATCTACTCATCTTTATTTATTTTATTTAATAGTTAAAACAAATTTTATTTGGATTTAAGAACTATTTATTATAAATGTGAGTGTTCATGAGTGCATGACGATTTCTAACTTTTGCATGAGTGGAGTTTAATGCATTTACTCACTGCCTAATTAATTTAGTAATTGAATTTTTGCTTTAATAATTAATTTTTTATTATATTTATATATATTTTTTATTATTTTATGTAATGTTATTTGAGCTTTAATTATTAAACATATATTTTTTAATAAAAAATCATATTAACTAAAAAATATATATAATTAATAATTCGGACTAATTTGGACTAGTTTGAGCCAACTCATTAGTATTTGGTTTGGGTTCAGGCTCACATTTACTAGTTTGAATTAAATTTAAATTGAACTAGAATTGAACTAATTTAGACTGAGTTAGTTTGGGCCAGTTTGAACTAGCCCACCTCGCAGAAATTGACACCCCTACTAAATACTCATATCTATAGACGAAAATTGAGATATTTGTAAATATTTTTATCAAAATATAACAAAAACGTTTTTTCAAAAATGTTAATAAATATTGAATATATCAATAACAAATATAGATAGAATTTAAGATATTTTTTAAATGAGTATAAATTTATTATTATTATTTTTAATATATTTAAATTAATATTTAAATAATAATTTTTTATTTTATAAAATTTGTTATAGTAATAATATTCGAGCTAATAAACAATGACAAATTCTAATTAAAATAAGAAGAATTAGGTTGGATATGTTTGTATCTCACATAATTTTATTATCTAACTCTCATTGTATCTATATCTTATATTTGTACTGTTAAATAAATTTTTTTCATTATATTTTGTTATTATTATATGTGAATTATATATGTTATATATATCATAAATATATTATTTTAATACTAACATTAGCTTAGTAAGAGTACTATCTTCTATGTTAATATTTACCATATTATCATAAAATATTTTCAAATTTTAAGAACAATTTTTATAATTTTTCTTTAAATATTTATTGGCATTAATAATATTTTTGGTATTTTCGTTAAAAAAAATTTGACAATTCATACAAATTGTGCGTATTTATGTTCGTATTTTTTAGCTCATATTCACATATTTTTTTAGTCAATTTATGTATTTGAATTAATAAGAAAACTTAATCGCTTTACAAATATAAAAATATTATTAATTAGTTTTAATTAAAAAATAATTAATATCGAGACGTGTTATATTTGTCTTCTAAATTGTGACCTAAATTGCCAATTTTACATATAATTGAAGTCTAATATATTCGTCCATGCTACTATTATTATATACGAAAATAAAGTAAATGGTTCCTGAATAATTTTGGTAACATTGGTGTTATGTTTTAACTTCGAGCCTCGCTAAAGTCATATTTTTACCCAAATTGTGGTGTTTCAAAAAAATAAAAGAAATAAACGTGTGGTGATTTAGTATTCTCAGTAAATATAATACAATTATTTTAAGACATATTTTTGTTAATTTTAAAATTTTCTAACTTATAACCTAAATATAAATTATTTATAACAAAGTTTCTATAACGCATCATACTATTTAGATAATGTTCACCACTTTTAAGCACATTATCACTTAATTTTTTAAGTAATGTAAAATATATGTAAATACATTATATCAAAATTTAAGGTAGTTGAAAAGAATGAAGCGATTAATGAGATGAACTGATGATAGTAATAATCAAGGGCAAAGATAAGTATACAAATGAATTAGAAGTATTTTTAACTATAAATTCGTAAAAAAAAAATATAATTTTATATCATTCTACAATAAATAATAAAAGTTATTTGGTCAATAAAAGAATAAAAAGATATCAAAAATAGGATGAAAATGATTATGAAGATTGACGATAATTATTAAAATGATATGAGATATTTTTGTATTAAAATAAACAAAATAAATAAAAGTACATAAAATAATAAATATTTTTATAAAAATAAAATTATTTTTCTATGAATTTTTTTTAAAATTAAACTATTAATTTATTTTTATTAAATGGTAAGCAACATAAGTATTTTTTTTATTAAACAGGATACTACTTACATTCCGTGTCATTGATTCTTGTATCCTTTCATAATATATATATTTTTTGTTTTTATTTACTTTAACTAATTACAAAACTAACAATCTACCGTATATCGTTTTCACCCAAATATTATAAAATATTAATATTATATTGCATAATTAACGGGCAAAACAACATAAATCTCCTAATTCTTTGTTGAACTAAATCCTTAACTTTTTAATTATTAACAAGCTTATGATTCAATAATATATAGTTTATTTAAATATGTAAAAAAAAATTAGTTATAATTATGGGTGAATGAATATTATAGTTATTTAAAAGAAATAAAAAATTTAATCCAAAATTAACTAAATGTAGTAAATTTTAAATTTTTTTTTTTGGACAAAATCATAAGAAAAGAACTTATTTTAACACGTTACATCTGAATAATATATTAAAGGTATAAAATAATTATAAAAAAAAGTGTTTTTAAAGAGATGTTTGTTTGTCCATAAAGTAGCATTAAATCATTTTACAAATTATATTATACATTATGTTGGTGCAATAAAGATAAAAAAAAAAAAAAAAAAAAAATATTAAATATAATTATTTTACTAAACATAATGTTTCATAAAATAATATTACTAATTATAATATATTTTGGATAATGTATATAATATGAATATATGGGCACACGAAAAATACCATTAAAAAATACATTTTTTTTTCTTTCTTCTTGAATTTACATGCGAATGTTGGATTCTTTTCCTAGGACACTATATGCTTTCATTCTTTGTCCCATACTATCAACTAGGATTTTGTCATATTTGTTTAATACATGAAAACTAAAACACTGTTATACATGTGAATTGACAAATCGCACTAAACTTTTTTTTTTTTTTTTTTTTTTTTTGTGTTATGGGGTGATAATAATATTTATGATTATTTATAATTTAATGTTAAAATTTATAAGAATTATTAAGTGATAATAATGCTCATGATTATTTCTAAATATTTTAACAATATGAGATAATAATATTCTTAAAAAAAGAATGAAAAATAACAATGGTTATTAATTATGATTAAAATATATAAAAATCTATCATATTTTTGATAGGTCACTACAAGTTTATTAACAATTGATAAGTGAACTAAAAGTCTAAAACTTCAAAAAATATTAGAATTTTATTCACATGGCATGCAATTAGTAGTCCTTCCATTGACAAAATTTCGACATTTTTTAAAATTTTTGACTTCTAATCCACTTTTTAATATTTAGAGGATTTGAAATATTCTGCCTAATTTTTTTTTTTATACAATTTAGTCATAATTAATGTATCATTGCTACACTTTTTGTTTCCTCTAAGATATAGATTTTTATTTTTTTAACCTTTTTTATTAATTCTATTTTATTTAAGTCATTTGTTTTTTTTCTTTGTCAAAATTCATTCATTTTTTTTTCCCTTGAGACTCAAGATTTTTGGGTCAATTTGGGCTCATATAGCATGTCAAAATTCAAAAAAATTCTATCCAATCTTAAAATATTAACTCAATAATATTAATATTTATGATTACTTATAAATCTTATATTAATATCATGCTTTATCACTGTAAAATAATATCTCTAACAATTAGTACCATGAATTATTTTTTGAGATAAATGACAGGCAAATCTACTATTTATTATAATTATAGTACTTAAGTTCAATAATTTTTTATTATAATTTAGTCTACTAATTTTAAAATAAATAGTAAAATTTTAGGTTTTTATGTTTTTCAACTGGATTTGAAAGAAAAAAAATTAACATAAACGATTGCTAAAATACTCTTTAAAATAAAAATAAAAAAATCTAAAATTTTAACATTTAAATATATTTTATTAATTATTTTATAACTATTAAATTATCACAATTAAATTTAAATAATTTATTAAAAGAAAAATTAATGTTCTATCCGATCAATTTTTTTTTTTTGTCAAGATCCAGTCACCCCTTACTTTTTTATCTTTTCGGATTGGAAAATTCAACATAACTAATCACATTAATCATTATTCACACACGGAGAAAAAAACAATAAAGTTGCGTTGGTGCAACATCACTTTCATTCATCTTTCTAGTCCTTTTTTTTTTTTTTTAAGGACTACTTGTCTTTTTCATAAGCTCGTCGATTCAAACAGGTCAAATATGATTGAATTGAGTGCATCTATATATATATATATATATATATAAGTATATTTAGCATTTTTCTTGTACCTGTGTAGTCCGCTAACATGTTTTTTAATCGGAAGTTGTAGAGTCATGATATTATAGTTTTGAATTCAATGTATAATTATTTAAAAAAATTTATAGTAAAAAACTCTTAAATAAACCACCCAATGCTTAGTTTTTTTCTCAATTGTAAAAAATAGCTAGCGTCCCTTTTTCCTTCTAACTACTGTGAGATTTTTGTATTTCTTTGAAGTCGGCATCTTATAATCCAAACAGGGAATCTATTGCATTAAAATTGATATGCACGACTTTTTCATATAAAAAATCATTGGGAAGGTATAAAAATTAAATTAGAAGTTAGAAGATAAGTGGGGGACTTTTCAGTGAAAAATGATGGTCATGTAAAATGGCTTTACATATATCCAAGGTTGAAAAAATGGTTGATAATGACAATATGTCATATTTATCTCATATGGCAAAAGTGTAGCAATATTGTGCACAAAATGTTTTCATAGAGCAAATGTCGAAACACTTTTTTTTTTTTGGGCAAAAATATGGTAGAAACTAAAGATATTATCATAAAATTATCGGTAAAATGTTAATAAATATTGACAAAATGTTCTTTTATATTAAATATTTTATTTTATAAATAATTTATCTTTAAATTTATCAATCTTGAATCAATATATTATTTATTAGAAAAAATATTGCAGAGATCCCATAATTTTCATCAAATCAATACATTAGTTCTGCAATTATTATATTAACAGAAAAGGCCCTGTATTATTTTTTTTAAAATAAATACTTTAATTCTGTAATTTATAAGTTATACATTACAAGTATTATTATTGTAAAAAGTAAACAATTTTAATAATATAATTTTTTAAAATAAGCACTTATAATCTTAAAAAATATTAAAATTAAGAACTCATAATGCTTAATTTTCATAAATAACGGGATTATAGACGCTAAATTTAAAAATTATGTGACTAAAATACTAATTTGTATATAATAATTAGACTGCTGTGATATTTTTTTAAAAAAAATTATAGAACCTCTAACATTCAAATAATAATTATAAAATTAAAATATTTAAATTAAATAGTTACAAGATTTTAGTGCCCAACTTTTATTATTTATTTGAATAAATATTTATACCTTTTTCACTTTTTCATTTTCATTTTTTATTTTTAACTCAATATCACATTTACTATATTATTTTACCTATATTTTTTAATGTTAATATTTATCCATTCGTAATAATATTACAATTATATTTTAAATTAATATTCCATATTTTAATTAATTATTATGCTTTTTTCTAATTAGTTAATTAACTTTTTGCTCAATTGAACACTATAACTATTTATAAATATATGTATTATATAAGAATTTAATATAAAAATGTAAATAATTGATTGTTTAGATATTTTATAAAGTTTCATAAACAAATTTCATAATTTTGATAAAATTTTCATATACATTTTTTTAAAATTAAAGTTTTCAACGACAATAATAATGTTCTCGACATTTATGTAAAATTCAAATTTGGACGCTTCAATAAACATCAAAATTTTAATCCTTGCAATATCACAAAATTTGTGTTACAAAAGATTATGATTTTTTTTTTGGTTAGAGTAGAAAATTTTAGTCATATAGAAATATAAATGAATTATACAGTAAGCATAGATCGCGGACAAAGAGCCTTATCAATCACACAATTTGTTACTATCGAAATCTGAACCATACAAGGCTCATTAAAATTTGGACGACATTCGTGTTCGAGATTGAAGTTCTAAAATTTTCAGACGTGATTGGAATTTTAATTACTTGTGGTCTGGAAGTTCTGGGAGTTTTAAGTAAGAGTGTCAATTCATGCGAGTTGGGCTAGTTCGAGCTGGTTCAAACTAACTTAATTTAAATTGGTTCAATCCTAACTCAATTCAAATTTAATTTGAACTAGTAAAGGTGAGTTCGAACCCAAATCAAATACAAACGAGTTGACTTAAACTAGCCGAATTGTTAATTATATATATTTTTTAGTTAATATGACTTTTTTTTTATTAAAAAAATATGTTTAATAATTAAAACTCAAATAACATTACATAATATATATATATATATATATATATATATATATATATATATATATATATATATATATATATAAAAGAAAAAATTAATTATTAAAGCAAAAATTCAATTACTAAATTAATTATGCAATGAATAGATGCATTAAACCTTACTCATGTAAAAGTTAGAAGCCGTTATGCCCTCATAAAAACTCACATTTAGAATAAATAGTTCTCAAGTCCAAATAAAATTTCTTCTAACTATTAAACAAAATAAATAGAGATAAGTAAATTAAATAAATATGCTTACTAAAAAATGAACAGTTAAAGTAAATTAAAATGTTACACGAGAACATAATTTTTTTTATATATACAAGGATAAAACTTTGACTATTACATAATATATAAATCTCAAGACCATAAACAAGTGAAAAAGAAAATAGCATAACACAAGTATCGATTTAAAAATAGAAACTTTATAATAATAATTTAAATTAAATATGAATATTATTCTTTTGTTTAAAGAGTTAGGTAGATTTAAACGCTAAATGCATTAAGATCAAATAATATAACATAATATTGTGACAAAATGAATAAATTATAACTATTTATTTATTATAAGCTTATTTTTCAAAAGAAAATGGAAGAAAAATAACTAATATATCATAAAAGAAAAGTACTGAAAGAAATGAAAGATTATTTTAATTTTAATATAATCTTTTTATTTTTTTTATTTAATATTTTATTTTATTTCAGGCTAATGGGTTGGCCCAAACTCAGCTCAAATTTTTTCGTGTTGTTCGAGCTGGCCAAAATAAGTCCAAATTTAATTTGATTCGCGTTCGATTCTTATTTTTCGATTCAATTATTCAAACTATAGCACAAATTGCTACCCTTAAGTATTTATGGCTTCTCAAACGTATCACTTTTGCCTTTTGGAAAACTTCCATGACACTCTTAGATTAAGGACAAATATATTTAAGAAAACAAAATGTTAGAGAACGATCTTGATACTAGATACTATAATGTCACGAAAGAAGCATGGAAATGTATGTGGGGGTTCTAGTCTTGCATGGTGGTACGATGAAAAGGGAAACACGTTTGCGTTTGTTTGATGAATGACAAGAGGAAGGAGTCAAGAGATCCCAGATTAGTTTCAAAAATGTTTTTTTTTTATTTATTATAATTTAATGCATATATAAATTTATATAATATAATTTAAATAGTTTATATTAATAATGTCCAATAATGACTCAATCATCACACATCTTCACTGTATTTCTAATAAATATCTGCACATCATGCCTACCAAGTTGCATATTAAATAAAAGAAAGTTTATAAGATACTAGTTTGGTTGCTGAATCAGATATCTACATTCCACGCATTGCAAAATTACAGAAATTACAGAAATTACAGAACGTACGTTAGAAAATATTCTTACAAAGAAATTCTATTATATATCTATGTAGAGAGTATACGTTTGAAAAAAGAAAAATATTCTTGTTTTTTTTTTTTTACATAAAACACATATATTTTTTAGTAAATGATATATATATATATATTTAGCACATATATTCTTTTTCTAATATGACACATGTGATGTCACATATTTTTTTCCTAATATGCAACATGTAATTTTTTTTCGATATGGACGTGTGTATTTCTCAATGATATCTCTCACTTTTCATGAAGTAGAATATGTTGAATTATAAAAAAAAAAATGCACATGTTTAGTTATAAATAAAAAATACATATATTCAATAAAATAGAAAGAAAAAAAATACATCAATATATACTACAAAAAATATATTTGAAATGAATACTACAAAAATAAAAGTATAATTTGATGTGTACGAGACTTTAACCTAAAAAAAAAAAAAAGAAGGGAAAATTTATGCTAAATGTGAAAGGAATAAATCAACATAGGGCAAAAAAAAAAAAATAAAGAAAAAAGAAAAAAAAAGAAACAGCTAGAGAAGAAGAAGAGAGAGAGAGACTTTAACTAAAAAAAAAAAAAAGGGAAAATTTATGCTAAATGTGAAAGGAATAAATCAACATAGGGCAAAAAAAAAAAAAATTAAAGAAAAAAGAAAAAAAAGAAACAGCTAGAGAAGAAGAAGAGAGAGAGAGAGAAAAGAGAGGAAAAAACATAGATTAGAAAAAAAAGAAAAAGAAATAACATAGAAAAGAAAAAAAAAAAAAAAAGAGAGAGAGAAAGAAACAATCTAGAGAAGAAAAGAAAAAGAAAAGAGAAACGGTCGGTGGGAAGAGAGCGAGGAGTTAGTTATAAAATTTGATACTTGGGTTATATAAGACACTTAAATAAAAAATAAAATAAAATAATATACATATATATACACAAATATATCCGTGTGTGTATATATATATATATATACTTTGAGAACTTTTTTTATTTTTATTTTGTTGCTATAAAGTGAGAATATCTACTTGTTAAGCTGCATGGTGTACTTGCCGTTTTGCGAGAAGGGAAAATGCAAGTATTTGAGTGAATTAATTGTTTAAAAAAATGTTCATAATTATTAACTTTAAAACTTATGACAACAATACAACGTCGAGATAAAAACATTAATTTGGCAATCTCAAACCTAATAATATATATAATAAAGAAAATGTTTTATGGTGCGTGATAAATACAAAATATACCATAAAATTGATAAGAATGTCAAATCTAATTCATTTGCTTTAGAAAAATCCTGTAACATTGAAAAAAGGACATAGAGGCTTAACAATCACTAGTCTATTAAGATTATTTTAGAAGTTACTATTTGTTTTATGATAATTAATTTGTTAGTGTTAGTTAGGAATGTTATTGTATCCAGTACTCGTCTACATTTGTGATATATATTTTTTAAATACATATATGATTATTGTTAATTAATTAGTAATTCGGTCAATTTTTTAATTGGTCAGCTATATGACTAATAGTAATTAAAAAACGTGATAAGTAATTCAAGTTGGCTACTTGTTAATTCTATAATTAAGCACATAGAAGTCAATGTTCAAGATGCGAATTAGGCAGCTGTACATGTTTTTGTACGAAGTGCTTACTTTTGTTTTGTTTTAACATAGACTTAATTTTCGAATAATTAAAAAAGAGAGTTTACCAAACAGGGGAAGAGCGAGAACAAAAAAATAGAAGGGATTCAAATTTAATTTTTTATATAAAATAAAAAATTAGTAAAAATTATAATAAATTATATTTAATTTAATATTAAATTTTTTATGTCATATTATAATAGAAATATAGAGTTAGAGCTCAAAAAATATAAAATTAATACATTATAATTAACTTATAATGAAAATTAAACAAAAATATAATAAGTTAATAATTATTAATATTATTCATGAATAAAATAAATATATTAACTAAAAAATTTAAACAAATAGAAAGCTTAATTAAACATACAAAAATTTATAGTTGTTAAAACTAAAATAAACATATGAAAAGGTAAAAAGTAAAATATGATTTAGAATTTTAAATTTGACACTACATTTAAAAATATATATTTATAAATAAATAAGACCGACCAATAATAATAAAAATAATAAATTTTTTATTTCAAATAAATTCTAAAAGATTATTAAAATAAAATGTCAAATAATATAATAGTAGATAAAGTTAAAATTTTAGTTGAAATAAAATATGATAAACATAAACTTAAAAGTTTTAATATGAAGTTTATCATATACTTATTTTTTTAATTTTATTTTTATAATGTTGAGTTTAAAGTTAAATATTTAATTTTTTTTTTTGAATTATCACATTTAAAAAGAATTTTTAAATAATATATGATTACAATTTTATTTTTACTACTTAACCATTTTATTTACAATTAATATCATTTTTATTTACATATTTATTAAATATTATTAATATATTTTAAAATATGTACGTAAAAATTATACATAATATATTATTATAAATAAAATATTTATTCAGTATTAAAAATATAAATATAATTAATTTTTTTACTAAAAATTGATCAAAATTGCAGTCACGTCCAGCTCTACTATCCTCGGCTCCCTGTTACTAAACAAGCAAATAATTAAACCAATTTCCTTCTAATCAATTTCGGAATCTGCAAGAATCACATATACGACAAATGAAATAAAATCGTAAAGAAAAATATTTCGTTCAATACAATTCATAATAATAATAATAAAAAAACATTGCTCTATACTACTCTGATCAGTCCTAGCTTTGTAAAGTAAAGTAAAGAAACAAATATCTAACTGAATAAACTCTACCAAGACCACAGGACCGCAGCATTATCCATATGTAATTTAATATTCTTGAATCATCATCATACCTGTGTTTCATTTGCATACCAAGAACCCAATGAGAAAAAAATTGATGGCGAGCCCGTGTCCGAGCACTCTGAAATGGAAGAAGAATTAATCCATGTGGGAGATATAGGTAAAGAATAATCTTCTGTTATATGGTCAACTACAGCTTCTACATCCCAAAGAATCCAATCTTGGGTTGCTGCTCTATAAGGAACATAACATGTTATTGAGTTTCTCCAGGGAAGTGTTGCTCCATTAGCCCTTAAGTATTTTCCACCCCATTTGGCTTTCAACTTTACTTGAAACCCATCAGTTCTAGGCTCCCATTCAATGGAGTTATCATAATAGTGAAGAAACAAACAAGTGAAGAAGAAATGGTTTCTCCGATATATATTTTTTAATTCGTATGAATTTGTACATTGTTTATATAGGAAAATACTAATTACTATTACAACTATCACAATCAATTTACAGCTGCAAGTCTTCTTTGATAGGTGCCGTCTGCCGTGGATGTTGGTAAATGTCGGTACATCGGTGCGTACATTGTTGAATTCAACACTCCCCTCAAGTTGGTGCATAGATGTCTGTCATGCACAACTTGACTGAAACTTCTGTGAATACTCGATATGAGACTGCTTTAGTGAGAATATCAGCCAATTGATTTTCTGACTTAATTTTTGGCAATTCCAAAGAATTTTCTTCTATCTTTTCCTTAATAAAGAATATGTCCACTTCAACATGTTTTGTACGATCATGTTGGACTGGATTGTGAGCAATATCACATGCTGCTTTATTGTCACAAAATAATTTAATTGATTCTTTAACAGGATATCCCAAATCATTCAAGAGAGCTTGTAACCACAGAGCTTCACAAAGTCCAAGTGCCATGCCTCTGTATTCAGCCTCTGCGCTTGAACGGGCGACAACATGTTGTTTCTTACTTCTCCATGTTACAAGGTTTTCACTTACAAAAGTGAAGTAGCCTGATGTAGATCGCCTATCATTTATTGATCCAGCCCAGTCAGCATCAGTATATACTTCTATTCTTTGGAACTCTGTATTTTTTGTGAACAATACTCCTTTTTCAGGAGCAGACTTTAGATACCTCAAAATACGAATAACTGCATGTTGTTCTCCAGGATTGTGCATAAATTAGCTAACAATACTTAAAGCATAGGCAAGATCTGGTCTTGTGTGTGCCAAATACATCAACCTTCCAACAAGCCTTTGGTATCTTTCTTTATTTACTGGAACTTGATCAACCTTGATACATAGCTTTAATCCTTCTTTTACTGGTGTATTAGCTGGTTGACATGCTGACATACCAGTTTCTTTTAATAAATCTAAGGCATATTTTCTTTGAGATAAGAAGATTCCTTCTTTTGATCGAGAAACCTCAATCCCAAGAAAATATTTTAAGGAACCAAGGTCTTTCATTTCAAATTCTCTAGACAAATAGCTTTGTAGAGCTTTCCTTTCTTCGTGATCATTCCCTGTTACTATCATATCATCAACATATACAATAAGTACAGTGATCTTACCATGCCTTTTTTTCAGAAATAAACTATGGTCTGAATTGCTTTGCTTGTAGCCAAATGTCTTCATAGACTTTGTGAACCTGCCAAACCATGCTCTTGGAGATTGTTTTAAACCATACAATGATTTTTTTAATCTGCACACCTTTCCATCATGTATTTTTGATTTCTTGATTCCTGGTGGTAGATCCATATAAACTTCTTCAATTAAATCTCCATGTAGAAAGACATTTTTTACATCAAACTGATATAATGGCCAATTTAGATTTGCAGCTAGAGATACCAAGACTCGAACAATGTTGATTTTGGCTACAGGTGCAAATGTTTCTGTATAGTCGATCCCATATGTCTGAGTGTATCCTTTTGCCACCAATCTTGCTTTATAGCGTTCAATCATACCATCTGCTTGGTACTTTACTGAAAAAATCCATCGACATCCAACAATTTTCTTTGTTGGTGGACGATTGACAAGTTCCCAAGTTCTATTTATTTCCAAGGATCTTAGTTCCTCATTCATAGATTTTTCCCATTTTGGGTCAGCTAAAGCTTCATGTACACTGTTAGGAATAAATACAGCAGATAATTGACTCACAAATGACATGTTTGATTTTGACAAACGATGTTTAGACACATAGTTATTCATGGGATATTTGACTTTACTAGAAATCTCAGGTTCATACATGGTTTTAGGAATACCTCTGTTAGGACGTGGTGGAAGTATTTTTCTGGTTGGTTCAATAGTTGGAACATCCTCTACAAACGATTGGTTAGGTATATTAGCAACTTGTGGAGTAGGAAACTCGTACTCACTTAGTGGTAGTAATGAACTTGCTTGATGATCTTGGAGTTGACGAGGGCTTGATTCCATTTCCCTTGAATCTCTTCCATTTTGGGAGTTATTACCATCTGAAGACAAATTATTTGTGTTTTGATCACATATAATTTGTCTTTCTTCATAAGGTAACAATTTATATGTGAGAGTCTGAATTTCATCATGGTTGTACTCCCCCTGAAATTCAGGCTTAGAAGAGAAATACATTGTATCTTCATGAAAAATAACATCCATGGTGGTAATCATTTGTTTTGTTGGAGGATGATAACAACGGTACCCTTTTTGTTGTGTAGCATATCCCATAAAAACACAACGTATTGCTTGTGGATCCAACTTGCTACGTTGATGTTTATGTAGGTGTACAAATGCTACACACCCAAAGACATGGGGAGGTAAATTGGGAACACTTGGTGCAACAATTGCTTTGGTGATGGCTTGTAGTGGTGTTTGGAAGTCAATTGAACTGAAAGGTATCCGATTGATCAAATATGCAGCAGAAGCAAGTGCTTCTCCCCAATAAGATAATGACATATGAGCTTCGATCAATAAGGCACGGACAACCTCTGACAAGTGTCGATTTTTCCTTTCTGCAACTCCATTTTGCTGAGGTGTATCAACACAAGTAGTTTAATGAATAATTCCTTCTGATTGAAGATATTCTTGAAGCTCAGAACTCTTATATTCTCCTCCATTATCACTACGTAAAACTTGAATCTGTGTATTATATTGAGTACGAACCATTTTATGAAATTTTCTAAATAATAAGTTTACCTCACTTTTAGACTTCATTAAACAAACCCAAGTCAGTCTACTAAAATCATCAATAAATGTAACAAACCAACGTGAACCACCCAAAGTAGAGACCTTAGAAGGGCTCCATACGTCAGAGTGTATAACCATAAAAGGAAAAGGACTTTTATTTAAGGTTATAGGAAAAGAAGAATGATGACTTTTTTGCTAACTCACAAACATCACACTTTAAAGAAGAAATATCTAAATTCAAAAATAAACTTGGAAATAATTTCTTTAAATATCCAAAAGAAGCATGACCCAATCTCCTATGCCATAGCCATATATTTGATGTATCCTTTCTTTTAGATCCATTTGCTACCAGTGCATGATTTGTTGAAGCCAAGTCCAAATAATACAAGTTTTCTCGCCTAACACCACGACCAATCGTTTGCTTTGTTTGGATGTCCTTGAACACACAAAAGTCAGGCCAAAAAGTAACAAAACAAGATAAAGCCATGGTTATTTGAGAAATAGATATAAGGTTATACTATAAAGATGGAACAACTAGCACTGAATCTAAATTTAAAGTACTAGTGAGAGATAAAGAACTTTCCCCAATAACTGAGGTTGTGTTACCATTGGCAGTGCAAACAGTTTTGTGTGAAGATGGTTTTGAGATTTGTCTAGAATTGAATGTCATATTATCAGTTGCACCTGAATCAATTATCCATGTATTATTAAAAACAGGAGGAAAAACTTTCTTACCAACATTGTTTGAGGTTGCTACTGATACTGAGGAGCTTGCAACATGATCCTTCATTGCTTCAACATTGGTGGCAATAGACATCTGTCTTAGGTTTTTCTTTCGAGAGTCACGGCTGTGATCCCACCAATCAGGATATCCCACAAGTTCAAAACATCGTTCTTTGGTATGACCCTTTGATGACAATGAGTACATTTTAATGATGATTTTTCAACAGCCTTTTTGACATTCATTCGTTCTTGTTGATTTGAAAAAGAACGGTTTTGAGATATCATGGCGGAAGCGTCAGAGTCTCCAGATTTTTCTTTCAATGATATTCGACGCACTACTTCTCGTCGAATCAAGGAGTAACATCCTTCTAAATCCGGGATGGTTTCTTTTCACAGAATTTCTCCACGAACCTGCTAAAAGTCATCATCTAATCCAGCGAGAAAAATATGTACCCTCAGTCTTTCAACAGACTCTCGATATGATATTAAATCACCAGGATCTTTTATTACCACCTTATCACGATGGTCTAGTTCTTGAAAAATTTCAGTCAACTCTCCATAATATTCAGAAAGTGATTTTCCATTTTGTCTAGAAGTAAAGGCTTTCTGGTTTAAGACAAATACCTGTAATTCGTCACTTCCATCGTAGAATGCTTTTGTCAAAGCACCCCAAATTTCAAGAGCAGTTGGTATGCGTAAATAACGCTTCATGATTTCTGGACTCATTGACATAAGTAGCCATCTCTTCACTTTTTGATTTTCTGCATACCACTTGGTATAATTTTCTGATGCTTTTTCTGGTTGCAAATTTTTGTCATGAATATAAGAGAGTTTTTCTCTCAATGCAATATGCATTTCTATTATTTGAGACCAAACATCATAATTAGTCTCAGTAAGAATAATTCTAGCATTAAAAATACCTTTAGAATGAACAGATTGTACAATAACTGAAGTTGATTTCTTCACTGGTAATGAAATTGTGCCCTCTGTCATGATGTTATGGTACAAAAACTAGAAAAATGGTGTAATAATTTCAGAACTGGAAAAAAAATGCAAGAATCGGTGTAAAGAATATGGAACCGATGGTTTTTTTAAGAAGAAATGGACCAAACCGGATAAAAAACACAAAACTGGGTACAAAATTGGTTTAAAAACCTTGAAAACTAGACCAAACTGGTTTTAAAAAGACAGAATTGGAGAAAAAACCGGTTTTAGACCTTTAAAATGGACCGAACCGGTCAAATTTGAAAAAATTGCGAAAAATCGGGTTCAGACCGAACTGCCGGTCTAACCGAACCGAACTTGGGTTGAGCCAAGCCGAGTGAGCCGAGCCACGTCAGCGTCTTCAACCTCCAGTCAGCGCGTGACGGCGCGTGGAAGCGCGTAATTTTTTTTTTCTTTTACTCTGGAGGCGCGTGAGGTGGTTTATGAAGAACTTTTTTTTAACTAGAATGCTCAGAATTGTGTTTAGAGTAATCTGGTAAAATTAGGTGAGATAAATACAGTTTCAAAAGTGGTATTTTTAATTAATATTTGTGTGGGTATTTGGGTGAGAATTTTTTTTTGTAAAAAAATATTTTTCAGAGAAAGAAAACTCAGTTTAAGCTAAGAAGGGCTTCAAATTTGTATAGAGCAACGACTTGGCTATGATACCATGAAGAAACAAACAAGTGAAGAAGAAATGGTTTCTCCGATATATTTTTTTTAATTCGTATGAGTTTGTACATTGTTTATATAGAAAATTACTAATTACTATTACAAATATCACAATCAATTTACAGCTGCAAGTCTTCTTTGATAGGTGCCGTCTGCCGTGAATGTTGGTGAATGTCGGTACGTCGGTACGTACATTGTTGAACGTCGGTGTGTACATTGTTGAATTCAACAAATAGTATATAGGATCTGTTCGCAGAACCTTCTTCCCAGTCGCGCCGAGCAACTAAGGCTCATCTGAAGCCGTGAGATATTTGCCAACGCAGCTCTTTAGACGGATGACATGGCTGTTGCCTTCCACAAGCTCTATTGTCCATTGGGCTTTTCTTGAAGTTCCATTGCGGCTTTGCTTTACTGTTTCTTCATCATTCTCTGCATAAAGGTATTTTTCAAGGTGGCTTCTCAATCTTACTACTTTTGTTTTGTTGAAAAACTCCATTTTTCTCTGTGTTTTCTCTAGCATATGACTATTTATGGAAATTTTAACTTGTGTTTTTATTGTCACTTGAGTCGTGTGGGGTGAAACCAGTCATGATTTACTTAAAAGACATTAGTCACAGTGACGGAACTGTTCAAGGGCTTTTTTAATTAATATTAATAGTATAAATATAATCTAATATATTATATAATAGTTATATATATATTTTTTTAAAATAAAAATATTAAATATTTAAAATATTTATGTTTTAATTTACACTCATATTAATAATTATGTATTATATATTCTTAAAAATTATAATTTTTAAACTTTTGATCGATAAATATTGTTTAATTATTAATTTAAGTGTGTATTTAAGTATAAATTTATATGTATTTAGCACTCTTTTTTTATAACAATTCACCATTATTTCATTAAATATGTTTTTTTCCTTCTTTAAATTATTAATTAGAGTTCTTTATTTCAAAATATATATTATCTCATTGTTATATTAGAACATGAAATTTATTTTAAATTTATATATTTATCAATTACTTTCAATCAGTGAAAAAATGATTAGGCATATAACTTATTTATTAATTTTTTAATTCTTTAGTTATTTTAATTTTATGTTTATTTGTTGTTAGGTCTATTTAAATTTGTAATTTTTAACTTGTATACTTTAATTTACATTAAATATTTTTATTGTAGATTATCATGGATAAACCTCACAAAAATTCTAAATCATTTAAAACTCTTCATTTATTCTTTAAGAAAATAAATGACCAACAATCAACCAAAAACACTTCTATTGAGGCTACCTTAAGAACCACTTGTTAAAATTTGCAGAAGAAATTGAATCTGAATTGATAATTGATGAATTTTATGCTCTAAAGCATCGTCGGACACAACTTAAATAATTTTTTTTTGTTTATTTTTGAAGTTGATATTATTTTCTCAATGTTAGCTATAAATCTTGATATTATAAATAAAAAAATTATAAATTTTTTTCTAATTTTTTTTTAATATAAATTAGCCCTTCTAAGAACATATTTCTGATTACGTTCCTGATTAGTCATTTGTACTAAAAAGAATATATATTTGTTTACATTATAAAAATAAATAAATTTTTTTAAATAAGTTAAATTTAAAACTTTATATATAAAAAATTTATGCCATTTACTTAATTTTTTTACCTACTTTCTTTTTATGATACTTTATTTGTGGTTTCAAATTTCTAATAAAAAAAAATTGAGAAGCATTGTAGACGATCAAGACTTAACTATCTAATTATTTAAAAGGAGACTATTAATGACACCAGATAGCGAATTTTAATAATGGTCACAGCTACGTTTTTATTAATTGCAAGTTCTAAAATCGATCGTGGCACAAGGTCGTTTTACGATTTTTGATCTTTGAAGTATTTATATTAAATCATACAAACTAAATTTTTGCTTGATGTTGAAAAAGAAATAAAAAAAGAAAGAAAGGAGGTGTTGGAAGGGGGCTAGGATTCATAATTGAGATGAGAAGGGGGAACAGACTTATTTCATGTTATTATTCCAATACAACAATAATATAAATGAAAAGTGAAAACGTGATATAGATGGAAAAAATATTTAAAAAACTTAAAAATGAAGACATATTGAATCATTTCTACCGTATTTATCTTATACTCGTAAATTTTGAAAGTAGTAAGAGTTTTAATCATTTAGGCACTCTCCTCAACTTCTTGTATATAATGCAGCTGACACTTTCTAATATGATCCACAAATCGAGTTTAATTTTAAATATATATACGAGCAATTTAATTTGTTTAGCATCCACGTAGCTTTTTAATTTGGTTGAACAAGGATGATAGAATGACTACAATTTTTTAAGATTAAGGAATCAATTATTTTAAAATAAAAATAATATCATTATATCTAATTTATATATTTTTATTGAGATTTAAATTGAATAATAATTATTTAAATCAATTCAATATTGAACTCTATCCAATTCGTTCATATTTAATAGGGTGAAGGGCACCGTGGATTATGTAGCTAGCTTATATTAGTAGAATACATAAATCATATAACTTTTTAGTATATTATATAGATCATATTGCTTTCATAAAATTAAATAACTAAAACATTAGGCCACATTTTGTTATTTGTTGGTCATTATAGCACATGACAAATTTTTTAGTAAATGTTAAAAGCATAATTTTATTGTTAATTAATTTTGCAAAAATTATATAATTTATATTATCTACTAAATAAGTTAGTGGACTTTTATTCTTTAATTTTGTAAATTAAAGGACTTATGACACTTAATTAATTAAAATAATTTTAATAGTTTTTTTTTTTTTAATTAAAGGGGATGAGTACTGATAGTTAAGAAGTCATTCGCTCGTTGTTGCCCATCAGATTATTGTATTTTTCGATAAAAATCACAATGACCGATAAGTTGATTAAGACTTTCCCTAAATGATATCAAATATATATACATATATTATTAAGAAATATGTGAGTTGTTTTTATATTTTAAAATAGGGGCAATAAAATTCTTTTTTTTTATTAATAAAAAAAAATATAATCATATATTTGAGTGAGATTCGAATTTAAGTTTTTAGTCTTATCAAATTATAGTATGTATTAAGATATATTATAGATATTGATTAAATATAAAGTTAAGAATATGAGATGAATAAGTGATTATAAGACTCCTTATTAATAAAAATTAATTAAATTGTGTTATGTAAATTGATGTAAACATATAACAAAATATATTTTTGTTAAAATAAAGGTAAGCTCATTTCTCTACCGAATAAATCATGGTTAAAAAGAAATTTAAATTCAAATCAAATTCCTAATGGAATACAATACTTTATTTGCAAGGAATTGTTTGGCTTATATTTTTAATTATTAGTTTAAATAATTTATTATTCTTTAATAAAAAAAATTAAATAAATATTTTAAATATTTAATTATATTTTGATTAAACAACATTTGATATAATTTAAATATGACTTGAACTGTTAGAAGAATGAATCTTACTACTAAGCTATTATATGAGCCAAAAATATTTTAACTATTTATTGTATAATTTTTTTATTTATTTGTCAAAATAAATATTCTATGTGTTTATAATTATACTAGTTAAATGCACACATTAATATGTATTCAAAATTATGAACGCACTCTTACGATTATTTTAGAAATGTGAAAAATATCTCAAAATATTATAAAACTAAAAGGATAATATGTTTCTTTGATATGATAAAATATATTTATTTTCTTAAAATTTTATTAGATTGGATAATTTAACTCTTTAATATTAATATTCTCATTTATTTAATAATTAATAATTATTTTCAACTAATGACCTTTTTAATTATTTAATTATTATTTTTATCACATGCTTTTTTTTTTTTATGTGAATCTCAAAAAATAATAAAAGAGATTGTTATAATAAACATAACTTTCTTTTATGGCTTTAAACAGTATTATTTATTATTAAATTATAATAATGGTCTTGTAAATCAAAGTCCATAAATTTACAAAATATAAAACTATTAAGAATTAAATTGTTTAAAATAAAAATTATTAAGTTTAAAATCATTCAAAATGGCAATTGATATATATAGATAAATATGTATATTAATAAGATAATAAAAAAATTAATTTAAAAAATAATTAACATTGATTTGATATTTTTTAGTGTTTATTAAAAATATTATTTTTGTTAGTCTATTTTTTTTAATTTATTCTAAAGTTTATCTCAACAACATTAATATCTTGGATACTTTAATAAAATATAAATCTTAATATTTTAATTTTTATCAATATAGGGATGAGAAAATAATAAATTGTAAAAAGAAGAGAAGTCAATTTTCTCTCATTTATACCTCTAATTATTCTCTATCCTATTTCATTTTGTCCAGATAAGCACATCGATCAATTAGTCTAAAACAAACAACAATTTTTCAAAATCATATGATATCAGATACTAATCTCCTATGAACTGGTCAATAATCAGTGGTACTGTTACAGTTGTCGTTAATTGAAGTACACGGTAGAATTTATTAATTAATTTTACTTAAGTTCAGGGATAAAAAACAAAAATGAACTCCATTCACAATGTAAGATCGGAAATTTTACCAAATCAGTATCTCAAAAAAAAAAAAAAAAAAAATCACCATATCAGAAAAATGGGAAATAAATATGAAATGAAAATATACTCTTAACTGCTCATATATAAAAATACACGATTGGTAATTGATCAAAGTTCAACCAGAAGAACCTAGATAATAGGTGATTTAAAATAAATTTATTTACTGAGTCCGTTTTCTGATCTCATGCTGCTAATGCTTCATGATCACACTGTCGGGTTCTGATTTTTCCATCGATCAATGAAGCTATTATTATTATTATCTTCTTCTTCTTCGGCGCCATTAGTCGTTCTTCCCCATCTATTCATTTTGTATCTAATTATATCAGCTACTTTTGAATGTCCACTCTTGTCGCTCATGACAATAAAAGGTGGGACAAGCCAAGCTTGTGCAGCCTGCAAATACCAAAGAAGGAGGTGCTCAAAAGAATGTGTTTTAGCACCATATTTTCCGGCTCATGAAACCAAAAAATTTCAAAATGCACACCGTTTGTTTGGGGTTCGAAACATTATGAAAATATTAGGGCAAGTTCATCCTCAACAAAAAGAAGAGGCAATGACTTCGATTATAATTGAGTCTGATGTTCGAGCCAAATCTCCAGTTCGGGGTTGTTCAGGAATTATAGCGCAATTGTACAATCAATTACAAGCCACTATTGAAGAATTTCGATACGTGAATGCTCATCTAACTATTTGCAAGGAGCAGTGTCAGTATCAAAATATTAATAATTTACCCTCCACAACAGATCATCATGAATTTTCTCTCAGCCCACAATTGCATTTAGGTATGTCAACAAAGAATAATGAAGCAGTCTCAAACATTTACGAACAGCAACAGACTCAATATATTAATTATGGCGTTGAATTAATGCCTAATTTGATGCCAAATGATCAATTTCTAGCAAATGGAATGAACGGTCTTTACATTGAAGAGGACTTGAACAATATGGCAAGGAGTTTGAGGGTTCCAAATATTAGTTACGGTCTTAATGGTTACAATATTGGTTACAATATTGAACAAAGTGCAGCTAATAACTTAATGATTGAATCGCATGAAGTAGGATATTCCATTCAACAAGAACTTGATGTTTCTCATGATGATGTCCCATTTGATACAATTGCAGATGATAGGCAATCTTTCATTGAATCCAAAGAAGCTGCTTGTGATCAGTCAAGGTATTTAATGTAATTAATTAGTGTGTCTTCTAATGTATTAATTAATTAAATGATTATATAGCTATTATAAGCAATACTACTAGTAATTTAATATACAATTAATGAACTGTAAATTAAAACAAGCATGCAATGTTGTTAAAGTTTTTGAAATGAATTAATTCTTATATTACTTTAATAATTAATCATGCAATGACTTATTAAATGAACTGTAAAAGCTTAACATAATAGTTTTTGAAATTTATTAATTCGTTAATTTATTTATGAATACAGTGCAGAGTCTTCGTTCAAGGATACAACACAGACTACTGAACCTATTTTGAATACAGAGCTCAAAACTGCTGCAGCATGCTTCACCTTAACAAGTCTGAAACCAACGGGTTGAGTTTTATTATTATTCACTTTTTTATTTAAGATTTCATTTTTTTTTCTTCACATTGATTGTGGCAGAAAATTCCATAGAGATTATTCATTTTTTGATTAAAAAAGTTACTAAAATATCCATTGAGATTTTCAATTAAATAAGATATGAGAATATAAATTGAATAACACAACTTCCAATTTTATCATGAATATGCTTCCTTGTCTATTTTTGACGTGTTCACAACAAATAAATGACTGGGAGTCGAAATTTTATTAAGAACAAGATAAATATTTGATTTATCTTTTTCCATCTCTAAAATAACCCATATATATATAGTATATTTTTTTAGTTCAACCGCATATAATATTCGATTTATCTTCTTAATATTTTATATATTAAAACATGTCACGTGAAAAATAATACGAAAATTGATAACACAAATAAATTGAGTCACTGATTTTATAAATCCATAACCTATTTTTAGCCTCTTTATTTAGAAGAAAATTGTAAAAAAATTATTAATAATAAATTAAATGTTTGTGTGTGTGTGTATATATATGAATAGTTTTGGAAATTCTTTTTTTTTTTTTTTGGGTTATATTTTGAATGATATTAAAATATATATTTATTATTTTTTAATAAATAAAGTACTAAAAATTTAAAACTTATTTAATTATAAAAAAACACAATGTGAAGCAAAAAAATAAAAATAAAAAAGGTAAATTTGCATAAAATTATTTAGAACATAGAAAAAGTTGGTAAAAAAAAATAATTTTTTTTTCAATTTTTGTATTTAATTATAATATTGCTATTATTTTGATAATAAATATGTGTTTTAGCTTATTTAAAATTTTTAATGTAAAAAAATTAAACCATAAATAAAAAATCTTATAATTTTATATTATTTTTTTAAAATTTTATTTGTTTGCTTTAATTTTCTTTTCTTTTTAACCCATTATTTCAAGGGAAAAAAATTAATTCAAATATATATTGTGTATTTTAGGTTAGATAGAATTTTTTAAGGAAAATTAAATAATAAATAATAATATTATAATATTTTATATTAAATAAATAAAATTAATAATAATGAAAAATTTTCATAATTAAATTTGAACAGTCAAATTTTTCATTAATTATTGGTATTACGATTATTTTAAAAATAAATATGTAATTTAGTATATATATAAATTTTAGTATAAAAATTGAACCATAAATAAAAATGTTATAATTTTATCTTTTATCTTTAAAATATTCTTCTTTCTTTTTGCATCGCTTTTTAAACCCAATATTTTAAAAAGAAAAAAGAAAAAACTAATTCAAATATTTAATTATGTATTTTAGTTTATATAGAACTCCTTGCAAAATATATCAATTACAATAAGATTCATATAATCTTATATTTATATAAAATAACATAATTATTATCATATTTATAATAAATAAGTTCATATATGTACGAATTTAAAAAAAAATTGCATTTTTATTATCAAATAATATATTATAATATATTATTAATTTATTTAATAATAAATACATTTTAATTATTTATTGAATTTATATTTTACTTTTAAATTTGTTAGTTGTAAATATATGCGTTTCATATATTTTGTTAAAATATTAAATATAATTACTATTAAATTGAGATAAAATTATATTTTTGTTAATGTTATTTAAAAAAATTGAGAATAATAATTATCAATATTATAATAATATAATTTAATTGATTAAAGGAACTTAAATAAATTATAAAAAAATTAAGGAGCTAAAAGTAATAGGAGATATTATTCATCATTTTTGAGTATATTTTTTAATAATTTTATTGATTGTTTTTATAAATAAATATATTAATTTAAAATATTATATTATTATTTATACTAAAAATAATAAATAATTTATCAAATAAAAATAATCACTATTTTAAAATAAATTGATAATTTTGTAAATCATTGTGCTTATAGCTAGTTTAACTTAATATATAAATTAAAAATTCAACTCTGATCACCTTACACCTTAGGTAGTATCTTTTCTAACATAATAAAATAATACTACTCAAATAATTAATAATATATATAATAATTTATATATAAAGATATAATTAATTAAAATATATAATAAATAATAAATATAATGTAAACTCTAATAATAAATAATTTTAGTATATTTTATTATTTAATTAATTTTAGTTTTAATTTTATTTATTAAAAAAAATTTATTTATTTATTTTTTTAAAAAGATATATATTTATTTTTAAAGGGATTAAAAATAAAAGTTCTATTACGTACTCGCATTTTGCTTGAAAAGCTGTGAATAGACGTCAGAAACAAGGAAATAAGACTAGTGTCTCGCAAATTTAGATGGTATGAAGAAGGGGAAAAAAAAAAAGAGGTGGAAAAAAGAAAATTTATGGAAGGCTGATATTGGTGATAATGAAGTTTTTTTTTTGGGTCATAAATAATGAAGAAGATTTATGGAAGGCTAATATTTGGTGATAATGTGATCAAGTGAATGAATCATGGCAAGCTAGACAATCGGTAAGTTTGTGAAAATTACACGTTCCGCAAACCCAAAAAAAAATACTTGACTAATTTTTCGTTTTGA
Organism: Elaeagnus macrophylla; assembly: GCA_029378325.1. Taxonomy (NCBI): domain Eukaryota; kingdom Viridiplantae; phylum Streptophyta; class Magnoliopsida; order Rosales; family Elaeagnaceae; genus Elaeagnus; species Elaeagnus macrophylla. Next base: position 23,531,806 of record CM055646.1, on the reverse strand, counting down.
TCATAGTTCTGCTTAGGAAGGATTTAAATCGACATAAAAATTGCAATTGATTATCAAAACTTTCATAATAGAGATTGTGATATGTGATTTGTTCAACACAGACAGTTATCTACTCTAACTTGAAAGCAGAATCTGCCACTCTACTTCCATGGCAATAGGTACAGTTCCTCAATCTTGTTGCTTCCATCTCTCACCATTACCCCTCATAAAGACCTTTAATTGCACATCCTTACCCTTAATCTTCACCTCCAAGAGCAGAGGTTTCAGATTCTCAATTTCTTCAAAATCCAAAGATGTCTGGAGGAGAACTTCCCCCGAGGAAACGCCATCGTCTTCGTCGTCCCCATTTGACCATCTTGCTCCCTCGCACCAGACTAGAAAACGAAAATCGGCGCCGTCTTATTTGGATCATAGCGTCGACATGGATGAGCTCGCAGCATCAATCAGACAGACCCAGAACGAGCAAGAGCTTTTTTCATTGCTTTCATCTTATAAAGGCAGGCAACTTTCAATAAGGTTCATGGTTTCGCTGCTCTCTCGAGAATCTGATTGGCAGAGGTCACTTGCTATTCTTGATTGGATAAATGAAGAAGCTTTGTATACTCCTTCTGTATTCGCCTACAATGTTGTTTTGCGTAATGTGGTTCGTGCTAAGCAGTGGGAAATTGCACATGGACTGTTTGAAGAAATGCGCCAAAGAGCTCTTGCTCCTGATAGGTACACTTATTCAACTCTTATTACTTATTTTGGGAAAGAGGGTATGTTTGATTCTGCGCTATCTTGGCTCCAGAAAATGGAACAAGACCACGTGTCTGGTGATCTCGTTTTGTATAGTAACTTGATTGAGCTTGCGCGAAAGTTGTGTGATTATTCAAAGGCTATTTCCATTTTTTCTAGATTGAAACGGTCGGGCATTATGCCGGACCTTGTTGCTTATAATTCGATGATTAATGTGTTCGGGAAAGCCAAGCTCTTTCGTGAGGCTCGTCTTTTGCTTAAAGAGATGAGAGCAATTGGTGTTACGCCAGATACAGTTAGCTATTCCACTCTTTTAACAATGTATGTTGAGAACCAAAAGTTTGTTGAGGCTTTATCTCTTTTCTCTGAGATGAATGAAGTCAGCTGCTCTCCTGATCTCAGGACATGCAATATTATGATTGATGTGTATGGCCAGCTAGATATGGCCAAGGAAGCTGACGGGTTGTTTTGGAGCATGAGGAAGATGGGAATTGAACCTAATGTCGTGAGTTATAATACCCTTTTAAGGGTTTATGGAGAGGCTGAGCTTTTTGGTGAGGCTATCCATCTTTTTCGATTAATGCAAAGGAAGAATATTGAGCAGAATGTTGTTACATACAATACCATGATCAAAATTTATGGCAAATCTCTTGAGCATGAAAAAGCTACAAATCTTGTGCAAGAGATGCAGAGAAGCGGAATTGAACCGAATGCCATTACATACTCAACAATAATATCTATATGGGGAAAGGCAGGAAAATTGGATCGTGCAGCTATGCTGTTTCAAAAGTTGAGGAGCTCAGGGGTTGAGATAGACCAGGTTCTCTATCAGACAATGATTGTGGCTTATGAGAGAGTGGGATTGGTTGCTCATGCTAAGCGTTTACTTCATGAGCTTAAACGTCCCGATAATATTCCTAGGGAGACTGCAATTACCATTCTTGCAGGAGCTGGTCGGGTAGAAGAGGCTACATGGGTTTTTCGTCAAGCTTTTGCGGCTGGGGAGGTGAAGGATATATCTGTTTTTAGTTGCATGATGGATCTTCTTTCAAGAAACAGAAAGTTTGCAAATGTCATTGAGGTTTTTGAGAATATGAGAGCAGCTCAATATTTTCCTGATTCTAATATGATTCGACTAGTCCTGAATGCATATGGAAAGTTCCGAGAATTCGAGAAAGCAAATGCTTTGTACAAAGAGATGCAAGAGGAGGGGTGTGTTTTCTCAGATGAAGTTCACTTCCAGATGCTAAGTCTGTGTGGTGCAATGAAGGATTTCAAGATGTTAGAGACACTGTTTGATAGACTGGACTCTAATCCTAACATTAACAAGAAGGAGTTGCATCTCGTTGTGACTGGCATTTACGAAAGAGCAAATAGACATGATGATGCATCACGGATCATGAACATGATTAGTGAGAGGGGATTGAAATTGGGGAAAACTTAAGAACTGCGTATCAAATTCATTTTTCCAAGAATTTTCAAATTTTATTGTCCTCTTCTTTTCATTTTTCCGAGCTTTTGGTTTGTATGTGGCTTGTTGGTACTGATTTATAACCTTGCACATAAATTATGAAACAGAAAGGGAGAAAAGTTATAAACTTATATTGTCTTGTTACTTTTATTGGTTTGAATTGCCAGTATTTACGAATCAATTCAATACAACCCACCCTGTCCAAACGAGGTCAACAAAATCCAGATAAAATAATTTTTTGTATTGAAGATACAACATGAATTTTTTATTGTTATGAGAAGATACCACATGATATGTGGAAATGTGTAAAATTATTTGGTGAAAAATAAAACAGATATGTTGAATATTTAATTTCAAAGAGCCCTAGAAAAAGTGAGAAAAATCACTTTAGCTGAACTTCCCATAGGTCAAGGTCACGGAGTAACTAATAAGTGTTTTCGAGAGTTTTAAGAATACTATTTTAGATAATGTTTTTTATTATTAAAAATATAATGTAAAGTTTTATTATTTTTAAAGGTAAAAATATGATAAGTAAAATATTAATTCATTATGAACAGATGTGTTAGTAGACAATAAGAATATAAATTTGAATACGATATTAAATAAAAATATTTTTATTATATTCTAACTTATAACTATGATAAATATATCGAAAAAATTAAAATTCTTAAAATTCTTTGGTAACTATGTAAGTATACTTTATTAAAAAAAATCTTAAAACTCTTTTAGTTTGTCATTGTATTGAGATGGAGTATGCTTCTTTCCACGAAGGTTTTCTTGATGATAAAATGATGCGTGGAATATTAGAGGGAAAAAAAGGTCCGTTGACTGAACTACCCAGCTGTCAAGGAGATATGTTTACTGAACTCCCCAACTGTCACGGTGCAACTAACAAGTGTTGATTATACGTGCAAACTCAATTTTAGTCCTAATTTAATCTCGTACCTTAACAGTTTTCGTAGAACAAATAAACAAAGAATTATGGGCAATTTTTGATTGCAGAAACTTGAAACTTGAAACTTGAAAACTGAAAATTGTTTTTCAAACCACAATAAAAGCCTCCATTTTCGCTTTCTTTCCATAAAAATCACGGAATAAACGACCTCGCACTCAATCTTAAGAGAAACAAACCCTGCACCAAGAAACCAATTACTCACATGAATCTTCATCTCTCCTTTTCCGACCATAACCCATTTTTCTAATTTCCCCTCCTCTCCATTACTTTCTTTCGCCTAAGGAATCCCAAATCCTCATGATAAGAAGTTCGCTCGTCTTCTCCTCTCTTCAGATACAATAGGGAGAGGGGAATGGACTTTCAGAGGAGAGAGGCAGAGATAACTGAAGCAGCAGAGGAAGAGGACAAATGAAGAGGTTAAAGAGCTATTTCAATAATATTAGGCACCACCAAAACATAGAACGTAAATGGATCTTTCCTTTAGCCGTTGGCTCTATAATTTCTCTCTTTCTTCTTATCTTCACAACGCTAACCTCATCTGAAAGTACATATCTTCTTCCATTCTACCGCTCTCTTTCGGCATCTAGATCTGTCTTCGTCGAATCCAAACTCCACCCAATTCCTATATCCCATCTCCCTCCTCCACCACGCTTTGCGTACCTCATTTCGGGCTCTAATGGCGAGAGCAAAATGCTCATGCGTACCCTTCAGGCCCTTTATCATCCTAACAATTTCTATGTAGTTCATTTGGACCTTGTGTCCCCACCTGAGGAGCGATTGGTTCTGCATAATTACGTGAAAAATCACCCGACATTTGTGAAATTCGGGAATGTAAGGATGATCACCAAGGCCAATCTCGTAACTTACAGAGGACCCACCATGGTTGCCAATACGCTTCATGCTGCCGCGATTCTATTGAGGGAAGGTGGCCATTGGGATTGGTTTATCAATCTTAGTGCTTCGGATTATCCATTAGTTACTCAGGACGGTGGGTCTTTGATTTTGGAAATTTGTATTTTCTTTTGGTTTGGGTTTTGTATGCAGAATCTGATTGATTGCTTGGTGGATTTTGCTTTACCAGATATGTTACACACTTTTTCGCACTTGCCGCGCGATCTTAATTTCATTGATCACACCAGTAGCATTGGCTGGAAAGAGTACGTGATGACGAATTTCTTTTTATTCTACTTGGTTTGTTCTGTTAAATCTCTGGGACTTTCGTATTATTGATTTTTGTAAGCGTAGGCATCAGCGAGCAAAACCAGTTATCATAGATCCCGGGTTGTATTTGACAAAGAAAATGGATGTTTTTTGGGTCAGACAGCGGAGGAGTGTGCCAACTGCATTCAAGCTTTTTACTGGTATTCTTTTATCTTCTCCTCTCCCCTCTCACTTGATGTCTATTATTTTCTTCGATGGATCTATGTTTCCCCATCTTAGCTAATTGCATCAGTGGTTTGATAGAAAGCAACAGCAGTGAGACCACATCCATTATGGTCTGAAATCATGGCAGGAAAGTTGTGATTCATAGAATTATTCTTTGATTTTGAATTTGGTAATTGGGTTTGCATATTGAACTGGTTGGAATGCAAGGAACTGAAAGGTATTAAGTTTAAGAGATCAAATGAATTCATCTGCGAAAGGATGATTAACCTATATCCTATAGGCTCCCAGAATAAACCAGGAAGGGCGTGATCTTCTCAATTTTAATCTTTTTATCATGACAAGATGTCAATTAGTTATCATTAATATTAGTTAATCCACTTAACACGATTCTTGCATTTGCTAGCTTGAAAATATAATTGTATTATCACATAATCTCAAATGTATTTGGTACAATAATATGCCAATTTGTGTTTTAGCTTGCTTCCTATGTGTGCCTGATACCTGATTTCATTTTGGTAAATGGTGATATTATGCTGCTTAACATCGTAGGGATAAATTATTTTCCTTTGAGGTGAAACATCGTAACATCAAAGATTTCATGTCAAGGATATGTCAATGAGAGATCTTGTATATTTGAAAACAGTGTGGTCAGAAGAACAATGGTAATTAGCATTTGCGTTTAGATAGTGTAGGTAGCTCTCTTCAGATTTGACCTTATCTCACATACTTTACCACAGTGGGTATAATGTTTATAGAAAAAGGTTAAAAAGTGTAATTGAACTACTGTGACCAAATTTCTGTCTTCTCTTATAGGTTCTGCTTGGATGGTACTGTCAAGGCCTTTCATTGATTACTGCATATGGGGATGGGATAATCTTCCCCGAGTTGTCCTCATGTATTATACAAACTTCATATCGTCCCCTGAAGGATACTTCCATACTGTCATTTGTAATGCTCAAGAGTTCCGCAATACAACTGTGAATAATGACCTTCACTTCATATCATGGGACAATCCTCCCAAGCAACATCCCCATCACCTCAAACTCGGTGACATGCAACGGATGATTGACAGTAATGCGCCCTTCGCTAGGAAGTTTTTCCACAATGATCCAATGCTTGACAAAATTGATTCAGAGCTCTTGTTTAGGGGTCCTGGCATGTTTGTTCCTGGTGGTTGGTGCATTGGAAGCAGGGACAATAGAACCGATCCTTGCTCTGTTATTGGCAATACCACGATCCTCAGACCTAGTCCAGGGGCTACAAGGCTGGAAAGTTTAATCAGTTCTCAATTATCAAATGAGAAATTTCGACCAAGACAATGCAAATGAGAAGCAAACAATTTTATATCAGTTACATCCTTGTGCAATTTAGCTTCAACATGGAGAGCGCTTGATTCTAAAAGTGGGAAAAGAAATATGCAGAAAGTATATACATATTGATGGTAAGGCCACTGATATGAGATTGATTGGGTCAGAATTATATCTATCACTGATATCAAGGAGATTCGTGTCACTGTTTTGAAATGTTATGTGCAACCAAAATCAGCAGCAACTATTCCCTTTTTTCACACTCAAAAGCTTTTGAAAGTGCATTTTCAATGATTTGGCACTCAGCAGCAGTGAGTGTGCTGGACCAATCGTGCAAGAATAAGAAGGGAGATGAAGTATGAAAGTCAGAAAACCTGAAAGAGTACTACTCTTCACTTGAACTATAATCCCAGGTTATTGATTATGATTCTGATACGAGAAATATGTTCATGTTTCCGAATGAAAATTGTTATATTTTTATTTACATGCTTGCATACTTGGAGTTTCAACACAAGTAAATGATCATGCACATGAAAGCCAGCAATTTTTTTCCGCGTGGTCATAAATAGAATTGTATAAAATTCGAAAACACAAGCGGAAACGGTACAAAACTTGACACAGGCCAAAACCTTACCCTATACCAGCTAAAAAGACTCAGCTCCAACGACCATAGACTACCTAAGAGCATACACAACATTACTAGTTTCCAAAAAAAAACAAAAAAAAAAAAAACATCCAGCAAATGAATCAATCAAGATACCTGTATAATCTAGCAGCAATATTGATGGATGGAGATTTAGATATAGAAGCATAGAATTTAAAAAAAGAAGAAGAAGATGAATTAGGGATTGAGAAGGATAAAATAGAGAACTAATGCTCTTATTTCATAACATCACATATCAAAATTATCCATCACAAGTTCACAACAAAGCATAAGCTAAGAGTACTAATAGTAACCTAATGGGTCATTAATTATTGGACCTTACATTAATTGAAATAACAACAAATAATAAAAGCCTATATTATCATTTCTTACATTATTCTCCCCTACTTAAAAAGAACTTGATTCCAACGAGTTTGTAGAACCATAAAGTAATAATCGAAATAAGAGAAATTTCTTCAACCTCTTAGAATGTGCATGAGAAGTAACATGAGGTGATTATGAATAATCCAAACCTGTGATACAGTAAAGGAGAATAAACTAGGCTTTGAACCTTGGTTAGGTAATGATCCATCCCACTTAAAATGGAAATGCATAATCATATGAGTAGAACATTCTAGTAAGCATGCATTAAAACAATCAAATGGAATAGTAAAGGCTTGATCGAGCCAAGCATTGAATTTTGAAAATGAAGGACAAAAATTATTAAAAAAACCAAGTTTAGGACCAATAATATTAACCGAATTATAATATGTTGGTTCCTTTGCAAGATTGTCAAGAATAATTACAAAGATATGTTTGTTGGGTGGTTTTGGCTCCAATGGAACACAAAGAGTTGATTTAGGTGAAAAAGATAGAGAAACGACATTTTAAAAGAATTCATTCTTTGGAAGAGGATTAAGTATACTGAACTTGGTATAGTAGTAAGAATTGATTTTAGAGATGAACCAAGTATACCTTTTTTCACAATAATTTTTGCTTTTGGTATTGGTGTTGTGAAAGCTTTGAGCTTAGAAACCGAAACACATCCTAACACTTTTATTGCTCGATAAAATTATTGGGCCTTACATTAATTGAAATAACAACAAATAATAAAATCCTATATTATCCTTTCCTACATTAAATATAAAGGGAAAAAAATTCATAAATTGGAGACAGACACTCAACCAACCATTAAACAGAATGAAAAAATGTAGTAGCGAAACAAAACAACAGATAGTCTTAGCAAACTTAGGCGTCATCAGCTCCAAGAAACAACCCATAACCATCAAATGCTCGACTCCATCACATTAGCCACCGTACGAAAATCAAGCAGAAGATCAGAAATCTCACCATAATAATACCAAAAAATTTCATTATCAGGAGAGAAATTACCAACACATACGCTAGAATGTTTAGTTCAAAAAGTAGGAGTCTCTTGGAAAAGTTATAAAATCCAAACCTCAAACCATAAAAGATAAGCTTGGAAGTAAAAAATGAAGCGGAACTGCATCGGTGAACAACATCGTGCATAAACCAAGCAGGCGATGAAGCAACAAAAGATTGAGGAAGGTGATCGGGGATGGAGACATCAGGTGGAAGCACAATGGTTACGGATAGAAGCAGGGTACTATAATCACAGACAACAAGTGGAAGCCTGAAATCGAAGACAGAAACGGGAAAAGTAGCAACAATTAATCAAGATTAGAGACAAATGGTCGAAATTGAAGCCAACAAGTGGAAGAGCGATGAACGAAGATTGACGAAGAAGCAAAGAATATATAAACATGGACACTCAGTTGATTAATGAAGAATATGGTCAAAATAGAGAAATCAGTAAACAAATCTGGTGAACTCATGTGGAGATTGGAGAAAAGAGAGTGAAATTGGCGAGGAAATACCTGTTGAAAAATAAGAGAAGGATGAACCTCCCTCTCTCTACGATGTGAAAGTGGAGCCTATTTTGAGTGAATCCCAGCATTTGATTTGATAAGCTTACTACATCTTTGACTACGTACGTATGTAGCGCACTTGCACCCATTTGCATTTTGATTTGAGTGAGTGATATACTTTCTAAAGCGAAGAATAAAATGAAACAAGACCTCATACCACACTTATATACAGTGCCAGAAAAAAAAAATTCTTCACAATTTTGTCATGGTATGTGAGAAAGTGAGACAAGCTTGGCTTTATTTTCTCTGATGGTCGTGTAGGCAATTTGGCTTTCCATTTAGCCGAAAGCTTTGTTAAAACGGACCCCAAATTGAATTGCTTTATTATGGGAAAACAAAATCTCTAATGAAAATACATTGACCATCTCTAATCTAAAAGAAATCAAGATTCATTAATTTACTAATGAGAAGTACGAAGAAATGAAGTACTAAAAGGAAGGGAAAGCAAAAAAAAAAAAAAAAAAAAGTGGAAGAGAGTACCTTGATATTACATGTCAATAATAATATTCTGAAATTGAAGAAGTCGTACTATGAAGAAACAAGGAGGGGCTTCAGTCGCAGAGAGATGAAACCAACTGATAGATTGGTTACTGATTGATACAATTAGTGATTGTGATCTCACAATTGGTGCCATCTCTCTTGCGACAGTTGTCCCAATATTGTTTTTGTTACTAATAATTTCCTTCTCTTTTATATTTGTTCACTCTAATATGTCTTTGCCTTTTTTTTTTTTTTTATCACCGTAGGCCATTACACCTCTTCTCCTTGTATATTTATTATTTGTATGCACTTGATAATCAATGTTGATCCAAATGCCCCAGAAAATGATATTACTTTCTGGTGAAATTGATATATGGGTACTAGGCTAGCTAGCTAATATTATAATATTATTTGTACCATAAAAAGATATAGTACAGATATTAATTGGGAATCTAAGAATAAATTATGTGATTATCCTATTTCAATTATGTTGCTCGTGAAAGCCTTGTTATTGGTTCCTTAAATTGTCAATGCTACACAACTGGAGATCATCAAACACGTAGAGCTAGCTAGCATTTTAATATTAATTATGTCAATTTTAAGATCCTTTTATCTCATATGTTTGACGTCATGTGGGTGACGAATTTAATTTAATTTAATAATCACAACTTGGTGTGTGACCATCAATTCTGTAACTTATTTATATTTATAAAATATTAACATTTTAGTTTTATAAAAATATCAAAAATATTATCGATATAGGTTTTTTTTTTTTTTTTTTTCCTTTTTTGGTAGTGGGTACCTTTTATAGGTAGAGATTGTTGCAAATATATTTCATCTATACTACAACTTGTATTATCTATCAGAATTATAATATTTTCTTAGCAAATAACATGCAACTCAATTAACCATCTCGATCTTATAAAGACCAAAATTTAAAATTTTGAACGATTATATGATTATTTCTTACATCTACTAATATTTAATTTATTTGTCAGCAAATTGTATATAATAAAATGTTCACAAGTCAGTACAAAATAAATACAAAAAACAACCACGAGGTTTTAATTATCCTTTAATTTTTCTCACGATAGTCATCTAAAAGATTTAAACAAACAAGCTAGGGCCGGCTAGAATTTTAAGAACAGACGATAGGCGTGACCCTTTAACTCACTCTACTTGTTTCTTGTCCTCAACCACTCAAACAAATACCTTCTAGAAGTTCAAATTAAAGGTGGTAAAATAGCATAAAATATATTTGAAAAATTACATAAAATAATATGCTTGAAATTTTTAATAACAAAAATAACATATTTACTTTGAATTAAGAGGGGTATAAATTAGTATTAAGAAGTGATATTTTTATTATTATAAATTTTTAAAGGTATTAGTTTTGTGATTTTTTTAAAATATTTTGTGGGAAAAAAAGAAGAAGAAAGAGAATAAAAGACATATTACAGAATGATTGACCTGGTCTATTCAAACACGTTGAATAAGGGTAGAAAGCAGGTTCATTTCACAATATTCTACCAACGTTCAAACAATGACTCAGTAGGTATTGATCAAAAAGATCAAAGTGGAAGCATGATCACATGTTTGGAAAAAATGAGACAAATGATCACGAATCTTCCTATTTCCAGTTTTTTTACAACAATGATTTATATATATATATATATTTGAAAAGTCAATGGAAGGACTTCTTGCCCTAATTACAATGCAGGGTGTTAATAATGACCCTTCAATGAATGTGCTTGAACCTTCATCTTATGCTTAAATACGAAATTTTAGGTTCAAGATAAAGATGGAGGTGTCAAGCTTGAAGGGCCCATCTCATTTAATAATTTGTAGCTTTATTCATTTCATTTAATTAAATTTTATATAAATTTAATTTAATTCATATTATTTTTAAATTAGATAAATTATATCGAATAATTCACAAGTTGTCTCATTTATATTATTTAAAGACAAAAAAAAAAATATTAATATAAATAGATCATTTTACCTTATATATTCTATATGTAAAGTTCTTCCAGACATATAACCCTTAGATTTAATTAAATCAATCTCATCAATTAATTATACTATTTAATATAACTACTAAACAATACATAATATAAGAAAATGACGTAACTTCGTTATGCATATTGGTTAATTAGCATTTATATTGTAGTGATAAATATTTTATTTACAAACAAAATTCAATTGATGATATTGAATGAGATGAATTTAATGGCTCAAAAAGATATGTAGGGTGAAATGACATGTAATATTGCAGTTCTATAAATGGTGCATGTCTCACCTGATTTGCGAGCAAGATTTGTGTTTAAAAAAACTAATAAAAAATTAACATGTTAGTGCATTTGATGCCCATTGGCTACATATAAAATTACTATATATTTATTGTTCTTATATTAATAATTTTTTCCTTTATGTAAATTGTACAAAGATGTGCTTCACGTCCGCCTAGCGCATGTCCAAAACCCTAAGGACCCTTAACAATCGCATTCAAAGCCGTAAAATGAAATAATATATTCGCCAATGGGTGGAAATTATTGGAACAAAATAGGTAACAGCATTATTCTGACAAAACTAAAGCTGATTGAAATTCGAGGATGTCAAGAAGTGTGGCAGCCTTTTAGTACCAATGAAAAATATCTGATATTTTACTAGGGAATACACTGATTCAAATCTCCTCCCCCAATATTAAAAAAACAATCAAGTGAGAACTCTTTAATCTACGTGAGACAGTCCAAGCATGACTTCTTCATTCCCACTCTATTTTTTCGAAATATTATATTATTCAATTATGGATAGTCATGGTCCTATTTTCAGAGCAAAAAATATTACAGCTAAAATAATTTTTATATTTTTAAAACGATCAGAGCAATATCCTTTCCCTTTACTATACGTGTTTTTTTTCTTTCCCCAAGACCTTTATTATATGTGTTAAAATCATGAACAGTACGAAAAATCTCGAGATACCATTAGCTTTGTTTTTTCCTCTATGAGAAACAATAAACCCGATCTTTCTTACAATTTACAAGTGATCACTAGGACAAGAAAGTTGATGTTGAAAACAATCATGGCATTAGTAGCCAACTACATATTCTATTTCTTTTACACATTAAATTTTTTCCCTTATTAAAGTTTCTCCGATCTAGCTTAAGAAATTTTTAAAGCTACCAATGAGTAAATTACAAATAATATTTCAAAAGATAAAGTGCCTATATAGTCACTTTGTTTAGGTCAAATATATTATTTAGTCCTTAAGCTTGAAAATATGTTTTTAAGTTATATTGTCTGTGAAAAATGTGATAAGAAAAGACAAAATTAATTTGTTATCTAATTTTTCGTTAAATCTAGTTGAGCATAATAACATGTATGTTTATATTTTTTGATGAATATATATGTAAAAAATTTACCTAATTTTTTTAAGAAATTTTTTCTTTCAAAATTAGACAAAATTTTTATTGTCTAATATCCCAAGACACACATTAAACAAGGAAATTTTTTTTAAGTTTGAAAGAAAAAAAAATTCTTAAAAAGTATGAGTAGTTTTTTAATTAAATATTAATTTTTTTTTACATATATATCTATCGAAAAATATAAATAATGTATGTGACATTTATATTATTCCATTAGATTTAACGAAAAATTTGATAGAAAATTAACTTTGTATTTTCTTGACACATTTTTCATAAATAAAAGGATTTAAAAATATATTCTCTAAGCTAGAGGACTAAACATTATATATTATCTAAACGAAATGACATCCACGATACTTTTTTTTCAATTTCAAATGAAGTAGAAGATCATCACCTTTGTTGAGGAGGAAACAATATCTAAAGTGGTATGGATGTTCTATGATGAAAATCATCTACAAGATAAAGAAAACGGGTTAAAGGAGAGGTGCCTCGAAGGGACATCCCCTCTAATGCCTAAGTTAGTCTTTAAAATAGAGATATAAACTATGTGAAAGAGTGAAAGTGAAAGAGAAGACAAGGAAATGTATGAAAAGCTCCAAGAGAGGATCTCTTACAAGCAGGGGCGGAGGTGGAAAAAAAATTAAAGGGAACTAAAATTTAATTTTTTTTTATACAAAGTAAAAAATTAGTAAGTAAACTATGCTCAATTTAATATTGAATTTTTTATGTCATATTATAATAAAAACATAAAGTTAGAACTTAAAAAATATAAACTTAACACATTATAATTAATTTATAACAAAAATTAAACAAAAATATAATAAGTTCATAATTATTAGTATTATTTATGAATAAAATAAATGTATTAACTAAAAAATCTAAGCAAATAGAAAGCTCAATTAAACATAACAGAATTTATAGTTGTTAAAATTAAAATAAACATATGAAAATGTAAAAAGTAAAATATGATTTAGAATTTTAAGCTTGAAACTATATTTAAAAGTATATGTTTATAAACAATATAAGACTGACCAATAATAATAAAAATAATAAATTTTTTATATAAAAAAATTTCAAATAAATTCTAGAAGGTTATTAAAATAAAATTTCAAATAATATAATATTAAATAAAGTTAAAATTTGGGTTGAAATAAAATATGATAAAGATAAAATTAAAAGTTTTAATTTGAAGTTCATCATATACTTATTTTTTTAATTTTATTTTTATAATGTTGAGTTTAAATTTAAATATTTTAACTTTTTTTGGATTATCCCATTTAAGAAATTTTTTTACATAATATATTACTACAATTTTATTTTTGTTACTAATAGTTACCAAATACATTAAAAAAATATATATTTAATCATTTTATTTACAATTTATATAATTTTTATCAACATATTTGTTAAATATTGTTAATATATTTTAAAATATGTACACAATATATTATTATAAATAAAATATTTATTTAATGCTAAAAATATACATATAATTAATTTTTTATAAAAAATTTGGCTAAAATTACAACTCCATCTAACACCCACTATCCTCTGCCATACTTACAAGTAGTTTGTTAGGCTTACATAGCCAATAGATAGGACAAGATTAATTCTAGATGGGTTTAGGCTTAATGGATGAGCCACCCTACAGTAAACCATGAATATTCACAAACAACTTTAAAGAACAACCTTTAATTTATATATCATCATTAGACTAATTTATAATGAGTCATAGTAAATTTGTTTCACTAAAGAATTGCATGTTCTTTCCAAAATCATAGCTAGCTAGTCTAGCTAGCTTCCACATGCCACGTGAAATTTTATGATAGAAAAGGGATAAAAATGAAGATATATAATAAACTCACCAACTCGTGACTAGTTGTCCATGCATATAGAGAAGTTGTAGGGTTTCCCGTCACAAGAGGATGGCACTAAGTGTATATTTTGGTTAATTTCTTTTGAAACATACACAGCTAATGCCATCTCTCCTGCGACAAAAAACACTAGCAACTGCACGTTTTACTAGAACCTAAATTAATTGGCACTTTGTAATATTCCAATATCTAATATAGATGTTGCTGAGGTTTCCTGTCGTAAGAGGGATGGCACACTAGGTAGCTATCAAGCTATGTATATATATGTGTGCGTGAGACTCATCAGTCTTACACACATACACATATATATATCTATATACCTCTATTGAGCCATCTCTCCTGCGACAGAAAACCCCCAACCTCTGTTTTTTCCCCTTTTTTTTTTTTTTTAATCTCGTATTTTGTGTTTGCAATATGGCTTGCACATCTCACTTACCTCATTATTTATAGGCACACATGTCTCTTAGTTTTTGTTAATGAGGAAACTACCTCTAGACTCTCAAGAAACTACTTGTTGTTTTCCAAGGAAGCAGTGCTCCCTCTATCACTATACATAAGACTTTTTTAAAATATTAATTACTAGATTTATTTCTTTTTTGGTGTGTCTATGTCAAACCAATCAGATTATAACACCCATATACATCGGTAATTCTAATTTTTTGATCTTCCCCATTTTTATTCCTCATTATTTAGAGGCACACATGTCTCTTAGTTTTTGTTAACGAGGAAACTACCTCTAGACTCTCAAGAAACTACTTGTTGTTTTCCAAGTAAGCAGTCTTTTTTAAAATATTAATTACTAGATCTATTTCTTTTTTGGTGTGTCTATGTCAATCCAATCAGATTATAACACCCATATACATCGGTAATTCTAATTTTTTGATATTCCCCCTTTTTATTCCTCGTTGATATTTAAATAATTTTATTATTTAATTAATTTTATTTTAATATTTATCAGTGTAAAAAATTATGCTCATTTTTTTTCTAATACTAAAAAATATATGTTTATTTATATTATAAAAAAATATACATATATATTTTTTCTTGAATAAAATTAAAAATAAAACTTTATGTATGATGAAAGTTATGCTATACAATTAAATATTTTTATTTTTATATAATTTGCTCACTTTTTGTATAATTTTTTACCACATATATTTTCTGATTATATGTGATTCATGCAAGTATGTGTAAATTTTCTATAGTATATAACTAACATGAGTTATCTACTCCTAAAATATTAATCTTTAGAAATAATAATGTGCATTATTTATGAACCTCACATTATTGTCATGCCTCTAATAATATGCTACGCTAAAAAGTATAACAGAATAATTGAACTCAATAAAAGAATTGATCTTGACACACATGATTTTGGTTTTAAGCAAATCACGATCTTTGAGTCCTTCCACATTCACACATAAACAATTGTGAAATTATTTAATTTCCTTTTGAAAACCTTGGCTAAGAAAGAAGCCTAACAAATCTTGATCTAATTATTGTCTTGGCGTGTATATAATCAAAGTCTTCCTTTCCACTGCAAGAAAATTACAAGAACTATTCCACGACCACGAATTTAATTAATGGTAAGTAAGTTGGAATAAGAAAATTATATATAGACT
This sequence comes from Elaeagnus macrophylla, assembly GCA_029378325.1. Lineage (NCBI taxonomy): Eukaryota > Viridiplantae > Streptophyta > Magnoliopsida > Rosales > Elaeagnaceae > Elaeagnus > Elaeagnus macrophylla. The sequence continues at coordinate 23,515,956 of CM055646.1, read as the reverse complement.
TGTAGGTTTGAGTATAAACAGATGACTAGTCCACAAGAAACATTCAGAATCGTAAACCTCAAAGTCTTCCCTAATAATATTAAGGAAAAGGGGAGAAAACACATAGGAAACACGAGCGAAATTTATGTGGGCTTTCTCAAACACTATGAATGAAATAATATCGCATATCAATTTATTAATTTCAATTTCTATAGTAAAGTATATTTTAGAGGGCTTTACTTTTTACCAGGAAACTCAACAAATATATATATATATATATATATATTTTTTTTGTTAAGAGAAATTTTTATCCCTTACTTGCTACTCATAATTTGCTAGTAAAAATTTATGTCATTAAGCTATTATGCCATGGACAATCAATTACCTCAACTTGTAATTCAAGTAAGTTTGTTAGAAATTGTGAATTTGAATAAAAAGAAAGAGAAGAAAAAATTGCTAAAAGTTCATCTCTTAAAAAATTGAGTCCCACATTGGTTTTTTAGGTCTCCTTGAAAGCATATATATAGAAAAGGAAATGCTAATGGGCTTGGGCCCCAAGGGGCACCCAATTTTGTTGAAGGGGGGAGGACCTAGGCAATCGCACCGCTGCCGCTGGCCGGCCGTGCCGTGTGTGAGGTGGCATTTTATTTTTTTGATAAAAATTTATTTTTTAAAATTAAATTTTTCAATAGTCCCGTTACATAAATGTGACCGTTATAATTTTTAACATAACGTTCTGTTCCGTTCCGTTGAGACCGAGTCTCACGGAGCCGTTGCCATCCGTTACCACGTTCTTTAGCTCACAGCTCTCTCCCAATTCTCTCTCTCAATTTCCTTTCTCTATCTCGCTCTAACTATTGAGCATCAGAAAAGATTCAGAAAAGAAAAACCAAAAATAAATATATTTTAGTTTCCGAGCAACAAAATTATTTTACAGGTGTAGCATTCCGGAGTTCATCAGTGCAATGTAACTCCGAGATAGATTTTTTACTGGGCTGTTTTATCCTGGGGACGACGAGGCTGTGTTTGCTTGCACAATTTGGGCAGAGCCGCGAAACGTCTTAAAGAGAGCGACCTAGTCCGCAACTCAACCCAAGCAGTGTTAATTCAGTAATTTGGTAACCTCGTTCCTAACTACTTTTGAGTAATTGTTTCAACAATTTTAAGACGATTTCATCTGCCATGTCTACTGAAATTTTAACTGCTGACCTTAACAAACCTTTTCGTTTTGAGGGACTACATTTTAAAAGATGGAGACAAAAAATGTTATTTTTCTTAACAATGAAAAAAGTAGCCTCTGTTCTTACTACTGAAAAACCAACACTGCCAAATCCTCCTACTGAAGATACAACTAAGGATTTAAACACCTAGCTAGAAAATGATTTTCTATGCAAGAATTTTATTCTTAATGGTTTAGCTGATGATTTGTATGATTATTATAACTCTGATAAGACAGCTAAAGAAACTTGGGATGCACTTCAAAAGAAGTATGACACTGAGGAAGCTGGAACTAAGAAGTATGCTGTCAGCAGGTATCTGAAGTACCAGATGACTGATGACAAATCTGTGGAAGCTCAATCTCATGAACTGCAAAAGATAGCACATGAAATAACTTCTGAAGGTATGACTTTAGATGAACAATTTCAAGTAGCTGTTATTATTGATAAATTGCCCCCTGCATGGAAAGATTTCAAAAATATTCTTAGACATAAAACTAAAGAATTCTCCTTAGAAAGTTTAATAACCCGACTAAGAATAGAAGAAGAAGCCAGAAAACAAGACCAAAAAGATGAAGTACTTGTTATCTCAAATAACACTTCCAATAAAAAATCCTCCTCTGTCATTCTGAAACCAAAAGGAAGAAACATGAAATTTCAAAATCGTAATAATAACCAGAACCGTAACAACCAGAATAAAAATAGAAATCCTCCCCAGAATGGACCTGGACCTGGAACTCAACCCCCCTTAGGAAAAAACACATTCATGTGTTATAGTTGTAACAGGCCTGGCCATTTGGCCAGGAACTGCCGGAACAGGAATCGTCCTGCCTCGCAGGCGAACCTTACCGAAGATCAGCTTATAGCTATGATATCTGAAATCAACTTTGTTGGTGGATCTGAGGGGTGGTGGGTGGACACTGGTGCTTCTCTCCATGTTTGCTATGATCGTGACATGTTCAAGTCCTATTCCGTGTCTGAGGATAAGAAAGTGCTGCTGGGCGACTCCCACTCCACTAAAGTTGCTGGTACTGGTGAGGTGGAATTAAAGTTTACCTCTGGAAAGACTGTCATCTTGAAGGATGTCCTGCATACTCCAGAGATGATAAAGAACTTAGTCTCAGGCTATCTTCTCAACAAGGTTGGGTTTACTCAAACTATAGGGGTTGATTTGTATACAATTACTAAGAATAATGTATTTGTTGGGAAAGGGTACGCTACTGATGGCATGTTCAAATTAAATGTTAAAATTAATAAAGTATCTTCTTCTGCTTACATGTTGTGTTCTTTTAATGTTTGGCATGCTAGACTTTGTCATGTTAATAAACGAATAATAAAGAACATGAGCAATTTAGAACTAATTCCTAAACTATCAATGAATGATTTTGAAAAATGTGATTTTTGCAGTCAAGCTAAAATAACCAAAACTTCACATAAATCAGTAATTAGAGAATCAAAACCATTAGATTTAATACATTCTGATATATGTGAACTAGATGGAACTCTAACAAGAAATGGAAAACGCTACTTTATAACTTTTATAGATGACTGTTCAGATTATACTTATGTATATCTAATGAAAAATAAAAGTGAAGCGTTTGACATGTTTAAAACATTTTTGACTGAAATTCAAAATCAACTTAACAGAAAAATAAAAAGATTTCGAAGTGATAGAGGCACTGAATATGATTCCAATATTTTCAACGACTTTTATAAAACCCATGGAATCATACATAAAAAAACTGCACCTTATTCTCCTGAAATGAATGGCAAAGCTGAAAGAAAAAATAGAACTTTTACTGAATCAGTTGTTGCAATTTTATTAAACTCTGGTGCTGCTTCCTATTGGTGGGGAGAAATTTTACTAATTGTTTGCTATGTGCTAAACAGAGTGCCTAAATCTACTAGTCAAATTTCACCTTATGAAATTTTGAAAAATAAGAAACCTAACTTAACTTATTTAAGAACTTGGGGCTGTTTAGCCTATGTTAGGATCCCTGATCCAAAAAGAAATAAACTTGCTAGTAGAGCATATGAATGTGTATTCATAGGATATGCAATGAATAGTAAAGCTTACAAATTCTATGACTTAAATGATCATGTAGTTATAGAATCAAATGATGCAGACTTCTATGAACATAGGTTTCTCTTTAAACTAAAGAATAGTGGGGGCTCGTCTTCTAGTAGTTTACTCATAGCTACAACTAGTGAACAAAATGAGGAATTAGAAATTGAACTTAGGAGAAGTAAACGAGCTCGAACCTCTAAGGATTATGGGTCTGACTTCTATGCTTATACCTTAGAGGAAGATCCCCAAACCATTAAAGAAGCCTCATCTTCTTTAGATGCCAACTTATGGGAAGAAGCCATAAATGATGAAATGGACTCTCTTGAGTCTAATAGAACTTGGCATTTAGTTGACTTACCTCCTGGTTGCAAGACTATATGATGTAAATGGATACTAAAGAAGAAATTAAAACCCGACGGTACTATTGAAAAGTACAAGGCTCGCCTTGTAGCCAAAGGGTATAGGCAAAGGGAAAATGTGGACTTCTTTGACACATATTCACCTGTCACAAGAATAACTTCCATACGTGTGCTTTTCTCCCTAGCTGCAATCCATGATTTAGTGGTGCACTAAATGGATGTTAAAACTGCCTTCTTAAATGGTGAATTAGAAGAAGAGATTTATATGGACCAACCTGAGGGATTTGTAGTCCCAGGTCAAGAAAACAAAGTATGTAAACTAGATAAATCTCTTTATGGTCTAAAACAAGCACCTAAACAATGGCATGAAAAATTTGATAATCTAGTTATCTCAGATGGATTCAAATTGAATGAAAGTGACAAATGTATTTATCATAAAACAGAAAATAACATTTGCACTATTATATGTTTATATGTGGATGACTTGCTAATTTTTGGGTCAAATATTCATGTTGTAAATAATGTGAAAAACATGTTGTGTGCTAATTTTGACATGAAAGACTTAGGTGAAGCGAGTGTAATCCTAGGTATAAAGATTACTAGGTCTGAAGAGGGACTTTCTCTAGATCAATCTCATTACATTGAGAAGATCTTAAAGAAATATAATTACTCTAACTGCAAACCTGCATGTACCCCTTATGATCCTAGTGTAAAGTTGTTCAAGAACACTGGAGACAGTGTTAGACAAACTGAGTATGCGAGCATCATTGGTAGCTTACGTTACGCTACTGATTGCACTAGGCCCGATATAGCTTATGTTGTGGGATTACTATGTAGGTTTATCAGTAGACCTAGTATAGAGCATTGGAATGCAATTGAAAGGGTCATGAGGTACCTTAAGAGAACAATGAACCTTGGATTACACTATGAGAAGTATCCCGCTGTTTTAGAAGGTTACAGCGATGCTGATTGGAACACTCTTTCAGAAGACTCCAAAGCAACTAGCGGCTATATATTTAGCATTGCTGGTGGAGCTGTTTCTTGGAAGTCTAAGAAACAGACAAATTTGGCTCAATCTACGATGGAGTCAGAAATGATAACACTAGCTACTGCTAGTGAAGAAGCAGGCTGGTTAAGAAGTCTGTTAGCTGAGATCCCTTTATGGGAAAGACCGATACCAGCAGTCCTGATCCACTGCGATAGTACCGCGGCTATTGCAAAGATTCAGAACCGTTATTATAACGGTAAGAGACGACAGATACGTCGTAAGCACAGTACTGTTAGAGAATTTCTCTCTACAGGAGCTGTAAGAGTGGATCATGTACGTACTGATGACAATTTGGCTTATCCTTTGACGAAAGGTTTAGCAAGAGAGAAGGTTTTCAAAACCTCGAAAGGAATGGGACTAATGCCCTTGGAATGAAGAGTCACTTGTGATGGTAACCCGACTTATAGACTGGAGATCCCAAGAAATAAGTTCAATGGGTAATAACAAGTCATAAAGTGATATAAGATGAATCATGCTATTATAAGTCCCATCCTATATTGTTAGAAGCATGAATTCTTGAAGCGACAGAAGGATGAGTTAATTGTTAACTCTTAATGAGTTCTATACTCTATGTGGAGTGGAGTACATAGCTACAGGAGTACTCTTGATAGACTCACCTATGTGAATGTGGAAGTGTGGCCGCTTCCTATGAAATTTTGGGCAAAATTTACTAGAGCATTCACTATACTGGGATACACGTGCATGGCCGTAAAGCACGAGCTTTTCGAACTACACCTTGGAAAGGTTGTGTGTGTAATGTTGTTAGAGATAGAGTTCAAAACTACGAGTTACTCTAGTATATTCTAAAGCATCACTACTATGCAAAGGTTCAAGTCGAAAGACACCTTCTGCTTATGCACAATCTTATATCTTTGATTGATCGGTTGCTCGATGAAAAACTATTTTTATATAAAATTCAAGTGGGGGATTGTTGGAAATTGTGAATTTGAATAAAAAGAAAGAGAAGAAAAAATTGCTAAAAGTTCCTCTCTTAAAAAATTGAGTCCCACATTGGTTTTTTAGCTCTCCTTGAAAGCATATATATAGAAAAGGAAATGCTAATGGGATTGGGCCCCAAGGGGCACCCAATTTTGTGGAAGGGGGGAGGACCTAGGCAATTGTGGGTCCACCACACACGCGCGCGCCGCCGCCGCCGTCAGTCCGACTGGCCGGCCGCGCCGTGCCGAGCCGAGTGCGTGTGTGTGAGGTGAGGTGGCATTTTATTTTTTTGATAAAAATTTATTTTTTAAAATTAAATTTTCCAACAGTCCCGTTACATAAATGTGACCGTTATAATTTTTAACATAACGTTCCGTTCCGTTCCGTTGAGACCGAGTCTCACGGAACCGTTGCCATCCGTTACCACGTCGTGACCGTTGCATTTGCGACCGTTCCATTCCGTTACGGACCGAGTCTTACGGAACGTGTGAACGTTGCACGTTCTCCACCCACGCCCGTTTTTTTGGGCTCCGTTTTCCATGCCACCCTCTGCCTATAAATAGAGCAGAGCCCTCACAACTCAAATCATCCCTTTAGCTCGCAGCTCTCTCCCAATTCTCTCTCTCGATTTCCTCTCTCTATCTCGCTCTAACTATTGAGCATCAGAAAAGATTCAGAAAAGAAAAACCAAAAATAAATATATTTTAGTTTCCGAGCAACAAAATTATTTTACAGGTGTAGCATTCCGGAGTTCATCAGTGCAGTGTAACTCCGAGACAGATTTTTTGCTGGGCTGTTTTATCCTGGGGACGACGAGGCTGTGTTTGCTTGCACAATTTGGGCAGAGCCGCAAAACGTCTTAAAGAGAACGACCTAGTCCGCAACTCAACCCAAGCAGTGTTAATTCAGTAATTTGGTAACCTCGTTCCTAACTACTTTTGAGTAATTGTTTCAACAGTTGTCACATTAAGAAAATTAATAGATGTAACTACATAAGTTGTATTTGACTCAAACACCCCTGATCACTTATATATCTTCATATTATTACGTTCAATAGATCAAATTAGTTTAGCATGGCGTCTAGATCACCCATGGAGTAGTATTGTTAATTTCATGGACTTGACAAAAATTAAATGAGAAAACTGTAAATAAAATTTTATTTATTTAAATATAAGATATTTCAGAAACAATTGAATTTATAAGAAAAATAAATTTATATAAAATCAACTTTTGTATTTGCTTCAATTATATTGTGACACATGTAAATATCATTTAGAATTTTTTTTTTTCAATTTTTAAAATAATTTTAAACCTTAACACAATAAAATACTTAAATGCAAAAAAAATTCTTAAAAAAAAAAAAAAACTGTGAACGAGATTTTAAATTGAATTAAATTAAGAGGGTTCCATCTAATTACCCGGATGTTTCTTGTTTCTTTCAATCCAAATTTGATTAGCATTAAAAAAATAAAAATATAAACATGTTAATTGATTGCACCGGTCGGGTTATTTATCATTTTTATTAATATTATGAGGTGAGCGAAAATTCCTGCTATATAACCGTTTAATATATATTAATTAATCGCCGGGTGCCTATTCAATATGTGTAAACGAATATTTATAAATATAAAACACCTCAAAAAGGATAGATTTAACAACACCTTCCTTTTAACTTCAATTCTTTTTCTCCAATGCATAAATAATTTAATTTTTTAATTAATTTTATTTTTAATTTTTTTTAAAAAAATATATGTTTATCTTTTTATAATGCTAAAAAATATAAATAAATATATATATATTTTTTTTAAAAGAGTTAAAAATAAAACTTTATACAAAAAGATTATACCATACAATTAAAGGTGGAGGGCCGTCTATGACATGTATAGTCTCTTTTGCCTTCTTCTATTTTCCTATGTTTTTGCGACCTTTGGTTTTTTTTTTCCCAATTGGGGTAGCTTTTTAGTTTCGTCTGTTCTCATTGTTGAGCACAATAGTAGGTGTTTCTGGGTTGATGTTCGATGTTGGTTTCCCTGTTTCTTCTTTTATCCGACTGCCTCTAAGTCTATTGCTAAGGGTTGCAGTTGTTGAAGGGTTTGTTTGTCTCTATTTTTTATGGTTAATTAGTTATCTCACTTTTGGTTTGGACTATTTTGATGGTGATTTTTGGTTGATTGGGTGTACTGGCTCAGTAGATTTGTTTAATTTCTAGAGTTTTTTTTTTTTTTAGTGTTTTTCTATATTTTCTGGCATATGTGGAATTTTGTAGGTAATAGCTTTATTGCTTTTGTTTGTATAGTAAACTACTGTTACAATTTCTACTACTTTTGAAATTGCATCAATTCAAATCATTTGGTCCAACATTAACATAAGTTATAATAAGAAGCTTATAAAAAAAGTTCAAGTAGCTCATAGTACTATCGAAGCTAGCAGTTTGCAAGTTAGATTTGTGATGTAATTACAAGTTAGATTTGCGACGTATTTTATAGAATAATTATTGTATGAAATTGTAACTTTTATTGAAGATTTTAGTACAAGTTGAGGTAGAAAAATTACCTCTATGATATAAGTGGGATCGATCATAACAATAGGAGGAAAAAATTGTTCGATTGATTAAATTTATTTTGAAATAAATACTCATTAATTACACTAAATTAGGAAAAGAGGATTAAAATCTACATATAAAAAAATATGAATATCTCACTATCAAACTGCTGAGGTGATGACAAAAAAAAAAAAAAAATCAAAACAATAGAAAAGGCAATAACATTTTTATATGTGTGTGTATGTGGATTAGAGAAAAGTCAATCCATAAATTATGAAGATTAAATTGAAAGGTTCTTGGATATGAATGAGTTCATCTTTACCTTTCATTTTTATACGAAAGGAAAACAAGTCAGAATTGGGGACAAAATTAATGAATAATATTAATATAGAGCAAACAACGTATTATATTTAAAATTTTCTCTAAATAAATCAGCATATTTATAAACTAATATGGAAAGATTAAGTTTATTAATGAAAAATTAAAATTAAATTGATGAAAGTTAAATATTAAACGTTTAAAATTATACCTTTAAAATATAACTAAATTTTCCTTAAATTTATACAACATAATTTTTTTCTTGAGATGTTTTCCATGAATGAGCAATAGTGCTCATTATAATATATGTAAGTAACGTTAATCTTCATAAATGAGTATGTGGCGAATATAATTGAATAACAAATGGGTTAGCTAATTTAGTTGTATTTTAATTTCATTTTGATGTATATATTTTTTATTATTAGTTGGTATTTTTAATGATATATATATATATATATTTTATAAAAAATACCAATTTAATGCAAAATTTAAATTTAAAATTTTAACATGTTCGTGACATGTGAAATTTTTTAAATGATATTTTTGTCTTTTAATATTTTTCTCTCCCCTCTCCTCTATGTCCCTCTCTATGTTGCTTTCCAATTTTAATGCTTGTTATTATATTTAATCTAACAGAGCGTCTTTGTTCAAGCCATCCAGCATAAGGAGGAAGAAATTACAAAAAAGATGATTCATAACTAGTTTTCTCATAAAAAAAAAATCCAAAAAAGAAAGAAAGCAATACCGTGAGAAGAAGATTGAAGCGGTTAATCATAATTTTCAAGAAAAGAAATATAAAAAAATTCATGATGTTTAATCAAAATGGGAATATACGAGTCTAACTTACAAGCGTTTTTAGAGTGGCTACAACATGAAACAATGTTCATGTTTCTTTTTCTATTGGAAAAAAAAAAAAAAAACACAATGAAACTATTTAGGAAGAGTAATCGAAGAGGAGGATAAAGATAAGCTAAAATGAATAAAAAAAAATTAAAATCTGCATTTAAGGACTAAAAAATGGTAGGAAAAAACTATTTTTGTTGCAATAGCAGGAGACGTAAATGCTAGATATACCTTTTATTAAAATTGTATATGTTAAAATTGTATTTTTTTTTAATCAATTAATAATAAAAATATATACCAAAATAAAATTTAAGCATTATAAAATTAAGAAACCCATTTTTTTAATTTTATAAAAATGTGTGCATATAATCTTTACAAATGAGTATGTGACTAATTTGATATTGATATTGATGTACCCAAGCCAAATGCAGCACTTTTTGTCCTCCTCCATAGCACGTTTTTTTCTTTTTTCTTTTAGACCATTCTCTGCATAACATTAGAAAGTCAAAGTTCAGTGCAAATTTGAGAATTTAGGCAGGGAAAATTTGTTAAGAGATAGAGAGCAAGAAGTGTCCTAAACTCTCTAAAATTATGCCTTTATTTTTTTTTCTTTTTTTTTTTCATAGAAGTAGTGATATATATATTAATTATGATATATAATAAATAATATACTAATTATTAATTAAATATAAAATTGAGATTATGTGATAATAAAGTGATGAATTTTTTTATTATTATTATAAAATTAATTGAATTATATTATATATATATATATATATGCCTCGCATTTCACACCTCATATGTCACTGAGCTAAGCAAATTTGACCGATTACACAAAAACTAAAGTAGTACTACTTATTTACGTCACAGATACAACTACAATTAAAATTATTATTAATACAGCAGATAGTTCATAGTTATCGGCAAAAATAGTAATACTTACTTTTTTTTTTAGTTATAATAATATTATAATTTATGATAAATATATATTTTTTAATAAAAAAATATGTTATAATTTAAATGTCAAATTTTAAATATATTATATTTATCTTGGTTTAGATTTATTTCAAATTAATATTTATCTCTATTGTATCATAAATTTGTATTTAATTGAAGATAATTAGAGATTCAATATCTATCATATTTTATATTCGAAATTCATATTGTATCTTGTAAACCCTATAAATAGGGTCTTTAGTAGTGTATTATTTATACAACAATAAATAAGAATTACTTCTATTTATTTGTTTTTCTCTTTACTTTTCTTCTCTTATTTCTTTAGTTTTATAACAATCTTGTTTGCTTTTCTCTCTACTTTTCTTCTCTTATTTTTTTAGTTTTATAACACGTTATCAACACGATTATTTATTCAATACTTGTAATTTTATACATGTGAAATGATCTTGGCTATAATATACCATAAACTTTTGTAGTATAATACCAGATCACAAAATTTACAAGTTCTTGAATTTTTGTATTCTTTATTATTAAACTTAATCTTATTTTCATTCAAAATCTATCAATATTTTTTATTTATTGATTGATTTAATTGGATATCATAAATCAATAATTTTTATGATTTATTTGCTTTTTAAATTTATTAAGTTTTTTGGTTTGTATACAAATATCTATATATATTTATATTGTAATCTTATCTCTTCTTATTTCATTTTATTCAAAGATGGAGATTTACATGTATAATATTTGAGATTTAATGGAGATCAATAACTTCTATAACGATCCTACAAAGTATATATTTTATACTTTAACCATATGTTATATTATTGAAATAAGTAATATCCTGTTGTTTGTTATTGATAGTTTTAACAATAGGTACGAGAGCAATTTGTTTCCATGTATAATTATGTTGCGTATTATTTTCTAAAAATTTTAAATTTTTGTAAAATTTAATTATGAAAAAATCGATATTGATTAAACCGATTTATGGTTAAAATTATGGCTAAATTTTTTTTTATTAAATTTGTAGCAAAAAGTTATCTGATGATACCTTAATTATACAATTATTTATTTATTTATTAAATTGTATGTATGGGCGTGCTTATCTTGATGTTTCTTTGAAAATATATATGTGTATTGCTATTAATGAATCAATATTATCAAATTTAGTGAAATAATGAAATATTATAGTTTTCTCTATCATTGATTGACATGCACAATTTATTTTTTATAGATGATATATGATTTATTTGTTGTGTATTTTACATATGTTGACTATCTTGGATTATTTCTTATGAACCTATAAAATCTTATTTTCATATAAAATTGATGTAATGTATATTTTATTGCTTTCTTTTAAAAAAAATTAAGGTTAACGAGCAGATGGTATAATTGATCATTAAGATCTATGCTAATAAATTTAATAAGCTATATGTTATTACTTATCTTTAATTACTTTTGATACTAGATATATGATAACCTTTAAGTCTTATTATTGTTATCCATTCTAAAATATGTGTACTAATTATTATGATTGAACTTATTGGTTGAATTAATTATTAAATTAATTTACTTAGCATTGTATTAAATTAATCTATACATGCATATGAAGTAAAAAAAAAAAAGAAGAAGAAGAAGAAGTTATTTATATGACTATTGATTATATGATTTCGATTAATTATAATTTCAACAGCAATGTGCAAGAACATGGTATATAACATTTAGTTGTGGAGTTATAATTTATTGATTAGCAAATTTTGATGTTATTGAATTACTTGAATTTATATATCTCATATTATTTAGTGTGTGGTTGCATAAATAATAAGATCTAATGGAGTTCTATCTAGGAGGTTAGTTCTTGAAAGCTTTTGTGCCACTAGTCTTTCCTGAGAACGTTGCTCTATCTAGGAGGATAGTTTTTAAGGAGACCTTGTCCCACTATTCTTTCCTGGGAGTACTCTTAATGAATATTAATTGTATTGCTATATTGCTAAAGTATTCTAAATTTTTTTTTTACATATATATAAGAAAATAAGGAATTTAATTATTCCCTTGAAGTAAAAAAATATAATACTTTAAAATTGTATCTATGTTATTGATTTAGAGCCTACAAGCTATGATGCTAATAGAAAATATATTTGAAAATATAAAATGTAATATTTTATAATTACATTTATGTCATTAATTTAGAGCTCACAGGCTACAATGCTAACATAATATATGATAAAGTATATTCAATATATCGTATATGCTATTAAGTAGCAATATCAAGAGAAAAATTGACATCATAAAATATTTATATGTTATTTTATGAGTAAAATATGCTATTAAAATAGCAAGATAATAACATATATATAAACATATGTCCTAAATATGAGAGCATTTTAATTATATAAACAGCATATCTATTATATGAACATAGATATAAGGGCATTTTAATTATATGATCCTTAAAACGAATGTCATTTGATGTTGACATTGAATTGAATATAATTAAAAGAGAAAAATATAAGGATTGCAAGTGATTAATTTGATAATCACTATCCAATAATATCATTAACCTTTTATTTGAAAATTTTTGGAGGAAAAAAAAGGGTTATGCAATCATATATTTTATTGAAAGCAAAAAAAAAAATATATACATATATCTCGTGTATGCTTACATAGCAATATTAAGAATGAAATTAGCAACATTTATGAATCCTTCATATGCTATCTTTACAAGTAAAATTTGCTCATAAAATAGTAATAGAGAAACACACATATATATTTAAATATTATGTATTTGTATAAATTATTAAGAAAATAAAAACATTTTGATCATATCATTACTAGAAGTAAATATTATATAATGATCATGAACTTGGTTTAAGCTATTGTGTTAATATTGTTAATGTGGTAGTTACAATGTTATTGTATTATTAAAAGCTCATATAGATAAATAAAATTTATTTTGGAGTTGTTGTTATATCATGAAGTATTTAAGCTCCAGTTTTATAATGGACCATGAGCTTTCACAAAAACAGAACAAGAGAATATTAATTAATGTCCAATATTTTTATTATCCAGTATCCCTTTTTTGATCTTGATGGATAATGATGGATGAAGAAATATAAAGTGGACTTATAACTATTGTCTATCAATTTAAATGGTGAACACTTATGTGTCTCAAAGACAATGCAACAATATTCATTATTGTTGAATAATATATGAGTTAACACAATTTCATATATAATCCAATAAAAAGTTTTGAAGAGCTAAAGTATAATGAATTATATTATATATAATTGTGCTCAAATTTCTCAAAGTTGATGAAAAATTTAATATTTTAAATATATTTAGCGGTAGTGACATTGAAGACTACAATCATAATATAATATATAAAGTCACAGATAGAAGCTTAATTTGAAACGTCTTTAGAAAGACCAATCTTATGATTAAAATTGTACAGATGATGCATATGTTGGTCTAAAGTATATTGCCACAAATACATGACTAGAAATCAATATTTAGAAAGCTTCTTTCGATTTATATTACAAATATAAATAAATTTTGATAGAGAAAAGTTTGAATAATTATCATGAAGAATCAAAATTATAATTCAGTATACAATAGAAAGTTAAATGGTTGTGGACCAAAATTCAAACTTTTCTTTATTTGGTAACTATATGTATTACATATTCCTAAGGCAAAATGAACTCACTATATTTGACAAAAGTTGATAGTGAATCTCACGCCTCTGAAAAATCATAATTATGAAAATAATATTGTCAGCCTTATTATGGAATATGATATATTTTGCATTCAGTTTAACCCACAAATTTATTATTAATTTTTAATTGTAACTTATATTAGTGGCAAAATAAAGTTGCTTTATTCATATTACACAGACTCAACACATTGAGATGGACCCATTAATAAATTTAAAAATATGTGTTTTGAGTTTTTATTTATATTGAATCATTTGAAGGATAAACAAGCTTATTATATAATTTTGATAAATAAAAATAATTTTTGCCATTAGGAGGAGAGAAAAAAAAAGTTAATGGCGTGAAATTACTTAAAATACATATATTTTATGGAACATGAGGTTCAGAAAATTACTTGATAATAGAGTACTATATATTGTTGATGCATTTAGATAGTGAAAAGTTTAGCTGTAAAATGCTCGAGCAATTATTGAAGTCCTTATAGGACAATGAAATGAAATAGCAGCAAACATTCATAATTTATCTAAAGCTTGCTAATTATATTGGTGCAAAAATAACATTATTATTGTTGGAATAAAAGAGTTAATACTCTAAGAAATGATATAAAAAAAGATTATAACTATTGACTCCTATAGAGTCTCAAGTACCTGATATAAAATGATTTTATTTCGATAACAGGAGGAATAAAATATTAATGTTGTACAACATATTTTCTTTTATTATTTCTTTAATAAGCAAGAGATGGTAAGGATCCTAAATAATGTTAAAAGTTATTAAATGTCGACAAAGAAAAGTATTGGCCAAATACAAAATATTATTTCAGGCATATATCCATTCACTTATGCGTAAAGTGAAATAGATATAGTATGAACACCTGAGATGTTCATTAGATATTTTTAAGGACTAGTTGTCCAAGTGCCTAGAAATGTAAAATGTGTTGAAAATACATGAATTTATATAAAATATGATGAGGTTGTGGGATATAAAATTTTACTCCCGTATGTATATATGACTTTAAAATGTGACTAATGCTCACATAATATTATTTATATATAGTTACTGATTTGAATAAATTAATAGTACTTATTGTTTATAAAAGCATTAACTTTAAATGCCATTTATTGTTATGATAATTTATAGGTATGTACTATTAAAACAATGTGAGTAACTACATGAGTTCTAATATTATCTTCTGCATTCATATTAGCATTAAAATTTAATATTTTTCCAAGCCATATGAGTTTATTATGGATACAAAGCATGTTAATTATTTCATGTGCTCTTAAAAAGGATATGACAAAATAAGTTATTTTGTAAAATAACATGTACCTTACAAATTAGTATTTAAATGTACTATTGTTATTAAAATAACTACATTTAGCCTACAATTATGAAATTGTATTACATTGAAGCTCAAGTGACGACCAAGTAGGCTTACTTTATATGAGTTATTACATTTACTTCAACATTTTAGAGATTGCCATAGTGATGTTAAAATATGCCAATTAAAAGGGCATCTCATGTTGAATGATTGTCATCATCAGGGGAAGCACATTTGTATACCCGTTGTATTCTTTTTCCTTTTCAAGGTTTTGTCCCACTGGGTTTTCTTGTAAAGCTTTTAATGAGGCAATTTAAGCGTATGATATGAGAATAATGTACTCTTTTTCCTTTACTAGTTTTTGTCCTATTGGATTTTTCTAGCAATGTTTTTAATGAGGCATATTCTTAATGCATTTGACATTCAGGAGAAGTATTATAATTTGAATGTCAAATCTTAAATATGTTATATCTATCTTATGGTTAGATTTATTTCAAATGAATATTTATCTCTATTATATCATAAATTTGTATTTAATTGGAGATAATTAGAGATTCAATATCTATCATATCTTATATTCGAAATTCATATTGTATCTTATAAACCCTATAAATAAAATCTTTAACAGTATATTATTCACACAACAATAAATGAGAATTATTTTTATTTTTTATTTTTTTCTTTATTTTTTTCTCTAAAGATAAACAAAGTAAATTTTATAGGAAAAATTAACCTTTGGAAGATATTTTTATGTGAGGTGGTGTAACTTAACGAAAGCTTAATTAACTTTTTGAATTTTGGAGCTTCATAATATTTATTATATACACTACTACAAAATAGGGCTTTAGGGACGGTTATTAACCGTCCCGAAAGACATTTAGGGACGGTTCTTTTTTGAGACGTAACCGTCCCGTATGTGGGCGTCCCAAAAAGTCATACTTTTACGTCCCTAAAAGTAGAATGTAACCGTCCCTAAAACCCAAACAACCGTCCCTAAAAGTATTTTGGGACGGTTAAATTTCTACTTTTAGAGACGGTTAATAACCGTCCCTAATTGTATACCAGTAACCGTCCCTAAAACATTTGCTTGTAATCTTTTGGGACGGTTAATAACCGTCCCTAAATGTGTTTTTTTTTTTTTTTTTTTTAAATTTCAATATATTATTGTTTTCATTGAAACATTTACCATGCACAGTCCTGTAAAATTATGAAATACTCAATATATATATATATATTCAAAATCACCAATAACAATATCATTGTTTAAGTAATATTATCAATTAATTACTATTTAATCTAATTCTACATAAAATATTAATAACCGTCCTAAATTATATATCAGCAATCTCAAGTTCTTATTCTGTTAATGATATTTTCAGCAATAAAGTCTTCTCCTTCAACAATAGTGCTCCCACAACCAAACGTCCCAGTACCAATTATACGAGAAGCCTGCAAAACAAAATGAATTATCAGCAACAGAACTATCTCTAAGAGTAACAAACTTCTTTAAGTAAGAATTTCCAAAAAAAAAAAAAAATTCTTTAAGCAAGGAAAAAAAAATAATAATATGCGTTTTATTAAACTAATTATTTTTTTGTTATTAATTTGATATAACTTTTAATGGGCAACATTTTTTTTTTTTACATAAACAATCAAGTGATACAGATACTTAACCCAGGTATGGCCTTTGTTGTAGGGTTTGAATCAATATTCTGCTTTACTTCTAAAAGGGGATGGTTCATGGTTTGCGTTACCAGTAACGAACATCTTACAAAATTCAGCTGAAATAGACCATGCATATATATATATATATATATATATATATATAAGTTTTTTATCATACAATATAATTTGATATTACAATCAAACACATAATTATATAAAAATTATACAACCATAATATTTAATACTATATAAAAAATGCATCATAAAGATCAATAAATCATACTATATGATCCAAGAAAATAATATATTTTATGAAAGGCTTAATGGTAGTCTATGAGCAGTTCCTGGTGGTCCTAGAAGCCATACATAAAACATAATGCATTACTCTATTAATATTATCCTCGTGCTTACTACAAACAAAGCAAAGAGTTCCTCTATATTTAAGAAACTCATAAAATCTATGGCACGTGTTTTCAGGACTTTTAGGTGATTATGTTTTGTAGTAGAAAAACTTCTGGAGCAGATAAACACCTTTACAATATTATAACGAGAAGAAGGCATAATAATCTACCGACAAATTACTAGAAGTTCTCAGTTAAGGAAGGAACTTCTATCAAGTATCTCATAATGAATAAAAGGCCAAAAGACACAAGGCAGAGGCACATTAAGTAAAACGTACATGAAGTAAAATTACTTGTTTAACATCCTAACAAGCAAGGAGCAGCATCTCTTCTGAGCATGAAAACCCAAAAGTTCAAAAGGTTTTGAAATCATTCAAGCAAAAAGACACTGAAAACTCCAAGAATTTATAGCCCCCATTATCTCACAAAAAGTTCACAATATTTCTTAAAGAAATATTGTGAGGCAAACTATATATCGATAAAACAAAACTTTTCACATTAAAAATAGATAGTAGCGTCAATGATCAATGTGTTCAAGGCTGCTTTTTTCAACCTATGGGGAGAAGGAAAAAAAAAACACTTTCTTTATCTTCATTTTAGTTTTAGTCCAAAGTTGAAAGTTTTCAAGGCCTAAAACACATCATTTGTTCCGTTGGATGTCTTCAGACTTTTACCATTTTTATTTCAATTGTATTAAAGACTGTTTGTTATTTGAGATCCCAAATTCCCAATAAATACATTCTGGAAAATGGCAATAATATCCGAAAAAACAAGACATAAAACCAAACCAAAATAGATCAAATGCAACAGATTAAAGTTTGTTTTCATAACTCAGATACTTATCAGTCTTAGAAAACTGATAATTAAAGTTTACTAAAGAGACAAATGGCATATACTCTTCCGCACTTCTAAAGCTAAATTAGAGAAGAGTACTTAAAGAAGAACAAGGATTCACTACAACGTAGGGTTCAAAGTCCATGTTTAGGTCACAATTCGTTATCAGAGAAGACCAGTCATAGGCCAATTGGTACTGAAGTAGTTATACTACTAACTACATCTCATTGCATATGAACTGAAAACCACATATTACCAGTGCTCTACATTCACACTATAACTCTGATAATCTTAACAATACACTTTAGTCTACATAATTGTGCTCTTGAGCTTCATAATGGAGAAAAGCACTGGTATTTTATAATTCAAAGTCAGTCTGTCTTAATCACATAAAATTGGTCTCTAACCTCCGGGCTATTATTATGAACAGAGAAAGGCACAAATTGATTACAAAATACACCCAAATCTAGAAATTTTCAGGTATGAGAAGTCGAAAAAACAAAAAGAGAGGCAAGTGGCAACATTATCAGCGTAAACAAACATGAACTTACTTTGCTTTCCGTTTTGGCAGCAGGCTTATAAGGACAAGCCGAAGGAACTCTCTCTGGCTTCCTATAATCCCACCTAAAAAGTCTATAAACTTTTGCCTAACAAAACAAAAGGACAGCAACAATTAAAACGAAGATTACAAAAAATCATTAATCTTATCTCTTAAAGCATAAAAATTTAATCAATATGAACAAAAAAAAAAAAAAAAGATTTTCTCGACAACAAAAAGGACCAGGATGGAATTTTTGAATATACGATTTAATCCAAACATACCATGATATAATCAAAGAGACGAGGCAGCAAGTTGATGATCGATACAACTGCGTGAGGCTCTTGAACTCTGAGATTATGTGTCGTTCACAGGGGCGAGCTATTCAGTGTCAACTCGAATCTGACTCCCCAAAACCCAATTCTTCATCTGGGGCATACGGCAGAAGCTGGAACTGGAGCTGGAGCTGGCGAGCAGCAACGGAGGGGTAGACAAAAAAATTTCCAGAAAATCCGGCCGAGACTTCAGCCCCCCCCAGCCCCTGAATAGCTCCGCCCCTGCATCACACGGAGTTGGAGGAGTCTGAACCTCCCAGCGTTGTGGCTGGGCTGCTAAAGTTACCGCTGCTGGAGGTAGCTGCAGAAGACGCTAATGGAGGAGCAAGGCACGACGCTAGTCAAAGCAGGGGCAGCTGGATCTACGGTAGCGGGGAGTGGCGCCGGAGAGAGGATCAAGCGGCCGTCGAAGAAAAAATGGATCGCACGAGTAGATTTGTGTCTTTTTACTTTCTAGGTTTGATTGAAGCAAATGGCAAAACGCAGGCATTGTATTATTGTGTAAGAGGTTTTTAGGGACGGTTAATAACCGTCCCAAAATATCTTACATTTTGGGACGGTTAATAACCGTCCCTAAAACTGTTTCTGAAAAACAACGCTTAAACCGTCCCTAAAACACCTATTTAGGGACGGTTGACCGATTTTTTGCAATTTAGAACCGTCCCTGAAGCCCATTATTGTTGTAGTGATATAAAATATATATGTATACTAACTACTATTTTGAAAAGAATATAAATATATACTCATTATATATCCCAAACTCCAACTTTTTTCAAGTAAAATTAATTGTTATCTGCCGTCGGTTACAATTTATTCCACTTGCCGTTACATATAAAACTTGCTCCCACAAACCTAGCATTAAGCCAACTAGGACTAAATGACATATAGTGTAGTAAAAGCTTTAAAGTTTAGATTTCAATGAGTGTGATTGTTGTATTTGTTATTAAAAAAAACACTTAGCATTTAAACAAAATTTTATGGCACTTTTACCATAAATGTTGAGTGGAGATTGTGTAACTATGGTCTTCTCAGTGCCCGCAGTTTTGTGTTGGTTGACGAGTGAGAACTAATATTTCCAAAGAATGACACAAAGGAAAATTTAAAGACAACACAAATGATAAGGTAACTTATAGTGTAAATTTTTTCCGCCGAGGTAAGTAACCGTGGAAAAAATTTGATTTTCTTACCTATAGGGAAAACAGATGGAGAAATTTTCTTTATATGGTGGTTAGAGAATCATATTCTTCTCTACATCAAATCTTCGAACATGAATTCCTTACTATTTTAAATAATTTTGTATATATTTTATTTAAAATAATACGTTATAATTAAAAATATATTTTATTTTTATTTTTTAACAACCATAAAAATAAATAATTTAATTATATTTATAATTTATACATTATATTTAATATATATTAAAACATAATTTTAAATTTATTTTATTTTTATACATAAATTTTATTAATTTATAATATAAAATTATAATTATATATATATTAATTATTAGTGAGGAATATTCGATCCTCATAAATTCTCTAAAATTGGTGGAGAACATTCGCCTTACTTCTATCAATAATTAGCATAAAGATGGGGACGTAAAAACCCTATCCACTCAACACTAGTAACTTATAACTGTATATATGTTCACAACACTAGTAACTTATAACTGTATATAAGTAATTTTTTTGGGTACAAAGATAAGATGTTGTATATATGTAATTTTTTGAGATCGATTTATTTACATATACTTTAGGACTTTATTTGTTTTGATAAAAGAGGAATATTATTCTCTTTATTTTCAACACGTGAATATATAATTATATTGCTTCAGTAATTTAGCAATAAAAATTAAATTAATACAATAATTTATGAAAACTACAAATATATAATGTATTTAGCACATACTTTTAGTGAAATTTTTGAATCTAAAAATACTGCAAAATATGAAATTATGTAATTAGAGATAGATATAACCGGAGTCCCATAACTTTAATAAAAAGTACACATAAATTATTTTTATTTAAACACTTGCATCAGGTCCTTTAAATTACATAAACACCACTAGTCCTAAAAATAACTCTATGTGCACCTTTTATGTAACTTATAAGATCCAAAATTGCAGCCTTTTAAAGAAAATAACTAAAGTAAAGTTATGGTACTATTCTTACAAGGCGCCCACGTAATTAATGCTAAATACAAGGCAGTAGATTGTATTATTCGCAATACTAATGCTAGGTTACCGTCTTTCCTTTGGAATTCATATGTATTATTGTCATATGATAAAACATAAATTCAGATAATTATTATTTATATATTATATTATATCCTCTTCTATATTTCTTTATTCAAAAAAAAAAAAAAAAACTGGTATCTTCATTTAGTTTTTTCAAACACTATTTAAACTTGAAATTCATCAAATTTTGAAATAAAATGAGTAAATTTGTAAATGTGGATTTGGAACTAAATGTCCAATTTACACTTTAACGTCTCCAACCATTATCATTATTATTATTATTAGGTCAATTATAGTTACATCCATCAAAACCTACAGCTAAATATCCTTTAATACATACCTTTCAATAATTTTAAACACTGGTATGTATTTGAAGATTTTTGAAAGATGTATTTAGAATTAGCCTTATTATTATTTTTAAGAGGTCTCCAACCATTTGAATATGTGTTAGTTCAGGTGGTTCGAAAACCCATTAACCAGGACCCAAAATGAGCCAAGCCCATTTAATCGACACAGAAGTCGGAACTTCCTCTCTCTCTATTTTTTTGGTAGGGGTGTGTGTGCGGAACAACTGAGAATGAGTGCCGTCTCTCTTTTGCTTATTCAGTCATTCGTTCTTCACTTTTACATCCTGCCAAAATCAACATCTGTCAAAACAAAAGAGGAAAAGGGACGGCTCTTTTTGATAAAATGTTCTCCCACCACATATCTTCAACCAAGCTAGACGTGTATAAATTCTGGCCTCAAATTGCCCATGGTTCGCTCAATCATATTTGTTTGTTTTGTTGTAATTAATTGATATCGCTATAGCCTATTAGCTGATATCCTGTCATTTCAATATGACTGTACTTGTTTTAGACATTATCAAATTTTTGTCCGTGTTTGATTTATTATTGTTAATTATGTTCGTCTGTATGCTCCCTTTTTTATTTGGAACTGATTCGTCTTTATGCTGCTGAGACAAGGTTCATGCACCTGTGAAGTTATACCTTCTTTTTCTTTTTAATTCGTTCGGCCTAATAAGTAGTCTAGCAAAAGCATGCTCACATTTTTTATTATATAGTTTGTCTTTCTCTGGTAATGGACAAATGATTAAAGCTATGCAGCACCTTATTCTGATTAAGTAATTTTTTTCTTTGTTCTAACGAAATTAAGAGCAAAATCATTGTAATTTACTGAGAATTAAATATTTCCAATTTTTGCAGTCGTTTCACTACTAATGGTAAAGATTAAACTCTGTATCTACTTTTTTTTATAATTTTTACTGTCAGTTGTGTAACTTGTAAAGGAGAATTCAGATTTGCCTAAAATAGATACCTCTTAACAATTTCTTCTTCTTTAAGTCTAGTAAAACAAAATTCTTCTTTAATATGTATTTGTAAATTGTCATGCAAGTTACAAGTTAGAAATTTTCAGAAATAGTGACTCTGAAATAAAGTTTCTCCATTTTTCATTACAGCTTTACATCAATTAAGTTACAGGACTCATACTCATAATTTCATTTTAATATAACCAACGCCACTCATTTGTACTCCATTATCCTGTTCAGCACAAATTGCCTCTTCTTTATTGGCTATTCACCTTGTCTTTTTGCCCCCTTTTTTGTTGTTGTTGCTGATCAGCCACTATTCTTTGGCTGCCGCTAATTCGGGTTCTTCTTCGTCTGCCTCTTGTTTGTCTACTGATTTCTTCGCTTTTTCTGCTTGAAAATCTTTCATCTTTTCATCTTCTTTTGCCATTTCAAGTCCTTCGATCAGACAATCGAGAGAAATTTCAGGACTACCATGAATAGTTCTAGGCATCAGATGCTCTGCAACATCGGCAGGAGTCATATTTGTTTCCTCCAACAACATACTAACAGTGGGAAACAAATGGTGTGATTCTATCTTGAGGTAATTCTTAGCCAACACCTTGAATGCTTCAAATCTACAGTATGATAATTCTATATGCTTATCCATCCTTCCTTTTCTAATGAGAGCCGGATCCAGTTTCTCCAGATAATTAGTGGTGAAGACAATAAGTCTTTCTCCACCACAAGCTGACCAAAGCCCATCTATGAAATTGAGAAGCCCAGAAAGTGTCACCTGGCTTGCTTCACTATCTCTGTTATCCTCTTTTGATGCTGATTCGTCTTTCCGGTTCTTCTTGTCTTTCTGATCTTCTTCTTCTTCTTTATCTTCCTTCTTTTTCTTCTTCCTTCTCTGCCCAGTTAAATCTAGAGAACAATCAATGTCTTCAATAACAAGAATAGATTTGCTTGATGTCTCAATCAACAGCCTCCTCAGCGCTGAATTATCCTTCACAACAGTTAATTCAAGATCATAGATATCATAGTTCAGCAAATTGGCCATAGCAGCTATCATACTGGACTTGCCTGTTCCTGGAGGACCATAAAGTAAATACCCTCTTTTCCAAGCCCTTCCAGTTCTTGCATAAAACTCTTCTGCTTGACTAAATGTGATTAAATCATCCATGATTTCCTTCTTCTTTTCTGGCTCCATAGCTAGTGTCTGAAATGATGCTGGATGCTCATAAACTACATGACTCCAATACGCACCATTGTTAGTGTAAAGCTTCCTTTGTCTGTTTTTCACCTTAATTGCCACACCTTCTTTCAGTACGTGACTAAGGTATGACCCAATAACAAGCTCTCTGTAGCGCTTATGAAATGTGAGCTTGTAGAATCTTTTCTCATTACTAGCATTGAAGGAATAAACTGATCGAGAATCAGATGCATACTTTCCAGAAGCCCACCATAGTTTAATTCCTTTAAATTCATCAGAAACCTCTTCATCATCATCCATGCTTAGAACAAGTGACTGGTTGCGACTTGCTGTGTCAGCTTTAAGCCGCTTTGCTTGCATAGACGAAGTAGAGCTGAGATAGTTTTGAATGGCAGAATAAGCTTCACTGCGAGACAAACGTTCTCCAGTGAACTCATTGAATGTGATTTGGATATAAGGATATACAAAACTTAAGCATCTTTGAGAATATTTTTCTACGTAACGTCGAAGGTCATTAGGAAAATACTGTTGAAATATAACCCAAATAAACACAAGACTCCCAATTATAGATCCTAAATCGGCAAATCTGTCTGTGGGAATCATCTTTCTGAGACGATTCTAATGCCTCTCTATTTTTTCCTCGTGTTTGTGTTTTATTCCCCTTTTTTATAGACTTAATTTGGGAACTCGGTATCTCTCAGAAAAATTTTAATACTTGCTATTAGAATAAATAATAATGTAGTATTTAAGTCAATAAAATACAAAATTATTATAATTTTTTTTTTAAAATATAACTATCTTAATAACAAATAAAATTCAAGAGTAACAAATAAGATATTTATCTCTCTCGAACTTTCATCGGCTGTAGTATGTGAAAAGAAAGAAATAGATGTGTAAATTGTCAATTTCGCAAGTCTTTGCCGCCTCATTTAACTATTAGTCAAATGATGTGACGTAGATTTGTACAAAGAAACGTGCATACAACAATTAGAACAATATAATTAATTATTTAATTTATAATTAACATGTAATTTAATTGATGCGTGTAAAACAACTAATGCATATTCTATATCAAAAGATTCCTTAGTGAAAAAGAAAATAGAAATTTAAAAGAATAGGATTTCTATTGGTTCTTTTCCCCTTGTGTGATCATCAAGTATAATTGTTATATTATTTGTGTGGTGATGGGTTGATGGGGTGTAGTTTTCTTCCTAGACGTTAGACAAAGATTCTTTCAGGTATCTTTATCATGAAAACAACTTTGAAATTTATAAATGCTATATATTTTTTGTTTTCTAATGAAGAAAAAAAATGCCTTCCACGTAGAGGAGGCCCTACACGGAGGCTACACGACTAGTGAGCATTGACCATAGGCACCATAGAGATATGAGGTCGCTACAAGAGATAAAAACAAAATACATCAAATAAATAGTCACAGAGGGAGAAGAGAACAGTTGCTCTCTATGTCTTGCTGTAGACCACTTTCCAAATAAATGCATCAGACCAAAATAGTTTAGTCGTTAGTCTTAGGCGTAAATTTCTTTGCAACTTCTGCAGGACTTCACTCCAAATTTGATATTTCTAATAACTGGCCTATCTATTCAGAAAATCGCTTAAGATCATCTGCCCTCTGAGATATGTCTAATTAGATGTTTTTTTAAATATGAAATGAGGACCGATCAGACTACACCATCTCAATCCAATTATATTACTGGATTTTATTGAGACTCTAAATGACATAAACATTAGAAGATAATCGTACAAACTATGCTGATAAAGTGACTTATTTATTGAAGAGATGAAAAGGGATAGCAAAAAAAAACACAACAGATGGTTAATTCACTACCAAATGGTTATTAATATTTTGCAGAACGTTAAGACAACTCTGGATTTTGTTTCCTCAAGCAATAGCTCCATTCTCTTTCACATTATTTTTATCTGAGTTTCCATTACATTTCACATCTTCTTTAGCAACCTCTTCATTCTTTTTCACTTCCTTTTCTTGTTCCTCCTTAGCTTTTAATTCTGCTGCTTCTTTTTCAGCCTTCAATTTCATTTCTTCCTCGAGCTTTTTTCTCTCCTCCTCCTCCAACTTTGTCTTTTCAAGAGCTTCAATCAAATTCTTCAGACAAGAATCAGCATCTTCAGTCAAAGAGTTGGGCATCAAACTCTCTGCAACATCAGCTGGAGTCATATTTATCTCTCCCAACTTAGCTTCTATTGTTTCAAACAGAAGATGTGAATCAACATCCAAATAATTATGGGCAAGAACTTTGAATGCTTCAAAGCTACAGTAGGACAATTCTATATGCTTGTCCATTCTTCCTCTTCGAATAAGTGCAGGGTCTAATTTATCAACATAATTTGTAGTGAAAATAATGAGTCTTTCACCTCCACAAGCAGACCAAATCCCATCAATGAAATTCAAAAGCCCAGAAAGAGTAACTTTACTTTTTTTCCCTTCTTCTTCTTCTTCTTCAATCTTTTTTTTCAATGGATCTTTCTTTTCTTCACCTTCATCCTCTTTCTTTTTCTCCTTCTTCCTTTGACCCGTTAGATTAAGTGAACAATCAATATCCTCAATTACAATAATAGACTTATTTGATGTGTCAATCAATAGCTTCCTCAATTCAGTATTATCCTTAACTGCTGTGAGTTCAAGATCATAGACATCATAATCCATGAAATTAGCCATAGCTGCTATCATAGTTGACTTACCCGTACCTGGAGGACCATAAAGTAAATAACCTCTTTTCCAAGCCTTGCCAATTTTTGCATAATACTCTTTTCCTTTTCTAAATTTCACCAAATCATTGATAATTTCTTCTTTCTTTTTAGGATCCATAGCCAAAGTATCAAAAGTTGAAGGGTGTTCAAACACAACATGGCTCCACTTGGTTCTTCTTCCACCATCCCAATGACCCTCACCAGAGCTGTTAGTGTAAAGCTTTCTCTGTCTGTTCTTCACATCTATTGCTTTTCCCTCATTTATAATATGACTTAGATAAGACCCAGTAATGATGTCTCTGTAGTTTCTATGAAATGTCAGCTTGTAGTACTTTTTCTCATCAGCAGCTGGATACCATGAAAAGGTTGTTCCTCTACTCTCACTTTTATTAGAGCTCCACCAAAGTCTAATGCCCTGAAATTCATCCGTAACTTCTTCATTATAAGCAATACTGAGGATCGGTGCCTTGCTATCTTTGATATCATGGGCTCGAAATCTTTTAGCTTTTGCAGAGGAATTGACACTGAGATAAGATTGAATAGCTTTATAGACATGACTACGTCTGAAACCATCACCAGTATATTCAGGAAAAGTGATTTGAATATAAGGGTAGAAAAAGGCAACCAGTTTTTGTGTATATCTCTCAAAATAAGCACGAAGCTGATAGGGGAAATATTGTTGAACTATGGCATAAACAAACATGACACTTGCCATTGCTGTGCCTACTTGAGACCACATTTCCCCCATGGCTATCATTTTCTTAACTTTCCTAATAACAACAAGAATTGCTCACTGAATGAACAAGAGAACAATAATTGTGGAGTAACGAAGATGTTTGTTATGTACTTATAAACCACAGAAAAATCAATTCAATATTTCTTAATAATCAAGTAAGATCTAATCTCTTGTAATTACGCTTTCCTTGCAGCACACTTTTGTCATTAAATGAAATGTCCACGTCCAGAGGGACTTCTTTAATTCCAAAAGAGTGTAGTTAGCATGCCTGTGAACGCAGCCAACTTGGACGCAAAATGCAATAGAAAAATTAGAAACGCGTTGAAGCAATTTCGCTGACATATGGTTGATGACGACTACATGACTCCAATGAGTTTGGGTAGAAAGGGTCTTGTATCTATTACTAAATGATACAGAAAAAATAACAAAATTAATATTCTTTATAGGGGTGAGCAGCGGATCGAAACTGTCTGTTTTTCACCAATTCGAATCCGATCCGATCCGAAGCAGATTTGAAGATTTCTAATCCGAATCCGATCCGATAATGTAGTCAATCCGAACCAATCCGAATCCGAGCAGATCGAATTTTTCAGATCGGATAGGTCGGATTGAGATTATAATTTATTTTTTATTATTATCATATATAAAACACAATATATACTAACATTTAAATTTTAAATTGATATATTTTTTAGTAAAATTTATTTATTTATAGTCACAACTTATATAATCAAAATAATAAAAAATATACTATTAAATATTATTAAATTATTATAGAGAATTTAATATTTTTTTTAAAAATTAAAATAATAATTTAATGTAATTGTGGTATGTATAATATTTAAATATAATACATTAAAAATAAATATGCATTTATTTATAATTTTAATAGTAATTCAGTCAGGATCGGATTGCAACGGATTATAAAATCTGTCAATCCGAATCCGATCCGAATCCGAACGGATTGTATACTTTTTAATCCGAATCCGATCTGGTCATAAAATATGTCAATTCAATCCGATCCGAATCCGACGGATAGGATCAAATTTATTAATTTAAGCGGATTGATCGGATTATTTGCTCATCCCTAATTCTTTATACTTGTAATAACAAAATTAGTATCATTTATGTTTAAACTTATATTTTTACAATTAAAAAAATAATTAATATGTTATTTTTCTTTGAACACACATTCAATTCTAATTAAATGACGATAATTTAGACCCATTTAATATTAAACGTTTAATATTTTATGTTTAAATTAAACGTTCGATTGTTATTTTTAATAATTTTTTATATTAATGTTATAATTATTTAGTTGAGTAAATTTAATCTCATAATTATTAAAATATTTCTTAATTTTGTTGGATATTCTCGTTTAGTAAATGACTCTTTTAAAGGGGTATAATTGGATTTAACAATTTATTCCTTCATTCTCATTAAATGCTCGCTGCCGACACCAAAACACCAATTAAGTTTCTGATGAGTATCCACTGAGGCTTCCAATTAGATTTTAGGGTTTTTTTTTTTTTTTTTGGTTTTGGCCTTTTAGCTTCTGCTTACATTTTTCGGTAGCAAGCATTCTAGAAAGGAGGAATAAATTTGTAACCCTCCATTAGTAAATGATACAATAATGCTATAACTAGTTGGATAAATTCAATCCAAGAAAACGGTTCTCAAATTCTTAATTTTGTTTGATATTCTCATTTAGCAAATGACTCTTTTAGAGGGGTATAATTGGATTTACAAATTTATTCCTTCATTCTCATTAAATGCTTGCTACCGACACCACAAGACCACATTAAATGCTTGCTACCGACACCACAAGACCATTTAAGTTTCTGATGAGTATCCAACGTGAGGCTTCGAATTACATTTTAGGTTTTTTTTTTTTTTAGCCTTTTGGCTTTTACTTACAGTTTTCGACAGCAAGCATTTAATTATAAAGAAGGAATAAATTTGTAAATTCAATTAGAACCCTCTAAAAGAGTCACGTGTTAAACCAATAAAAAAAAAATCTGATAAAATGAAAAAATTATTTTTTAAAATTGACACTTCGCATTTGGTATCATTTCAACCCAAAACCCTAGGCTGAAAAATATAATCACTAAAGCTTTTTTTTAAAAAGAAAAAAGTTATTTAATAACTTAAAATCAATCCAGAAATTTCTTCCAACCATTAATTTAACGTAACTTTAACATATCAGAGTTGATGACTAATATGCCTTAATGATACATGAAATTAATAAAATAACATTAATAACAAAATTATTATGAAAATACAGTTTTATTTTTAAATAATTTTTGACAAAATGCATTGAAAGTTTGAAACCTTTAAATACCTTTCATTATCTATTATCAAAAATTCTTTTATAGTTTTTTCTTTTGTTTTCTTGTCAAGTTTAGAGTTCATATAAAAAAAAAATAGATTAAGAGATTTTAAAAAAAATACTATAGATACGCTGAAATTACCTACGGGTAAAACCATAATCCATGTAACAAAGGTCCTTAGGATTCAACCACTTCGTTGAACAAAACAGAGAGAGAGATAAAAAAAAAAAAAAAAAAACATTTCAAACCACAAATAAGGTATGAAGAGTGCAGCCAAGGCCCTGGTAGCCCAATGGCATTGTAACCGCCCTAATAAGGGGGAGCTCTCGAGTTCGAGGCTTGTATGTAGCAAAAAAAGGTATGAAGAGTGCATGCACTCCTTAACCAGAACGCAAAGTTGTCCCAAGGTTTTGGACCTTTTGGTTATAACATATATTGCCCGAGATTCCTCATCAAATCAAAAACAGTCTTATTAACTGTAAATACTAAATCGAGTAAAAGGGACAATCGTGTCCTCCAAAGTCCAAAGAACCAAAGTTAGCATTAGAAATTTAAATAATTGGAACGCTACAAATGAGATAATGTCAAATACCCGTCCTAATTGTAAAGCAAATGACGATTATCGCAAAAAAAAAAAAAAAAAAGAGGGGGGGGGGGGGGGGGGGGGGTGATATTACCTTTCCATATAAAAGGTAACCAGTGGCAGATCAAAAAATTGCACATTTCCCCCTCTACCTGCTGAGATAAGGGCTCTCAGCTCTTTGAAGTGGATAAGCTCGAATCTTGACACCACTTTACAAGGGTAGTATTGATATCAGACCCTCTCAGGGCAGTTCAACATGTTACCAAAACTCCCATTTCACTTTAGGGAAATATAGCAAAATGTATACAAAACCTCATTCGTGCAACGTCTTATTCCAGATGTGAATATTGTCCTAGGCAAGCGAATGGAGGTTCACAATTTAGCAAAATATGCACTATGTTCAGTTTTCTACCAAGATTGAGTTTGAGACTGTTTAGCTACAACCACTCTTAATTTTAAAAGGTGTTGTCCGCTTTTGAAAATCAGTCAAAATTCAATTTAAAAATAACAATAGATGCGTACCTGTCCTACTAGCCAGTCTTAAGAGCATAAAATATTATACTCAACATTTCATGCATTGCAAACATCAAAGAAACATAAAGTACACAACTGACTTACAGCACAACTAAGAAATTTAAGACATTACGCAACTAATATAAAATTCGTTCGTCGTTAAAAAAATATCACTTAATCCAGCACAGGCAGAATATTAAACACAAGCCAGAACAATTATTACAGCAACATAAAGTACACAATTGACTTACAAAATATTATTAACTGAAATACAATACAAATTTGATTTAGACAAGATTCATCACCGAATTGGATATTGCATTCAACAAACCAACTTAAGCATGAATAACCTTGTGGGCCAATTTGTATTAACAAATACTTAACAAATCATACATCCGATTAAAAGAAATGAGAAAGAGGTGCTTAATGCTTAACGCACCACATTGACTTCACAGTTTCTGACATTCCAAAATCACCCGCACTTAACGAGTTCAAGTAGATGAAGATTTCGTACACAGCAAAGAAATTACACAAACTTTGCGCTCGAACTGGACAAGCAAATCATGAGCAGACAAATGCTCAAACTTTGATTCGTTTAAAAAATTAAATTAACAGATAAGCACAATTCAAACTAAAACATCAAAATCACAAGCCCAAATCATTTGATTTATGCAATGAAAAACATACATCAACGGAAATACAGCAGACATATAAGAAAAGAAGATCCGATTACTTCAACAACGGATGAATTAATGAACTAATTCCAGATTTTGAAATAATATATGATCCAAATCACAAAATAAAGGGAGAGAACACCCTGTTTTTCCAACAAATAGCAAAACCATTTAAAAACCACTATAACTAATTTACTAGCAACAATAGAACCTCAAGAAACTTTAACTTTGAAGCTTTTTTTTATGAAAATGAATCTTAATCCCACTGATTTTTGATAGACAATCGAATGACCAAAACTTGAAAGCTATTAAATTGAAATTTCATGCATCATAGCTTCTCTGGCCTTACAAATTATGGCTACATTTCATTCATATCCAACCGAGTTTTGATTAACCTCATTCAACCAACCGAATAGAGTAGAGCACAAGTCCGATCCATAAAAATTGAGGCCGACATAAAGAATGCAAGACTAACAAACTGCAAATTTCAATTAATTTGCCCCCTAAGTTTGAGAATGTGGTTGGCAACAAGCTTCAAACACACAGAAATCCATCAAAAGAGGTGGTATAGCCAATTTCGAATAAGAAAATGGAATTACAATTTCCGTCAACTGAAGGGACAATGCCTCAAATCAGACAATAACGGAACATTATCGATAATAATTAACAATGTAAGCTTCTACAATGTGTTCAATTTAATGACTACTTTAGTCTCATAAGTCAATACTCATGAACGCATCGCATATTCAGCAGAGTATTCATATCTGTCAACAACCAAATGTCGGTGGCATTGCATATCCCTAATGGTAAAGGCAGCGACGCTGCTCCACAAGGCAATCCAATATGGCACCACCAACAGCGGAGGAGCTCTCAGAAAAGAAAGGATCATCAACGCTATTGGAATTTGATTTGAAAAGCTAAATTGGGAATGTGCAAACATAGTAAAAAGTTTCATCCCTTGTCAATGTATGAGACTTCATCCGAGAAGTCTCGGATAGCACAATACATTTATTAGTAAGAATCGTTAAAAACAAATGTTCAAGTATCAAATTTTGCCTCAGAATAAAATTTTATACCAAAAATTAATGAAAATGTATTTTATATTCAAAAGGTAGAAAAATGAAATTGTTGACGATGTAAAGAAGACGGAACAAAGAGTGATGTAAAAATAAAATCCTCGAATCATGTTGTAAAACGAAATAGCTTATAATGCCATTAGGCACGAAATCATAGAGCAAATACAATGGAAACCAAACATTTAAAATCTGTGACAAAAAAAAAATTATTTCACTGATAAATCAAAAACAAGATTGAATAAAGATTTTTACTACTGAAATTCGGAAAAAAAAAAAAAAGAGAATGATCAAAGTATGGTAGTAGAGTTAAAGGTCACGGTTGAATCATGAACACGGACCAAAAGTTTACTCATCATTTCTACTTCAAATGCAAAAATGAAAACAAATAAAAATTGAAGATTAAAATTAATTGAAAAACAGACCCCAAAAAAAAAAAATCGAGGAATCATCAGAGACTTAAATACAATGAATCATGGAACGTGTCCATCATATTGTTGCAGTATTCTCTCATCATCTGATGGCGCTTCTAAAAAAGAGAAGAATACATTGACGAAAACGAAATAAACAGAGAAGAAAATGAAAGAGCTAACGAAACGAGACGAAAAGGATAAAGAAAACCACCGAATGGAAAAATCGAAAGCTGAAAAACTGACTATCTCTTTGGCATAAAATGAAGCGGCCGTTAACGCTATATCTTCATGCTAATTTTTTTTAATCCCAATGGGCCGAAGGACATGGAGATGGGAAGGAGGGAAAACCCTAATTCAGGCTCTTTAAAAAAAAAAAAAAAAAAATTATCCAAAATAACACCTTAACTTATAACAAAAGAAAACTAGCACCCCTAATAATATTAAACATTTAATTTAAACATAAAATATTAAACTAGTTTAAATTATCATTATTTAATTTTAATTGAATAAATGTTAAAAAAAAAATGATATATTAATTATTTTTTTTATTATAAAAATATAAATTTAAATACAATAAATAATATTTTTATTATTATAAATTTAAAAAACTTTAATTTTATTAATTTTAATATAAAAAAAAAAAACCAAGCTTGTCGCAGACACAGCCTCTTTAGTTATATACAAACAAAACAACTCTTTACTTAAAGAAAAAAAAAAAAAACCTTCTTTTTAGAACGAATTACCTATATAATAAAAATATATTAAAAAGTGTAAATTTTATTTAAATAGTAAATTTAAGTAATGAAATTGTGAATTTTAGATAATAAATATGATTTTTACCAAAATGTCATTTTATTTATTCCTTTGATTTATAAGTATGTAAAGCTTACAATATTTTCTAAAAATATTATAAGGCTTACAAAATTCATGATAATTCAATTTTTTATAATAATTTTTATATTTATATTTATATTTATGGCTTTGATACTAATTATTGATTATTTTTAACTGGAACTGATGCATAACATACAGAAGTCATGTGAATGTACAGGTTACATACACATTTATGTAACTTGTACATTCACATTTTGTATGTAACCTGTACATTTACATTTTGTATGTAACCTGTACATTCACATTTTGTATATAAGCTATTCAAAACAACAATAACATACAAATAATACAATACATTTCATGTGAATGTACAGGTTACATACAAATTTATATATACAAGTTACATACAAATTTGTATGTACAAGGTACATACAATAATACAATTCAATTTTTCATTTTTAGTTTCCACTATCACTTTCTCAGTTCTTTCATTTATTTGTATGGTATCTGAGCTTATTTGGATCCTGAATCAATGTCCACAAGATCATCACGCACTTCACAAGATCATCATTGCGAAATTCGAGCTGCTGAAAATTCAATCTCAGAAGTCGAATAGGTTTCTTGTTTTTCTGACATAGTAAAAGAAGGTACTCTGCTTCTCTTTCAATTTCTGTTCCTTGTCAGTTCGTTGCAACAATGGCAGTGGTGATAGATTTAGGAGTTAAAAGTGTTATTTGTATTTTGATAAAATACAATCGTTTTGTTATATTATACAAAAAGTCAATTTTCATTGTATATGTATTATTTTAGAGAATTAAATCCTCTTTTTCCCATATTTGGGCTTTTCTTGATTGGGTCCTAGGTGATACACCTTCTAGTTCCTTTCTAAACATAACTAGTAAACATGTTGCACGTGACAAACTTTTCAATATGATTTTAATACTATATCAATTATCTATTCCTATTTAAAAAAATTTGCAAAGGCACATTAAAAATAATAATTAATATGATATTAAATTAGACAAAATTTAAAATTTAACAGATCTAAATAACATTTAGCGTGATATAGTATTTTTTTTAATAATAAAATATATGAACTTAACTTAAAAGATATAATTTATATGATTATAAATTTTAAATGTATTATTTTTATTATTTTATTAGATAATTATTTTTCTTATTATTATAATAATAATGTATAAATTATATTTTTTATTTATGTAATTAGTTATAATTTAGTATTATTATTTTTTAGATAAAATAATAAATAATTAAACATAATTATGATAATAACAATTTTGTTAATATAAATGTGAACCCAAGTTCGTGCATCGTAAGAGTCAACGAACCTAGTAATATAAAAAATAGGTTAACTACTAGTGACCAGGGATAAAAATGTCGATGATTTTATTGATAATATCATGACATTATTAAATTATTACACATTTTTACATTAAAATGTAATATTATATCGCTAATTTATTTCTGTCATTAAATTGTTAAAAAATATCATTTTTTTTAATACTAAAATATCAACAAAATATTATTTTATATTAATTTTTTTTATTTTCTAAATAATTTACCTTTAATTTTATTTATTTATATATTTTTTTCAACCAAAAGATTATATATTTAAATTTGTAATAGTATTTATACTTATTTACATATATATTTTTTATTTATACATCATTTTTATATTATTTTATTAGTTTTATTTATAATTTTTATTTTTTTATAATTTAAATTGTATTATATATAGTCGATATTTATCATTTTATAATAATATTATAATTATAATAAACAATTATTTCAGAATTTAACCATTTATTGTATAATATTTTGATTGATAATTAATTTATTGTTCAAATTCAATATTATAATTTCTATAAATATATGTTTTAAATAAGAAATTAATTTAAAAATATAAAAAAATTAATTATTTTGATGTTTTATAAAATTTTATAAACAAATTTCATGATTTACCTAAAAATTTTGAAGTTTTTTTTTTAAATATTTCTAAAATTTTCGTCAACAACGTAATATCTTGGTACAGAGTTTAATTTGTAAGAGAAAAAACACAATATAAAAATAGATTGGAAAGGATGTGTAACAAATACACAAGTAATTATGACAAAAAAATACACGGATAAGGAATGTATAATAATATCCTTTCATTTGATATATAAGTTATTTATTTAATAATTTTATTTTAACCTTCCGTAAAAATTTTCAATACATTATAATAAAAATATATTTAATATATTTATAAATATGCATTAAACATGTATTCATTATATTATAAAAAATATATGTGATAATGTCTAATGTCTACGAGGAAAGTTAATAATAAAACTCTACTCATAAAATAGTTAAGGTATGTATTTAATTATAATAATATTAATAATTAATTAAAATACCTGTATTTATTTGTGAATGAGTAAACTAAAATTAAAAACAACTTCCGTTAGTTTTCAAATAAATATAAGAGTTTAAGCAACTAAAGTTTGGTTTCAATAAAGAAAAAAATAATTAAATAGTTTTTCATTTATTGCGTGTATAAAATAACATCATCAAAGAAACCGTTCTATTGTTATTAAAAATAAAGAAACTTTTTATAGTCGGTATGGTTTATGATTCAAAAATAAATTTTTATATAAAGGATATGATCTGAAAAATTATTTTAATATTTGAGTTGTAGTTAAAATTGTTTAAATTTGAGTTAGTGTTTATTATTAAATTCAAAAAATATTTTTAAATTTTATTTAGTTTATATTTAGATAGAACTTTTAAAAAACTTAGAAAACAATATTTAATCATTTCTAAAAACATAAGTATTTAAGTATTTTTAAAATTTATCCAAAACTTGAATTCATATTTTCTTTTACCAAAAAACACATTCCTTATGTTTTCTAGTTTTTGTTTTCAAAAATAGAAAAATAGTTTTCAAATTCTATATTAAAACACCTTTATATTCTTACCAATTTGTTATAGAAAATTAGAAAGTGTATCTCAATTTTATGGTTAAACAATACTTATAGTTTCTTAATTTTTATTCAATTTATACTTTGATATTTTAACTATTTTTTTTTAACATTTAATCTCTTAACTTTTTAAATTTGACAATATTAATTAAACTATTAATTTTTTGTGGAATTTAAGATCTGATTTTTTTTTCTTCTCTTTTTTTAACTAATAAATATTTTTTTAAAAATTATTAAAACTATCGAACTATCCAAAACCCCATTTTCTGTTAAAAAGATGAAGGAAAAAAGAGAAAAAAAAATTAGACGTTAAATTTTACATAAAATTAATAGTTTGATTAATATTGTTAAATTTAAAAAGTTAGGGGACTAAATGTTTAGAAAAAATATATAAGAGACCAAAGTGTAAAATGAATAAAAATTAGAGGACCATAGATATTATTTAACCCAATTTTATTATCAAGTTTTTCTCGATTACTAAGAGTCTAGAGATCGTAGAAAAAAATTTAAAATAATACCTTTTTATGTAAGAATTTTTTTTTTTTTTTAATATTATTAGGGGTATCTAAAAATTGGACCAAATTAATTAAAATTGAAAATCGGACCGGATTGGAATAAACGGTTTTGTAAATCAAACGGTCCAGTTTAATTTTTATTTTTTCAAACAGTTTTACAAATGGCTCTGTTCGGTTATACGAATTTTTAAACCGGACTAAACCGTTACTTATAATTATTTTAATATATTATTCTTAAAAAAAATCAAAAAATATATATTAATTATATATCTTCTCATAATCAAAGTATGCAACCCTAACTCCCTAACTTATTTTTAATATATTATTTATAGATTAATGTATTTTTGTATTTTGTTGTAGAATTTGCGAAAATAGTTAGCTCTATATTGTAATTGATTCTATAATTATTTTTAGGATGTTTATATGATTTATGCAGGATATAATATGATTTATATTTGTAGTATATATTAATTAATTTGTTTAGATTTAAAGATTTTTTTTCTTTATTTTATTTTCAAGTTTTAACAAGTTTGAAGAAAAAAAATTTAAAAAAAGAATATGAAAACCGTCAAAAACAATTAACTAAATTGAATTGCACTATTTAGTTTTAATAATTTTAGTAAATAACGGTTTAATTTAATTTAATTAAAATAATATATTTAGTTTAATTTAATTATTTTTTTTATTAAAAATTAAATTAAACAGGCCATAGACACCCCTAAATACCATACCAAAAAATGCATCACATTTTTAAACATATAGTCGAGGCTTGCCTATAACCAACTTGAACTTTATTTAAGAATTGTACTTTAAACATACTACTCAAATCATTATAAATTAAAAAATACACAAATTGAACTAAAACAATAAATTTTGAAAAAATAATATCCAAATCCAAATTTTGAAAAACAATAATATACTACTAAAACAATAAATTTTGAAAAACTCGATCTAATATCCAAATCCCAAAATCACTCGACACCAAAAACATACAAGCAGAAGTGTGGCAAAAAAAAAGTTCCCTTTGAAAGAAATGTAGCGTGTATTTGCAGCTGTTTTAGAAATTATTACACATTAAAAAAATACAATGTTATGAAATATCTTATAAAAAATATGAGTAGTTTTACTTAATTATCTTATAAGAGAGTTTATAGTTGTTATAGACATTTACAGTGACATTAATTTTTTTTTTTTTAAATCACATTGCATAATTCACACTTTCACATACTCTAAACAACATTTTATATAAATGCATTATCTACTTTCTAGTTCCCCTTTATAAGAGTATACAAATTTTTTTTAAACGAAATGAGTTCAATTTCCATATATTACAATGAAAAAAAAAAAAACTTATCCAATAAGCCGAAAATCCAATTATTTCTCACTTACATGTACTTTTTCATTTACAACCGACCATCATCTAATATTCTAATAGAAGTGAGAAAAAACTGGGTAAATAAACGGGTACAAATTATGAAGATGTAATTAATTTCAATTATAACTAAAGTTGTTTTATTAATGATACAAAGAGTGCTACACATATAGTGAAATACATTAACTTGATGCTTGAGCAGAGCATCGAGTACTAGTACAATCACATAAAACCTTTGTCGAAAAGTTATCGTGTATCGATTAGTAATAGATACCTTTTACAAATTACGTGAAGCAGAATTTTCAGCAATGACATTTGTGAATCAATAATTGATTCAACACCCGTTTCTCATTCTGTCGACCAAATTTGATTTGCATAAAGGACAATATGATGGGCATATTATTCTATATAGAACTAATTTCTCCACCCCACGCTGAAGGACAGAAAGTAATCGCATACTCTTTGGCCTCACAGCTCACCAATGCTGATGGCGAATCAAAAGCATAACTAACGTACTCAGGACAAGCATCCTTAAATATCTTGGAATACGAGCTTGGCCTGCATTTTTCAGGGGTTTCATATTCATTCCTACAACAATAGGAGTCCGTATTAAAAGCCAAGCAAGCGCTTTTACATGCCACAACATGGCCCTTCTCATTTACCACCTTAAGCTTATTTGGGCATATATTTTTCAAGTTTTTGGAACAGCCTCCAATTACGCATTTAGTTGACACGGGCTTTGAAGCAACCGACACAGGAATATTATACCCATCAACCACGCTTACATCATAATAATTTTGGCCTTGCTCTTCTTGAAGACTAATTTCGACCAATGTGACTGGTGGTTTACCAATTAGACCATTACATTTTAGTCTTCCACCACAATCACCTGTTTCACAAGGATGCCCATTAGATCCAAAGTAACAACCGGTTCTTGCCCAAATTCGACCGCTCCATGTCCCCGGTGCAGTGACCCGTTGAGTCTTCCCGGATGGGAGGTAGAAGCCGCCCTCAGCGATCACTGGATCGCCTGTGTTTGATGCTGTTCCCGGCCAAATAGGAAAGGGGCATTTGTTGTACACGTAAAATGTAACTGTACTGTGAGCTTTTTGATGACCTGCATAATACAATAGAATAGAGTTTAACTTATGAGTACTGAACTTAAGAGCTCAAACATAATTAACAAATAAACTTCATTGTTATGAAATTAACAAATAACATCATATAAAAATAAATAAATACCAAATAAAAGACAATGCAATATGAATAAGAGAAATGAAGCGTAAGGAAATTCTAGCAACTTCATTTTTAATAAAGTGATAGATGGTAAATTAACAAGATTTAACAATGTATTTATAGTTAACAAAATATACAATAGTGGGGCTTCTACATTATGCTTCAACATTTTATCCGGACAATATATCTTTAAAAACAAGATAAAACATGTCACCATGGGTTAGTGCTTAGCTTAAAAGCTAGTCAAGAACTTTGTCATTATTGCACATAATAATAACTGTGGATAAGTGTAATGTTACCCTCTTATTGCTTTAAGACAAGGAAATCACCAGCATAAGCCATTTGTTAAATTTATGGTAGCCAGTCAATCTTTGCTGTTCAATTTGCAAATGTTATTAAGAGAATAATAAGTTATTCAAGGTTAACCGAATGATTGTAATATTCATGTTTATTTATAAATTTTACATTAATAATATAGATAATATCTCTAATTTTTTTTTCTCAAAGTGTATATCTTTATTTCTTGTAAAACTCTCAATTATTTTATTATATTTATGTCACTTATCTTTTTTACTTTTTTAATGCGGACTACATTTTTTTTGTAATGTGAGTCCTAAAAATTTTGACCTAATTAACTAAATTTTTAATACTATCTCAAAATTTTATAATAATAAAAGCTTTATAATCTTAAGAAGTCTTGTGATTACTTATAAACCTCATATTATTATTATATTTAAACAATTAATATATTATAATTTTAAAGTGTTAGATTTATAAGTAAGCATAATAATTATTATTATTATTAAGTTAATTTATTAATATTATATTTAAGTAATTTTAATAAATATAAGGGATGTTAAGTTTATAAATAATAATAATAATAATAATTATTATTATTATTATTATTATTATTATTATTTGGATAACTTCTTTCAATATCCATAATTTTGATAAACTTTGACACAATTAAGCTCAACAATTCAGGAAAAAAAAATCTTTTGCTGTAATTCTACTGCGTCGTAAGTTTTTTAGACAAATCTTAAATAAATAAAGGGCACAAAAATCATTTCAACAATAAATCATTATGATCGATAATTGTTATTTCCTTTAGTCGTTTTCTCCCCTCCATATTAAATTCCAGCTGTTTCAAAGAACTTAGCTCCTGTGAAATGCATATTATATCTGTTCCACAATTTCAAGAAATAGTTTAGGGCTTTTTTTTTTTTTTGTAACAATTTATATTTTTAAGTTTTTTTTTTTGGGGTACTATTTTTAAGTTTTGTTTTCTAGTTTTCTATTATGTAATTCATTTATGAATAAAACAAAAACTCATTTTTGTTTTCTCTTCTCATTTCCTCACAGTCCAAAAAAAAAAAATTTAACTAATAAAAAGAAAAGTGAACTTGAAATATGGTTTTCAAAATCTTTTTTTATAGAAAAAAATGTTATAGAAGTCTATCAGATTATATTATTTGTGTTATTTGATTTATTAAATTATAAATAGTGTCATTTAATTTGGTCCTTAAATTTTTAAAAAAATGAGTTAATTAAGGATGAAACACATGATTTTAATAATTTTTTAACTAAAATATTATTATTTTAAAAGGTCAATAAAAAATAAATTATATTATTTAATATTTAATATTAAAATATTAATTTAAAAAATAATATTTTAATTAAAAAATCATTAAAATTATGTATTTTGTCTTTAATTGTCTCCTTTTTCTAAAATTAAGGAATTAAATTATACAAGTTATAATTTAAAGGATCAAATTACACAAATAATATAATTTAAAAAACTTCTATAATTTTACTCTATTCTTTTTAAATTTCAAAAACAATAAAAAAAATATGTGTGAAAAGTGAACTAAGAAAACTTGGGTTCAAAAATAATAACTTAAAAGTATAATTGATTACAAAACGTATCTTTTTTTTTAAAATGGGGGCATTAAAGTTTCATTCTTTTTTATTAATAAAAAAAAATACACTCACATATATGAGTGAGATTCAAACTTAACTCCTAGTAGAAAAATTAAGAATCTTATTATCTAAACTATAAAAAATTTTCGATTATAAAATGTACCTTAATAATTGAGTTACGATAATTTAATATTAAAGTAAATTTAAAAAAAAAAAAAAAAAAAAACAGTTTACAACTTTACTTACCATTTGTGGTTTTTTTTGGGACAGTTATTTTTCTGGTGGCAACCATCTCATATAAAATAAATTCTAAAAGATACGTAGTTTTGGAGTAATTAATTAAAAATACGTGTGTTATATGTGTATTATTTTATTTATTTTAATTTTTTTTATTAAGTTTACCAAAATATTTAAAATAAATATAAAATAAATTTTCTTATATTTCTAGAT
Source organism: Elaeagnus macrophylla (assembly GCA_029378325.1). Classification (NCBI taxonomy): domain Eukaryota; kingdom Viridiplantae; phylum Streptophyta; class Magnoliopsida; order Rosales; family Elaeagnaceae; genus Elaeagnus; species Elaeagnus macrophylla. The sequence goes on along the minus strand of CM055646.1, from coordinate 23,473,785 downwards.
TAAATATGAAAAATAAAATAATATTTATAATATTCATTAGATGTTATAAACTTATAATTATCATATGATTTAAATTTTTGAATTTTTATTTGATGTAATATTTATTTTCTTATCATGTTTAGAGTCTTTATTTAATGTAATAATTAATATTAAAATGTTAATTAATTTTAATATCTTAAAATATAAATATAATTTTACCTATAAAAAAATATTAAGTGTGATTTAAATATATATATTAACTATCCCAATATATAAGACAATAATCGTCTCAAAAAGACATTTTGGAATTGTTGCAAACTTTTCAGGCTAAATTTTTTAATTATGATTTTTCTCTTCAACAAATTTTGGCTGTTGTTTATTTCTCGAGTTATTAGGTGATGTGTAGCAATCCACTCAAAACTCATTATATCTGTATATTTCTCTTATATATATTTTTAATTTATTTTTTCCCCTTAAAACTGGCAAAAATATAATTTTAATTCAATCATGATACATACTCAATTTTGACATATTAAAATTGACATGGAACTTTAAGAATAAAGATATAAGATCGAACCATAAAAAGATATTGATAAAAATAAGGTAAGTGTATTTTTGATAGAGTCTATTGTAATGAATTTTATTTAAAATTAAATTTTTTTTTTTTTAAATCCTTATAAATCTTTGAGTTAAAGAAAATAATGAGTAGAGATTTTATTATGCATATCTTTAACTAAAAGTGCATCAAAATGCATAAAAATCTATAAGTATATAAAATCTTAAAATTATGACATTTTGAATACATATAGATTTGTAAATGCTTCTATAAAATTCTAATTAAATACACATAAATTTTGTAATACTTTTTTTTTTATTTCTATAAAATACTAATTAAATACTCATAAATTTTTATACAATTTTAAATAGTTCTACGAAATCCTAACTAAATAATACTAATTTTAAAACTCCATAAAATTATTAAAAATATCAACCGAATATGCACTTATAAATCACCAAATACAACAATATCCCTACAAATTTGAATATTGAATATAAAAATCGAGTTAGAGATTTTGGTTTGAGATTATCGATTCCATTTGAAAATAAAATATATTAAAACAAAACTTATCTGATTTATTAAGGATGTGTAAAAATTGCATAAATTAATCCTTACTAATTAAACCAAATCAATTCAATTAAATTATGTTGGTTTTGAAATATAAATGTTTTGATTCGGTTTTAACATCTAAAAAGTCGATTAAGTATGGATTTGTTCAATTTTTAAATATAAAAATTAATCAAAATTGGACCAACCATATATATATTATACTAATTTATTATTATTAATTCATTTTTCATTCAAAAATTCAATGTCTTAGCATATTATCTTATTCATTTATAATTATAATTATCTTATTCATTTATAATTCTAAGTTTTTTTTTTTTTTTTTGTAGTTGTATGTATGATTTAGACAGAAATATTCAATTTAATATATATTTGTTTGAAATTTTATATTTTTGTAAGTTTATAACTTTATAATTTTAAAATAGCAATCATAGCTCATATGTCATACAAATTATAGAACTTTTTGAATGATACAATTTCTTTTAAAACAACATGTTTATATGACACAATTTAAAAAAAAAAACAAATAATAAGTTTAAAAATGATCCATCCAACACAAACCAATTTACATTATTTTGGTTCGGTTTAAAATTTAATTTGATTTTTTTTTTTCAAAAATTGATTAAATTAGATTAGTTCGTTTTAGTTCAAAATGGAACCATTGGTACACTCGTATTATTATCAATTTCTAGATTATCTAGCTTTAGAACTCTTTTCTCCCATTAAAATAGCAAATACAAAAAAATTACTTGATAAATATTTCTCAAACTCTAATAATAAATAAATTAATAATATTAGTATTATCGTTACAAAATAAATTGACAAAAATAATTTCTTTTATTTTTTTCACATTTTTATATAATAATAAAATAAAGAATAATATTATATATATGAAATTGCAATATATATTATATTAAAATGTGGAAGTTAATTTGATAAAAAGTTAGAGATATGTGATGATGAAGAAGTAATTATGAAACTTTTCATCAATAAAGATCATCAATAAAGATCAATTAATCACCATATAGATTAATATATTTATTAAAGTATAATAAAAATATTTTTTATAATAAAATTATAGGCACGACTTTTATCAGCATATTACTCACGTGATGGACTCTTTTTTGTCTTGGTTGTAAGTTGTAACTGATGCGGTAAATTTCTACCGATCGTATTTCTCTCCTCTCATCATTTCTATTTAAAATTAGCTAAATTAACTCAATTAAATATTTATTATATATGCTTATAAAATATTATATATAAAAATTAAAATTATTTTTAACAAAAATATTTTTATATTTAAAAAAAAAAAAAAAGCACTTTAGCTAACAGGAATTTTATTGTTCCAATAGATATGTCATTTTTTTAACTTATTAGATTTATTTTTTAAAATATAAAAATTTTAATTAACCATATTTATTATATATATATTTTTTATATGCATATTTTAATTAACATGAAAGTTCATGGTTAATTTTATTTATTTATTATAATTATATTACAAAAATTTCAAACATTATTATATATTTAAAATTTTTAAAAACATAACAACTCAGGTTCCACGTGTGTCATAAAACCTTGACGGCGTCAATAGCCCTCCACCGGGTTTTTCAAAATTTAGTTATCCACAAAGAATAAAATCCCCTCCTCTTTTACGTATCAATTCCCAAAGTCGTAGTTTGACTAACCAAAAACCTGCCAAAGGTGTGCTCCAACATTTTTTGGTGTACGAAACGCATTGCTTTTCTCATGGATTCTCGATACTTTCTCGCGCTTTTCCTCTGCTTTTTGCCTCATATATCCCTATCCGCCATTCGCGTTCCAAGTTGGCTCGGAGATAAAATACCGTATGCCTCTATATCTTTCTCTGTGTTTGCATAATCTTCTACAAATGATCTTTGGATTATATGTTGCTCCAGGGAGGGAATGGTGCTGAGATTGAAGAAAAGTACTTCTCCTGTTATCTTTGATCCCAGTCGGGTTACACAGCTATCATGGAATCCGAGGTTTCTCTTTCTAGCTCACATTATCTTTACGATAACAGAATTGAGTTAGCAATTACTTTCTATGTTATTTATTATATACTGATATTCGCTTCTATCATTGTTATATTTTATTAATTTGCGTTCGTGTATAAATTTTGGCAGGGCTTTTATATACAAGGGATTTCTGTCGGACGAGGAGTGTGATCACCTAATCAATTTGGTAATGTATTATGGAGTTCGGTATTTGCATTTTATTTCATTAAATTTAAATTTCAGATTTTATGGATCGGGAGTACATTGCATAAGATCTGAGAAAATGTTGCTTATGTATGTACATTTGGGGCATTAGGCTAGGGATAAGCTACAGATATCGATGGTGGCCGACAACGAAGGTAAGAGTATAAAGAGCGAAGTCCGTACGAGTTCTGGTATGTTTCTTCAAAAGTCTCAGGTGTGTACAATACTTATTTCTTTTATCCCTCTTGTTATCTAACTCCTGCTATTTATTTCATTGTTGTTAGTGATGCAAGCTCTTCTTTATTTGGAAGCAGCGTGTTTATGCTGTAGGTTCATATATTTCGACAGAATTGTGATTACATTATTATTTCATCGTGTCATTTTGTCTTAAAAAATAAGCTTAACTTTGGAAAAACATATCTTAGGATGTAACTGATCACATCTCAAATAGATGGTGGGCATGGCTATAAAATATTAGTATAAATATTCATCACTATTATTATGTCGATATGTTTTCCATTTTGTCGAATGCCTTTAAACTACAATCCCATTCGTTCTGAGTCAAATGATGAATTGTCACTGCAGTTCAGCAAATGATGTTTTATTGTAAATTGTAAAATATATACTTAAAGCTGAGATCTTATAAAACGAGTTAATATGTTTCCCATTTTGCCTACTTTGCAAAGTTAATGGAACTTCTTGATGGTCCATTAATTTTTACTTTGTCTTTTCATTTAGTATATAAGTTTGTGTATGAGGTCAGAACTCTTGACAATTTGGAAGTCAAATGTCATCAGATGGCTTTAATCATCTTAGAACTCATCGCTCCAACTCTTTAAGATAATGATATTTATGTGCCATTTTTAAACATCAGAAGCAGAATTCTTAAGGCGCCGCCTCATGGAATGTTCAAGTGGAAACTAATCTTTTTTAGTGTTTTTATTCAAAGAAAAACATTTTTTTTTTCTTTCGTTTTATTGCAATTCTCTGTTAAAACAGGTTTGTTGATTGAGATAAAAAGTTAATTTCTACAACGGAAATATTTATCTACCCGACTTTTCATGTTTTAGGAAGAATGGGAAATTATAACTCCCCATTCACCTGAATCACCTGTTTTGTAAAATTTTTTGCTTTATGGCTTAAGCTTCATGAGAATCCACCACATTCATTTTCTTGTTTTACATTGTTGAATGTATTTTGTCGGGTATCCCCATATTTAAGCATATTGCCTGATAAATATGCCCGACATAGAAATTTTTTTCCACTACTTTTTGGACATTTCCTATGCCTTTTAGCTGTTTGAACTTGGGAATCTTACTGCCCGTGATGTATTTTTGCTCAAGGATGAAGTAGTTGCTGCTATTGAAGCCAGAATTGCTGCATGGACTTTCCTTCCTGAAGGTATCATCACGTTTAAGATTATTTATAATGTTGAAAATGCTTACAAAATAATTTCTTTCTCCACTGAATCTCAAAAGATGTGATATGTGAAAAAAAGAATCTATTTTTTTTTCCTTCTCACCTTTCATGGATTTTTCTTTCCTGTCAGAAAATGGAGAGTTCATCCAAATACTCCACTATGAAAATGGTCAGAAGTATGAACCACATTATGATTATTTCCTTGACAAGGTTAATCAAGAATTAGGAGGCCACCGAGTTGCTACTGTATTGATGTATTTGTCGAATGTTGAAAGGGGTGGGGAGACTATCTTTCCCAAAGCAGAGGTGATTATTTATCTGTGAGATGCTAAGTGTCTATTAGTTTTAACTTCTGTTTATAATTAGTTGATGCCCTCTTATGATTCCTAATTCGACAGGCAAAAATGAGTCAACAAATGGATGATAGGGGGTCTGATTGTGCTAAAAAGGGCTATGCAGGTTAAAACTCATTATGCAGTCAAAAGTTCTTTTTTATACTTTATAATGTCCTTGAATTTATGTCAGTTGATTGAGGGGAGAAAGAAACTGAGGCAAGGGTCTCTTATTTGCTTCACTCTTTGCCAAGGGCCCATTTCAGCAATGTCTATTACCGTACACGCCATTTTATATTCCCATTGGGTGTTCTTTGAGAATCTGAAACACTGCACTATATACTCATGCAGTGAAGCCCAAAAAGGGCAACGCCTTGCTGTTTTTCAGTCTTCATCCTGATGCAACTATTGATCCAAGCAGCTTGCATGGAAGCTGTCCCGTCATTAAGGGTGAAAAGTGGTCTGCGACAAAGTGGATTCATGTGAGATCCTTTGATAAACCAGAAAGACCATCTGCCTGTGTAGACGAGAACGAAAGTTGCCCTTTATGGGCCAGTTCTGGGGAGTGTGAAAAGAATCCTGTTTATATGAAGGGATCTGATGGTCGACCTGGATCTTGTAGGAAGAGTTGCAAGGTATGTTCATCTTAGAGACCTCGCTTGGTTCTTATCTTGGTTTTACACAGAACAGGACTAGTCTCTAAGAAATTTGTGTATATCATTGATTTCCTCTAGTACTGGTATAAAAAGTTGCTTTCGCTCTCTAGTTTATAATAAAGCGTGCTACATTTAAAGTTGGACCACAGTTGCTTACGTATTATCTGAGCTTCAACTTTGCGTAAAAAAAAAAAAAAGAAAAAAAAAAACTTGTAGTCACCATTTTTTATTCCATCTAGCCTTCTAGATAACTACCAAAGTGTTGAATCCATGCCTATTTTTTGTTACTAGTTTTTGGACAGTGCATCGATTAAATTTGATAAATAGGTAATAGTGTTAATTGTTGGATAATAACTGTTATTGCTTCAAAATTATTTATTTTAGAAAGAAAAAATATCTCTCTCTCTCTCTCTCTCTCTGTATATATATATATATATATATATATATATATATATATATATATATATATATATATATATAGAGAGGTTGCTTTTATAGTTCTATTATAACAACGTAAAAAGTTGATAATAAAATTTTGTAAATTTTTTTGCAAAAATACTTTTAAAATAAATAAATAAATAAATAATTTGTTACTTTATTACTAATGAATATAATAATAACTATTTTACAAGAAAAAAAAACGTGATAGTTTGTGATAATAAGTTAATAACATATAATTCAAACCTGAATAATTTGACACCATATTTACAAAGCTTAAATAACTTTATTTAATATAACAGAATAACTCAAATAATTGACATGATAGACGTGACATGATCAAACTTAATAAGCTTTTTTATAAGCATTTGATTCGTTCATTAATAAGTAAGCACAAGTTACATAAATTTTCACCCAAGCAACCAAACCAGTAATAATAATAATGTAAAATTAATATGCAATAAAATTATCAAAAAAACCATCCATAAAAAAAAAATTCATTATGGATATATTTTAGTATTTAATTGTGTGCGCAAGAGAAACTTAAAAGAAAAAAAAAAATTGCTGAGCATTTTGGTAATTATAATATATGAGACGAACGAACAAAAAAACATCATTATAGACACTTTTTATATATATAAGATATAAGGGATTAAAAGTAGACATACAAATAGTGATAGAGTGGAATTTGTTGATGACCAAAGGTACTCGAAAGTAAAAGCATTCGTATTTGGATTCAGGTGGAATTTTTCACCATGAAGTAAAACGGAGAACTGAAAGTCTCTTATGCTTCACAACCCAACAAAAACAAAATCATTACCTTTTCCAGGAGTAATCACGGTCCACAACTCCATCAATGTGCACCAGGGTAGTGATTATTTACGTTTAAGACAAAAAGGGTAGTAATTGATTTTGTCGGATGCAATGGTTAACAATTAACATTAGTATAGGTGGTTAGTTTGGCTACATGGCGATATTGAGAATCCGAAGCGCTAGAATAAAAAATTCAAAATTTGGTGTTACAGGCCAATTAGATGCCATGATCGCATTAACTTTTATGGTAAAAATCAAATTATAGTTTGTATTTTCAATACAAACCGTAACGTGCTAACCGAAACCATAAAATGCAACTAGCCTTGACCACCAATAAAAAATGGTCCATGACAAATATCCTATAGAGAACTTACCCTCTGTCCAAAAGACATAAATATGTACCTTTTGATAAGAAAATGACAAATGCAAATCAAGGCCGCTCAATCTTCTGTAACTTGTGGATAATCATCCTACGAAGTATGAACCTGCAAGTAAGCCAACATTTCATAAGCAAATGTAATGATGACTGCAACAACCACAACAACAAGAACAACCAAAAAAAAAAAAAAAAACAGACAAAGCTAGACCTAAAGTCTGAATAAGAAATCATGGCACGACATTCACAAAGCCACCACATTTCCACCTTCCACAGATAAACTTGCAGTCAAACTTTAAGTATGAACCTGCAAGTAAGCCAACATTTCATAAGCAAATGTAATGATGACTGCAACCACAACCAAAAAAAAAAAAGCAGACAAAGCTAGACCTAAAGTCTGAATAAGAAATCATGGCACGACATTCACAAAGCCACCACATTTCCACCTTCCACAGATAGACTTGCAGTCAAACTTGTTGGCTTACGGTCTCAAATGTGATTTTGGACTTTCTCTTGTTCTGGGCCCACTCGGGTCCGTAAATAGCCAAGTGTGTCCTGCCAAACCTACGATCTTTGACCTGCATTTTTAACAAAACTATTAAGAACCAATGAACACTCCATTATCACTAAACTATGACAAGAAAAAGTGAATATTTGGCAAGATAATATCTCTATGAGCAAATTAAAATAATAGGAAACCATTTTATTTTTATTTTCTTTCCTTTTTTTGCCAGATGAAGAATGGTGGTATGCATGTTAGAGTATAAAAAGAATGTCCCATTTTGCCATACAATGATACTAGTGTAATGGTTATAAGTAGCACGAGATATTATCTTGCAAAACAATGTTTGACAAGATAATATTTGTATGAGCAAATCAAAGTAATAGGGAACCATTTTGTTTTTATTTTCTCTTTCCTTTTTTTGCTAGATGAAGAACGGAGGTATGCACGTTAGAGTATAAAAAGAATGTCCCACATTGCCAAACAATGATACTAGTATAATGTTTATAAGTAGCACGAGACTTAATTTTCTTTGAAGTTAATCTTTTAGGAGTAGATTACTTATATTGCTTCTACACTATATATAAAATTTACAATGCATTTGTATGCATACAAAAAAGTTAAACAGTCGTTTAGATTACCTTAACGAGGCAACCACATGTATCCATCATGTCCGTTCTCAGAGGATATTCTACCACCTTCACAACAAAGATAGTAAAGGCAAACTGTTATTAGGAGAAAAATGGGGTAAACTGGAACGTGCATACCACACAGAAAATAAGAAATAACGACTTACAATAAAGGTGTTCTCTCCAACTAAGCCTGAGTTTGAAATTTGGCGCATTAGTATTTCATAGTCAACTTGCGTATACGGAGGAGTCACACTAATGTAATCGAATTGTCCACCCTTGCCTACACATATAAGCATACATTTTACTTTCAACATTTTCAAATAACAGAGAAATAAACTGTAATGCATATTTTGACGATGCATTGTAACCTCAGTAATTGTCACTTATAAGAGATAAAATATGGTCCATTATTGTCTACTCTCTATATCTTAATTTCCACATGAAGTGCACCACTGTTGCTACTAATTACTAATGAGATTTAAATAATGGTATCAAGCAAACTTTATAGAAGAGGTTTGGATCAGTACTTCCAAATTTCCCTTCTTTTTTTATAGTAAGTACCCCAAATTTCCTTTACTGCTAAAGACACACAGTCAAGTATCTCAAGGCGTACTAAAGGTGCCATGCTCTATGGGCTTAGCTAGCTAATAATACCCTAGTGCACCTTTTGCATTGATGTCCCAACTTACTTAACCTTGGCATTGATTTGAAAATTAGAAGAAAATCAGGTGTAATACCAAGAAACTCAGAAAGCCTCTATGAACAGATTTCAAGCCCTATTGATCTAATAGTTGTGTATTAAATTTATTATGCCTTGCCGATCCTTTTTCATTCTGTTCAGCACGTAGGATCATAAAGAGGGAGCAAAGATGTGCAAGATAGAGTACTAAAAAAATTATTTACCAACAAATTGCTGTGCACGCTCTAGAAAACTGTCAACACGAACTGAATGTATAACTGAAACATCAAGAAACCCTGTCCATTCCAAGTTTGGGCGCAAAACATTTGAAATAACCCATGGATCCATCTCGACAAAATGTACCTGAAATTTACAGTAGGAGATAGCAAAAGCTCTACGGAAAATAAAAAAAAATGAGCATGGAGGTGCTAAGTCCTGGTCAACTCAGCTTCAGCAAGAAGATGAGCGAAATTCATATTCTAAATAGTTAAATATCCTAGGTCATTTCATTAAGAAAGTTATTTTGTTGGCTATACCTCAGAGCATCCTCGGCTAATTGCTTCAATACCAACAGATCCAGTCCCGCTGTACAAGTCTAACCAGCGGCCAGGCCTTAAAGATGCAGGGCAACCACCAGCAGCCTAAATTTTGCAGAAGAAATTGCTCATTACAAATAGAAATGCATAATGTTCTCAATGGAGTCATCCAGACCTTAATAGAGCTGAATGAAAAATCCATCAACCAACATTGTAATTAAAGTCGGCCCAAACAAAACATTTACAAAATCCATTAATCAGCATTGTAAATAGTGACAGTCCAAAAACAACATTTACCTGTAATATATCGAAAGCTGCACCTTTCACAACTTCCATCATTGGACGTACATCCATGCCTTTTGGAGAGAGTAATTTCTTTCTTCGAGCCTTTCCTCCAAGTACCTATAGAAGCCAAAATGATATTTCTTTCTTACCCGGCACAAACCTAGATTATCAGCAAGAATCCAAAGACTCATGGAAATAAAACTATAATTCATGATAATGAGGTAGCAAGTCCAAAATGATCAAAGGACAATAGATAATTCTATCTAAGTTCGTAAAACTAGTGGATATTTTTCAGAAAAAAGACTCATTTCGCGATCCTATCCATACAACAAATACACAAAGCATGAAAAATGCAAACCTGAAGCAACTTATGAGTAGTTCGAGGGGGTGTTGCATCCTCCAGTGGGACTTCTTCACCTCTTCCTTTGTGTTTCAGCTCTTTTTTCTTCCTAGTCTAACATTTCACATTCAAAAACATCAAAATTGAAGAAACTAGTCAATTAAGACATATTCTCATTCAATTAAATGAACACGAGGTTCAAATATTTATTGATAGTTTTCAACTAACAAACTGAATCTTTCACACAGCGCAAAATACAAACCTTAAGAGAAGTTTCGGATAAGAAGTCATCGGGGTTAAGACCATATTTCTCCATGAACTGTCTCTTGGTCTTATTTACCGAACCAACTTCTGATTCTCCTACAAAAAAAAAACTTACAATTCGCAGGAAAAATGCCAAATCTGAACAAATTTAAAAACTCGTACGAAATAAAAAGTTACTGGAAGAGCAAACGATAAAAGACTCTGGCCATTGAGTTATGCTTCGTCTGGAACGGATTTTAGAGAAAAAGAGATTGGACGGTGAGGAGCCCGAATTCGTTGTGATATTGATTCTAGGTGAACAAACAATTGGAACCGAAGAAACCGCCATTTCTAGAGCTTCAACCTAAGCCTCAAGCTGGTCACAGTCACACTGCACAGCTAGGAAGGGTCATCAACGGTTCCCCAATTTAAGTTCCACACGCACTTAAAATCCAATAAAACATGAGAACACAAAATAAAAAAGGAATTCAAATAATATTAAAATAATTTTTTTATTTATATAAAAGAAAATTTAAGTTCCATACGCACTTAAAATCCAATAAAACATGAGAACCCAAAATAAAAAAAGAATTCAAATAATATTAAAATAATTTTTTTATTTATATAAAAGAAAAATTATAAAAAAATTATTCAATAATATATATTTTATAATAAAAAATAAAATTTATAAGCAATAAATAATATTATATTAAAAAAATAAAAATAAAAATAAATAAATAATTTTTTTATATTAAATAATATTAATAAAATTTTATTACAAACTAGTTTGAAGTAATAAAAATAAACTATAAAATAATTATAAGATTTTAATTTTTTGAATTTAGATAAATAGTTTAAATATTTTTTAAAAAATAATTATTGATATTTTAAAAAAATAAAAACATAATTTAAAGATAAAATAAATAATATATAATGTATTATTTAAAATTAGTTTGAATTTTATGTAATTAAATTTATTTAAAAAATAAAAAATATAAATAATTTTATATATTTATTAAAATAAGATATATAATTTTAAAAATTAGGGTGGAGAATGAAATCACATCTTTGTGTTATAAAATACAAATTTTTATTTTCTATTCTTTATTTTATTGTCCTCGTCATTAACTTCAACCAGTTACATGAGTTTGTTCATTCAGAAAAAGTGACAACTCTAATAAATAGCAACCAATTGAAATCGATTGAGTAAGCTAGGCCCTAAAAGCCCACTAAAAAATTTCCTTTTATCTTCTTCATTTTTTATAGGTTGAATTCTATTATTAATTCATAAAATTTAATTAAATTTATAGTTAAATTTTTAAAATTTTAAATTTTTATATATAAATTATTAAACTTTTAAATTCTATAATTTAATTTACAAATTTTAAAAATTTACATATAGGTCCTAAAATTTTGATTAACAAATATTTTTATATCTAAAATAAGACTTATGTATAAATTTTTAAAAATTTAAAAATTAAATTGTAGAATTTAAAAATTTATGAACCTATGTATAAAATTTTAATAATTTTAGGACTAAATTATAAAATTTAAAAACTTAAATATAAAATATCCTACAAATGAAGGGTTCTCAAAACTCGAAGAGAACAATAAAAAGCACGGAGTTGCTATTGTGCAACTATGAAAAAAGTTCGATACAAATAATAATTACAGTGCAAGTCGAGTAGGTCAAAACAAGGGAGCAAAGCTCAAGATGAACGAATGGTTACCGGGAGTAAATATAGGAGTGGAGGGAACAAAAGCTCAACAATTATCAATCCAAATTTATATTTTATTGTACTTATATTATTATTTTTTATCTTTAACTCACTAAATTAAATATTATTTTTAATTATTTTTTTTTTTTTTTTTGAAAATTTTACACTTTTTTTTTTCATTTTTAATTTACTATATTAAATATTAAATTAGAAAATATATTTTGAAAAAGTTAAAAAAAACAAAAATAATAATATCATGCTAAATATAATGTGATGTTGTAAAATTTGTGCTATTTTAATGAGATAAAATATGGAATGAAATTTATGTATATATATATATTTTTTTTTTGTGTTATTTTATATGTTATTAATTATTAGTATATATACGTAAAAAAAAAAAAAAAAAGATTGTTTTTTAATTAATACATATTAATGATACTATAAAAACAGTAAAAAAGACAGAACTCAAATATTGAATATGCATCCTCGACTTTCGTGTAGATATAGCTGAAACACGTGCAAGAATGAGCTACAATCTTGAACACGTACTAAAGAACTGACATACACTAAATTTCTAGTAGTAATAATGGGCTCAAACATCGTGGACTCCACTCCATCTTCTACTCGTATTTGCCTTTTTGACTACCACCAAATTAGATTTGTAGTTACAGGAAACGTGTTAATTTAGGAACCGTAAGATTAGAATGAGAAGAGACGCGTGGGCCCAGATTAACAAAATTTGCAGCAAAATTTGATTAGCATGACAGACTTTCAAAAAGCGTAGATTTTGCCGAGTTCTGAAACTGAGGTGAACATTTAAAATTAAATCTAACTGAAATTTTCCTCCTGCTATAAAAACTTATTAATCAGAAAGTTTATAATTTTTTAGATGAAATTCTGCAGCTTAATAGATAGAGTAGGAAAAGAGGGTGGATTATAATTGCATGAATTGCATTAAGCAGCCCTTGTGGACTGAGTTGACTGAATCCGAGAGAGTTTATATAATCAACCGCTTAAGACGAAGAAAATTTCCGAGTGAGACGGGTACAACACTAGAGAGAGAGAATGGGAGTTTGTGGTTCAAAGCCAAAAGGCTGGGTGGGACAGCGATTGGGTTTGTCGAAGTCGAAAAATCGCCGGCGAAGAAGATTTGTTCAGCGGCGTGTTTCATCGTTGGATCAAGGTTTTTTTAACTTTTTTTTTGTTCCTTTGAATACCTCATTTTTCTTTTCTGATGATCAATTCCCCTCTTCTGATAAATTTGAGCTAACCCGATAAATAGTATGGTGGCTAGGATATTAATTTGGTTGTCTTCTTATTAATTTGTTTGATTCAGCAAGAGCAAGTTCGGATGTGGCTTGGTATGATTGTAATTCAGTAGTTGAATCTGAACGGGACGATGATTTTTACAGTGTTCGTGATGGTATGTGCGTTTTGAGTTATCAGTGAATGAAATTTTAGTTATACGTGTAGGAAATATTAGATTAAAGATCTGAGTTTTATGTAATTTTAATTGTGTGCAGACGCCCTGTCTATAAATAGCTCCGAAATTGCCTCTAGATTGAGCATTTCATCGCCAAGAGCTGGTATTGTGTTTTCTAATCAACAGCAGAAATCAAAGGAATTGTATAATAAGAAGGGTGAAGAAAATGGGGGTAATTCTGAAGTTCCTAGCGCCTGTGTTGGTGAAAGTGCTCGAGTAGTAAATGAAACATCACAAACACTAGCTGATTGTGGACTTCTTCAAAACAATTGCTTGCCTTGTCTTGCCTCCACTAACCCCTCTGTTGACAAAAGAAGACCATTAAGCCCAGGTCCTCCAAGTTCAAGAAGGAAATTGCCTTCAAAACTTTCCTTTAAGTGGAGAGAAGGACATTCTGATCCAACATTGTGTGAGTGCAATTTTCGTGTTCTAATTCATATACATCTACTTTACTACACACTCATCTGTCTATATCTCAGTTTTGGTTATTTAAACTTGGCCAGCGACTGAATAGGTATACATGTTTGAATTAACACTTTTGAGTTAGAAAATTATTTTTTGACAAAAGCTATAAACAAAAAGGGGAAATAACTTTTTATTGCCAAATCCTGGTTCTGTCTTTGTATAGGGAAAAATTTAGGAATACTTGGGGTTGTATATGACGTTCACCATTAAGATTTAAGTAAGTTATTATTGCCTAGATGATGATAGATAATTAGAAATGAAAGTTTGATAATAGTTTGTCTCTAAGCGCATGTGGTCTTCATTTCCTAGATAGATGGATAGGTACAAAACCTTGATATTTAATAATGGTTGAAAGATAAGGCTACTTTAGCAACATAGTAATCCATGTTTTCTCTTTTGTCATAGTTTCACCTAAGGTGCTCCGACAAAGACCAGTCGCAGGTTCTACGGTTCCGTACTGCTCAATAGGCAAGAAAATGCTGGATTGCTGGTCACCTACTGAGCCAAGCACCTTCAAAGTCAGGGGCAAAAACTTTTTTAGGTCAGAACATTTTCAGCTTTGTGTTCATTTTATTGCAATTTTAGTTTACTTGGTAGGAAACATTTGTTTAACGTAAAACAGAGAAAGCATTTTGCTACCCATTAATTGTATCCAGAGTATTTTCATTGTTGTGTTAACTTGCTATTTTTCCCTCCCATGCAGGGATAAGAAGAAAGAAATTGCTTCAAATTGTGCTGCATTTTATCCTTTCGGTGTGGACATCTTCTTATCTCAAAGGAAAATTGATCATATTGCTCGTTTTGTTGAAATTCCTGTTCTGAATTCTGCTCAAGACGCCCCTTCTATTATCGTTGTAAATGTTCAGGTGTATATCTATTTGTTTTCTTGTCCATAGAAACATTCTTTTATGGTTATGAACTTTGAGAGGTTTCAATGTATTTAAATAAATTTCTTACTGCAGGTACCCTTATATCCTGCTGCATTATTTCAAGGTGAAAATGATGGGGAAGGAATGAGCTTGGTTATGTACTTCAAGATTTCTGAAACTTATTCTAAGGATCTCCCACCTCATTTCCGAGAAAATATAAATGTAAGATGGATTTCACATTTTCTGACTCATAAGTTTGCTATTGTATCAACTCTGAGTTTTTTTGTGTGCTTTCCCTGCAATGAGTGCAAACTGAACACTACCTTGTTGCATATATATGACAGTTGTTGACTATTTTGTCTTCCCATTTTGTCCATGGCAGAAATTGATCAATGATGAAGTGGAGCGAGTTAAAGGTTTCCCTGTTGATTCAATTGCACCTTTTAGGGAAAGATTGAAAATCCTAGGTCGGGTGGAAAATACGGAGGATCTGAACTTGAGTTCAGCCGAGAGGAAGTTAATGAATGCTTACAATGAAAAACCTGTTCTTTCAAGGCCTCAGCATGATTTTTTCCTGGTAATTTCTTATATTCTCCCAAGTGACCATACATGGTGAATACTTTCTTTTGAACATGTGGTTTCCTCTGTTGGAAAGATGCAATTGCAACCATTTAGTTATTTTCTTTTTACAAAACCATCCCATAAATTCAATGATGCTCTTTAACTTTTTCAAACACTTCTCCTGGTAAATTAAAGGAATGTTATTTCTATTTTTCAAATATGTGTGGTACTTTGCTACATAAGCGAACACGGAGAGAGGTTTTTGTAATTTCCTTTCCTTGATATTCTATCAACCTTAACTGGTTGCAATGGCAGAACATTACGCTGTTCCTATCTTTTTCTCTGGCTTCTTGTCTGGCGAGTCCGTGATGAACTACGGAAACCCATCTTGCTAGTTTATGGTGCAGTTGCATGCCGTCAAAACAATGTCTTCTAGAGTCCCATAGGACTGAAGAAAAAAGTCTTGAGTACTTATCTTTTTTTGAAATGATTGTGTTGCAGGGAGAAAATTATTTTGAGATTGATATAGATATGCACAGATTCGGCTACATTTCAAGAAAAGGTATTGAAGCATTTCACGACAGATTAAAGCTATGTATTTTGGATTTCGGTTTGACAATTCAGGTAACTTTTTTTTTCTTTTCCATTCAGCATTTCGTTTGAAAAGTTTCTTGACATCTACTTAAAACTCGTGTGATAATACTTTGTGATTTGGAAATAGGCGAACAAAGCAGAAGAACTGCCAGAGAATATGCTATGTTGTGTACGTTTGAATGAGATTGACTATACTCATTATCAACAACTGGGGTTTTAAGTCAAGAGCCTCTGTTTTTCTTCCTATAAAGAGTGCTTCAATTGTATGAAAATTGGTTTTGAAAAAAAAAAAAAAACCAACTTCAAAATTCTCACCTCCCTTTTCTAACTTTCTTTTTCTCATAAGAAGAGCCGCTCAGTTGCCACTTGCCAACGTTATTGCTTGTTGCAGGCTAGCAATTATTTATCTTTTTATCCAATTTTGATTCAGGCCTTTTACATTCTTTTGTAAAGATACACTCTTTTTTTTTTTTTTTTTAATTGTACAGTTTTGATCCGATGAAATAATAAAGATTCCTTTATATGAGTAGTCTATGTTTGGGTTGAATTGAGTTTTCATGCATGCTGTTTCAAATATGAGTTTATTTATATGCAGAGGTTTAATGATTTGAACTGCATTAAAAGGAAATGCAAAATAAAGAAATAATATAAACTCACAAATACAGCAAGTTAATTAACGTGAGCATGATGAGTAAACTGCATCATTTATTACGTTTTCCAATTTATATGCAGTGGATATGTTCCCTTTCATTGATTTGATTTCCCTTCATCATTCATATTTTTTTCATCAACTACTTTAAATTCTATTCATTATCTATTTTCCTTAAATTAATGGACAACTTTCTCAAAAAGTAAACAAACTTAAAAAAGGGTATAAAATGAAAATCACCAACAGCGAATTTCATTAATCAGATGTAAAGATGTATATGAAACAAATATTGAACCAAGAAGAGAGTAACAAGGAGTGGAAGGAGAAATGCAATATTTGATTGAAATAAAAATGGCCAATTGATCATGAAGAATAATCTAATTAAGCTGTTGGAGAGCCCACGCATCGCCCAAAAAGAGCAGAGATAGAACACCCTTGAACCTTTTGATCAGCCTTTGAATTAGATGAAGAATTACGGGCCATGGGTGAATCCACAGCATTGTTAATTGTGCGCTTTTGTTCTTTGGATTTCTGTGTGGGTGACGATGAATGAGAAGCCTTTGGCTCTCTTGGCTGAAACGGATCGTCCCAAATGCGACCAGATGAGCCCTGCCTTCTGAAGGAAACCGATGATCTGTGCAACGTTGTCATTGATCAATCTATTTCTCCTTCTTCTTGTCTCTCTTCTAGTATTATTAGTTTTCAGGTATTTTCAACTAACATAACGGTTTTCTTGGTTTTACAAGTGAGTTGTTTCCCTTGGTTTGTGGTTGGTCCATTTTCATGTTAAAAGGAGGGAGAGTTTTTATGGCTTGCAACTTTGGGCCACTTTTTTTTATTAAGCCCATAAACACATTTTTTTTGTTGTTGCTAAGAAGCCCATAAAAACATGTTTGGACGTCTGTTTCTCCGTTTGAAAGGAGTCCCATTGAATTAAAGACTCATAATAGAGGCCTAAAGACTCCTTTCTCATTTTTTCTAGTTTTCGCTGTTTATAGGATATATATTTACAATATTATCTTTTTTTAATAGCATTTGTTGTTTGTTCTGACTGTAAATGAATTTAAGGGTATTTTTGATAAGTCTTATTATATATTTTGTTTAAACTCTGTATTTTGGTTAAAGAACTTGCTAGTTTTATCCATTTTAATATTTTCTGTATATATAAACTATATCAGTCCAAAACTCGAGTCCCATTCCTTTAGAAAATATCCATAATTTTTATTTAATAAACATATTTTTTTAAAAGGTTAGTACACTAGCAAGGTAGTAAGCTAAAAGTCTACAAAGTTTGCTAGTAATTATGATGCTAATTTGCTATATACATTAGAATAAAAGTACAGTATTGATAGATATCAAAAGCTTGTGACCTGGGAATTAAAACTTTAATGTGATTAAATTATACATCTTGTGACTTATTTTCATGGAAATGCTATATTTGTTGCTTGTTAGATATAAGTTGTACAGAAAAATTAACTTTTAATACTCTTATTTGAGTCGCTACATAATTTTTTTGATATTCGTCTATAATAAGAATTCCTTGAAGCTTGTTTTCAAATATACGAGAAAAACGTATTAGTTGATTGCTCTACATATTAAAATTCATCAATAACAAAGTGATAGTAATATATGTCAGTCTTTTATTCTTTTTACATAAACTATTTCATCCTATGTGTCTAAATCTACTGTCCATCATTTTCTTTTATTTTCTAATTTTTCTATAAGAGTTGATCATAAACCTTTCAATATGATCATAAAATTAATTAGAATTTTCTGATTGAGTTTAGCTGTAAGTCTGTTACTAGTATTTAAGAGAAGTTTTACCTATCTTAAACTATATATGTATGAAATTCGTTAAATGTCATATTTTGGCTGTAACTTAGCGTCTTATGGCACAATATATATATTTTCAATAGTCTTAAAGAATGAAAATATATAGAAAACAATAAAACCTAAAAACGTGTATAATTGAGAACCAAGTATTATATATTCACAGCATGGAAACAAGAATCTAATATTTAGGACAAAGTGTGCATATAGAGTGAGAGGCATTAATAATCCTGTTTTTTAGGACAAAGTGTGCTTTCCAAAAATGTGGAATTTAATATTAAGTTTGCGAATAATTCTTATGTTACTCTTCTTTTTGAATCGGAACTTAAGCATGACATTTAAAATATGACAAAATTGGCCAATGTGACAGGTGGTCGTTAGGTCCCCTGTGATAACTGCATAAAAAAACAAAGATAAATTAAAGCAAACACTTAAAGCTAGCTACTATTATCTAAAAAAAAAAAAAAAAGGAAAATTATCCTTCCAGTTTATATATATGTGTGTGTGTGTGTTTGTCATTGTGTTCTCTCTATCCCCATCTCAGTTAACGAACACAAACATATAGGACCATACAATAAGCATCAAACTCTTTACCCGCCAATTTGAAAATCCATCTAAATCCTATTCCTTCCTGTTTTTTGTGTTCTGTTCCTTTCTTTCCTAGTTCTCCCGTCCTTAATGGGGAAATATTATCCTTTCATGAAAAATTATGTCTAAAAGGAGAGGGAAAGAGAGCCATGGGGAGAACCAGTAAGATTCTGAGAGCTTTTGTAGGAGTTATTGTGCTTTTGGGGGGATTCAGCTGTTTTTTCTTTGTTGGAAATCTAACAAACCATGACACTAAAAGTATGAGAATAAGAGTCCCACCAACTCAAATGTTCAAGCATTTGAATCTTATGAATGATAAAGACAAGCGTACTCTTCATTGGGTTCCTAAACCCTTCTATGTTAGCAAAAGAAGAGTACCCAACGGACCTGATCCAATTCATAACAGGTATGTATCTAGTTTTGTTTTGTCTTGAGATAGATGTTACACTCAATTTCTTGATTAAGTAACTCTTTCAAATCAATTCTTCTTGTAAATGGAGGAAAAACAATCATATCCTAAATAAATTTCGGTCTTGAGTGATTTTTTTTGTTGTTCATAATTCCAAAAATTCTAAACTACAATAATCTTACTTCTTGTAACCTTTCCTTCAATGATTATCTGTTCTCAAGTAAAATATTAATCAAAATGGGTAAATTAAAATCATCTTCAACTTTATTATTAAAAGCTTCTTTATGTATTAGTGTATTACAACTTTCTCTTATTTTAACAGACAAAATAAAGCCCTTTGGGGGCAAGGATTAGACAACTTTAACTGTGGAACAAAAACTTTGGCACTCTTAAATTAAAATACATTACATTTACTAATAGAATGAGATAGCCGGAGAAATTTCTCTTATATAATATTTTGTGGGTCCCATATATTATAAATAATATTTGACACAAAAAAAAAAAAACAAAAAATAACACCCCTAAAATTTATAATAACAAAATTAGCTCTTCAATAACATTAAATGTTTAATTTGAACGTTAATATTGAACGTTCAATATTGAATGGGTCTAAATTGCCGTTGTTCAATTCTAATTGAATAAATGTTTTAAGAAAAAATAATATTTCAATTATTATTTTAATTGTAAAAATATAAATTTAAAAAGTACTATTTTTATTATTACAAATTTTAAGAAGAGTTATTTTTAATATTTTTCCTAAATTATATTCGAGAGAAGTACATGTTTTTGAGTTAGCTAGGGGTTCTCATCACATATATTATTCAGCACTCACAAGAGATTTTAAATTAACTTAACAATAAATTCAATGATGCGACTCATAGATAACAATATTGCTGTTTGCAATTTGTTGGTTCAGGAAAGCAGTGAAGACTAGACAACCACCTGATCAAGCATAACTGGAATTCGATTCTGAAAAATAACTTGTGTTGCAGGCGATACAGAAGAAGCTACTAAGTTTTATGATCCTACAATTAATAGAAGTTGTGTGAGAGTATATGATTATGGAGTAAGTAATGCCTTGTGCACCTTTAGGAATTCATATTATTTGTGAAGTGAATACAATATTGAATGTTTTAAATTTTTTGAAGGAGACAAGTTATAATATAAAAATGAGTTAAAGTGTTTTGCTTTATAGCCATTTGATGTGATAGCATATATTCTCTGTTAGCCAGAGGTGAAGAAACCTCCTCCAACTCCCAAGCTTGCTTCTCTTAGACAAAATAGAGAAAGAGCAACTTTTGGGGTAATCCAATTGATACTTTGCTTGTCGTATCTTAAATTTTGGAAAGAGAGACTGATGGATAAGATTAAGGACTTTACTTTTGTATGTAAAGAAACAGAACAAGTATATACTATTAACTAAATTGAAACAGAACCCAAGAAAGGCATTAATCCATTAATCTTCCCCATACATGAAGTAATCCTGTAAACATGTTTTATTGAATCATCTATTTTCTATGCTTTTTTTCTTTTTTAGCAAAAAGAGAGATTTCTATTGATTGCAGTGTACAAAATCTATTCACTGTGCTTTGCTTTCTAGTTCTTTACTTCCTTTTCCCTCAAGAGCCTTTTCTGACTCGTGCTCCGAATTAAAGCATTTCTCAACAACTAAAGGTGCTCTTTTACCAGAGCAGTGGTAAGAGGAAAAAAAGGTAAACAATAATATTGAAAAAAAAAAAAAGGCTTCAATGTTATTCTGGTGAAAATGAAGAACATGGTGCAGATAATTTCAGTTTCTTCAAATTAATTATCAATAATGTCTCGTGAAATCGTTTAAAGAAGATAAGATGACGATAGTATAAGGCAAATGTTTCATTTGTTATTAAGATGTTGTTTTTTGGTGCATAAATAATTTATTTATTTAATTAATTTTACATACGTTTATTTTTTTAATAATTTAAAAATATATATTCATTTAATTGTAAGAAAAATAAACAAATAAGCACTAATAATACTTTTTTATATTTATTATTATGAGTTAAAAATAAAATTATATGTAATAAGAAAATTTATGTGTTGGATTTAAATCTTAATTTTTTTTAATTTATTAATATTATTTACGTCATTATCACTTGTGTAAATTTTAAGAATTATCGCATATGACTATATGAGAATCACACATAATTAAAAAAAAAAGAGAGAGAGAGAAAGAGTATGTCTTTGTTTATTAAAGCTATGTATTAGAAACAGACTCCCAAGTCCCAGCCTCCCCAGATATCCTCAGCCGTCATTCCACCCAAATCCCCAAATTAACCCTAAAATTCTGGGTTTTTTTTCCTCTCTTTTTTGATCTCCTAAAATTTAGGTATCGAGTGACACTGAGAACCAAAAAAAACATTTTATTTATTTAGTGATATAACATAATATTATTGATAAATATAATTAAATTTGTATAATTATATACAATAAAAAATTATCATATTAATTATGAATTGTATTAAAATTATAATATATAGAAATGTTTCTAAGAGTATGAGAATGAGAGCAGTTCATGAGTTCAAATAAGAAAAAAGTTATAATTTTTTAAATTTATATGTGCTCCTCCATGCAATATAGACTTGAATTTCAGGACGGAAAAAATCCTTTAAATTTGCACATTTGATAATTAAATTACCAATTTAATTAGATGACTTGAACGATATAAATATAATACTTATTTGAAATAAATTCTAATAGTATTAACAGTAAATTTGGATAAAAGATATTTTTATAACAAAATGAAATAAAACAATAGTTTTATTATCAAATCAAACATTTATCATCTTATAATTAGAATGTGGAAAGTGAAAACAAAAGGGTAGCCCGTAGCTCCTGTCCGCTTTATTTTTTTTCTTTTGCTTTTTCAGTTTTTTGGTTTCTTTTGTGGTTTAATTTTGATTGGTTCGAGAAGTAAAGACTCGGTCCAAAGTAACTTGGATTCAAAATTAGTCTCCTTTTCTTTGTGCATGGGAGACAGATTCCCAACCCGTGCAGTAAATTTTCTGATTGAAATTAGCAAATGCTTTTTCATCCTTAATTTAGACCTAAATAGCACGATTTAAAAGCTATTATGGGGTTTATGAAAAACTAGCTACAGAGTACAGCCTCTCTCTCTCTCTCTCTCTCTCTCTCTCTTGTGCTAAGGCTCCTAATTGCCAGCTTCAGCTTTATTAACTCGTAAGCTTTTTTTTTTTGTACGCAATTCTAAAGGAAAAAAAATTAACATTTATGATATTTACATCGAGCTTTTGGAAAATCCTTAAAACATGGATATGTTTTTAAGGGAGACTGTAAAACATATAAATCCATAGCATGGATCTTGGATGGTAGGTTTACTAGACTCCTAATTTTGGATAGTAGCCATCCTAAAGGCACATTTTCACAAAGAGGCTTGGTATCTCGATTCCATTAAAAAATATTACATGAATTTAATAATTATTCGATGCATAAATAATTGATTTTATTTTTAACTATTTTTAATAAATAAAAAAAAATATGTTTATTTTTTTCTAATACTAACAAAAAAATATGTTCATTTTTTTTATAACATTAAAAAAAAATATGTTCATTTATGTTATAAAGAATATAAACATAAATTTTTTTTATTGAAGAATGTTAAAAATAAAACTTTATTATAAAAAGTAGTTATGTCATACAATAAACCCTGCCAAATTTCAAATGTGGGTAATATGGATATTTTGACAACATGGAAATTATTAATAAAATACTAATTAAAAATAAAATGAATATAATTCAGTGATAAAAGAGGATATTTTTAGAATTTGTCTTCCTATGCGGGCATATGAACCAGTTGTCTGTTTTGCCTTATGGGCCACAAACTTGGGCTGTAGAGTATATGCCCTTACCAGTTACCACCATCGTAGAATGTCAATTCGGATCAGTGGGTCTATGAATCGATTTGGTTTCGACCCACTTTGATTTGTAATATTGTTCAAAACAAGTCAAACAGTTTGGGTTGTTGAACTGAGTGTAATACCCAAACTAAAATGTATCCAAAATAACATAAACGTTTAATTCAATTTGCTCCTATAGTTAATCTAGGTTGTCTTGTAACCAAGGAGTGGCATGATTGTTTCCCAAATGCTTCTGTCACACATTTAGATGTAGTGGGAGCTGACCACAAAGCTTTGTTGGTTTCGTTAACCACTCACACAAAAAAAGTCAAACAGAGATTTGCTTTTGAAAGGAGATGGGTGGAAGTTTTGGGTTGTGAAGATGTGGTACGCAAGGCGTGGACAACTGTGGTTCATGGTTCAATCTGGTTTCAATTAAAAGTGAAAATAGCAGAGTGTAGGCGTGGTCTTATTAATTGGAAAAGAAATGCCAATTATAATTCTCACAAACAATATTGTACCTTGAGAAATTCCTTGCTCAATCTGGAGCAGCAGGACAAAATTGGGACCGATGAATACTTTAATATCAAAGCAGCCCTTAAAAGAACTTGTGCAGAGGAGGAGAAATTTTGGAGAGAGAAATCTCGTATACGTTGGCTGAGAGATGGAGATCAGAATACTGCTTACTTTCACTCCATAGTGGCTCAAAAGCGCCGTCGTGCGCATGTTGCAGGACTGGAAAATGCCGATGGACAGTGGTGTACAAGTAAACAAGATTTGGGGAAAATTGCTCAGGATTACTTCTTGGATCTTTTTAAATCAATACCTCCTGATGAAATTGATTTAATGGGTTCTTTGGTCCCAAAACGTGTTACTAGTGAGCAAAACAAGCAACTCTTGAGGAAAGTTACTTCCTTTGAAATTAAATCAGCTTTGTTCCAACTGGATCCTTCATCAGCTCCGGGACCGGACGGTATGTCTGCTTTATTTTTTCAAAAATATTGGAATATTGTATCTGCTGATATTGTACATGCTGTTAAATGCTTCTTTCGATATGGTAACCTTTCTTCTGCTGTCAATTACACTCATATTGTTCTCTTACCAAAAATTGGTTCACCGCGACAAATGTCTCAACTAAGGCCAATTAGCTTATGTAATGTTCTTTACAAGATTATTGCAAAAGTTCTTGTGAATCGGCTCAGTGGGGTAATTTCTGATGTTATTAGCTATACTCAAAGTGCGTTTGTTCCCAAGCGCCTTATCACTGATAACATTCTTGTAGCTCATGAATTATTACATGCTCTAAAACAGAGAAGAAGGAGTCGACAACAATTTATGGCTCTGAAATTGGATATAAGTAAGGCATATGATAGAATGGAGTGGGGTTTTTTACAAGCAATGATGTTGAAGCTTGGATTTGCAAATCAATGGGTAAAACTGATTATGGCCTGTGTCACTAGTGTATCTTATTCTTGTGTAATAAATGGAGAACCTTTTGGATTTTTTAGGCCATACCGGGGATTGAGACAAGGTGATCCTCTGTCTCCTTTTCTATTCTTGATTTGTGCTGAGGGATTGTCTTGTATGCTGCAAAAGGAAGAAACTATAGGGACAATCAGTGGGTTCAGAGTCAGTCGAACAAGCCCCTCAGTTTCTCATTTATTCTTTGCAGATGATGCACTTATTTTCTGCAAGAGTAACATTAATGAGGTGGAGCGAGTGAGATCAGTTCTTAAATATTATGAACGAGTGTCGGGTCAATCTGTTAACTTTCAAAAATCAAGTATTTTTTACAGTTCAAACACTATGTCCAACACAAGAGAAGCCATTCAAAACTATCTGGGAATTCGTTGCTCTACTGGATTTGACAAATATTTGGGCCTTCCAGCACTGTATGGGAGAAATAAAAGGTCACAGATAAATTTTATCCTAGACAGGGTTCATAACAAACTACAAAACTGGGCTTGTAGATCACTCTCTTTGTCGGGCAAAGAGGTTCTCTTGAAATCTGTTGCTTGCGCCATGCCTAACTATGCTATGCAATGCTTTGTTCTTCCTATTGGGTTATGTAGTGATATTGAGTCCCTCTTGAAAAAATTTTGGTGGGGCTCCTCAGGTCCTTCTAGGAAAATACATTGGGTGGCTTGGAAGAAATTATGTGATATTCGTGAGGCTGGTGGTCTAGGTTTTAAAGACTTGCATGCTTTCAATTTGGCTATGGTGGCCAAACAATGCTGGCGGATCATTCAGCATCCAGATTCTTTACTGGGTCGTATTCTGAAGAGTAAATACTTTCCAAATAAATCTTTCTTGACTGCTGGTCTGGGTTCATCTCCCTCATGGGCATGGAGAGGTCTTCTGCAGGCACGAAAGGTTCTTAACGCGGGTCTTCGGTGGGAGGTTCATTCTGGTCTACTCATCCGCATCTGGGATGATCCATGGGTCCCTGGTATTCCTAGCTTTTGCCCTCAATCTCCTAGGAGTGCAAGTGTCACTTGGGTGAATGATTTACTTCTTCCGGGGTCAGGAGGTTGGGATGTTCATAAAGTTAATCAATTATTCTCACCTACAGAGGCAAGATGCATTTTGGAAACCCCTGTTTTGGGTTTTGGGTCGAGTGATCGTTTATGTTGGCATTTTGAACCTAATGGATGGTACTCAGTCAGTTCTGGGTACCCACTTGCATGTGAAGTCGTGGGACGTCCCTTGTCTAATGCTTCTACAATAAATAGATTGGACCGGTTGGTATGGAAATCAGTTTGGAAAATTAAAGTGCCATTTAAGATGCGACATTTCATTTGGAGATATTTGCATGGGGCACTGGTTGTACGTCACTCGCTTCTTCAACTTCATTGCCCTATTGAGGTCTCTTCTTGTCCACTTTGCGCCCTTACAGAGGAAACGGTTAACCATTTATTAGTAGGGTGTTCTCGAGTGCAACAAGTTCTCTCCACCATATGCTCTTCTTTTCCTTTTCATCAATATGGTCATAGATCTTTCTTAGAGTTCTATCGAGATCTATTCAAATGGACAAGACTTCGTACTAATGGAGCTGAGTTGTTGGCTAAGGTGGTACTTGGTTTATGGAGCATATGGAAAAGTCGAAATAATTTAATATTTAATCATAAGGTTTTTGACCCGGGAGGTGTTCTTGCAGTTGTTGAATACTATTGGCGTTTGGTTACCAAAGCTTTTAGCTAACATGGCGGCCGACTTGACCGTAAACTTGTTAGTGGCTATTGTGTGCTAGTAATATTTACAAAATTTATTTACTTATTATCTTTGTGAGCAATCTTGATATTTGTACTCTTTGTACTGTTAAACTGCCTAGTGGCCTTTCTAATAAATCAGTACCGTATCGTTTGAAAAAAAAAAAAAAAGGTTGGTTCGGTTGTGAACCATAATCATTTCTAGTTACACCTAGTTAAAATTACCATTTTGTAAAATTCAATTATCTAGTATACTGGTAAAAACTTGAGAATATCATCCTCAGCTCAATTATTAAAAAAATTGCATTCACTTATCCTCCTGTGGTGATAGTTTATATCCAAAACCATTACAAAAGGCTGTTTGCTATTTTTTATGTACCAATATATATACGCTAACAACTATACAAAATTCTCCATATTTTTAAGTTAATTTATTCTCTATTTTAATCACTGCTGCTCAAGTGTACCCTGCATATTGGTAGTATGATTATGTTTCGTTCACATCGCTTCCTGCCAAAAAAAACTAGTAAGCTACTACAGTAATTCCACCGCATCCACATAAGCTACAAACCTTCATATCCATCGACCTTCCATGTAAAGGTATGATTATGGAAACATTCAGTTTTCTTTCTTTGTTTCTCTCTTTTTGAATGACTTCGAGATCGACTACCTAACCTTTTCAAGCTGCTCCAGCCAACATAGTTATTTTGTCTAATTTTTTATCTGTTCTCTCTTCTGTGAAATTGTTAAGCAGAAAATAAAGGAGCATATTATAAACATCAATAACTTCAGCAGAGACAGCAATACAAGGGCAAAAAAACTTTCTTTGACTGCACAACCCAATTAATCAAGTAGTTTATGGTATTATACAACAAGACAATGAATGGTAGTAAATCAGCCAAAACAGATTTTATATATATATATATATCATTTGTACCAAGAGCATACCTTAATGAATAATTACACTACATTATTTTCTGGCTTGCAAAATATCAGTGAGAATTCATCATCCTGTTCAGACAAGCTGCCTTCTTTGGCCATACTCTTTAATGATTGGTAAACCTGGTACATAGACCACCTATCCCTCGGCCGAGAAACCAAGCAATTACTAGCAATTTTCAATACCAGTAAAATCTCCTCATCGTGTCCTTATCCACACATTGCCTTATCAATGACATCCTTGTTTCTACCAGAATTAGATAGACGATTAACCCAACTCACTAAGTTCTCCTTAGGTCCTTCCTCAGAAGTATTGCTTACTTCAAGAGGTCTTTGCCTAGTTACTAGCTCCAAAAGCATACTCATCCCCTTTTAGGGACGAAATCAAAGTGCTTGGATACTCCGGGGCAACATAACCAAGCTCTCCCAAGTCTCCATTAACAAAACAACTATCATTTGAATCAGAACTCGTAAGCCTTGCTAATCCAAAATCCATTATCCCAGCATCAAAGTCCTCGTCAATCAGGCTCACATTTGTGCATATGTTTTGGTGAATTATTGGGGGATAAGACCCATGGTGAAGCCAAGCAAGACCTCTAGCAGCTCCCAAACCAATCCTAAACCTACTTGGCCAGTCTAATTCAGTACCACTCCCATGTAATAATGAATACAGAGTCCCATTAGACAGATGTTTATAAATCAGAAGCTTTTCTTCCTTCACAATACAAAAGCCCAAAAGGGGTATCAAATTTGGATGTCTTAACAGTCCTAATCGGTTCAGCTCCAATCGAAACTGCTTCTCACCAAGTTTAAATTTTATGAAAACTTTTTACTAATGAAAATGTTTTATTTTTGAAAATATTGAAAAACTTTCTATTATTTTAAATTTTTGTCAACTTTTGATTTTTGAATTTTTTTTAAAGCTTTCTATTATTGGAAAACTTTGTAAACTTTTTATTTTTAAACTTTTTTGTAACTTTGTATTTTTGAAATTTTTTGAAAACTTTCTAATTTTAAATTTTTTTGAAAACTTATTAACTTTGAAATTTTTGAAAGCATTCTATTTTTAAAAGTTTATGAAAACTTTCTAATTTTGGATATTTCTGAAAACTTTCGAGTTTGATTGGCTGCTTGACTCAAAAAAAAAATCTAATTTTTTAAAATAATGGTGTGTTTTGCTATTGCTTTGAAAAACTGTTTTTTAAAACAAAAAAACAAAAAATGATTGTAATGTTGTTTGGCAAAATTATAAAATTGATTTTGATGTATACTTTTTAATATTAAATTTAATATTATTATAATAATGTAATGGTTATAATTGAATTAAGATTCTCCAAATTTTACGAAATTATTATAACTATTTTTTTCAAGTGATCATTTAATATTGTGATATACATATGAGTTAAAAGTTAATAGACGTTTATCCTTATGATGACTGTATATTTGATAACCTCCCATGTGTTTATCCGCAAAATCTCTTTAATGTTTCTTTGAGATTCAGTTAACATAGTTTAATGCAGTGATCTAACTAACTGTATCGATTGCTCTATGGATAAGAATTTGACTTATTACTTGCTTGTCCTGCTATATTGGCTTTGTCCTGCTTGTCAGCCTAAAAAAACCCATTCAGCCATCTTCTGTTCTTTCCCTTTGCAGGACTTTTGAATATTTAGTTAATGGTGTTATTAAATCTGGTGACAATCAAAATCAAATCCCTGATTGGACCCAGGAGTGACGTTAATCAAAAGTGATGGATATCCTGTATCAGGTTCTACTAGTGTTACCCAGAGTGTTGAGGAAATTAATAAATTGAAACAGATCACATGCTGCAGATTTGATGGATGTGATTGTCTGCCAAACAGGCCGAAAGTGAAGTTGCAGAGAATTCAACATCTCCATCTTCTTCTGCTTTAAACCATATATGACTTAACCAAATTTTCGTCCACAAATTCTAATAAGCTGATATGTGCAATAACTTTTTTGAGATAAAACGATCTGTATATCAAATTTCCCATTTTTCAATTAGAAAAACTGTGTCTCGATATGCAAGCCAAGATATTTTCCCTTTACGGGTAAACCAGATGAGACTGATGTTCATATCCTGCTTACTTTATATTTATTAAAAATACAGTTTCCTTTCTAAGGGAGTGAGTGGCTTCCTTCATTGTCTGCAGGTGGTACCAATTGCATACATTTGTGATTTGTCTCGCTTTATGATCGATGACCTTGCCATTAGGAAGGCAATCCGCATCTAGGATTTGAATATGAACAGTAAATCAAGGTCCAAGCCCAACTAGTTATGTTGGGCCATATGCTTTTCACGAATAGACCTTTACTCTGAAAAGAGAGAGGTGCAATTGAATTTTTTTTTTTTTCCTGCAATGGAGGAAATCAACGTGATAGCAGTGGAAGGTAAATTAAGAAAACCATGGTCCCAAATAGAAGCCTCGTCATGTAAAGTCCCTTGGAATGTCGTAGCCCATATATGAAAGCAAAATAATTTAATGTGTCTTGAGAGTTAATGGTTATGGTGACACGAATAGTCATATTCAGGTAAGTCATGACTCATGGGCTTTAAATAAGCCTTACAAATTTTCGGTGGCTCAGCGCATACAAGACTAGAGCAATTGGTTATATGAAAAACATAAATTTTCAGCTAAAATTTGGATCTTATCATAATAATTTGACATATTAAATAAAGAGAAGGTGATATAAATCTTTTAGATTATATTATTTATATTATTTATTTTTTTAAATTATAAGTGATATTATTTATTTCCTTAATTTTAAAAAAAATGAGCAACTTTTTAAAGACAATAAATATGATTTTAATAATTTTTTAATTAAAATATTATTTTTTAAATTAATATTTTAATATAAAAAATTATTAAAATTATATGCGCTCATTTTTTCAAAATTAAAGAAAAAATAACAGATCTAATCACTTTTGTATCACTTTTCTCTATTTTAAATATATGCGAGGTGCACTCATTTCTATTTGTGAACGCGCAAAACTTACCCTGCAAATTGCCATCGTCATTACTGCCATGGGACCTCCGAACTCTAGGTTTCCTTTTCAACGGATGGTGAGGTGTACTCCCTTTCCTATGAGCTTTCTCTCTACAGTCAACAACATAAAGTTATTGAAATTTAAAATAACTAAAGTAATTTTAACGCTTAAGACTCGTTTTGCTCAATGCTTAAAATAACACATTCAAATTATACAAAAGAAATAAAGAAGGAAAAAAAAAACCCACTCCAAAATACCATATGTCAATTAAGTGATGAACTGGTGTAACTTTTTTTTTTTTTTTTTGCTAATCATTTCAACCGAGATGCGAAATTTCTAATGCTATATTTACTTTTCTTTCTAATTTTATTACATCTGAACGTAGATTTGGATAAATATGTCATAAATTATTAATTTAAATATTAAAATATTATTTTTTTATTAATAGCCTCAAGTTCACACGTGAAATTTTAAAACAAGAAAAAGAAAAGAAAAGAAAAGAAAGATGATCCTTCCATGAATTCAATCATTATATATTGCAATTTCGAACATAAAATACATGAAAGCTGTAATACTGTACATGGTTTGGAATGTTACTTGACAGTTGGACCACTTATTGGAGGACGCCCTCTTAAAGAAGACTTGGATTTATATAGATTGCAGATTTGGATATAATGAGAGCTTTGTCAACTTAAAACCAACAAGACATACGTGACCAGCACCACCAAACAACATTAATTATTAACCAAATGATAGAACCTTGTGAGGTCTCTATATTTTCTTTCTATTTCTAACTCAACAAGAAATTCAAATCATAATTAATTATAAGAGAATCATCTTCTATGAAACCACCTTTGACTCCCCATGATACACTCCTCTCTTGGGGCAATCGCTGGAAGTATATTAACTGATATAAGGTTCATGTCTTTGTTTCAAAATTTCTTTTGTTTTTTGGCAGGCGATTGATTCAAAGATCTTTAGTACAACATTTTTCTTTACTTTCAGGAAAACTAAATGACAAACTAATCAACTTGGAGGTGATCAGCTTCAGTACTCCACTCGACGTTTTGTTGATTGGGGTATGAACCGAATAAGGTTTCAAAAGTGGTACAAGAGAAAGCACAAGAGATCCAACCAGTACAACACGAATGAAGTTTTAGGTTGTCATTAATTATCATCCAAACCACGGTTTTAGAACTTCTTTCTTTTCCTCCCATCAATGGATTCCAATCATGTTTTATATCAACTCGTGCTTCTTCTTTTTTCTTCTTTTACTTCAGATGGGAAAGAAAAGGAACATCTATATGATGTTCCCCTACCGTCCATGAAAGCGAATCCATGCCTTTCAACTAATGAGTTAAGGTAAAGTTTTGCTAAACTTAGCAAGGAATTAATAATACTTTTTTTTTTTTTTCTAATTAAGGTTCCCACTCAAAAATGATATCTGTATCTACTAAGTTCAGAATATTTGTGGGCACTTGGAATGTTGCGGGAAGGTCTCCTGTAGGTAGCTTGGCAGTAGACTTGGATGAATGGTTAAACCTTAAGGATGCGGCAGACGTGTATGTTCTAGGGTATGTAGTATCATAGGTTTTTTTTTTTTTTTTTTTCATTTTGCACTTGGTTGTCGATTTTACATAAGATATTAGAATTTTCAAGATATTTGATTAGTTTCAAAATTGCAGATTTCAAGAGGTTGTACCTCTGAAGGCCAGAACTGTGATTGGGGCAGAGGACCTCACTGAAGCAGCCAATTGGAACCTTCTCATAGGTAAAACTCTCAATGACAAATATGGGTGCCCTTGGTTGACATCCATGTTTAACCCAACCTCAGGTGGCAACAGCCAAGATGGTACCCCGATGTCGGTAGAAAAAACTCAACAGCTGAAGAGAAATAGCAGCAGTAAATATGAGCTAGTAGCAAGCAAGAAGATGGTTGGAGTGTTCATATGTGTATGGATGAGAGAGGAATTGCTTCTCAAATATAACATATCAAATGTAAAAGTTTGTTCGGTGGCATGTGGTATCATGGGTTATTTGGGAAACAAAGGCTCTGTTTCAGTTAGCATGTCAATTGAAGGAACTACATTTTGCTTCGTCGTTGCCCACTTAGCTTCTGGTGAAAAGAAAGGTGATGAAGGACGTAGAAATCACCAAGTCCAAGAAATTTTTAGGCGTACCACTTTCCCACGGTCTTCCAAAGATGATCCTAGTATCAATTATCATCCCCTAACCATCTTAGGGCACGAGTAAGTAATTCTCTCAATATCTTTATAGATGAAAACATAAAGGAATGGAGGGAAATGAATCTTGATATCCTTAAAAAAGAAGAGTACTCTAATCTCATAGAACTCTATTTTTTTGGTAGGACCAGCAAATTACTAAGTAACGAAGATGCACCATTAAGACAATTGAGACTCGGTAAGGTACAAAATAGGACACACATTAAATGTATGAACAACAGCAAATTACTAAAAATCTCAGAATAACACGACTAAATATTAATTTCTGTAAGTAATGGTTCACCTCAGCAACATTTGTAATTCCTAAAATTGATGATTGTAGAATTAAAAATTTCATATATTTAAGTACATATTAATATACTTCCATTTATTTGTATATGTGGTTCTTTATGAAGTGAATTTCATTTCAAACATCTACTAGAAAAGTAGATTTCGAAAACATAATTTGGAAAAGTAGCTTAATTATGCTGTCTACAATTTTTTGAGATAATATATACACAAACATATCCTACCAAGCATTAGTGTGTAAATCATCAGGGAATTTTTTTAACATTAGTACGAATAGTTAGTTAAACTATCAAAGAAACATAATTTTTTTTTTTTTTGTAGTCAGATATTTTGGATTGGGGACCTCAACTATAGGCTGTACATGGACGATAATTTAGCCAGGCAACTCATAAACAAGCAAGATTGGAGAGCATTGAAAGAGTTTGATCAACTTCGGAGAGAACGAGGACAGGGAGGGGTGTTTCAGGGTTGGCAAGAGGGTGAAATAACATTTGCACCTACCTACAAGTATTCTACATCAAACTACAATAGGTATTGTGGTGCCCTTCCAAGCAGATTAGGAGAGAAGCAAAGGACTCCAGCATGGTATGATTTATCAGTCACTGCTACATTATAATATTTCAAAATTCCTATTTAAAAATGACACCACTATGCACATAAATTACATTACAGGTCTTGAAATTTGTTATTTGGCCAACTTTAAGTCGAATTCTGTGGTATTAGAAACAATTAGCCTAGCACTTTGCCTTGACACAATCACACATAGACAAGCAACAAGAACTCATCTGCCATTACATTTCAAAATAGTAAAGTGGTAGAGATAATGGTGGCAGGTGTGATAGAATTCTGTGGTATGGAAAAGGCGTGAAACAACTCTCCTATTTCCGATCTGAAAGTAAATTCTCGGATCATCGGCCAGTATCTGCCCTATTCTCAACACAAGTCATGAAGCCTAGAAATGAAGAGCAGTTCATTTGCATGAAGTCCATACTACCTAGTACCTAATGACAATACTCTAAGTTCTCCAAGATAATACAAATATCAATATCTTCCAAGAGGCTATTATTGGAGACACTTCTGATGAAATAATCAGCTAGGAAGTTTCGGTTAAAGCAAAAGCAAGGACCGAGAAGAGATGATGGAGCCTAAGTCTATATTACTGTCATTTGAAGTATCGTCAACAGAGTAAAGAAAATTGTAAATCAAATGAGAGTTAATGCAGATAGACATTAAATGTATTGATTTTTCATTATTTGTCTTCTTCCCCTGCAGCAACCAAGTGTCTTTTCTTACTTCAGGATTTCATGTCTGAGAACTGCAGGTTAGTTGAGTAGATGCTATAGATTCATGGAAACAGATACTTGTTGAATATATCTATCCAAGTAAGATTCGCAAATACCATAAAACTAAATGTGGCAATGGAGAACTAAATGAGAAACTGTCAGCAGGTTCTTAAATGTTTTATGAAAATTTCCCCAAGGCCCCCAAGAAATCTGTAAACTTGAAACAACAAAATCACTTTTAGAGCTCCTCTGAAATGCAAGTCAGCACCCAAATATATGACAAGATAAAACCAATACCATATATTGTATGATAGAAGTGCAATGGAATTAATCTAAAAGAAATACTTGAACTAGAGGTGTAAATTAGGATGTGATTGTCCCATTAACTTGTGGTACAACCTATCCATCTCATTTTTCTTGGGATAGGATGGTAATGAGATGATAATAGTTGAGGTATCTTAATTGTCTCAAGTGGGCCAAGTAAAAATACAAAAACTATGAAAATTATGAAACCTGATTATTTATAATATAAAAGTTTAACAAGAAAAATGATTGAATATTATGTTTATAGTTAGGCACATTAAGGTTAGAATCTAAATAAGATGAGACAATTTTGTACCATAAGTACATAACACTTAATGAGACATGGGATAAGATGAGATAACCATCTTTAAATCTCAAACTTGAACACTGACATTCAGGGTTATTCCCATAGGCAATTATGCTTTGTTAGCATTCGTATAGGTGTAGGGACCAGTTTCTACCTGCTTTTGATTATTATAATCTGATTGGTCTTGTTCCTCCTTAGCTGTTTCAGATATTACTTGAGCTAGCATGTCCTTAACAATTCTTGATTTCACTTCAGTATCCTTCACTTCTACAAGTAATTTTCTAAAAGAATACATACGTAAGCATCTGCCTAATATTTGGAATGGTTGTTGTTGGGGGGGGGGGAAGAGCTATCACTAGCAAACAATACTGAAGAAACACTCCTTATGCATATTGCAATTCATTGTCTCATGAAATTTCTTGCATTTGTCATATTGCTCAATATGAGTAAGGTACTTGAATGGACAGTAGATGCTCGGAACAGTCCAATTACAAAAATAACATAGAAATCAATGCAAGTATATGAGGCCAACCTTATCCGAGCTTTCAGCTCAAGTTTTGCTTCATAAACTTATCTCTACATAGAAAATCCAAAGAAGCAGTTGAAGGTAATTTTAATGAAAATAAGGAATTCAAATTTAAAACGACTCCATGATTGAAAAAATGATAACTCTGTACCGTAAGGTTCCTTCTTTGCTCTTTGCAGGATTTAAGTGGAATTTTCCTTGCATTGAGGGTTTCAATTAAAGCCTGGATCAAGGACAATTCAACCTCATAGCTTTTTAAGCCCTTGCTCTGTGATTTCCTTAGGGTTCTTGACGCCTTCTTGCTCCCCATACGATGACTCTAGTTCAGATTGAAGCTCATCAATTCGCTTCCTCAGACTTACTAGTTTTCGTCCGGAGTACATCAAAACTTGTGAGGCCAAAGCTCGTTCGTTCGATTTTGAGGCAGTCTTAAAGATTAAAAACGAACTGTTAGGAAAAAATTTGAATTCCAAGAAAAGAGAAGGAACAAAAAGTAAAAGTTATAAATTCCAGGTTTTTTAAGCACAATGTTGTCATCTACAACCACAGTTAGTTCGAAAATATTCGAGAAAATTATTGGAGGAATTTATCAAAAATAATATTTTTAATATTTACAGTTATAAAATTAGCAATTTTAATATTATTAAAAATTTAATTTAAACGTAAAATATTAAATGGGTTTAAATTATTATCGTTTAATTTTAATTAAATTGGTGTAAAAAAATGACATATTAATTATTTTTTTTAATTATAAAAATATAAATTTAAAACGAGAGTACTAATTATTTCAAATTTAAATATGTTCTTCTTGTTATTTTTTTAAAATTATTTTACATTTATTTATCCTCCTCCCCTCACATTTTCCCGATAAAACAAACAGGGAAGCACCGAAAATTTAAACAAATACTTTCTTGCGAATTTTCAGAACGAAGCCGCGAATCAGAATTGGGAACTGCTTCTCTGGATCACATGATTCACTTCCCGCCATAACTGGGGTTATTCACTGATTCTGTTTCGCGTTTATTCTGTAACAGCTAACAACCCAGCGACAAATTTATTACTTACTTTATTCAAATGATTTTAATTTTTGTGAACTTAATTATTTAATTAACTTTTTAATAAAAAATATATATATATTAATTTTTTATAACATTAAAAATATATTTTTTAATTAAAAATATATTTAATTTATTTAATTTTATTTTTTTTAGTAAAAAAATATATGTTAATTTTTTTATAACACTCAAAATATATGCTAATTTACGTTATAAAAAAAACATATATATATATATATATATATATTTTGAAGTAGATTAAAAATAAAACTCTATATATAAAAGAAATTTATAGTATAATTAAACCTTTAATTTTTACTCTTAAAACAAAAAGTCATAAAATTATAGAATTTATTAAGATATTAAAAATAATTATTAAATTTTATTTTATTTAAAACTATAATGTTTTATTATGAAGAATTATCATTGATCTCTCCTGTATTTTGCTTAAATATTGATAGCTCATGTTAAATTTTACTTTATTTTAGCTAAATTTTAGTTATTATCAACTATAACCCTTAATGTTATAATTATAACATTTCTTGCACATATTCTAATCTATTATGAGAATAAGAGTTTACTAAATCGGTCATAAAACAAAAGAGGTGACTCAATTAAAATTAAAATAAATAATATATTTTTCCAACAATGTTAACATTTTTAAGTATTTTCTTATACAAAATGTTACCTTTGATAATATCTAAAAGTAAAAAAAATTGACTAAATCAAAATAAAATATAATGTAGACCATCAAATGTTTGGGCAAAATTTAGTAAAGATCATTGATGATTATTTATTTTATTATTATCTAAAATATTGAAAATATAGCCAAGATTTTATATACTCTTTAAATAATTGCGAATATTTTAAATTTTAATAATTTATTAAGGAAACAAATTATATAATAACTAAGAGACTAAGAGCAACAAAAGTAATTATTTTAAAATATGTGAGAGATTTTGTTTAAATATTTATATACTGTAATTTAAATTTTGATATATATTATATTATATATAAATAGACATAAATATAGAAATCTAAAAAATTGAAAATACAAAAAATATAAATAATTAACGGTAAGTAATTTAAATGTTAATAATTGATAAAAATAATAGTCCTAAATCTAAGTGCATTAGTAGTTCTTACTTTAAAATATGTAAAAATAAAAAAAAATTGTCCAAAAATTTTATAAGAGGTAATTTAAAATTTTATACATGATATGAAATAGATATAGATATATATTTTTTTACGTTATGAAAAAATATATGGCTTTTTTGAACTTAATATTTTTTTGATTATATAAAAGATAACATGTATATATATATTGTATAAATAAAAGTTAAAAGTAAAATTCTATCTATAAATAAATTATGTGATGTTATAAAACTATTTTTCCTTTTTGATAATTCTATTAAACCAATTTATTATAACGTTTATGTTGTTAAACAGTTAAACTACATATCTCTAGTTTTGGGCCTGTGGCTCTAGTAAAGGCCCATTAAGAATCATGTTATTCAAACCATCATTTATTGCGTTATGTCCTTTTGAAGTATATATGGCATAAAAAAAGGTCGATTCTAATTATCCTTCAATACGTATCCAATTATCCCATCAATCATTTTAAACACTAGGATATGTACTAGTAGGTTTTGGCGAATCTTTTTACAATTAGCCAATAAAAATATTAAACGAAATCTCTAGCCCACAGAGAATTTTTTAAAAGAAATATAATATAATTTTAAATTTTCTACTATTTGCATGAAAAATATTTTTATAACAAAATCAATTAATTTTTTTTTGTCAATAAAAAATTTCATTAAATTAAGGTTATTGCCATACCAATAAATTATCAAAATTTAATTTTAAATGTGCTAATTATAAATTTTGAACTTGTATTTTATTATCTAATAAAATTATAATTTTATATATGGTATTTAACTAACTGAATTATATGCTTAAAGTAATTAATTTAAAAGGTACTGCTACGTGCATCTGATGTAGTAGGTAGTAGGTAGTAGGCACTAGGCAGTAGGTATGTGTCTTTATTTTGACCATTATATTTGTTTAAAGGCAATTCACACCCACTTAATCATATCATTAACACAACAAGCAAACATTAATACACTATATAAGGTATTTATTGGCTTTTAAAGACAAATTTAATCATTAAATTTTAAAACAATACCTATTAATCTCTTCTAACTAGTCATACATAGTGATGGTGGACCTGGTGATGGTCTTATGTTTTTTTTCTTTCCCATTTCATATATGATTTTTTTTTTTTAATGTTTCTCACTTTAATCTTCACTTCTATTAGGAAGATATATGAGGTGCTCTATTGATATCATCGTGATTCAAAGGAATTTATGCTATTTTGAGTTTTAAGAAAGATTAAAAATATTATTTTTCCAAAAAAAATAAATATAATGGTTCACCTTGTAATAAAAAAATATAATGGTTTATATTTGATCTATTGTAAGGTTTATTTTGTATTGACAATTTTCGTGGACAAAATGTTTGATTGTAATCTAGAATAGGAATTCACCGATTAATCAGACGATACATGGTGATGGAGTCATCAAGCTTGGAACGCTCATATGACAGGTATAATATTATATCATGCATACATCTTCACACAATTAAGCACGACACTTAGTATGGATCGTAACGAAAAATGTAATTGTGCACATGTTGGTCGATCGATCGAGAGTATTGATCGATCGATCGAGTGGTCGATCGATCGAGACTGAGACAACTTCGATCTAGGTGCTCTCTGTTTGGACTGGATCGATCGAACAATTGGATCGATCGATCGAACCCTTTTCGATCGATCGAGTATAGAACAACTTCGATCCAGGTTCTCTCTGTTTGAGTTAGATCGATCGAGTTTTGTGTATCGATCGATCGAGACCTTCTCGATCGATCGAGACGGCCTGTCGATCGATCGATCGAGCCAGTATTATATTCCTACTCAAACTCTTTTTGTGTATTCGATCCATGTGTTACTTTTATCAATTTGACTCATTTAATGAGAAAGCAAAATTCTAGTATGAGTATAAGTGTTAAGAAAGTAGAATCCTTGTGTGAATAAAAGTGTTTTGGAAATAGAGTCCTTATTTGCGTAGGATTATTTTAATTGTGGAATCCTTGTATGAGTAGAATTCTTGTGAGAAATAAATGCTGATGTGAATAGAATCATTGTATGAGAAGAATTCTTTTGAGAACTAAATCCTGATATGAGTAGAGTTATAGTG
The DNA here is from genome assembly GCA_029378325.1 of Elaeagnus macrophylla. Taxonomy (NCBI): domain Eukaryota; kingdom Viridiplantae; phylum Streptophyta; class Magnoliopsida; order Rosales; family Elaeagnaceae; genus Elaeagnus; species Elaeagnus macrophylla. The sequence goes on along the minus strand of CM055646.1, from coordinate 23,433,731 downwards.
AATTGCAAATCCTATTTGAGCCAGGATTGGACTCTATATAAGTGAAGGGATGTTTGTGCATAATCAATCAACTTGAGCATTTAGAATTATACAGCACTAATACTTTCTAGCATCTGAATTGTGCTTATTCTCTTCATCTATTGTTCTTAGGCTTTCTCATGTTATATTCATATGCCTAATTGATTTGCATGATATTGAGCTTAATTGAATGTTCTAGGGTTTGCTAGCTGATATTGTTTTTACATCGCATGTTAGTATATTTGCTAGTTAGGATTATTCATTGTTTGAATCCGCTCTAGGACACGCATTGCACTTGTGTTATTGTGCTAACGTTACAGGTGACGGCTTCAGTATTTCGTGTGACTCGAAATTACTGAAGGTGACGGGTTCGGTTGATCTTGTGTGACTCAAGTATATCGGAACGTTGGTCCGGATCCAGACATCTAACTATTGGAGGCTGTGAAAGGAGCAAGCGGCTCGTAAGTAAATTACAGAAAGGGGGATCTATCTGCGACGGGTAGTCCTGGACTCTATGGTTGTAATTGAACATTATTTTCATAGTGGATAGTTAGGTGGTCCGGTGGACCGGTGGTTTTCCTCTTAGGTCATTGTTGTGGCCTAGGTTGTTTCCACCTAAAAATATCGTGTGTTGTTTTATTATTCCGCATTTATCTTTACACGCGATTGCATGTCTGGCCGTTGTGATTAGATTATATAATATTTGTTGAAAATTGAAAATAACCTATTCACCCCCCTCTAGGCTTATTAGATCCGTAATTAAATTTTTTTTTTTTCAATTGGTATCAGAGCGGGTCACTAGATATACTTAGTGTTTGCCTAGGACCTTATTATTGATCATATGAGAGAGGGTTTTTCTACAACCCGTGCACCTTATTTTGATGGGTCTAACTACCCATATTGGAAAGCTCGTATGAGAGCCTTTTTACGTTCCTTAGATGAAAGTGTTTGGAACTCTGTGCTTTATGGTTGGGAACCACCTACGGTTACCAAGGATAATGTTGTCACACTTAAACCTAAGAATGATTGGACTCCCCAAGATAGAATTGGTAGTGGCTGGAACCAAAAGGGCATTAATGCTATTTTTAGTGCTGTGTCGCCGGATGAATTCCGACGTATCTCTAATGTTGAAACTGCTAAGGCTGCTTGGGACACTTTAGAGGTTGCCCATGAGGGCACGTCCCAAGTTAAACGAACAAAACTTCGCATGTTAGCTACTAAGTTTGAAAATCTTAGAATGAAGGAGGATGAAACGTTTTCTGAGTTTTATGCTAATTTATGTGATATTGCTAACTCTTCTTCAAATCTTGGAGATAAAATTGATGAACGCAGGTTGGTTCGAAAAGTCTTATGCTCATTACCAGAACGCTTTGAAGCAAAGGTTACAGCGATAGAGGAAAGCAAAGACATTGACACCATGAAAATTGAAGAACTAGTTGGGTCAATTCAAACATTTGAGATGAACTTTCCAGCACCCAAAAAGAACATTGGAATTGCTCTCAAAACCACCAATGCTGACGATGGTGATAGTGATGATGAAGAGCTACTCACACTTGCTAGAAAACTCAAGAGAATGTTCAACAGAAAAGATCGTAAGGGAAGAGAATTCACCCCAATGAGTTCAGAAAGTAAGAAATCTAAACCCACTGGACCTAAATGTTTTGAATGCAATGGTTTTGGACACTATGCAGCAGATTGTGCCAACAAGAAGAAGAAAACAGGAAAAGCTTTCAATGCTACCCTTAGTGACACAGAAAGTGATGAAGATCAAGCTAGTGGGTCAGAAAAAGCTAACACCAACTACGTAGCTTTTACGTCAACTGTTGGTGGATACTCCAGTGAGTCAGACTTTGACTCAGATGAAGAGGGAAGTAAACGTATCCTTGATAAATTTAATGCAAACAGTTTTGAGGAGTTATTTATTGATTTAATTAAATGCAAGAAAGAAAAAGATAAACTACTCATAACTGTAACAAAGCTGAATGAACAGATCAATTTGCAAGACCTTAATTTATCAATTTTAGAAAAAGAAAAAGTTGAACTGTCTGAGCATTTTGACAAGTTAAGTTTAAGTCTTGCAGGTATTGAACAGGAAAATTCAAAGCTTGTGCAGGAATTGGAGCAAAGGAAACTGTCAAAAGATTAACAATTGGAGCTGAACGACTAGACAAGATGTTGAGCATTGGTAAGCCTTTCGGTGATACAAGTGGACTTGGATTTTCAGAAGAAAACTGTACACCTTCCACTTCAAAAACTACATTTGTAAGGTCTTCTAACTTTATCTCTACTGCTACAAATTCTGCACAAACACCCACTAAAACTGTAGGAGCTAAAACTGTTAAGTTTGTGCCTGTTTGTCATCATTGTGGTAGAAAAGGCCATATTCGACCTAACTGTAGATTTTTGATGAATGCTTTTCGATTTAATGATCATCTTCATGCTTATAGGTATAGAACTCATAATTATCATCATACCATGCCTATGTTGAATTTGAATAGGAAATATGAGCCTAAGAGTATGCCTTTAAAATCTAATGCAATTAAGTCTCAACCCAAAAACATAAAGAAATCAAAATTCATGAAAATTTGGGTTAGGAAAGATTGCATGTTTCCTATCAATTAATCACTATTGCTAGACCACCTAGGTACTTTTGTTTGAGTGCTTAAATGACCCTAGGTGAGTATTTTTTTTGGTTTATTTCGTTTTTTGTTGTTAATTTTTTTTGGATTAAAAAAAAAAAAAAAAAAAAAAAAAAAAGGTCTACAAGGTTTTGGATTCAAATGATGCTTATACTTTTACAACCTTATCTTTTGTGGCTTATTTTGATTCTCATTGTATATTCTATGCTAAAATTCAAAATTCTGCACATATTTACTTTGTTACCATATGATGACACTATTGACTGAACTTATGCACACACCCACTGAACACTCATGTATGTCATCTATGAAGTTTATGATTAATTCTGAAAGACTCTAAGACTTGAGCTAATCTTGATTGCGAAATTATATTGAGCTCTATTTCTTATTTTTTAAATATTTCATCTTAGGGAGATAACTAGTATTGAGAGGGCTACCTACTATGATGTGTGAAGCTACCGTAGTGAGCGGAGAGGGCTACCTCATAACTAGTGTGAAAGTCATCGTATTAGATTTATGGCTCGTACATGTTTTTTTAAAAAAAAAAAATTAATTAAGAAATTCTATTTGGCATGTACAAAAAGAAAGAGCAAAAATGTTTAAAAAAAAAAAAAAAATCTCTTTTTTCATAGACATATTTTATTATGTAAGATTGATGACTCAATTATGATTTAGCATGATAGATGAACTTATTTTCTTTTGAGTCTCTTAAAATTGGTCATAAATGAAATTATTGGAATACAAGTGGAGTTCACATTTGTATACTACCTTAAGTGAATGTCAATATGTCATTATATGTGTTAGTGTGATTATGTGACCTATTTATTTTGCTAATACAATGAATAATCAAAATTTAAGCAAAAATAATTTTTTCAATTGGTTGTATGCTTATTCGTGTTAAATGAGTTCATTACTTTGTGTGGTAAATAAAAAAAAAAAAAATTTCTTTTGAATTTGTTTTTCGTCTAGAGAGTCATAGAACTTAGGGGGAGTCATTGCATACATATTTCATTATTCTTCTTTTGACTTATGCAATTCCTCCTACATGCTTTGGACATATACATGTGTGCTCTTATGCATTTTTAGCCCACCTTGTTGAGAGTGACCCTTATCATCTTTAGTGTTTCATGATTTGTCAATTTCGTATGCCAAAAAGGGGGAGAAAGGTTCATGTTGCTATGAGATTAGATTTAGAGGGAGATGTTGCATTTATTAGTTGTGGGGGAGAAAGATTCATGTTGCACATACACTATATTTCATTCGCACCTTTATGTACACTGAACTAATAAGCAATGAGGCTTTCAAGCCAAAATTGTGTGCTATTTGTTTGTCTAATTTCAGTGGACCGAGCGTATCAAGTATCAAGCGAAGATGGTCCACCAGATCATAGACAGTCCACTATGTAATTGATGTAATGATATTTTAACCATGAGCGTTATGTAGTGAGAGAGTGGTTTTGTCACACGAAAATGCCAAAGGGGGAGATTGTAAGGTTTATTTTGTATTGACAATTTTCGTGGACAAAATGTTTGATTGTAATCTAGAATAGGAATTCACCGATTAATCAGACGATACATGGTGATGGAGTCATCAAGCTTGGAACGCTCATATGACAGGTATAATATTATATCATGCATACATCTTCACACAATTAAGCACGACACTTAGTATGGATCGTAACGAAAAATGTAATTGTGCACATGTTGGTCGATCGATCGAGAGTATTGATCGATCGATCGAGTGGTCGATCGATCGAGACTGAGACAACTTCGATCTAGGTGCTCTCTGTTTGGACTGGATCGATCGAACAATTGGATCGATCGATCGAACCCTTTTCGATCGATCGAGTATAGAACAACTTCGATCCAGGTTCTCTCTGTTTGAGTTAGATCGATCGAGTTTTGTGTATCGATCGATCGAGACCTTCTCGATCGATCGAGACGGCCTGTCGATCGATCGATCGAGCCAGTATTATATTCCTACTCAAACTCTTTTTGTGTATTCGATCCATGTGTTACTTTTATCAATTTGACTCATTTAATGAGAAAGCAAAATTCTAGTATGAGTATAAGTGTTAAGAAAGTAGAATCCTTGTGTGAATAAAAGTGTTTTGGAAATAGAGTCCTTATTTGCGTAGGATTATTTTAATTGTGGAATCCTTGTATGAGTAGAATTCTTGTGAGAAATAAATGCTGATGTGAATAGAATCATTGTATGAGAAGAATTCTTTTGAGAACTAAATCCTGATATGAGTAGAGTTATAGTGAATTGCAAATCCTATTTGAGCCAGGATTGGACTCTATATAAGTGAAGGGATGTTTGTGCATAATCAATCAACTTGAGCATTTAGAATTATACAGCACTAATACTTTCTAGCATCTGAATTGTGCTTATTCTCTTCATCTATTGTTCTTAGGCTTTCTCATGTTATATTCATATGCCTAATTGATTTGCATGATATTGAGCTTAATTGAATGTTCTAGGGTTTGCTAGCTGATATTGTTTTTACATCGCATGTTAGTATATTTGCTAGTTAGGATTATTCATTGTTTGAATCCGCTCTAGGACACGCATTGCACTTGTGTTATTGTGCTAACGTTACAGGTGACGGCTTCAGTATTTCGTGTGACTCGAAATTACTGAAGGTGACGGGTTCGGTTGATCTTGTGTGACTCAAGTATATCGGAACGTTGGTCCGGATCCAGACATCTAACTATTGGAGGCTGTGAAAGGAGCAAGCGGCTCGTAAGTAAATTACAGAAAGGGGGATCTATCTGCGACGGGTAGTCCTGGACTCTATGGTTGTAATTGAACATTATTTTCATAGTGGATAGTTAGGTGGTCCGGTGGACCGGTGGTTTTCCTCTTAGGTCATTGTTGTGGCCTAGGTTGTTTCCACCTAAAAATATCGTGTGTTGTTTTATTATTCCGCATTTATCTTTACACGCGATTGCATGTCTGGCCGTTGTGATTAGATTATATAATATTTGTTGAAAATTGAAAATAACCTATTCACCCCCCTCTAGGCTTATTAGATCCGTAATTAAAATTTTTTTTTTTCATCTATTTTCGCTATAAGTTGTATATTCGAACACATTCTATCACTTCAATGATCTGATAATAAAGATGTTGTCAAATATTACCTTAGATGTGAGTTTAAATTACTTTTTCTATAGTTTAGAATAATTAATAGATATGTAATTTTAAAAATAATTATATCAATTGTAGAAAAAAAAAAACCCATCACGTAACATATTATTAAAAAAAAGAAGTAAAAAAAGGTCTATTTGACTCTACGTACTGACATTATAATATATACATGTCTTGTCATCCGCATGTCATTAGTATAGTTAGGGTTAAAATTGAGATGAAGGGTTGCAAAATGATATTTTATAAGTAATGATACGGACAGTTGCTTCTTCAGTAAAAAAAAATTCTTGACAAAAAAGAAAAGAAAAGAAAAGTGATAGCATGCACAAAAAAATAAATTAATTTACTTCATAAGTCTTAAAACGTAGCAACTGAACAAGAGCAATACTTTTCCTGTTCCAAAACAAGCTTAATTTTAAATGTAAGTTTTAAATTTGTTAGTTGTCTCAATTAACCAAGTTGGATCCTTCAATTTGATAAAGGTTATCAGAGCTTAATTTATAAGTAAAATAAAGCAACCATTAATTATATTATTTGATGTTTATTAATTTTTTTTTTTTTTGAAATATTTTTCCTTTAAGCATGCCATTATTTTCTATTTGAGCTAGCACAAGAAAAGCAATTTTATTAGAAAGCTTAGCACCTCACATGCATATGCATCAAATGAGTGTTTATGTTTGAATTTAAATATATATATATATATAAGCACAAGAGGCCATAATATTCGTGAAAAATAACAAACTAGTTTTATATCATCAAGATCATAAAAATTAGAATAATTGATGGATCCTTCGACTTCCATTCCGCCTCTTTTTTTTGCCAAAAGTAGAATAATTTCTAATCTTATCTGTACCTCTGCTCATTAAAATATATGTATATATATTTATATATTCATTTTGAATGGGAAAAAAATGTTCAATACACATAGATTTACACATATATTTGTATTTACACAAATTATAGTGTTACTCAAGTAAAATCTTTTTGAAAATGATTTTTTTTTTTAACATTTTTTAAAATTATTTGATCACATAATACATGATAATTAATGTGAATGTAAATATAAATGTATGTGTAGTCAGCATTCTTTTTGAATAAAAAAAAAAATAAAAGCATTGATTTGTTCATAAGCCTAATTAATGTCGACGACTTTCATGCATAATTGCATAGGGTATCACATGCAATTATATTTCCACAAACTTTTAAAAATAAACATGTATAAATTAAACATAGATGTTATGCTATTTAGCCACACAAAAATAGATAGATGCTCTATGTTTTTTTTTTCCTTTTTCATAATGTACATATGATTCCCTCCTAATTGATCTAATGAATATTGAAGAGAGCCTTTTTTTTTTTTTTTTTTTAACTTAAATAATTTAGTTGTTTTAACTTATTTTACTTTTAATTCCTTTAATAAAAAATATATATAATAAAAAAAAAATATGTTTATTTCTTTACAGTGTCTAAAAATATATTTTCATTTACGTTGTAAAGAAAATAAACATATATTTTTTTACAAACAGTTTAAAAATAAGGAAGTCTATATAGGAAAGTTTTCTCGTAAAATTAAACTTTTTTAAATTGATTTATTTGTTAGAGAATGGTGATTGACGAATGGAGAACTAATCACATCATTTTCAAATTGTAAATCTTAAAATTTACTTTGCATCAAATCAGGGAAAAACTGAATATTTCAAAGCAATAGATTTTAGCTTAAAAATAGAGGTAATTAGTTGGTTTGACCAGTACATCAGCTTCAAGAATGTGCACTGACGAATATTTATCATAAAATATATTTTCCTTAATTACTGTAATCTGACTAGCCATGTATGACACGATGAGCACTTGCAAGTTTTTCTTAATGGAGGTCAAGACTTTAATAACAATAAATTTGAACAAGCTTATACATAATTAGCTCCATTAATACAATACAATAGCCTGAATAACAATTCCTATGCTAAAATTAACCAAATTTTTGTTGGGTGTATAGTAACAGTGTGAAAAGCAAATTATGAATATAGTTGGTATAAATTAATCTTTTTAACATGTCAACATGTTGTGTATTTGGAACTTCAGACTCAATAAATGTTATCAAAGTTAGGGTTTAGTTTATATTGTATGTAGGGGTGGCAATTTCTGACACGACACGATAGCACGATCTGAACACGACACGATACGAATTTTTTTTTAGTAAGAATTGATCAATAATTTTTTTATGTTTTTAAAGATTTTGTTATTTCTTACTATTATAAATAAGTAACACAAAAAAAAATTAAAAGAAATTTTTTAATGTGCCAACCAATACGAAAACACGACACAAATAACACGAACACGAACAAACACGACACGAACACGACTAACACGACACGATTAACACCCTAATTGTATGTGCGTACATAAGGTAAATCCTCAAGATGAAAGTAAATTAATGTAGGTTGAGCATATGACCAAAATTTCAACAAATAGCGGATCCTATGTTAGATTGTAATGAAGAAATTCCACATTGGTGTTCATCTTGATAGAAAAATTTCATGATGGTGTTCTAGACTCATATAAAATCTTGAGGTGTGATTAAGTTGTCATGATTTATTTGACTCTTTCTCACTATAAGAGTGAACTCGATGGAGTAATAATGTTCGATTAAACAAGATGGGGCTAAATAATTGGTCTTTTATATGAGTCATAGTTCGCTTCTAAGAGGTGTGTTCTCATTCGAAATAAATTATTAAGTGTGCAAATAAATTTCATATTAAAATCATATGATGAATAAATTAAATATATAATTAAAATTAACAACTCTTCTTAAAATACTCCACGACTAACGCTTTTAGTAGTACACCGTCACCCCTTCAACAGATTTTAAGTATTTAATTATGAGATGGAAATGTTTTCCCAAAAAAAATATGAGAAGAAAAACTTTGTTAACCAAATTTTATTATCTTCTAGTACATAAATAATTTAGTCATTTATTTTGCTTCATTTTTAACTTCTTTTAATAAAAAAAATATTTTTATTTTCTTTTAACATTAAAAATTATATATTTATTTATATTATAAAAAAAATAAATATATTTTTTTCGAAGAAAATTCTATATATAAAAAAAATTATCCTATATAATTAAAATATTTTATTATGTGTAACCAGGTCTTGTAAATTAAAGATTAATTTTATGTTTTTTTCACGCTAATAACCCTTAAAATTAAAATCGAACTGTAAGTACTTATTTTCTTGCTCAGCCTAAACATGTAAAACAACTCATGCTTCTTCTTATTTTTTTTCCCTTTCATATTTATGCTTATAAGGCTTGAGAAATAAAAAAGTAATTTATCCAAGCAAAAATATTTTTTATTATAAATTAATGTATACAATAATATACATGGTATAATCTAAATAGTCTATGTTAGTAAGGAGTCTTACAGTCACTTTTTTATTATATATGTCCAACTTTACATTTAATTAATAACTGACACGTCTTGATACATATTACAACTTGATGCATATAGTGCTGCTAAAAAATAATAGGTGTCTAAAAGCATTTCGTTAGTCTTTTTCCAAAGAATAGGGCTATATGTATCAAATAACATATAATTTATTGATTAAATATAAAGTTAGGAATGTGGGATGATAAAGTAATTGTTGAACCTCTTACTAACAAGAGTCATTTAAATTGTACTATGTAAATTGATATATGCATCAAGTTATGATAAAAAAGTATTTTTGATTATTTTTTCCAAGTGTGACTTCTATCCACAACTCCAACGCAAATATGATAGATGTATAAAAGTAATGTTACCCTCTTTCTAACAGCTTAATTTTTTGAGAGAGTTAGTTTCTCATCAACTTTTAGCATTATATTATAACTGAATGTCCTGTGTTCAAGGCCCAACAACCATAATTATTAAATTACAAATGTTTGACCTGCATAGTATATAAAGCTAACACTTGTGAAAAATGATGAATGTATAAAAGTATAATTAACTATTCTCCTAATAACTTATTAAAATAGTTAATGGATAATAATTTCTAACAAAATATCATATTAATTACTTTTTTAAATAATTATATTACTTCTAATTCAAACTCCTTCCAATAAAAATTACAAGTCCATTAACAAAATCCATTTTAATTAAAAAAAATTATTACTAACTTTCCTTAATTTATTAAAAGAATAATATATATATATATATATATATATATATATATATATATATATATAGGGTGGGGTGACACTAATATTTATAAACTTTCAACAAGTATACTTAAGTCTTATTTTTAGAAAAGAAAAAAAAATACACTTTGATTAAGAACTAAAGTGTCCAAAAAGCAATAGTTTAGAGGCATTTTTGTACATGACGTACTAAAATGTATCATATATATATATATATATATATATATATATATAAAAGAGAAGAACATATTAATTAGTAAATTATAGACTCTTAGATAGTGGGAAGAATATATAATGCAAAATACAGTGGAAGTACATTAATCTCCAGCCGTTAAAAACTAAGATTGTTGATGCGATTCAAGTGGCTGGAACTTTCAATTGCTAGAAGACGAATAATGGGAAAATGACAAGGGATCAAAGAAGATTAGAGTGTCCCCCCTATCCCCCATTAGTGTATGTGTGTGTTCCTTTTTTGAAAAGTACATCATAAGCAACTTTTATATTATTACACATGTATCAACTAATCAAATTTGTTGATAAAACTAGTGATAAAACTAGTCAAAATTTATATGAGATGAAATGACAATGGAGAAGACTATTGTAGAAGTTGGGATATATTATTGCTTTAAAATTTGGCAACTGTTGGACTATTGGTGGTGATTGCCATTTTGCCAAGAAGAGTACTTACTTATAGAATGAGGAAAAAAAATGATATCCATGTTTGGGAAGAGATTTATACAAAAATATGAAGGCTTTTGTTCTTTTCTGTTTGTTAGTAATTGTAACACAGCAATGAAGTGCATAGCAAATTAGAAATGGCAGGTCTGGATTAATAATAACTCTCTAGACAGTCAATTCTGGTCCCTTTGTTTGGAAACCCAAGTAAGCACTTTTACTGAACTATGTTAGTTGAAGCACCACTTCCACTGTTATTAGAGATAAGACTCGATCCTTGCCTTTGTTGTTGGGTGCTGAGCAGGCGCACTAACTTCTACAGATGCTTAATATAGCAACTCTTTTTTCTGCCGAACATTAAAAAAAACTACTTTTTAGCCTTTTTTATTGTTAAAGAAACTCCCCATAAAATAATGTTTAGTATTCTTAGCCTACTGCCTACCATATCATAATTTTAAGAAGTTGCGAATTCCTTTTTTCATAACATGAAAGTCATGAGTTTGAATCTCTTTCAACTCAAAAATTTGCGTACACGTCAATTCAAAAGAGGTATATATATCAACTAAAAGAAGTCACACATTTACAACTTACAAACGATCAAACTAAAAAAAAAAAAAATAGTAAATCAGTTGCTACATTATCCTCTACTTTTAGGGTATGTTTGTTTTCGTTTCTAAGACATTGTAAAACACTTATGATAAGAAAGAAACGTTTCTATCAAAAAGAGGAAATTTATCAAAGTTGCTTTTCGGAATTAGAAAACATAAAAATAAAGGGTAAATAAAACACTTCTTCCTAAAAGTGCTTTTTTAAACAATTTTTAACAAAGCTACTTTATACAAGCAAAAGCATACACGATTCCTTTAATCTTTTACGTGTGATTTCACAAGGAAAAACAAAGAGCATTGCTTTTCAATTTCTACAATATTTTTAACAATAAATATTGCATATAAATTATGAGTGTATGAGGATATTTTGGGTTTTTCTTCTACTTTTGGAATATTGTAAAAGCGCATTTAAAAAAAAAACTTTAGAACCAAACCTGTATTTTTTTTTTGTAAGTATATATACTCATTGAAAATATAGTTAATTATGCCTACATATTGTAGTTCATTTTCTCCATGCAATCTTTTGACCACTTCATATTGCATTTAAAAATATATCGATCTTTCAAGATATGTGAAGGAATGAATGCCCTTCTAGCTCAAAGTAACTTCATCGGTGCTTATAAATGTAATTTCAATGTGATCTGTTAAAAAATGGATCAAACTGAAGGAAAAAAAAAACTTAATTTTGTTGGTTGATAGATTAATTTTAAAGCAGTATCTTGGCCACCTATATTGATGTCAATTAACCATACAGAATTTTTATTTTGACACTGACATGGAATATCTTAACGATCTACGTATAGTATTGTGTAACAAACAAGTCATAAACTCTTAAAACATGAAATTTTTATTTTGACACTAACATAAAAATTTTAGTGTATTTAATACTGTGTAACAAACAAGTTAAAAACTCGTAAAACATAAACCCTAAGTCATAAATACTAAACATTAAAATATAAACTCTAAACCATAAACACTAAATATCAAAAGAGAGAGAGTGAAAAAAAAATGAGAAAAATACTAAAAATATTTAAATGACTAAAATACCCTTAAACTTTTGTCCATATATTTATTGTGACTAAATGGGTACCTTTTGAATAATTCAGATACTTTAAGGTACCACTAGAAAACTTGAGCAATAATGGGTACCAAAACAATAATAAGGGTACTAATAAGATACATACCCCATCTATATCCCTTATGTTCATTTTCTTATAATTTCTTATAAAAGTAATATTGGTTTAATTGTATGAAATAACTCATGTTCATATATAAAGTTCCATTTTTAACCCTAATAATAATAAAAAATTATTTTTCTTACACCTTAAATGAATATATATTTTTTTACGAAGAGAGTTAAAAAAAATCAGTAGAATAATTTAGTCATTTATGCACCAACATATTATATATTTTTAGAAGTTTAGATTTAAATTCAATATATTTTAATTAAAAGTAATATTTATATAATTAAGTTAATATTTTAATTATAAAAATAGAGATGTAAAATAATAATTATTATCAATGATCATAAAAATAAAAAAATAAATAATTTATTTATACCTACAATTCAATTTATCTTAATTTTTTTTATATGGGAATCTCAATTTATATAGTGCATGTCTAAATAATTGATTAAATTATGCAAAATTAATCTAATTATTTAATTAATTTTATTTTTAATTTTTTAATAAAAAAATAATATATGTTCATTTTTTACTACGTTAAAAAATATATGTTAATTTATTTTTCAAAAAAAAAATTTCATGAGTGTTAAAAATAAAAATTAACGTGCAAAGGAGTTATGTTCTCCCATTAAAGCAGAACTTCTAATTGTTAATTCAAGTTCGCAAAGAAAAACTGTTTCACAAACAAAAAGTATGATGTTTCTAAATGAGTGGAAAGGCGCTAGGAAATCAAGAAAGAGCAAGAAACAGTAAATAAAGCAAAACTTCTAATTGTTAATTCAAGTTCGCAAAGAAAAACTGTTTCACAAACAAAAAGTATGATGTTTCCCTTTTTTTTTTTTTTTTTTTTGGCTAATAAGCACCGTCAATTGATTAAAAGAGGGCAAAATACTACAAAGTACAATCATTGGTTAATTGTGCTATTCATAGCAGGCCACTAGACCTTGTCCACCAATCACAACACAATACCTTTATAATGTAACAACCAAAACTAACAAGGACTAATCAATACTAACAACAGTAACAACTTTTGCTGAGTTGGCACAGAGGAAACTTCAGAAGACTACTTCAAGAGCTGCAGACATCTATCGTATGAATGAAGTGTCAGAAAAATGAGTGTTTTAATTTACGGTTAAATATTATTTTAAATGAGATTTATTTGATATAAGTACGAAATTTTGATTAATTTAAGTTATTTTTGTGAGGACTAGAAATTATAAATTCATATGTTTAAAATGATATCGAGATGAATAAAAAATTGTGTTTTAAAGTTCATTCTTTGAGAAAAAAAATTATAAAGTTTTTGGTTTGTTCCATATGAAAAAATATTAATATATGAAATGCTTTATATAGCATTTGTTTTCTTATAAAATGTAAGTTTGTGTATTATAAAGATTCTCTCTATGTGAGAGAGTGCAAATTCTTAATCTCAAACATCTGAAGTGAGGAAAAAAAATTTATCTTAAGAAAATTATTTTACGAACTTCGTTTTTCTTTATTTTATTTTTGTACTTACTTTATTATAATTTATATTTTTTTTTATTATGTAATTTTTTATTTAATTCATCAATTTATAAAATATTAGTTTTTATTTATCTATTATATTACTTCCTAAGTTTGCTGTGCGTAGATACCTATAAATATTGTCGTTGCAATTTTCATGAACATGAACTTCTTAGCAGGGGCGGATGTATGTTGAATTCAGGGGGGGCACGTGCCCCACCTCACTTAATAAAAACGTAATTTTACGTGTAAAATTTTATAAATTTTATGAATAATTGATCATGTTTAATACGTAGTGCCCCCTCTCAACTTTACTTTTAAGCACATATTTCAAATTAAAAATATTTTATGCTCAAAATTTATGTTTAAGTTCAATTTTTTTAATTAAAATTAAATTAAATTATAAAAAAAATTCACATTTTGATACTTTTTTGGTCAAAAAAATTTATTTTTAATTTATTTAGCTCTAATATTTAATTTATTTTTTATATTAAATTTTTCTTATAAATTTTGTTAAATAGTGCCCCTCCTCAATTGGTATCCTAAATCCGCCACTGCTTCTTAGTCTTCCATTTATCCATCTCGTGGCTGACGGATATGCGAAAATTCATAGAAGTTTATTAGCATATGTGTGTTTGATTAAATTTGCGTTTACACTAGTACATATAGATACTCTTACATTTTCCACAATTTATAAGCTTTAATTAATTTATAAAATAGTGGTAAACATTGTGATTTATATTCATATATTTAAATGGTCGTACTTCACAGGTAAAAAAGAACAAAACAATTTGTTATATAAATGGTAGGACTTATAAGTGTATTTAGAGTTAGTTTGGTATAAAGAATCTCTTTACGTGCGTGCATATAAAAGGTGTAAATTTTTAATCTCAAATATTTAATATGAGAAAAAAAAATTATCTTAAAAAAACTTTTTTCTAGACTTTGTTCTTCTTTATTTATTTTTATATTTATTTTATTATAATTTATATTTTTTTTATTCAATATACCAATTATAAAATACAATTTCTTATTTGTCTATTATATTACTTCCTACGTGAAGTTTGCTGTGCGTAGATACCTGCAGATACTGTCGTTGCAATTTTCATGAACATGCACTTTTAGTCTTCCAATTGTCCATCCCGTGGCTGATGGATATGCAAAAATTCATAGAAGTTTATCTTAAAGAAACCATTATATTGGTCTTGATCTTCTTTATTTTATTTTTGTATTTATTTTATTGTAATTTATAGTTTTTATTTATTTATTATATAATTTTTTATTCAATTTACCAATTTATAAAATACAATTTATTGTTTGTCTATTATATTACTTTTTACGTGAAGTTTGCTGTGCGTAGATACTTGTAGTAGGGATAGCAATTTGACCTGACGGTTTGAGTACTTGATCTGTTCGAGTTAGATCAAGTCGGGGCAAAATGGGTCGAGACATTATCTATTTTATTTAAAACAGTTTGGTTCAATTCGGTTGGGTACCTCGCTTATTTACTAAAAGTTTTAATTGCATAAAAAAAATTATAATTTGTTTTCCCATTTGAGGGGAAATTTTTTTTTGGATCAACGGTTCGATTTTTTTGATTCACAGATATTAACCTAACCGAACTGAACTCGTTTTGTTTGAAATAGTTTAATTCAACTTGAACTGTCGATCAAAACAGGTCGAATCAAATCAGATCTAACCCAAATCGAGACGTTACCACCTCTAACCTGTAGATACTGTCGTTGCAATTTTCATGAACGTCTTAGTCTTCCAATTGTCCATCCCGTGGCTGACGGATATGCAAAAATTCATAGAAGTTTATTAGCATATGCGTGTTTGATTAAATTTGCGTTTACACTAGTACATATAGATACTCTTACATTTCTCACAATTTATAAGCTTTAATTAATTTACAAAATAGTGGTAAACAATATGATTTATATTCATATATTCAAATGTTCGTAGTTGCAAGGTAAAAAAGAACAAAAACAAAACAGTTTGTTATAATATATATATATATATATATATATTTTTCAAATACCGTTCATATATATGTGGTATGACTTGTAAGTGTAGAGCTTGATAAAAATTTCAATTCACAATTTATAAATTTTAAAATTATGTATGTTTGATGACTTATAGTTCCAATTTCTTAAATTTTGAAATTCTACCAAAATTTTAAATTCAAAAAAGTCAATTTTAAAACTAACGTCCCGTTTTTTTGTAACATGACTCAAAAGTAATCACCAAATCATACATAATCATGCTTACTCAAAAAGTGTAATTATTATATTAAAAAAATAAGTTTAAAAATTAGATTACAGAGCTTAAAAATTTAAAAGTTAAATTATAAATTGGTTAACAAATATGTATTGTTTAATTTTCAATTTGTATTTTTTAAATTGAAATTATCAAACAACTTAACTATTCTTCTCTTTTCTATTTTCAGAACTGATTTTAAACTCAAAATTTAATTACAAAACTAAGAAGTTCTTTTTTTTTTTTTAATAATATATTTCACACTCACGCACCAATTTATATTAAATGAGATTTGAATTCAGGTTCTTTTAATGCACACTTGGAACATATATATCATTGTATTATAAGACAAGACAATTGATTAATAATTTATAAGTTAAAAATTAAAATCATTATCTTTTAAGATTATTATGTTTGTTACCAGTAACCTGAACTTGATGAAGCAAAAAATATTAAAATGAAAAGAAACTTTTTTGAAAAAATAAATTGTTATTAAGATGCTAGAATTGTTGATCGGTTGGCTTGATTGTTCTTAAGTAGATTGATTAAAGATAATATTATAATAAAGTTTATAAAGATTAAGAATATCTACACTCAATGAGTAAAGCTTACAATGAAAATTGAAAACATGATCAACTACTAGGCCTTTGATGGAAAAGCCATATGTCTTTAATTGGATGCGATTTCAAATGAAATTTTATGAACTTTTTGAAAGTTTATTTGGTGGGGATTGTGATTAGGATGCAACTTCATTTTATAAGTTAGCATGCGTGTTAGTGATATTGCATAAGAACTGTTCCTGTACGTTCGACTTTTAGATTGAAATTAAATAGCTATAGGGACACACATGTGAGAGTGAGACGATTACAGCAGATTGGTCACAAAAACAGTTCACTATATGGGCTATTAGGACTCGATAAGGGACCTTTTTTTAAAGCAAAATGGTTTCCATTAATTGCGGCGCTTTAAATTGGTTTCAAATGAATACTGACAGTTACAATATTGCAAGTCGATATATCGCAATATTGGAATTATTTATCTCTATGTATTATTATTAGTTAATGTAGAGAAAAGCATTTCATAAGTATTTTAATTTTTAATAAAGTATACAATTTATTCTTATTATTTAAATTTTAGTGAACTTTACTATTTAAACTTTCAAAATATGATATTTGATCTTTTTAAATATTTATTTGTAAGAATAATCTTGTAAAGACTTTTCGACTTCAAAATAATGATGCTCCTAACTGGTTCCTAGAGATAGAGCATTAGGCGAGATAGAGAAAAAACAGTGTTAGTTGTTTTTAGACATGCAATGTTGCATGTAACAACTAAGATTTTCAGTAATTCATGCAATTCGACCACGTAAATAAAACTTCTTTTTAATAAAAAGAAGTTTAATTTATTACCTATGATTTCAAAAATAGGGAACCAAATAAGTAATATTTTTATTTTTAAAATAATATTTAAAAACTTTAGTATAATGGCATTTACTATTTAGCAAACTTTTGCACTTACATTTTTTATATCGTGCAAAATGACAAAATTATTTAGAAAAAATAAATCACTTCTTCATTTTTAAAATAATTATGCTAGAAAAACAATATAAATAATGTGTATACAAGTTTATGTGTTCTAAGCATTTCTCTTACTACGTATACATATACAATTATGTTATTCAAAATTTTAGTATATGATAGTATTTTAAATTTTATTTCAAATTTCTTCCATTAACTACATTATTCGTGAATATATCATTTGAATACATTTATTATAGAAGTATACTTCGAACGGAATTGATTTTATAAAATATTTCTTAGTTGAAATTAGTCTTATAGAAAATCAGTTACATGTTAAAAAAAGAGCTTGTAGCATTGTGTACTTTGAAGAAAAGTATAATGCACCTACAGTGGACGTTTCGTATATAATAAGCTATAAGGTTAGAAACATCGGTTGAAGCCAGTTTAAGTTTACTCCAAGCATACAAAAACTCATTACAAAAGATAGCTGCGTAAATTAAGTAGTGTGGTACAAAATTGTTGTATGAAAGCAGCGTTTGAGCGAAAATTTCAAAGTAGGCCCGTAAATTTTATTTGAAGTTTAATTAGGTTAGAAAAAGTTTAATACGATTCTATCCAAATAATTCGGACTTAGCTCAAATATTTTTATTATTGCGTTGACTAGGAGTTCGATCCAATTTAAACATGATTAAATGATTTATATGTGGTTTAATTTTGTAGCTTAAAAATATTGTCTTTTTTATCATGTTGCTTTTTTTTATAATAATAAATATAAAAAAAAAAGTCAAGGAGTAATAAAATTAATTTTTGAAAATTATTTTAATTAAATTTATGTCGTGAGAATCACATGATTTCATTTAGAAGAACTAGAATTGTTATTTTACTTGCCCTTTCCACCATTGAAAATGGGAGATAATTTGAATAGCTAATTAGTTATTCGAAAATAGATGATAGTTTTTTTCATTAATTAATTAATTAATTAATTTCATATACTTTCTAATTTTTTAGTAGCTTATAATAAACAAAACATAATTCATATATATATACATGTATGCATGCATGTTCCTTACATAGGCAATAATTACAATTTTTTTTTAATTTGGGATTTAGATTTTAGGATATAAGATTTAGATATTAGAATTTAAAATTTATGATTTAAATTTTAGGATTTAGAATTTATGGTTTAGGTTTATAAAAATATGTATTTGTCGTCTAACAAATACATAATTCATATATTTTGATAATGTTAATTCCCACGTGTTTAATTATTTTTTTATTAATAAAATAATATTTTATTATTTTAAAATGATAAAAACATCTTATTTTTATTGAGAGTGATATAAGTGTTTCTTGTAATATCAAAGTGATTAAAGCAAATAATTCATAAAATACTTAATCTAAATATATATTTATAACTAGTTGAGAAATTATTTCTTCTGTCAAAGAAATATGATTGTATTATACTTTAAAAAAAATTCTCAATTAATAATAAAAATATTTATATTATCATTAAATATGAAATGTATTTTGAAAACTAAATAAAATTAATTTATTTTTTATTAATCCATGACAACTAACAATTAAGAGTAAAGTTGTTAACATATATTTTTTTTTTCTTCTTTCTGTTTACGTAAACGATCTGTAAGTCTATCAGTGCTAATGACCCACGTGTGTAGGTACACCTAAAATTCAATCTATTATCTTGTAAGACTTCGTTACTTATAATAGACTTTTAAATTCATTATATTTTACAAAATTACTATACAGCTTGTGGTTTATCAATGGGGTAGCTCGTGATTTATAACTATTATTCTTATCTACCTACACTTTCAATCCTTTAGAGTAAGGTGAAATAAAATTAAAGAGTTTGCTTTTGCATATTAATAGAGATGAGAAGGAAAATTATGAATTAAATTTCAAACATATTTTTTTGTTAATTTTAAATTTAGCACAGTTTTAAATTGAATTTCAATATTTAAGAAATAAAATTTTTTTTATCAGGAAAAGAAAGAAATAAAATTTGAAATTGGATTTTGAACTTACCATGTTTTAAAATTTGAAAATCAAAACTAAAAATTAAATTAAGAAAAATGATAAGAAATAAATTTACACGTATTTTTATACTAATATTTTTATATTATTCTACATATCATTATTTTCTAAAAAATATTAAGTTCTTTAATTTTTAAAAAAATTAACCCACCATATAATCTAATGAATTTGAATACAGAAATAAGTATAAATTTATTATTATTAATATTTAAAAAAAAATGATTATGAAATTGTTTTTTTTATTACTAATTTTTTTTTTAAAGAACACACTATATTTTATATCCATAATCTATTGAACGATTAAAAATTTACCCCCAGCGTTCAAATCAAAATTGATGGTGATGGTCTTAAATTTCAGCGCAACACAAATAAATAACAGCAGGCTGCTAATTTATCTTTTAAGAACAATTTTAATTGGGTAGTCCTAAAAATAATATTAAAAATATTTTTTTTATATAAATATTAAATTATAAATAAAATTTTAAATTATTATAACATTAATATTTTTTTTAATTTAAAAATAACAACTCTCTTAATTTGTTACAATTGTCATTTAATTTCATCGTTTGCCAAGCTACCATGCGCGTTTTTATGCTCAAACTACCATGTGCGTTTTTATGCTCATAAACAGGTATAATATGATGAGAACTGAGATCTAGCGTGATAGGATCGCTGTTCGAGGCACATAGCACTGCGTAAAACAATGGATTTTCATTGAAGGCGTTATGGATAATCTTCAGTCATCTTTTCTTTTTCATTACAATTTAATTTTATATTATTTAGTAATTCAATTAATTTTATTGTATAATTTTTAAAATATTTTTTTAATATGATAAAAAAATATATATGTATACTACTTAATACACAAAAAAGTTAAATATAAAGTTATATATATAAAGAAAAGTTTATGTTATATTATGTTTTTATTCGAATTAACAATTACATTTTTAGTATGGAAAACTATGTTATCATAAATTTGTAAGTATTAGTAATGTAAAATAATATAATTGTTAAATATAATAGAATCTTTATAATTATATATAATCAAAAGTTTGTTATATTAATTATGTTTGTGATATATAAAAATATTGTGTAAAGAAATTTTTTAATTTTTTTATGTCAATATTATACCCCAATATACTTAAGTGTAAAAATTTAAGATTCTTTTAATATATACTATATATAAAAATTTGAATTATGTTTAATATTTTTTTTTTATAAAATTATGTACATATTTTAAATTATTGATAGTAATTATCTTTTTGATCTATTGATTTATTATCACATTTAATGAAGACTCTAAATATATGATGATTATCATATCTAATAAGAACTATAAATTATATGATAATTATCACATTTAATAAAGATTTTAATCATATGATTATTATTATATTTATAGGGATTCTAAATATTATTTTATTTTTATAATTAATTTAAAAATATAATAAAATAAATTTTATATTTATTTTAAATATGTTATATAAATTAATTAAAAAAATTAAAATAAGTAAAAAAGTATGTATTCTTAATTAATAAATTCAAGTTAATGATAAATGTAACTGTCACCTAATTATGCTCTTTTCAATATAAAAATTGTAAATGTAACTAATTGATGGCGATTCCCTAAATTTATATTTGCTAGCAATGAAGTTAATAATTTAACATATTTACTTGTTAATTAAAAATAAAAATCATTAAATTATCCTTAATTTAATTATAAAACATATGTAATTTATAAATATTATTTTACATTTTGCTAATGAGTTGTGCCTAATGACAAAAAACCTTTTCAGACATAAAAAGTTGGAATTTGTGTCTTAATCATAGGTACATAAATAGTTTAATTTTTTTTTTAAAAAAAGGAAAAATTACAAAATAAAAATCATAAAACTTGTCATGCCAAACAACATTATAATAGTTTTCAATATTAAAGAGTCTAAATAACTATAATTTAATTTAAATTATATTTAATTAAATAATATTTAATGTGAAATAATATGTTAATTTTTTTTAAATAGTAAAAATATATAAAATATTTTATTTTTATGATTATAAATTTTAATAATATTATTTTTGTTATTTTTTAAAAGAAACCATGTGTTACAATCTTTTATTAGTAAAGAAATTTAAGCTGTATTAATATTAACTACATAAAAGTTGATTAATTGTTAAGTTTAACTATAGTTATATAGATAATTTATGGGAATAACGGCGTGGATCGGCTATTTGGCTCTCCTCCGAGAACCACCGTAAGTAAAGGTGGTAATGTTTGACACAATTTAATAATATAATTTAAATATAAAAAATTTAATAAAAATTGATAAATAATTTTTTCATATTCATAAAATTTTTATTATTTCTTTTTATTATAAATAGACAATACGAATAAAAGTTGAGTAAATTTTTTTATTTGTGAACTAATACGAAATGAACACGGTACTGACACATATAACAAAAAACGAACACGATACAAACACGACTAACATGACACGATTACCACCCTTAACTACAAGTCTACAATTTCATCTTTAGCTTTGATTCTTCGATTTTTTTTTTTTTTTATAAATTTAATACTATATTTTTTTCCTTCATATTTTGCGATTTATCTAGTTATTTCTTTTACATTTTATTTTTATGACTTTTTTTCTAAAAAATTATTTTAATTTTTACAATTATTTTTATAACATTTCATGACTAAAGAAAAATAAGTATTCAATTTTTTATGTTCTGAACGCATGTTAATCACAAATTATGTAGAATATTGTTTGTATAATTTTTGCATATAATATATACTATAACATGGTTAGTATGAACTTTTCTCTTGATTAAATGATAATGTAAACACTTGTTTGTTTGAAATGGAAAAATGAGTATATGCTAAATTATAAAATGAATGGTATTTAAATAATTTTGAATAAATGATCAAATTGAACAAATAAAAGAAGGGGTAAAACAAACGTCACTCTCTCTCCTTTAAAATACTTTTGCCTTTTCTCTAGGTTTTACAAGCTTTTTAATTTTGTGGCTGACGATATGGGAACGGTCATGTCGTTTGGTCATCTATGTTATTCGATTTGCTTTTTATTGTCATTTCAACCGTGGTGGTTAGCCTAGCTAGTTTCGTCTTCTCTTTCTAGTTGTTCAGTCAACTTTTCTTTCACCACTGTCCTGTTCTAGTTCAGCTTGTTATTAGTGGTGGCAAGCACTATGTAGGTGGTGCAGTGCCGATGCGATTGCTAATTTTTGTTGGTTTTTTTCTTTTCAGTAAACCGATTTGTGTGGGATTTATTTGTTGTGATATCTAAAAGTTGTCCTACAGTTTTGATCTTGGTCGGAGCTCGTAGATTTTTGTTATTTAATTCTGTTGTGAGTTGTGTTTTGTAGTGGGTTTTTTTTTTTAATTTACTTGCTGAGGCTTAAGTATTTGTGAAAATATCTTAAAGAGCTATGAAGTGTTTTGTGCAATATTTTTTTAAAGACTGCTAGAGGATGTTTGAGTGTTAATTTTAGTTAAATTTTTGGATCTTTTAGTTAAATTTTTGCTAATGTTGGAAGATAGTCGGCTGCACGAGCGATCGTTAAAAGCTCTTTGTACCTCACCTATTAATGATTTAGGTCACACTTTTTCTTCTTGAAGTGTAACTATATTTTTGAGGTACTTTTTAAATATTTTGATATGTACCTTAAAATTAAACTTATTCTTTGATGTAATCTTTAAAATTTGATAATTAATGAAAAAAATTCTCTTTTTTTTTTTTAAAAAAAATAATAATAATAAAAGGAGGAAAGTTATAGTTATTGAATATAAAAAATGTTTATTATTTAAACATATGTATTGTATATAGAGCTATCAAACATGTGGGTAATGTCAAGTTTGGGTCGATCCATTTATTATCCAACCTATGTAAGCTTAACTCTGACCTAACCCATTTATTAAACAGGTCAAAAAGTGTAACCTTAACTCAATCTATTTAATAAATAGGTTGATCCATTTAACCTGTGTAAATGTATTAAATAATATATATTATTTTATACTTAATAATATAAAAATATCATAGATATTATATCAAGTATCAATATATATTTATGTAACCTATTAACATAATAAATTCTAATTAGACTCCAAAAATTAAATTAATTTAGGTATTATTTTAACAAAAAATGTAAAAATATTAAATAATATAAAATAAAAATAATATCAATAATCATAAATATTATGATACATCAAAGCCATTATGTTAAAGTCTCAAGTAATAAAAAAGTCTAATAAAAATATATATCATAAATTTTTTGTAAGTAAAAATTTGTTTTAAGTCTAAAATAAATAATCAATAATAAAAACATACAAAATTAAACTAAATAACATATTATTATAAATTGATAAAAATAAGAAAATAAAATATGAAATGAATTTAAACATTATTTCAATAATATTTCAAAGTATTAACCTAAAAAATAATTAAATAAGAAATAATTACCTACATATCGTAATAATTTTAGTTATTTTCTTGTATTACTTATACAGATTACGGGTCACCCGATTAACCCATTAAGACCTGATTTTTAAATAAATTAAACGGATTGACTTATTTACAATCTAACTCATATAAGCTCAATTTGGATCTGATTATTTTATAAATGAGTCGTGTCGAATTCACAAATCGTGTCAAAAATGTCGAGTCTAATCGTATAGAACTCAAAAGTCAAGTCCTTAAGTTATATTCAAGTTGAAACCATGTCTTGCTTAAATTGAAAAAAGAATATATACATTACTAATCACCATGCTGTACACTCATAAGTAAGAGATCTAGAGAACGAAAAGTCGGGGGGAATTTAAGTAAAAGCTGAATATTTTGCAAAACTTGAAAAATATGAAATTTATGTGAAAAATATGAGGTTGGAGATAGAGTATCAATTATGATTTATAAATGAGTGAGTATAGTTTATTAATTAGTTGGCCCATTAGTTAATTATTTGAACATTAATATTTCATCCACTTGCTTTAACAAGTACATTAATAAATTCCTCTGAAAAATATGGCGTCATAAGTATGTTAGTTTATTTTTTATAGTAATGACACTAGTAACGTTGGAAAATTATTGGCGACAGAAGTTTCATGATAGATCGTGTACAGAAAAAAAAAATGAATCTTAGAACAATAAAATGATACATAGTAGTAGTGATAGCAGAAAAAAATTGATTTACCATTTTTGATTTCATTATTGGTATGGCAATCGAACCACCAAACTCATGATATTGCTGATAACTTTACACCACCTTCAATATTGTTTCCGTCGAATATGGCTTTCAAAACTTAATGCAAATCAAATCACAGATTGAACTTCTTATATTATATTTTTCAAACTTAATAAACTTTAATTTACCACCTCTAAAAGTAATATCCTTAAATGTAACAAGGAATGTGCTACTGAACTTGTTTGAAAGGGTCAATAGAAGTTTTGAATAATAATCCGAAAAAAAAAAAATGAAAATATAAGAATTAATTATTCCTACTCAATTATATCCTAAAAATAATATTCGAACATGATTCTCCGATGCAAGAATCATAAACCAATTAGCTGTCAGACATTAGTTCATCGGTTTATATATACACATTATCGTCCTCACAATAAATTAAGTTGATTATGAATCTCTAGTTAATATATGTTAAAAGCCTAGTAAACAAATATTTACTAAACTCTGGCTCTGGCTCTGGCTCTGGCTCTGGCTCTATTAAATACATAAATAAATAAATAAAAACAGAATGGCAAAACACGCCAGAGGGGCAGAGACAACCGCCTTTAGTTTACCAAATTTAGTTATAATAAAATTTAAATATAGAAAGCAAGAGATGCTTATGTAGTCGAAATGTGTTAAGTTAATAAATAAATTAAAAGATTAATATAATTATTTAAAAAATTTTTACTAATATTTAATATTTAATAGAGAAAAAAATTAATAAAAATGGTGAGTATTACGAAACAATGAATAACATCGGGTCACAGTGGTCTTTTTATCGTCATTAATGACGTTCCTAAGAAGAGGGGTTTTAAAGTCAACTGTATCTTCTCTCAGCACATGTCATGTAACCTCAGCTTTATTTTAATATAATAGGCCTGTCCACATTCTATCATCATCAACCAGTTGCAGAGACAACTATATATTATGCACAAAGGCCTTCACATTTACTCGTTCCCAACTCTCTAGTTTAAAGTCAGGCAACCTCTTTGTATTTGAAAACAAGCCAAAAGAAAATAAAACAGTACAATACACTACACGACAAGGCTGAAAATCTTACTATTGTTTGGTTTCCCAGAAAACGCCTGAAAATGGGACAAGAAGGTAATCTTTCTATTTCAAGGAAGAAGAAAACTGGTGGGTCTTTCGGCTCCATTTTCATGCATGCAGATAAGGTTGATTTATGTTTGATGACCCTCGGGTTACTTGGCTCTATCGGCGATGGTTTTGCAACGCCGTTGGTGTTGTTAATCAGTAGCAAACTGATGAACAGTGTAGGTCAAACATCAACTTCTGTACAAGATAATTTCCTACATAACATCAATAAGGTAACTCTTTCAATCTCTAGCTCTCTTCTCGTTCAATAGATAGTTTAAAACTAGAAGTTCCAATGCGAAACGGTAATCGACTAATGGTTTGTTTGGTGTTTGACAGAACGCAGTTGCCCTGTTGTACTTGGCATGTGGGTCATTTGCCGCTTGTTTCCTAGGTGGGTCTCATACTAGTTTTTGTTTGTTCGGCGACTTGTTCATAATTTTAGTAGATAACTAAATTTCTTTCTTTCCTTTTTAATTTTTTTTTTTGTTTTTAATTAATTTTCAGAAGGATATTGTTGGACAAGAACAGGGGAAAGACAAGCAACAAGAATGAGAGCAAGATACTTGAAAGCAGTGCTAAGGCAAGAAGTGGGTTACTTTGATTTGCATGTGACAAGCACTTCTGAAGTAATAACAAGCGTCTCTAGTGACAGCCTTGTGATTCAAGATGTTCTTAGTGAAAAGGTGTTTTGGCTTTAAATTAAATTCCTTTTTCCCTTTTTCTTTTAAACAACATATATTGATAGATATAAAATCATGTTGTACTTCTACTAGCAGCTTAAGATTTTGGAGAGTTGTTATCCCAACAACTTATAATATATATATATAGTTAACAATACTAATTTACGGCAATTTAATGCAATTTATAGCCAATTTGTCTATTTGACTGTTTCTACTCATGCCACCAGCTCCCAAACTTTCTGATGAATGCGTCAATGTTCATTGGAAGTTATATTGCAGCGTTCATAATGATGTGGAGACTAGCAATTGTGGGATTTCCATTTGTTGTGCTTTTAGTGATTCCTGGATTAATGTATGGAAGAACTTTAATGGGATTGGCTAGGAAGATGAGGGAAGAATATAATACAGCTGGAACCATAGCAGAGCAATCAATATCTTCAATCAGAACCGTCTATGCTTTTGTTGGAGAGAAAAAAACCATAACAGAGTTCTCTGCAGCTCTACAAGGGTCAGTGAAGTTAGGGCTTAGACAGGGCTTGGCAAAAGGCTTGGCAATTGGAAGCAATGGTATTGTATTTGCTCTTTGGTCTTTCATGTGTTATTATGGAAGCAGAATGGTTATGTACCATGGATCTCAAGGTGGAACTGTTTTTGCTGTTGGTGCCGCCATAGCTGTTGGTGGATTGTAAGAATTTTTCTTATTCAATTTTTTATCTTTTTACTTAATTCAGCAAACAAATAGATAATCTGAATTGGGTTGACTTAAATTCTCTCTCTCTCTTTGTTTTTTTTTTTTTTTTGTAATACTGGTTATGAACAGAGCATTAGGTGCTGGTTTATCCAACTTAAAGTACTTCTCTGAAGCATCTTCAGCTGGAGAACGTATAATGGAGGTGATAAAAAGAGTGCCAAAGATTGATTCAGATAATATGGAAGGTGCAATTTTGGAGAATGTTTTAGGAGAAGTTGAATTTAAGCATCTAGAATTTGCATACCCATCAAGACCAGAAAGTATAATTTTTAAAGATTTTTGCTTAAAGATTCCAGCGGGAAAGACAGTGGCTTTAGTAGGAGGGAGTGGTTCTGGAAAATCAACGGTAATATCTCTGTTACAGAGATTTTATGACCCAATTGGGGGAGAGATACATCTAGATGGAATAGCCATAGATAAGATGCAACTCAAGTGGCTAAGGTCACAGATGGGTTTGGTAAGCCAAGAGCCTGCTCTGTTTGCCACAACCATTAAGGAAAATATACTTTTTGGCAAAGAAGATGCCGAGCTTGAAGAGATTGTTGAGGCTGCCAAAGCTTCTAATGCACATAATTTCATCTCTCAGTTGCCTCAGGCATATGAAACTCAGGTTAGTTTTGCTTGTCGCTTAGCGCTTGTATATATATATAAATTTTTTTCCCCATCTCTTCTCTATTTTCTATATATACACTACTTGTGTTTTCCGTAACTAGCTCTTAAAATAATATTTCTTTGGAATACATTTTTGTAACACGTTTACTTATAAATTAATCAATTTTTAAGAATCTTACTTCTATAAGAAAATATTTCTATGAAAAAGAAAATAGACCGTTAAAATTTACCTTTTTCATTATATATAATCAATTTATTTAATTAATTTTATTTTTAACCTATTAAAAAACATACATTTTTTTTACAATTTGAAAAAAAGCATGTGCAGCTATGCAAAAAACATACATTATGTTTTTTTTTCTTACAAAAAATTTTTTTTTTTTTATATTGTAAAAAAAAATACGTACCGATTAGTAAAGTTAAAAATGAAACTTCACACATGAATGAGAGTTATTTCATTGTATCAAAAGACTATTATTTGTTTTAAATTGAAATAAATTTAAATTCACATTGTATTTTATTCATTAACTAAATTTTTTGAGTATTAATTACTTACCAATAATTATTTGACACATTAATAACTTAAATATAAACTTAATTCAAGTAAATAGAATATTTAATAGTTTATTAAACAATATATCTATATATTATATAAGAGAAAGCAAAATAAAAATACATTTTTAGATTATATATTATTGAGTATGGTTAAAATTAGGAGTAAAAATTTCTAACACAATTTGATAATACGATATGGATACTACATAACACAAATAAAAATTTTAGTAAGAATTGATGGAATATTTTTTTATATTTTAAAAAATATTATTATCTTTTATTATTATAAATAATTAATACAAAAAAAATCTTATATAAATAACACAAAATAAATATAACTCAACTAATCCACAGTTGCCACCCTAGTTAAAACTTATAACTCAAAATAGAAAACTAAAAGTCTTACCTACCAACGTGAAGAAAAATAATAATTCGAAAGTATTATGTGGCTGATAATGAGTTGTAATGACTTCTGTGATATAAGTTAAAAAAAATAGATCTTGTATACAGGGATGGAAAATAGTGATTGTCGTGTTCTATTAACCTCATTTATTAATTAAACGTGTTAAAATTTGATTTATCATAGTTAATTTGTGTTGGTTATAACAATATATAGTAAACAATTTTTTTTTGAAAGTAGACATCAAGTTTAAGTATAAGAAGCATGTGATAAGATTTGTTTGTTAATGAAAAGTTTACTTAACAAAAAAACTACATTAATAAAACTAGATCATATGGTGTTGGATTCTTATAATGGTATTGTGTCATCAATTATCATATCTAAATAAAATTACTGTTATATTAAGCTTTAAATTAAAAAATTTCTCTTTTAAGTGGAATAATTTGGTAATTGATATACAAACTTGATCAAATGGTATTCATTTATCACCGTTTTAATAGAATATTAAAATATAATATAATTTTAATTTAACATTTTTTAATTTTATAGATGGTTTATTTTTAAAATTTTAAAAAATATATGTGCACTATATTTTTAAATATATGTTAAATATATATTTTTTTAAGTTAAAAAAATATGTGAATTATAGTTAAAAATAGGACTTTATTACGTTATCCACTTATTTTATATAATATTTAATTTAAGATATATTTTTAAAAGGGTATGATTGTATTTTTGTCTGTAATACTTGAATAAGGTGATATAATTGGTTGAACTTTAGCCAGTTTTATAATAAAGTAAAGATAGAGTAAGGCATTTATTGCACAGAAAGTACAAATGTGGTCCTCGTAGATTCTGTGTTATTATCAATCCAAATAATGATGGGGTTTAATATCGATCAAAATAATAATAATAATAATGATGATGGTGTTTAATCGGGGACCCCCACTTATATGACATATAATAGTGCACGTTTCAACTTTTCAAATCTGCTGTAGCTTTCACTTTTTCGTTCAATTCGGTTTACTCCCATGCGCACCACTACGCGCCCTGCAGTCAAAAGCCCCATCGAGTAGCGACTACATCGCTGCAACAGTACGACAGTTCGTATAATTAATCTCGTGTTTGATTTTACCTTTTGAGATTTTTTTCCCTAGCTAATACATTCCTGTTAGCATAATTTAATTTTAAAAAAAATAATAATATCCCTTCCTGTTAGCACAAACATAATTTTCAAAACAAAATAATTACTAAAATACTAATAAATTTAATTCTTAACTTTATATATAAATTAGGTAGGAGAGAGAGGAGTTCAGATGTCAGGAGGACAAAAGCAAAGAATAGCTATAGCAAGAGCAATTATAAAGAAACCCAAAATACTCCTATTAGACGAAGCCACAAGCGCATTAGACTCTGAATCAGAAAGATTGGTTCAAGAAGCCCTTGACAAAGCAGCAGTGGGACGAACCACCATAGTTATTGCCCATCGCCTCTCCACGATAAGAAATGCCGATGAAATTGCCGTTGTTCAAAACGGTGAGGTCATGGAGACCGGCTCACATGATGAGTTAATCCATCTCGAAAACGGCCTATATGCTTCACTAGTTCGTTTACAGCAAACAGAGAAGCAAAAAAGCTCAGAAGAAGTACTAAACCAGACAACTTCTTCTATATCATCAAGCTTGGACTTAAACAACACTAGCAGTAGAAGGCTTTCAATGGTGAGTCGGTCGAGTTCTGCCAACTCATTTGCACCGAGTCGAGCTTCACTTACTGGGGATCATGAAGATATAGAAGATAAAAAACAGTTGGTTCCTTCTTTCAGAAGATTATTGGCTTTGAATTCTCCCGAGTGGAAACAAGCAAGTCTCGGATGTTTGAGTGCGACGCTTTTTGGAGCGGTTCAACCAGTTTATGCATTTGCAATGGGCTCAATGATATCAGTGTATTTCTTGACTGATCACGATGAGATAAAGAAGAAGACTCAGATTTACGCTTTGTGTTTTCTTGGATTGGCTATTTTCTCCTTATTGATTAATATTAGCCAACATTATAACTTTGCATATATGGGGGAATACTTGACCAAAAGGATTAGGGAGTTGATGCTTTCAAAGATGCTTACCTTTGAAATTGGCTGGTTCGATCAGGATGAGAATTCTAGTGGTGCCATTTGCTCTAGACTTGCCAAAGACGCCAATGTGGTACGTTTTTATTTTTTTTAAAAGTTTGATCATCATTATTTTACTTTAAAAAAAATTCATATAGGCCCTACAAAAGAAAACAAGACAGTGACTTAAAAATATAATAAAATAAGTTCATTAAAAAAAAAAAAAACAAGTAATAGATTTTGATATAACACACTGAATGTACCTCTTGTGGGCAGGATGGGGCACTGATACTCTCTTAAGAATAATATTTAAGTATAATATTAATAAAATTATATAGATAAAATATATTTATGCTTTTTTTATCTTTATTTTTAAGCTTTTATTATTCAAAAATACTCTACAAAATTAATAATTTAAATATATTATATTTAAATAAGATATATATAATATTTTTTAAGTAGTATTATTTTTTTGCTTTTTATATGGTGCCCATCTAACATAGAACTTAAATAACATTGGCCCACAAAAAAATGACGTTGTCCAAATTTATCACATTTTATTTTGAATAGGTGAGATCCTTAGTGGGAGATAGAATGGCTCTTCTTGTGCAAACAATTTCAGCAGTAATGGTAGCTTGCACAATGGGCTTGGTCATTGCATGGAGGCTTTCTCTTGTTATGATAGCTATACAACCCCTCGTTATTATCTGCTTCTACACAAGACGTGTACTCCTCAAAAGCATGTCTGGAAAAGCTATTAAAGCCCAAGAAGAAAGTAGTAAGCTTGCTGCTGAAGCAGTTTCCAATCTTCGAACTGTCACTGCCTTCTCTTCCCAAGATCGAATTCTCAAAATGCTCGAAGAAGTTCAACAAGGTCCACGAAGAGAAAGTATAAGACAATCTTGGTATGCAGGTATTGGGCTTGGTTGTTCCCAGTGTCTAACTTCTGTCACTTGGGCTTTTGACTTTTGGTACGGTGGCAAGTTGATCTCCCAAGGCTACATTAGTGCAAAGGCACTTTTTGAGACTTTCATGATTTTGGTTAGCACTGGGCGTGTTATTGCAGATGCTGGAAGCATGACTTCAGACCTTGCAAAGGGCTCAGAGGCCGTTGGCTCAGTGTTTGCTGTATTGGACCGATACACAAAAATTGAACCCGAAGACTCAGATGGTTACCAACCGGAAAAGATAACAGGTCATGTGGAGCTCCGAGATGTCTATTTCTCTTACCCATCAAGGCCCAATGTGATGATCTTTCAAGGCTTCTCCATCAAAATTGAAGCAGGAAAATCTACAGCTTTGGTGGGACAAAGTGGTTCTGGTAAATCAACAATTATAGGATTAATTGAAAGATTCTACGACCCACTTAAAGGTGTAGTAAAAATTGATGGTAGAGACATAAAATGTTACCACTTAAGATTCCTAAGGAAACACATTGCTTTAGTCAGCCAAGAGCCAACATTATTTGCGGGTACTATTAGAGAGAACATTACCTATGGTGCATCTGAAAAAATCAGTGAAGTTGAAATAATTGACGCAGCAAAAGCAGCAAATGCTCATGATTTTATTGCTGGATTAAAAGAAGGATACGAGACTTGGTGTGGGGATAGAGGAGTACAACTTTCTGGAGGTCAGAAGCAACGTATTGCAATTGCTCGAGCCATATTAAAGAATCCAACCATATTGCTCTTGGATGAGGCAACTAGTGCGCTTGATAGTCAGTCAGAAAAAATTGTGCAAGACGCATTAGAGAGAGTGATGGTGGGGAGGACTAGTGTGGTTGTGGCACACAGATTGAGTACAATACAAAACTGTGAGATGATAGCAGTTTTGGATAAAGGAGTCGTGGTGGAAAAAGGATCTCATTCTTCTCTTTTGGCTAAGGGAACTAAAGGAGCTTACTACTCTCTAGTTAACTTACAAACAAGGTCATCTAGCACAACTCGCCCAGCTAATTAAGTTTACCAGACTTTCCCCTTTTTATTTATTTACTTATGGCATCTAAACTGATGTGCTAAAAAGCCTTAGATGCCAATCAAATTTCTTCTCTCTATATATTTTTTTTCGCTTTTCTTTTGTTATTTACTTGTGGCATCTAAATTGATAGGGTGATTAAAGGCCTATAACAATTAGTTGTTAATCAATTTTCTGTCCTCTTTCCCCCAAGTATTTTCCTAGTTATAGGAAAAATGTGACGTTATGATGAACAGCGCATGGTTCAATAAATTAATTAGATGCAACATTTTTACAGAATGATCGTTAGCAGAGAAAAAAAAATGGCAATTCATAACAAGTAAAATCTAATAATGCACAACCTATTTTTTGTTTTCATTTTGATGGAATTCATGCAGGATTATGGTTGATTTATAAAATGAAAAATAAAAATAAAAAATAAATAAATAATATAATATATATATATATATATATATATATATATATATATATATATATATATATATATAATAATTTAGTTAAAAGAAAAACTAACTACCAATTATGTTTAAAAGAAAAACTAACTAAAAAATAAATATAAAATTGAAGAATAAATTTATTAACTTTCGATACGTAAATAATACGGTTATTTAATTGGCATTACTTTTAATTTTTAGTAAAAAAAATATGTTCATTTTTTTACACTGTTAAAAACATATGTTATTTACATTATAAAAAAATGAACATAGTTTAAAATAAAACTTCATTTTTGAAGGGATATTATATTATGCAATTAAAACATTATAATTTTAAAATTGGATAACATTTGGGGAAAAAAGAGGAATTAATAGTTGAAGTAGTCATGTAACTTTGTTAAAGGTTCGATTAATCTTGTAATTTTTTAGTTAAGTAGAATAAGGACATTAATTTTTTCTAAAAATACAGTTTAGTACTATAATTTTTTAGTTAAACAGAATAATGATACTAACTTCATAAAATTTCAAATAAATAAAACAAAAGTCACTTTTAAATCATTATTTTGGGATTTTTTTTGAAACTTTTGCCTTTTTTTGGAATTTTTATAAAGTTTTTATTTTTATTCTACTTAACCAAAAAATTAAAAGACTAATATTTATCTTTTAAAAAAATAATTTTATTATTTTACCTAATAAAAAAATTATAGAATTAAATTGTATTTTGAGTAAAATTAAAAGACCATTTCAATACTATACTTAAAAAAAAAAAAAAAAAAGTGATCTTAAGAAAAGGAATGGAAGAAAGGACTATTACATGTAAGCCAAATATTCCAATTTATATATTTAAAAATACCCAATTTATTCCATTGTGTCAAGTATGAAAATAGTTTTGTTGTGGAATTTCCATTTCGTATTAGTACTCAATTTATTCCATTTCGTATTATTAGTAGTCAGACAAAATAAAGTGGTTACGTGTTAAGGTATTCAAACATTTCCATTTCATTTTGTTGTGGAATTTCCATTTCGTATTAGTACTCGAACAAAATAAAGTGGCTATGTGTTGTGGTAGAAATTCTTACAAGATGGTAAAAAATTAAAGTAATATTATATATATTAAATTATAATATACATCAAATAATATATTAGTTATTTATTTAATATAAAGTTGAGATATAAAATATAGAATTGATTGTAAGACCTCTTATTAATAAAAAATCAATTAAATTATGATATGTATTAAGTTGTAATAAAAAGAATTATTTAAAATAATAATAATAAATAACCATACGTAGAAAGCAAGATGTCCATTACAATTTTTTTTTTTTATCTCTTAATGTCCATTACATTTATGTGTTGGTGAATCAAATCTCTGTTGAATTTGATATTTTCATTAGAAAGGCTTATTACGTTTTGCAATAATGCTAAGAATACTTGTCTTAAGTGAAAAGTTTTAAATGTTAATTGATTGCCTGGTTTTCCAATAAATTGACTCATAATAATGCCTAAAATTTCTCCCGATTCAACCCCTCATCATGTATATTGTTTCATTATAGAATAATTACATTATATTATTTTTACTTTTGATACTAAAAAAACTCCTTTTTTTTTTCTTAATCTTAACTTATTTAATACAAAAAAAAAAAATTCCTTATGGTTATTTGAAATTTTTATCAACATAATTTCTAGGATCAAATGATAATAGTGTTTAAACCGTTACTTTTATTGCTAATTATCTTGTGGTAAGATATATGTTGAGGATATGATTCAAATTTTATTTATTGTAAATGTGTGTGATAGTGTGAGTGTATTATATAAATATATCAACGGCACTTTTCCTCAACCGGGCTTTTGGCGTATTTTGATTAGGTCAATTTTATTTACATCCATCAAAACCTCCAACTACATACCTTTAAGATATATTTTTCGATAATTTTACACACAAGGGTATGTATTTGTAGGTTTTGGCGGATGTATTTAAAATTAGCCGCTTTTGCTTAAACCACGAGTTTATAACGATCCAAAGTCAACTGGTCAAGTTGTTAAATCAATCCGGCATTACAACGGTCTTCTGGCTTTTGGGCCAAGCCCAAAATAAGGTGGTAACTTCGTAAAGAAAAAGAAAAGCTATTCCCACATTTCTACGAAGCATAGGCTTTTCCCTTCAACATGAATCAAAATTTTCTTTCCGGCCTTCCACTTCAACCGTTTTCCTAAGAAAACTCTCCTATTTATTAACTTACGTAGTGAGGCTTAAAGATTGAAAGTTTGAAACTATTTTCTCCTTTCTCGTTCCCTTCTGGATTGTTTTCATGTAAGTTTAATTATATAACATAATTATTTTTTATAACATAAATAAACATATTTTTTTTTAATATTAAAATAAATAAATAAATAATATATATATATATATATATATATATATATATATATATATTTACTAAAAACATTATCAATTAAATAATTTAATTATTTATATACTAAAAAGTTTTTTAATCTTGCTTGTTATTTGGTCACTTTATTTTTATTTGTTCCTCCAGACTGCTTCATTAAAAAAGAAGAAGTTGTATTTAACTTGAAAATTAAAAACGTGCATCAGACATTAAATTGACAGCGTTAATATTGAAGGACACCTTTTTTTTTTCCCCTTTTCTTTTTCATTTGATGCATCAATTAAAATCGAAGAACCACGCCACAAATTCCAGTTTTGGTTAATTTCCTCCGCATTTACATGCAACAATGTTTTATTTGGTTACACACACAACGAATCATCACACACGTGTAATCCAATTATACAACAACTATTGTGTCACGATGAATTATTCATGAACAATGGTCTAAACCACTAGTATATTATAGAAAAAAAAAAATGTCGTAAATGCAATTTTTTTATTTTTTAAAAAAGATAACATTTAATTTTTTAGGTTATAAAAAATATCTTTAAATTTTTTTATTTTTAAAAAATGTATTTTTAAGTCACTCAACTTGTAAAAAATGTGTCAAGTAAGGACAAAATTAATTTTTTTATCTAATTTTCCTTTAAATTTAACATAATAACAAATGTATCACATAAATATTTATATTTTTCGATATATATATATGTGTGTGTGTGTGTGTGAAAAAATTAAAATTTAATTAAAAAATTATTTAATTTTTTTAATTTAAAAAAAACTAAAATAAAATTTTCAATGTAATTTAAATATAATTTTCAATAAAATTTAAATAAAATTTTTATTGTCTAATATTTAAAGTCACAACTTAGATAATGAAATTTCATTTAAGTTTGATCGAATTTAATAAAATTTAAATAGAATTTTCATTATTTAATATATAAAATCATAAATTAGAAAATAAAAATTTTATTTAAGTTTAATGGAAATTTTCAATAAAATTTAAATAAAATTTTTATTGTCTAATATTTAAAGTCACAATTAGATAATGACATTTCATTTAAGTTTGATCGAATTTAATAAAATTTAAATAGAATTTTCATTATTTAATATATAAAATCATAAATTAGAAAATAAAAATTTTATTTAAGTTTAATGGAAAGAAATTGTAAAAATTTAGAGTAATTTTTTAATCAAAAATTATTTAATTTGATAAATATCTATTAAAAAATATAAACATGCATGTGATATATGTACTATTTTGTTAGATTTAACGAAAAATTAGATGCAAATTAATTTTGCCCTTGTCTGATACCTTTTTTACAAGTAAAGGGACTTCAAAACACATTTTTTATAAGCAAATAGACTTAAAGACATATTTTATAAGTTAAAGAACTAAATAACACGTATTGTATAAATAAATTGACTATTTTAACTCTTCACCGTATATTATAAACATAGAATAAAAAAATGAAGAGTTAAAATTGGCTCCACTTTTTCTATCTTTATCCCTTAAATTTTGTTATAAATTCTCATTAATCAGACCATTACATTAATATTAATTCTAGTGCAGAACCAATAAATAATGTTTCCTGATTACAGGG
This sequence comes from Elaeagnus macrophylla, assembly GCA_029378325.1. Lineage (NCBI taxonomy): Eukaryota > Viridiplantae > Streptophyta > Magnoliopsida > Rosales > Elaeagnaceae > Elaeagnus > Elaeagnus macrophylla. Next base: position 23,396,109 of record CM055646.1, on the reverse strand, counting down.
ATACTATTATTTCTTTTATAACTGATGTGGTAGATATAATAAGTTTTTCTTTTTATATAGGCTAATGAGATATAAGTTAAATACAATTTTTTTTTTTTTTTGAATAATCACAACAGTCCAAGTAATATCCTGTTCATCTATCTACTCCTTTAGCCAAAAGAGGAAAAAAGAAAAAGAAGAAAAAAACTATCTTCTAGAGGGTGCCAATTTTTCCAATTATCCGGAAAACGTTTTTCCCTGGTTGAGCAACTCCCCGGCATTGACCTGTCCAAGATGAACCTATGTTCCACATGATCAACATTTAATTGCCAAGTTTCATCAAAGATTGCCTGAGTTATGCATGTATATCCATTTGTGCGGTCCATGTTTTTCGGTATAGAGAAATTTTGTTAAGAAGAGACATTATACAAATTATAAGTAATATTTTACTAGCAATAATAGCTCAATAATATTTAAAAAAAATTGTAAGGCATGTAAATATAATATGTAAGTTTGATCAAGTTGTATGATTTGTATAATATTATTTAAAAAAATTAAAAAATTTAACAATATAAAATAAAAGATTAAATTTATATTTTTGTTAAAGAATAATAGAAAAAATATTTAGCGATAGAATTTACTAAAAATATATATAAACCAAAAAAATATAAAATAGTAATTATATTATACTAGAGAATAATATAAAAGTCAAATTAAAATTTTCATAATTTAATTTAATATTAAAGAAGCTATTAAATTGAATAAAAAATTGAATATAAGAAATAAAGAATAAACTAAAAAATGATTATTTTTTTTTGAAATATCAAAAGTAATTATATTGTTTAAAAATGTTGTTTTAACCTTAGTCTTTATCAAATTATAGTTAATGAAAATAATTTCAATTATGCATTTTTGTACCCTGTATTTATAGATAGTAATTCTTGTTCTTTTAAATGTTAAAGAATTTAAAAATAAACTAAAAAATAATATTTTTTTAATAAGAACAAAAATGAAAAGAACATTTAGCAATTGTATTAGTTATTATACATAAAAGTATGTAACATAAAATTATATTTTGTATAAACGTTCTTAATATTATAAACGAAAGACACATTTTTAAATTTTGAGATGGAACATATTCAAATTTTATGTTAAAAAAATGCTAAAAATATATAAGTATTATAAATGAATGTCGTGCACTAAAAGTCCCGTAATTATTTAATTTAAGTATTTTAATTCAGTAATTATTAAATTGAGCACTAAATGTCCCATAATTTTTAAAAAATGTCACAATAATTCATTTATTATGTACAAATGAGCACTTTAGTCCCATAATTTTTAAGTTAGATACCTATAGTCACTTTATTTATAAAATTAAGATACTATAAGTCATCAATTTTTATAATTTTGTTGGATAAGAAGTACTTATTTTAAAAAATTATATGATTAAAATTGTTTATTTTTTATAATAACAGGATTTATACTATCTATTTTATAAATTATGAGATTATTATATTTATTTTAAAAACTTATAAAATTTATAATACTTAATTTAATAATTATAAGGTTAATATATTTATTTAATAAAAATGATAGAATTTCTGTGACTTTGTTCCATATTATAAATATAATATATATTTTTAAAAATTAAGTGGGAACAGGTACCATCCTAAAATACACATGGCTTCGTCCGCTAGTAGGCTTGACTATTCAATTTAATCTCACACAACGGAGAATAAGTAAACTCGTGATTTACGAAATTTTTTTTAATATAAATTAAAAATTATATATTTTAAGGAAGTGGTAGATTCAAATTTTTTAATTTTTTATTTTTAAGAGTTCAGTATTTTTTTCTCTCTCATATCTAATTCGTATTTTATATCTTTTTCTTTCCTACTTACTCACAATTTATATATATATATATATTGTAATGAAAAAATTCTCCTGATTCACACTGTTTTACTAGTTTTTATTGTTTATTGGTAAATTTTGATTTATAAATAAACGAAGAAACCACAAATGGTTATGCAATTGTCCATTTATAACTCGTCCTTTGGGATTTACGTGTAGGGATGCGAAGTACGCAATAGTTGATACTCACATAATCACATTTTTTATATTGTATTAAAATTATTTTAAAATAAAAACATAATTCATTTTCTTTCATAATACAATATAATGAATATAATAAATGTGAATAATTTAAGTTTATTTTTCTTTTTCGATATAAGTATTTTATGTGGAACGTAAATGATTTTTATCACAAGCATAGTTATATATACGTTCATGTTTCATATATAATATATTTGTTAATAAGTAAGTTAATAACTACTTTAATATTTTTATTTTTATAAATTAATTTTTAATTAAATTCTAATATGTCAATTGATAATATATATAACAATATTTTATCCAAAAAGTATAAAATTATTAAAATTATTCGCTTATATATTCAATATCTTTTTTTCTTTTTTTTTGAAATGTGCATTTTAACTCAATATATTTCCCATTTATGTGAATATCTTAACTCAAATACTAAACTTAAGTATATTTATTGAGAAACATTAGCGGTGGGCTTGGAAGAGCACTTACTCTCACTTCTAGATAAGGGGTGGCAATTTATATAGAATATATTAGTTTGGATTGATTTAAATTAATAGAATTTATATTGATTAAATTTAAATTAAATTTAATTTGAGCCATTAAAGATCAGTTCGAACCATAATCAAATACAAATGAATTGACTTAAATTAACCTGAACTGCTAATAAATTCTCTACACATACTGTTAGATATATGTATTTATTAAAAAAATGAAGAGTTCAAGTAACTTAAAATGTTATATGATAATATGACTTTGACTATTATATAGTACATGATTCTCGATACAATAAACTAATTGAAAAGATAATAGCATAACATAAATTAATAAAATATTTGAAATTTTATTTCAAAGGCTAAAACTTGATCGATTTAAAGATAAAAATTTTATAATACTAATTGAAATTAAATATGAGTATATATTTTATACTTATGGAGAAATTTCACATATAAATAGGAAAAAAAAACTTATATTAGTTTTTTCTAATAACAATTTTATTTAAAAATAATTATATTAAAATTTAATTTATTATAAAAATAAAATATACAATTCAATTTTTGTTATTATGGCAATAAAATATATAAACTTTTGAGCTATGTCTACTCGTACGATTTTATTTGTGATTTTCATAGCACTAGGCTTTAATTTTGATAGTCAGGTGCTTTAATGCTAATCTATACTAAAATAATGTAAAAAAATATATTATTAATGAATACAATAAACATATAACTTATATCTAATGAAAATGTTCAGTTTAATTATAATTATAGTATATAGTATATAAACTTTCATTTAAAAAATGGACCAAAACACAATTAAGTAGATAAAATTACTAAAACTTAAATTGTTATTTTTATAAAAATTATTTATTAATAATAATTTTATTTAAAAATATCCAAAAATAATAACACTTAAGTATAATTATTTTTAAATATAATAAATAATTCATACATTTTTATTGAATTCAATAACAAAATTAATTGTAGGAATATTATTAAGCTATTATTATTATAAATGTGTAAAAATAGAGTTCAATTTTCGTGTACCATTTTTAATATATCATTTTATATATTATAAATAAGTAATAAATATGTGAGTAAAAATGTTGAAAATTATAGATTCTTCTTCTATAAAATATGAATTTATTGTATATATATTTACTAAATAAAATGATGTCAGAGGTGATTTCAATCTGTAAAAACAATCGAACAAAGTATCACAACAATCAATATATATATGTACTTCATATCTTCAATATAGAACATACAACAAAATTCAAAACATCTTCTTCATTTATATTATTGCTATGTCCGCCGTTCTATCCGTGATTCTCCCACGCGTTCTTATTGTCTCGAGACGTAGTGTTCGCAAGAACAAGTTCATAGATTTCGTTGGTAAGTTATCTTTTTCATTAATTTTCTTCTAAGGAATTCTTGTAATGAATTCTATTTTTTATTTTATTTTTTTGCTGTTGAAGAATATTAATAATTAATGTATCTTTCTATATATTATCAGGTGAATATCATTTAGATCTTATTGTAAGAAATGGAGCAGTACCAGTAATTGTTCCCCGAGTTTCCGGGATGCATAAGTTGTTAGACAGTTTTGAACCAATTCACGGAGTTCTTCTTTGTGAAGGTGAAGATATTGACCCATCTCTCTACCAATCCGATTCCAATATATCGGGTCTTTCACTTGAAGAACTAGAAGAAATTAAGAGACTTCACGCAAGTGATACTTCAATTGATAAAGAAAAAGACACAATTGAATTAAGACTTGCAAAACTATGCCTTGAAAGAAACATACCTTATTTGGGAATTTGCAGAGGATCCCAAGTTTTAAATGTTGCTTGTGGAGGAACCCTTTATCAGGATATTGAAACAGAGCTATCAAATAAAATTGAAAGCCCTCATCAATTATATCAAAAAGTGAAGCATATTAATTATGATGACTATGACGGACATAGACATATTGTTAAGATTGTTAATAATACTCCTTTACATAATTGGTTTAAGGACTCTTATTTGGACCAAGAAAAAATGGAGATAAATGTAAATAGCTATCATCATCAAGGTGTTAAGAGATTAGCAGAGAGGTTTGTTCCAATGGCTTATGCAACTGATGGTTTGATTGAAGGGTTCTATGATCCTTATGCTTATAATCCTGAAGAGGGTAAGTTTATAATGGGATTACAATTTCACCCAGAAAGAATGAGACGCCTTGATTATGATGACTTTGATTATTCGGGATGTCCGGTTGTTTATCAGGTAACTAAACCTTAAGTGCTATTATTTGTTTAAATTAAAATAATATTCTTGATTATTTTGTTAAATATGGACAGGACTTTGTGACGGCAGTAATTGCTTATCAGAAAAAGCTGAATAGCTCTGCTACATCAGTTACAGAGCATGCAACGGTAGTTAATCAGAAAATGGAAAAGAAGAGAAAAGTAATCGTCAGAAGCTTCTCTCTTTCAAAAGACATCTATATCCCTAACCGGGAATTACTGCCAATCTAAGAATCTCAACTTGAAGCTGAAGTAGTATTACTTGAGGTACTTATATACAATATGACCAAGTGCATTTGATATTAATTTAATATATGCAACTAATTAATTATTTCTAGCTATTTATAGTCACAAATATTATAATGTGCGTAATCTATCAGTCAAATACAGCGTTGAGTATATATATAATAACACAAGAGGTTGAAGACTTGAAGCAAATGGGTGCAACAGTGAGGAATGGTGGTTCCTACAAACAGAAATTTAAGTTGAACGATGAGAGAAAGATTGGCAACAAGTTTAATGGCTAAAATGTGAGTGTAGTCTGATCTAATGGCGTTTTACGATATGATGGGCCAAATCTGTTCAGAAGCTTTGGAAGGAAACAAAAAAAAAAAGAAGTTAAAATAATTAAATGTGAAAGTCACTTAGTGACCTTATTTTGTAATTGTTGAATCAAATATAATATATAGATAGGAACAATGTTACCAATATACTGAAATCACACAGCTTGGGTTGAGTCGCGGACTAGGTCGCTCTCTTTAAGACGTTTCGCGGCTCTGCCCAAAATTGTGCAAGCATACACAGCCTCGTCGTCCCCAGGATAAAACAGCCCAGCAAGATTCTGTCTCGGAGTTACACTGCACTTGATGAACTCCGGAATACTACACCTTCTATAAAACAATTTGTTGCTCGGAAACTAAAAGAAATTTGTTTTCTGGAAATTTGTATTGCTCAATCGTTAGAGCGAGATAGAGAGTTGGGATAATTTTGTTTAAGAGAAGAGATTTTTTGAGTTATGAAAATATGAGAGCTGAAGGTCTCTTTTATAGCTAAAAATTAATCCCAACGGATACAGAAATAACGATCATATTTTTGGTAACGGTCATAAGAAATAACGATCATATTTTTGGTAACGGTCATAAGAAATAACGGTCATATTTTTGGTAACGGTCACAAAAAATAACGGTCACATTTGAAATTTCTGACTGTTGGAAATAATATAATTAATGATTTAAAAAATTTATATAAAAAGAATAAATTGCCACCTCACCTCACTCACACGCACGCTCGGCTCGGCACGGCCGGACGGACGGCGGCGGCGGCGCGCGCGTGTGTGGTGGACACACAAATGCCTAGGTCCTCTCCCCTTCCACAAAAGTGGGTGCCCCTTAGGGCCCAATCCCATAAGCATATTTTTCCTCTTATAAACACTTCCTAAGAGGAGTTCAAAATCAATGTGGGAGAAGAGCAACATTTGGTTTTTTATTCAAATTCATTTTCAATTTCCAACAATCCCCCACTTGAATTTTATATAAAAAATAGTTTTCATCGAGCAACCGATCAATCAAAGATATAAGATTGTGCATAAGCAAAAAGGTGTCTATCGACTTGAACCTTTGCATAGTATTGATGCTTTAGAATATACTAGAGTGACTCGTAGTCTTGAACTCTATCTCTAACAACATCACACACACAACCTTTCCAAGGTGTAGTTCCATAAGCCCGTGCTTTACGGCCATGCACGTGTATCCCAGTATAGTGAATGCTCTAGTAAATTTTGCCCAAAATTTCATAGGAAGCGGCCACACTTCCACATTCACATAGGTGAGTCTATCAAGAGTACTCCTGTAGCTATGTACTCCACTCCACATAGAGTATAGAACTCATTAAGAGTTAACAATTAACTCATCCTTCTGTCGCTTCAGGAATTCATGCTTCTAACAATATAGGATGGGACTCATAATAGCATGATTCATCTTATATCACTTCATGACTTGTTATTACCCATTGAACTTATTTCTTGGGATCTCCAGTCTATAAGTCGGGTTACCATCACAAGTGACTCTTCATTCCAAGGGCATTAGTCCCATTCCTTTCGAGGTTTTGAAAACCTTCTCTCTTGCTAATCCTTTCGTCAAAGGATCAGCCAAATTATCATCAGTACGTACATGATCCACTCTTACAGCTCCTGTAGAGAGAAATTCTCTAACAGTACTGTGCTTACGACGTATCTGTCGTCTCTTGCCGTTATAATAACGGTTCTGAATCTTTGCAATAGCCGCGGTACTATCGCAGTGGATCAGGACAGCTGGTATCGGTCTTTCCCATAAGGGAATCTCAGCTAACAGACTTCTTAACCAGCCTGCTTCTTCACTAGCAGTAGCTAGTGCTATCATTTCTGACTCCATCGTAGATTGAGCCAAAATTGTCTGTTTCTTAGACTTCCAAGAAACAGCTCCACCAGCAATGCTAAGTATATAGCCGCTAGTTGCTTTGGAGTCTTCTGAAAGAGTGTTCCAATCAGCATCGCTGTAACCTTCTAAAACAGCGGGAAACTTTTTATAGTGTAATCCAAGGTTCATTGTTCTCTTAAGGTACCTCATGACTCTTTCAATTGCATTCCAATGCTCTATACTAGGTCTACTGGTAAACCTACATAGTAATCCCACAACGTAAGCTATGTCGGGTCTAGTGCAATCAGTAGCATAACGTAAGCTACCAATGATGCTCGCATACTCAGTTTGTCTAACACCGTCTCCAGTGTTCTTGAACAACTTTACACTAGGATCATAAGGGGTACATGCAGGTTTGCAGTTAGAGTAATTATATTTCTTTAAGATCTTCTCAATATAATGAGATTGATCTAGAGAAAGTCCCTCTTTAGACCTAGTAATCTTTATACCTAGGATTACACTCGCTTCACCTAAATCTTTCATGTCAAAATTAGCACACAACATGTTTTTCACATTATTTACAACATGAATATTTGACCCAAAAATTAGCAAGTCATCCACATATAAACATATAATAGTGCAAATGTTATTTTCTGTTTTATGATAAATACATTTGTCACTTTCATTCAATTTGAATCCATGTGAGATAACCAAATTATCAAATTTTTCATGCCATTGTTTAGGTGCTTGTTTTAGACCATAAAGAGATTTATCTAATTTACATACTTTGTTTTCTTGACCTGGGATTACAAAGCCCTCAGGTTGGTCCATATAAATCTCTTCTTCTAATTCACCATTTAAGAAGGCAGTTTTAACATCCATTTGGTGCACCACTAAATCATGTATAGCAGCTAGGGAGAAAAGCACACGTATGGAAGTTATTCTTGTGACAGGTGAATATGTGTCAAAGAAGTCCACATTTTCCCTTTGTCTATACCCTTTGGCTACAAGGCGAGCCTTGTACTTTTCAATAGTACCGTCGGGTTTTAATTTCTTCTTTAGTATCCATTTACAACCTATAGTCTTGCAACCAGGAGGTAAGTCAACTAAATGCCAAGTTCTATTAGACTCAAGAGAGTCCATTTCATCATTTATGGCTTCTTCCCATAAGTTGGCATCTAAAGAAGATAAGGCTTCTTGAATGGTTTGGGGATCTTCCTCTAAGGTATAAGCATAGAAATCAGACCCAAAATCCTTAGAGGTTCGAGCTCGTTTACTTCTCCTAAGTTCAGTTTCTAATTCCTCATTTTGTTCACTAGTAGTAGCTATGGGTAAACTACTAGAAGACGAGCCCCCACTATTCTTTAGTTTAAAAGGAAACCTATGTTCATAGAAGTCTGCATTATTTGATTCTATAACTACATGATCATTTAAGTTATAGAATTTGTAAGCTTTACTATTTATTGCATATCCTATGAATACACATTCATATGCTCTACTAGCAAGTTTAACTCTTTTTGGATCAGGGATCCTAACATAGGCTAAACATCCCCAAGTTCTAAAATAAGATAAGTTAGGTTTCTTATTTTTCAAAATTTCATAAGGTGAAATTTGACTAGTATATTTAGGCACTCTGTTTAGCACATAGCAAACAGTTAATAAAATTTCTCCCCACCAATGGGAAGCAGCACCAGAGTTTAATAAAATTGCAACAACTGATTCAGTAAAAGTTCTATTTTTTCTTTCAGCTTTGCCATTCATTTCAGGAGAATAAGGTGCAGTTTTTTCATGTATGATTCCATGTGTTTTAAAAAAGTCATTGAAAATATTGGAATCATATTCAGTGCCTCTATCACTTCGAAATCTTTTTATTTTTCGGTTAAGTTGATTTTGAACTTCAGTCATAAATATTTTAAACATGTCAAACGCTTCACTTTTATTTTTCATTAAATATACATATGTATAATCCGAACAATCATCAATAAAAGTTATAAAATATCGTTTTCCATTTCTTGTTAAAGTACCATCAAGTTCACATATATCAGAGTGTATTAAATCTAATGGTTCAGATTCTCTAATTACTGATTTATGTGAAGTTTTTGTTATTTTAGCTTGACTGCAAAAATCACATTTTTCAAAATCATTTAAAGATAGTTTTGGAATAAGTTCTAAGTTACTCATGTTCTTTATTATTCGTTTATTAACATGACAAAGTCTAGCATGCCAAACATTAAAAGAACATAACATATAAGCAGAAGAAGATACTTTATTAATTTCAATATTTAATTTAAACATGCCATCAGTGGCGTACCCTTTTCCAACAAATACATTATTCTTAGTAATAGTATACAAATCAGCCCCTATAGTTTGAATAAACCCAGCCTTATTGAGAAGATAGCCTGAAACTAAGTTCTTTCTCATCTCTGGAGTATGCAGGACATCCTTCAAGATGACAGTCTTTCCAGAGGTAAACTTCAATTCTACCTCACCAGTACCAGCAACTTTAGTAGAGTGAGAATCGCCCAACAGCACTTTCTTATCCTCAGACACAGAATAGGACTTGAACATATTACGATCATAGCAAACATGGCGAGAAGCACCAGTGTCCACCCACCACCCCTCAGATCCACCAACAAAGTTAATTTCAGATATCATAGCTATAAGCTGATCTTCGGTAAGGTTCGCCTGCGGGGCAGGACGATTCCTGTTCCGGCAGTTCCTGGCCAAATGGCCAGGCCTGTTACAACTATAACACATAAATGTGTTATTTCCTAAGGGGGGTTGAGTTCCAGGTCCATTCCGTGGAGGATTTCTATTTTTATTATGGTTGTTACGGTTCTGGTTATTATTACGATTATGAAATTTCATGTTTCTTCCTTTAGGTTTTAGAATTACAGAAGAAGGTTTTTTATTGGTAGTATTATTTGAGACTACTAGTACTTCATCTTTTTGATCTTGTTTTCGGGCTTCTTCCTCTATCCTTAGACGGGTAATTAAACTTTCTAGGGAGAATTCTTTAGTTTTATGCCTAAGAACATTCTTGAATTCTTTCCAGGCAGGGGGCAATTTATCAATGATAACAGCAACTTGAAATTGTTCATCTAAAGTCATACCTTCAGAAGTTATTTCATGTGCTATTTTCTGCAGTTCATGTGATTGAGCTTCCACAGACTTGTCATCAGTCATCTGATACTTCATGTATCTACTTACAGCATATTTCTTTGTTCCAGCTTCCTCAGTGTCATATTTCTTTTGAAGAGCATCCCAAATTTCCTTAGCTGACTTATCAGAGTTATAATAGTCATACAGATCATCAGCTAAACCATTAAGAATAAAATTCTTACATAGAAAATCATTTTCCAACCATGTATTTAAATCCTTAGTTGTGGTTTCAGTAGGTGGATTTGGCAAAACAGGTTTTTCTGTAGTAAGTACATAAGCCACCTTTTTCATTGTGAGAAAAAACAACATTTTTTGTCTCCATCTTTTAAAGTGTAGTCCTTCAAAACGAAAAGGCTTGTTGAGATCAGCAGTTAAAATTTCAGTAGACATGGCAGATTGATAACGTCTTAAAATTGTTGAATCAAATATAATATATAGATAGGAACAATGTTACCAATATACTGAAATCACACAGCTTGGGTTGAGTCGCGGACTAGGTCGCTCTCTTTAAGACGTTTCGCGGCTCTGCCCAAAATTGTGCAAGCATACACAGCCTCGTCGTCCCCAGGATAAAACAGCCCAGCAAGATTCTGTCTCGGAGTTACACTGCACTTGATGAACTCCGGAATACTACACCTTCTATAAAACAATTTGTTGCTCGGAAACTAAAAGAAATTTGTTTTCTGGAAATTTGTATTGCTCAATCGTTAGAGCGAGATAGAGAGTTGGGATAATTTTGTTTAAGAGAAGAGATTTTTTGAGTTATGAAAATATGAGAGCTGAAGGTCTCTTTTATAGCTAAAAATTAATCCCAACGGATACAGAAATAACGATCATATTTTTGGTAACGGTCATAAGAAATAACGATCATATTTTTGGTAACGGTCATAAAAAATAACGGTCACATTTGAAATTTCTGACTGTTGGAAATAATATAATTAATGATTTAAAAAATTTATATAAAAAGAATAAATTGCCACCTCACCTCACTCACACGCTCGGCTCGGCTCGGCTCGGCTCGGCCGGACGGACGGCGGCGGCGGCGCGCGCGTGTGTGGTGGACACACAAATGCCTAGGTCCTCTCCCCTTCCACAAAAGTGGGTGCCCCTTAGGGCCCAATCCCATAAGCATATTTTTCCTCTTATAAACACTTCCTAAGAGGAGTTCAAAATCAATGTGGGAGAAGAGTAACATTTGGTTTTTTATTCAAATTCATTTTCAATTTCCAACAGTAATATAAGTTGAACGATGAGAGAGATTTCCCAAATGTGGTTTTTGTATACACTAGATTTGGCTAAACATGTGTACATGGAAAGCATGAGTTATTGTAGGTGTTTGCATGTCTATCTATTTCTTTTTAAGTGTCACCTTAAGGCCTTTGACACCTCTTTTCTACTAAGCTGCTTTCTCGGAAGAAACTTGCATTTTTCACGTGTCACAGTTCCAAATTATACTACTTTTTATTAAATATATATCTTTTTATATATATTTGATGTTTTAAATGAGAAACCATTAGATTAACACCTTAACAAGCTTTTTTTAGGAATATTATGATTCAAAGAAATATAATCGGGAGAATAACAAAACCAGCATCCCTCAAAACTTCTAAAAACAAAACTAGTACATATTGTGTTCAAATTTATATTTTCATAATTACAAAAATAACTAATATGTCATTTTTTTTTAATATCTATCCAATTAAAATTGAACGACGATAATTTAGACTCGTTTAATATTGAACGTTCAATATCTTACGTTCAATATCTTACGTTCAAATTGAATATTGAACGTTTAATATTATTGCGGTGTTAATTTTATTACTATAAATTTTAAAGATACTATTTTTTGTAATTTCTAATATAGTTTAGGTACTTACACATATTGATGCTCACTGACTTCTAAGCTAAACAAACAAACAAACAAGATTGACTAACAAAACAAAATTATAATAATTACCCTTAACATTGAGCATCTTATTATGCACAAACTAATTTTTAGTATTGTTATCTAAGAAGATCGATAATTTATTGGATTAAATGATTACATTTTTAAATTTATAAGGATTAAACAAAAACAATTCAAAATAAATGAATTAATTAATTTTTTTTTAATTACTGGAACTATTTCAAAGCTACATCCTACTCTTAAATTTTTACTTATATGTATCAAAGTATTACTTTTAGGTAAAAATAGACAAATTCTAATCAAATTTCATTATTACAACTCACATTATATATTTTTATAGTAACACAATTCTATCTTCTTCTTACCTTTTATGTCACCGTCAAATGGCTTTAGCTCACCTAATAACAGTCACTGACTAAGTTAGTTGGAATTAGATAAATAATGGTGGACAAGTTATATGGAAAGACTTGACATGGTGAACCGTGAATAACGTAAGCAACCTTTATCATTATTCATTATTTACTCCAGATTAATTATACTTATTTAGTATTCTCTGTTCTTCTTCTTTTAACGTTGTAATTTATATATAATTAAAACAACAATCAATATAATTAACATAAATGTACAGATGGAGGATTGATACCTTTAGTAACAGACACAGGTTTTTTTTTATCATGATGTGATAGAAAATTATTGGGTGATTGTAGTTTGGTTTGCTAATTTTTAATCAAAAAAATTCTATCACAAATTATTTATAATGTATTAAGTTATAATATATATTAAATAATATGTGAGTTATTTATTAAATATAAAATTAAAAATGTGGGATAAATAAATAATTATAAGATCTATTACTAACAAAATCGTAATATATATAATATTACGATAAAAATAACTATTCTTTGTAATTATTATTTTTTTATAAATAATACACAATAAATAAAAAGAATTACATTAATCATGTCAATTAATAATAAAAAATAGGTCATGTAAATACTGAATTAGTGAATTATTTAACATTAAAAATATTATATATCATAAATTTATAATAATTTTAACTAATATATATATATATTTTTTATTAAATATAATTTTATAGACTTAAATATACTTATTAATAATAATATACCAAATCATTTTTGATTGAATAGCACCTTTCTTTAACATTAGTCAACTAAAACCTCCCCATATTCAACTGTCTTTGTCACACGGAACCATTTTACAAAATTTAAAATTCATTCGATTCCGAATTCTCTTTACAATCCCTCTAAAGGCCAATCTCAAATATTATTTACCAAACAATTCATTTCTCTCAAACACCTTGTCTGCGTGCAATGTATAGCAACAGTTTCTCTTCCACCCCATTTATGGTTCTTCTATACACAGCGTTAATGGTTTCCATTCAATTTCCATCATGTTTAAGCTACGATTGGTACGCGAGCTGTAGTAATAAGTTCGGTTGTGGGAAAATCACCAACGTGGGTTTTCCTTTCTGGGGAGATGGCAGGCCTCAAAGTTGTGGTTATCCTCAAACAGAGCTCATTTGTAAGTCTAGTCAGACCAAGATTAACATTACAGGTGTTACATATGATGTGTTAAATTTAGATCAAGATGAACAAATTATCAGAGTCATAAGAGTTGATTTCTTGCGTGGGTTTTGTTCCCCAAACATGAAGAGCTCAAGTTTCGATTCCAAGACATTTGAATATGCTCCAGATTCTGGAAATCTCACATTGTTCTATAATTGCTCTGTTACTGACCCAACAGATGGTTCACTAGTCAAGTCTGAAATCCCTGGGTATTTTACTTGTCCAAATGGGTCTACTTATCTTGATGGGTTCTTTTCCTCGAGCCCTCAATTCCATTTAGGAGTATGTAAATCTAGTGTGACAGTTGGTGTTATTAAAAATTATACTGGGGATTTTGGAAATTCGAAAATAATGGAAAAGGTACTTAGAGAAGGATTTGGGGTGAAATACAAAGTAGACATTGGAGCTTGTAAGGAGTGTACATCGTCTGAAGGAGTGTGTGGATATGACTGGAATAAGAATCAAACAGCTTGTTATTGCCAGGGTCAATCTTCTTCCTTTTCTGAGAATAAATGTACTAACAGATCAGTACCTGGAGGCCCACAAGGAAACTCAGGTATGATTTCCCCCTTTAGTTTAATTAATTAGTCCTTTAGAATAATTAAGCTTGTGGTGATTTCCCAATTGCCATGTTGAATTCCTATTAATTGAAAAAACTGATAAATCTGGGAGAAAATAAAACGCTAACTAAAGGAGAAGATTACTTATTCATTGATCGTTGATGACTGAGACTCTAGGTAGCAGCAGGTAGATGCAGTATATTTCTACGAATTTGGTGGGTAAGCATCATGTTAGTTTGTCAAAGCTAGTTCTTATGGTAATTATTTAATTATATATGATGTTGATAGAGGCAATGATCTGCTGCTGTTATCTACTTCAACAGCACCATTTTCAACACTTGTAGTTGCTACACCAAATATATATTATATAGCAAAAAGTTACTAGCAAAAGAATATATAAAAAAATGATTAGGAGATAGCTGTAGACTTTTATCCTAGGGGTTGGATGCCAGTTACTCTCGCTCAGTCACTCTGTTAACCTGTATGTTATAATTTTTAAACCTGATTTGGCTCTGAAATTACTCATTTGGTAATAAGAACGTCTACTTGAGTTGAGATAGTCTTTGTTTCTTGTTACCACCTATCTCTTTTTTCCTTTTTATTTTCTAGTACCAACCTTCTTTTTTCTGAAACTGTTTTCAACAATTCAGTAGCAACTTTCTCTCAATAAATACATCTTTGGTATAATAATTTGTCATGCATGTATTTTAGTTAGTAGAGAATTTCATTTTTTCCTCACTCACCTCTTAAATATAGCTTAGTCTTTGAAGAGAATTAGTTGCTAATCATCTTCCAACAGTCTGAATCAAAGTTAGCTCATTTAATTTGTTTGTCTTTTGAAATGGGAAAATTTATTAAGAAGATTATTGCTTTGGAATGAATTAATCATGGTTAAGTTCATACTAACTTTTACATAAGTTAAACTGTTAGCTATATGGTATTTAATATAAGACTAGTTCGATCCAGCTAGCTACATGCAAAGTAGGAATTATTGGTTGGTTGGTTTTCAATACGTGGTAGTCCAGAACCCTCAAACTGGAGAGAGGAGATGTTTCAAAACTAAACAAATAAGTTCTTCGTCCAAAGAACATGAAATAGCTATTAATATATGCTCGGAAGTTGGAAGAAATTCGGAGCACTTGCAATTTCCATCAGGACATTATCAGGCCATATGAACTAAAATTGTATTTTGTTCTGTGAATTTTCAATTTTGGATGGTTTGCGGTCTTTAAAGATCCACCTAATTAGCCCATTGAACTTAGACCTGATTATGGAATATCTTCAGTCCGTTTATGACTTTGCTGTTTGGTATGAGCCCATTTAGCTAGACCTGCTTTATGGAATATCTTCATGACTTTGCTGTTTGGCATGAGCCCATTTTAAAATACTACTGAAACGTGGCTCATATTTCCCAGTTATTAATGCAAGAGTAGTGCAAAGTTTTTCTATATATGAATACGCGTAGGTGGTGGTATAATCGTTTCCTTAATTCTTTAAAAAGACGTATCTCACTTTCTAAGCTGTCTGATTTCTTTGACTTTATAGTTTACAGCGCCTGCAACCGACTAATATATCATAGTTATAAAAGCAGGGCCAAGACAATTTAACATGACATATTATTAGTGATATTCTGGAACTTAGTCACCTAAAATTTGCATTTGACCCTGCCATTAATTTCCAATAGGAGCGTCTGTTGAAAATAAGTTTTATCTCAATTAGCTTTAATTTGTCCAAGTCCAAATAATGCTTATTGACAAAATCAACGTGGCCTGTTTCCTTTCCATCATCAAACAACTTCAAAGTATCTTTATCGAGATGAAACTCCATATTCTCTCCCAAAGAGTCGTCTTCTTTTGTTCGATTGTAACCATGATTTTAATTCAAAAACCGACGTCTCTATGCGCCGAAGACGATCTATATGTAAACTGCAACCAGACCTTTGATTGTTCGGGTCACGAGAATCTTACTTATCCTTTTTGGGGTTCAAAACGGCCAAACTATTGTGGACATCCAGATTTCGAATTAAACTGCGCAGATGATGAACCAGTGATCACAATAGAGTCCTTGAATTATAGAGTTGTCGATCTTAATCAGTCGCGAAAGAGTCTCGTGGTTGCGAGAGCCGATTACTGGGAAAATGCTTGTCCTACGGGACTTCATAATATCAGTTTTGATAGCAGCATTCTCAGTTTTGCTTCCGGGAGTTCACAAGAACTGACTCTATACTATAAATGTCCGTTACCTGGTCAAATTCTTGTTCCAACTCCAAGTCTATTCATCTGCGACGTCAATAATACGGTGTCATTTAATTACTTCGTGACAGAGAGCATCAGAAGTCAACTTCCTACCGTAATTAACACCCAGACCTGCCAAGAAATAGTCGTTCTCCGTATTTCTAACTCAGAAGTTGGGAAATTATCAACCAACACAACTCTGGTTCCTGCTTTGAAAGCTGGTTTTGGCTTGACTTGGGATGTTAATGAAAGCTCCTGTGATGGGTGTAAATCGTCCGGTGGACATTGCGGGTCGGATCAAAATTCCTTAGGTGAATTTGTCTGCTACTGCAAAGATGGAGTTCAATCATCCAGATGTGGTTCAGGTACAATTTCATTAATTTTCTTGTTCGTTCATTTCAGATATATCGTCTCCAGGCTTCACTAGTCTAATTAATACTAGGACTATTTTATTGGTTTTCTCCTTAATATCCCTTTCTCGACGTAACTTCCCAAGTTGATTTCTTGTTTGATTAATAGAATTGAATTGAACAATTTTGGCCCTTTGGAGCTATTTGATGCAATGGTGCGGGGGCCTTCTGTTGTTTTAGGTTCACTTTCCCAAACCCCAGTCAGACCGACTTTTCGCCCACTTTGACCCCAACCCTCTTTATTCTTATTTTCGCCCACTTTGACGTTCTTATAAATGTGAATTCAACCCAACTTTTCAATGATACGTGTTTAGAATATAAGGTATATTCCATAAATAAATAAATTAAATGTTCTAAAAAGTAGTATTATAGAAGTGATATATAGGTTCGATCTAAGGAGTGATCGGATCGTTCTATGGGTGAATGAGATATATGTTGAGATTTATTTTGAAATAGGAAAGTAAATAAAATATTAATATGGTACAGATCATTTCCAATATGGTAGAGATCATTGTACTTAATTATTATCCTTTTATGTCGTCTTATTTCTATTATAAATTCATGTAATCTGTGCAAAGTAATACAAGTCAGTGAAATATTCAAACCAAATATTACATTCTTATTTTCTACATGGTATCAGAGCTGATTAGGATTCTGTGAATTGAAAAGAAAAAAAAATAGACAGCCACCCAAACCGACAGCCCACCACCACCCAAATCGCCACTTACCCAAATCGCCCAAAATCAAAAACCCGCCACCCATTGCCACCTATTTGTGAATCGAAAAAAAAAAACAAAAAACCACCCAAACTCGCCGCCGCTACTCATTCCCATAAACAGATCCGCAAAAACAGAACCCACAGACCAAAACAGATCCGTCAACCAAAACCGATCCCATAGACCACCGCAGACCACCGCAGACCACCACCAAAACAGATCCCACAGACCAAAACAGATCCACCAAAATAGATCTCACAGACCACCGCAGACCACAGACCAAAACAGATCCGTCAACCATAGTTCAGATCCGTCAACCAAAACAGATCCCACAGACCACCGCGGACCACCACCAAAACAGATCCCACAGACCACCGCAGACACAGACAAAAACAGATCTATCAACCACAGTTTAGATCCATCAACAGATCCGTCGCGCCACCTCGCCAACCCATCGCGCCACCCCAACATCGCAACACAAACAAAGACCCATCTCGCATATCTCATCGCAACCAGACCCACCAAATTACAGTCGAAAATCCAAAATCCAATATCCCCATATCATTTTTCCCAAATTGCCACCCACCATTCCCGAAACTACGCCGCTACCCACCAAATCGCCATTCACCGTCTACCGACAGCCCTTCTCAGCAGAAACAAACCACCACAACCAAAACAAACAAACCACCACCAAACCAAACCAAACAACCAAATCGACTACCAGATCCACCAAACAGACCCAATTTATGCATAATCCTGGAGAACAATATATGAATGCAGTTACTCGCATTTGAGATATTTAAAGTCTGCTCCTGAAAAAGGAGTATTATTCACCAAAAACACAAACTATAAGAGTATAGAAGCATATACTGATGCTGATTGGGCTGGTAATAAAGGTGACAGGCGATATACTTCTTGCTCGTTTAAAAGATCAGTTAGCTGACATTCTCACCAAAGCAGTCTCAAATCGAGTGTTCTTAAAGTTTTTAAACAAGTTGGGCATGTGGGACATGTATGCACCAACTTGAGGGGGAGTGTTGAGATTCATTTTGAAATAGGAAAGTAAATAAAATATTAATATGATACAGATCATTTCCAATATGGTAGAGATCATTGTACTTAATTATTATCCTTTTATGTCATCTTATTTCTATTATAAATTCATGTAATCTGTGCAAAATAATACAAGTCAGTGAAATATTCAAACCAAATATTACATTCTTCTTTTCTACAATATATTCATAGAGATCGTATCAATATTAAAGCATATGGATGGATCGTATCTCTAGTGGATACAAAGTAAAAATGGTGTTTGTATTAATTTACGAAGCGAAGAAAATAAAGAAATCAAGATTGTTAAAAATAGATGAAATTTATATTATAACTCTGACATTATTTAAGAATCAATATTAATTTTACCTATTATATCAAGACAGGTGTAGATATTTCTTTCCTCTATATACATGTGAATATGTTTATTGTAAGGGCGGGAGAAAAAATACAAATTTACTGTAGATTTTTAGTGTGAGAAAATTCTCTAAATATAATTTGCGGCATTCATACTATGTGCAGAAAACAAAAACTAAACAAAAATTGGAAAAATCGAACAAAAGAGTTGTTACCTGTAAAAAAAACAAGTTGACAGATGAACTCCTTTTCCAAAAAGACGATCTCTTTTTTCCAAAAGTAACGAACTGCTTTTCTGAGAGAAAATATTGCAAACTATTTTCTTAATATTAAGAGGTAATTTTCTCTAAACTTATGAAAGTTCAAAATTTTCAAGTATAAAATGTTTTGAACTAAACCTCCCTTTATAAACCCTCAAATTTGGAAGCATTATGATATGGAGAAGTGGAAGAGACGTGATGTTTAGAAAGGAAGTCAAAGAAATTCATTTACTAATTCGCATTCTAAGAGTTAAGTATATTAAAATATCAACTTATTTAATCTAGGTTATTATTACAAAATGTTTACATTCTTTCACTTTAAATTAAAAGGCATTTAATATACAATCCATAAATAAATAAATTATAAGGCATAATGTTTAGAATATAAGGCATTTAATATACGATCATAAATAAATAAATTATATGTTTTGAAAAATAGTATTATAGAAGTGATATACAGGTTTGATCTAAGGAGTGATTGAATCACCCATGGGTGAATGTGTTGACATACGTCCTAAAGCATACGAACTGAAACCTGATTACGATACTTCTTCGATACACGATCCTAACCGCCCATTGTCTGGAGTTTTCGTTCTAATTCATTGATGACCCGCTTGAGTTGAACTTAAATTCTCTAATTCAGCACGCCCTCTGGCTCGATTCACTTTGTCAAATTTCGTCCTTTGCTTGCTTTAGAACTCTGGAAATCTGGAAACATACCTGCCCTCATGAATTCATTCATTCAATTCTCCAATTTCTCTATTTTCAGCTCCAATGAAGGCAACAAAGACTTGGATATCGCTTACCATTTCAATTCTTCTATTATGACTTTGAGGCCTGGAATATAGATTGGTCTTTTCATGGTCAACATAATGCGGTTGCAAGAATGCTGACGTGCAGATTTAGGAAATACTAATGGGCAGGCAACTTGATTGCTAACCATGTTGTTGAATGTCACCCCTTTTGGTATGAGTCCAAATTTTTGCATTTTCGGTGTACGAGTGGGTAGAAATGACTTGAAATGGTGAGCAAACTTAAAGAATAGAGAATTTCTATATTTGTTAATCACTTATTAGTACATGCAATAGTAAACCAAAAGTGGTACATGTGATTTGAAAACTTTTGATTCGCTATTTGAGTTCTTAATTGTATTCTGCACCTGAAACCACTCATTAGCAATTTTTTATTTTTATTTTTATTTTTTATCTATATTAAATAATTACATTCTTAAAATCTGTGCTTGTTTTGCACAATTGATTTTTCTTTGTTGAGGCAATTGATATTTTCACAAATTATTGATTGAATTGTGTGTCTATGCTACAGAGTCAATCACCTACGTATAATTTAAACTAACCAATCCTATTATCACTAGAAAGATTCTGGCGCTTTGATAAGTGATAATTGCTTTTTAAGGTGATAACAAATTCTTTGAATTTTGCTGTAGTGATTGTGTGCTTCTTTGGGCATTCTTTTCTAGTCTATTCTCAAAATTTGAAGAATTCTTACTTTGTTGATTTGTGAACTTATGATCTTTCACTAGTTCTATCATTTCAATGATATATGGATTTTTTACTTTTCTCATTTCTTATGGTCATTGTTGCAGGTGGAAATAGCACCGTGCCTAAAAGTGTAGGTAATATTTTACTTCAATACCGAGATCATTATTTTAGATGAGATCATCTGATCATGGCATAACAAAGAAATTTTGAGACATGTTATGTTTCGTGTTCAGGCCTTTCTATAGCAGGTGCATGCATTCTTGGCATATGCATAGGATGCTTAGTGTACTATCTCATACAAAGGAAGAAGAAGCGTGCCATTCAAGCTAAAGATAAAGATATCATAACACCTCCTTATAGCAAAAGTGGTGCTACGACCTCAAACAGTTTCTCTTGCAGCATTCCTTCTTATGCTACTTCTAAGTCCAACCTTGAAAAAGGAAGTACTTACTTTGGAGTTCAGGTCTTCAGTTACACTGAGCTGGAAGAAGCCACAGACAATTTTGACCCTTCTAAGGAACTCGGAGAAGGAGGATTTGGCACTGTTTACTATGGTGTGAATGAATTATATTATTAGGTAGTTAATGTTATAAGTAGTAATTGCTGATTTGTTGTTATTACCTGAATTATTCTTTGAATTGCTTGACCAGGCAAGCTTCAAGATGGTCGTGTTGTTGCAGTGAAGCGCTTATATGAAAACAATTACAAACGTGTTGAGCAATTCATGAATGAAGTTGAGATCCTAACTCGTTTAGAACACCATAACCTTGTCAAGCTTTACGGATGCACATCAAGACGTAGCAGAGAATTGCTCCTAGTTTATGAATACATTCCCAATGGAACAGTGGCTGACCATCTTCATGGAAAACGAGCAAACTCTGGTTTGCTCACTTGGCAGGTTAGGCTTAGCATTGCCATGGAGACAGCTGATGCTTTAGCTTACCTCCATCGTTCTGATATAATTCATCGAGATGTAAAAACCAACAACATTCTTCTAGATAATGACTTCCGGGTAAAAGTGGCTGATTTTGGTCTGTCAAGATTGTTCCCCAATGATGTTACTCATGTGTCAACAGCTCCACAAGGAACACCTGGCTATGTTGATCCTGAGTATTATCAATGCTACCAACTCACCGACAAAAGTGATGTTTATAGCTTTGGGGTTGTATTGACTGAACTTATATCATCATTGCAAGCCGTGGATACCAACAGGCATCGGCTTGATATAAACTTGGCCAGCATGGCCATCAAAAAGTTTCATAATCATGCACTAAATGAATTTGTTGATCCTTGTCTTGGGTTTGAAAAGAACCCTTCTGTAAGGAGAATGACAACAGCTGTGGCAGAATTGGCATTTCGTTGTCTACAACAAGAGAGAGACATGAGACCTTCTATGGAGGAGGTAGTGGCAGTTTTGAAAGCTATCAAGAATGAAGTCTTTGGCACAGAGAATGTAGAGGTTGTGGATATTAGATCTGATGACGTAGGGTTGCTGAAGAGTATGCCTCCCCCACTTTCACCAGATTCGACTGATAAATGGGTTAGCAGCTCCAGACCCAATTCACTTTAGCACTTGAATCTTTATGTCTTGTGTCTTTTTCCCCCTCTTCTTTGGTGGGCTGTATTTCTATATAATATGGTAAAACTGTTGTATTACACTTGCTCATAATGTCATCTCATCGAGATGGTTAAAGCTTAGTTGTTTTATCACTGAAATTGTTTTTATTTTGTTCAATGGATGAAAATTTAGGCAATGTACATAATAAATATATTTCTTTTCTTTTCTTTTTTTCTGACAGAGAAGTACAGCTTTTAGCACTTAACATTTGGAAAGTATTTATGCATGAACTCATTTATTCCTGAATTATTTGACCATGTTTATGATGATATGGAGGCACTGACTCACATGAAGAGTTGTACATTATTGTCCAACTGATTCTAGCATAAATGTTAGTATGACTTCCATGGTTTTCTTTATAACAGAGGAAGATGGGAAACACAATTCTGTTTAGTCAACTAATGTTGATTTGTGAGTTTAATATATATAATAATAAAAATAACTTAATTATTTAAACATGATTTAATTTATTAGAATTTAATTTAAATAATACGTAATTAACCGTCTAATAATATTAAATATAACTTAATTGACTGAAGTTCAAACTAAACGACAGGCCATTTGATGTGGAGTGTTTTGAGGTGTTCTTTTTCCATATAATTAAATATATAAGCTTGACATTAAATGTTTTATTTTTTTATAAATGTTTCATTATTATTCACTTACATGTAATCCCTATTTTTTTATGTTAAGATGTGTAATACTTATTCATTATCTACATGTAATTGATTACATTATATTACATGTATTTAGATAAATCAAACAATATAATGTACTAAATCAATTACATTACTTATTTCATTACAGTGTACCAAACACCATCTAACATAAAAAAAAGGAAAAATTAGGCCGAATTATTTGTTCTTAAACTTTCCCAAATTTACACTTTGATTGCATTTAGTCCATGTAAAAGTAATAAAAATGATAATTATAATAGAATTAAATATAAAAGAAACAATATTATTATTATAATGTTTGTTTAAGCAGTGTAATCAAAATAAATAATAATATTAAAGTAAAGATTATAAAATTATAAATGAAGTAAAATTAAAAAATAAAATTTTTTATTACTTAAATAGATATAATGAGCAAAAAAAATTATAAATAATTATACAAATTGTGAGAAAAATAGAGCATTATATCGTATTCCTAAGGGTTACATACGTAATGAGAATTACTACTACTGCCATAATCCCTTTATATTCAATTATAAAGTACGGTTAAATTAAACACAAAAATATCTTAAATGATTCTAACTATGATTATCAAACATGCCATTTATTTCTTTGATTTTATTCATAATATTAAGTCTACTCTTTTTTTAAATTTAAAATTTTAATTTTAATTTAAAAATAATAGACTAAATATGTTAATTTTAAAAATAAATGGCCTAAATAATACAAAATAATTAAAATAATTTAACATGTTATTTTTAAATGCTACAGTATAATTTAATTTATAATTTGGACCAAAAGTTACAAATTTTAATGAATAATGGATATAACATTACAAATAAAAAGTTAAAAAATTAAATTTTACTTTGAATTTTTTTTATACAGAAAATAATATATATTTTATCAAAATATACAGTCTTCTATATTATAAAAAATTATATATGTGTAGGCAGATTAAAATAAAATTTTATGTGTAAAAAAATTATTTACGAAGAAATTATCTAATGTAAATAAAATAAACATTTTATCTTTCGCTTATTTTATTTCTTCGGGTCACTCCCAACTTTTTTTAAGGCGCTCTGAGTCTGAGTGCCCACTCCTCTCTCTATCTCTACCAAAACTGCAACTCACTGATCTCTCGCTCCAATAACAGTTAAAAATAAGAAACAAAACCTCAAACACCGAATCCGATGTTCTCAGATCTGATATCAGTTTGCCTCGATACCAAGCAACAATTTAACCGATAATCAAATCAATATTTTCCCATTTTCGTATTGAAACAAATTCAGTAAATTAATGGCCACTTTACAAAAATTCAAGCTCTTAGCCACGCAGTGCGCCGTAGCGGGAAGCCCCACTCGCAGTCCGTCGGCGAGTCCAGTCATTCATCTACGCAGGAGAAAAACCCTACGCATGCTTCTTAGCCGTCCCGAACGCCGCCGACAGACTAGCCAAGGTACTCCATCCGAGATTTCCGACATTGATGATGACAACGGCGATCCGCCGACGAAGATCAAAGAAGCCAGGGCTCGCCGGAAGTTGAAGGATCTGTTCATCTCCTCGCCCTCTCCACCACTCGAGGATAAGATTTTCGATAAAAGAAGCGGCCAAGAAGAACAACGAGGATTGTTACCATCAACAGGTGGTGTCGGTGGTGGTATTGGAACTAACTGTGGGTTATCAGTCCGTCGTGGTGGGGTCCGTTCTTTGAGACCGGTAACGGTGGCATTTCGATATAGATTGCTCAGAAGAGCTTGGCGACCTGTGCTTGTTGCTATCCCCGAGTAGTATAATTCATGTGAAAAAATAGCAAAAAATGTATGGATAATTGGTTCTTTAAATTTTAATTTTTATTTTTACTGAAGATATATTATATTTATAATCTATGTATGTGTGACATAGAATTTACTGTTTGGCAAATATTGTAGTGACTGGTGATGAAGATGCGGAGAGACATTGAACGAAAGATATATTATGGTTTGTTTTTGCTGCCGGAACGGTATTATCCTAATTTTCGCCAACACCGATAACTTCAGCTTTCTTATCATTGTTATTAATTAGATTTAATTTTTTAAAATTTTGATCAAATATATATTTAATACTTAAACCAATTAATTTAATATATAAATTTTTAAATTTCATAATTTTTAAATAGAATTTACAGGACTGATTACATTCTAAAATAAATATAATTTACCTCAGTCCTTATTTTTCTCATTGATACTTAAATTTGAATTTCTCTTTATATAAAGTAATACGGAAATTATTCAGTGTTATCAAATTTAGAGTTCACATAATTTTATTTATTTAAAAATAAAAAAAAATATATATATATATATATATAAAATAAAATTTAATGGATAAAATAAGTTTATGTTAAATTAAACCTTTAAAAATGTATTTGGTGATTTAGCGCAGTGGAGTTAGTTAGCGTGCTCATAACTCTGACTTTTAAACCGTGTGTTTATTAAACCAAACCATTAAAAAAGGTCAATCGATGAACATACACTCAGTACCCGTTTTTCCGGCGTTATATTTAATGAACGGTAATTGTATGTTCTCACGCTTTAATTGGATCCATAACATACAGTCCCATTAGAACTCTTTCCATTAATAACCGCTTTCATAATATATGTTATACATCTGATTATAAATTTTGTCATCTAATTATACATGATTTAAAACATAACATAATTGAAAAATGTATAAAATACTTAGAAATAAAGAATTGTAAAAACGGCTCCAAATTGTACACTTTTAGTGTATAAATGATAAATAAATAGATAAAAATTATTATATTTTAAGTAATTTTACTCTCAACTTTTATTTATGTATATATTGTATATTAATAATATATAAATTAGTACATAAAAATAGTTAAGAAAATTTGGACCCAGTAAAAACCGTGTTAGTCTAACAAGTGGATACTTTATAATTCTCCCCAGATATTTTTATGTGAATAATTTATTGATGGAATCTTAACCCATAACTTATCTATTAATGGAAACAGCTTCAATGTATTTTCCTTTGTCCTTTTTTTTTTCTTTTAATTTTGTTGGTTTTTTTAATACACTAATAAATAATAAAATTATCTTTATAATAAATATGTTTCTTATATGAAAGTTCTATTTTGTATTAAATTTATATTTACTTTTTTAATAATTATTTAAAATACATAATGAGTGATAATTCATAGAACGCTTGCTTACTCATTTAATAAACGGGTTGAATTTGACCAATTTATTTATTTGCCATAAGATTAAGCTAATTTATTTATGAGCAAATTATATTTATGTTAAACTAATATTTTTATTTCAAGATCAATGTTTTAATTTATATAAATTGAAAAAGACAAAAAAATTAGGCAAAAAATACTTATAAAACACGTATTAAGTTTTATTAAATCATATCTACCATATTAATGTAGAATAAATTTTTTAGATAATAATAAAAATATTAGCTATACATTCATGTTATATTTGATTTATTTGTTAAATTAAATTAAATTAGGCAAGTCTTGACGACATCATGTCAAATTACTTATGTTTGATTTTTTTTCTTATAAAATAATAATAATTATATATATATATATATATATATATATATATTCTTAACTAAAATAAAAAATTATTTATTTGCTTATCTATTTTAAGAATATCCTGCAAATGATTTTACAAAAAATTTAAAATAAATAATTTGAAATCAGTAGTGATTATTGTTTGATAATTAGTATTATTATATACTTATTAAATTTGAATAACCACTACATTCAAAAACTAGTTATACCATAAGTAAAAGTTGAAATAAATTCCTAATTTATTTTTAGAAATTTATTTGGTTTTTTTAAAATTATAATTAGAATATGGGATCAAGATGAATCAATTCTTCAATCTTCACTACCCAAAAAAAAAAAAAAACTTGTCTATTCCTCTTTGTATTTATTTTTTAGTTATTCTTCTTTTATCCTATTAATACAAGTTGTAAAAATTATCCAAGATGGTGGTGGATCGGAACTTATAAAAGCGTTATAGGTGAGGACAAATATATATTGAGCAAGTTAATATAAATTTCAGTCGATGAAGAGCGTTTTTGTAGGTTATGTTGTGCGAAATTTACTTAAATACTATTATTATAAGAAAGTTTTTAGGAAAAATTGGAGGGTCACACCGAAGCCACTTAAATTTTAATCTCTTTAGACAGAACTTTCCTAAATAGTAAACACTCAATTGAGTAACAAACAACTGCAGTAATCAAATGTATAGAAAATAAATAACAAAGTGGACACACAAATTTTACGTGGTTCAACGTAAGACCTAATCCATGGGCAAAGACAAGGAGAATAATTCACTATTCAAATGATGTTTACAAAGTGGGTACAAACTCTCAAAAACCCCAATATCCCAATACACCCAATTTAGAGAATTTCTCTCTAACAAACAAGAGAAATCACCAAATATGTTATCTTTAATACTATGAAGCTATTAGAATAGACTTTTTAATTTTGCTCTCTCTTTCTCTCAAATGCAACTCTTATTGTGAATTGCTAGAGATGATTTCAAATGAGCAAATACTTGCTCTATTTATAGAGAAGAAATTTACTATTGAAGAGCTAGTTCATATATGAACACTTCTTTGCAGTTTCTTCTTTTGTGGGCTTTATGACATAATGAATGAGCTCACCCTTTACATGACATAAACAATGAGCTCACCTACTCCTCTAATTTTGAATAATGGCTCAATTAGAGCCACAATATTTCAACAGGTTTCATGTGTGGGTTTTTGAGAGAGATTTCATTATTATGTTTTAAGAGGTATGTAGTTATACATTATAAAGAAAAGCTGCATGGTAATATAATATTACATTAGTACATAATTTATTGAATTTTACGTTCACGCGTGATACTGGAATAAATTTTGTTTGAGCTAAGTTTATAAACATACTAATAAAAATAAATGCATCTAAAATAAAAATTTCTCCACGTTATTACATTATTTATGTGTTTGTGATATGTTGCCATGTTGGTATTAATTTAATGGCTGTACTTCTATTATGAGATATGAATCATGATGAAAGAGCACCAACATACAATTTAATCATTCTAATCATGCTCCTCTTTCTTTCTTTCTTTTTTTTTTTTTTTTTTTTTCTGTTGCTTAAGTAAAAATACACAACATAAAAAATGTACGGGTGCTTTTTTTTGGCTAGGATAAAAATTTAAAGGTACTTGTATATAGAATCACAATGGAGGGGCTAATTTAGGAATTACTTTGCCCCATTGGGAACTTTTTTCCTTCTAAACATTCCTCCTTCCCACTATGATTTGAATAAATGCATCCACAAATCTAACTGAGGAAGTGTTGAGACGGTCTTTTTTTTTTGTCAAATTGATCATTGGCCAATTTAAGTTGTATTTAATTATAAATAGCTTTTACGTCGATTATCAGTGTTCTTTTTCTCTTGCTCTCAGGTCTTTATTCATCCCAAAGCATAGCTTAGGTCCCTCTGAGCAAAACACAAGAAAATTTCTAGTACGAAAGGATCGGAGAGAGTACTTACCTAACTTGGCTAATATTCTCCAGATTACTTATACCAATTTTTGTGTGTATGTATTATTAATAAGTGGTTAATAAATATATAAAAATTTATATTTTTTAAATAAATTTGCTTTCTCATTTTAACAATTTATGCTTACGTATATGTTATATATTGGTAGTATACAAACTAGTACAAAGTGTAAAATTTGGACTTATAAATATTGAACAAAAAATATAGGTCATAGTTGTTATTTTTTCAGTTTATTATGATTTCCTTTATTAAAAAAAAAAACTTAAAAGTTATTTTTTTTTCTTTTTCAGAATAGAGATAATAAAGGTTAAGATTAAGTCAATAGAATTATTGAGCAATAAATATTGAACTTTTTTTCAATACTATACTACATTAGTATAGAAATTGCGACTACAACAATTAAAATATTGAAATAAATAGGAAATTAATATAGGAGAAAGAAAAATGTGAACTTTTCTCTTTTAAGTACTCACAATTTTTACGCTACTTTTGTATAGAAAAAAAATGATAAATATCACTCTTTCTTTTTAGTATTTAATTACCATGACTAATCTTGGTTGCACTTGTGTTTTGGTTTTAAGGAAGAAAAAAAATTAAGATCGATGGTTTTAAGAAAAAATAGAATTTTCGAAATAGTTAAGTCCAATGGCCATTTTCAGTTGAAAATGCTCAAATTATATGTAACTTTAAACCATCAGATGTGACATTAATATTAGTGACCCAATGTATTATGCAAGTAGATGGTATGACATCTCAACTTGATATTAACCCTTTGTTAATTTGCAATCAATACAAGAGACAGTTTTGTAAAGCTCAATCTATTGGATTCTCTCAGGTCCCAGTTGAGCTAGATTCCATCTTGCGTGTTGTTTGATTCATATACCGGCTAAACAACAAACACATAGGTGTTCAATGTATTACAATTACACTATTACTTGTGTTGGTTTATTATAGTTTTGGATTGAAGTCAAACGCTACAACTTGGAATCTCTTCCATTTTTTTTTATATCTTTGTAAATCATTATCTAATATTTCTTCTATTAATTTATAATATCATTATTCGTAGCAAAAAAAACTTGTTTTTTTGTCTACTGAAAGAGAGAGAATTGTCGCCCATTACTATTTTGATCCATCCTTATGTTTCCTTAATAAGACGAATAGCAAGAGTACTCTTGATAATGCCATTTCTTGTAAGAGAAATACCAAGGTCATATAAATTATAATGTAATATTAATTATTTTCTTGTTTATGCTGTTTTAAAATTATTATGTATTACATTATAATTAATGTGAGTATAAATTTATGTATTTTTATCACTTCTCTTTTCTTTTAAATAAGTTGATGATCATTTTGACCTACTATTTAGTCTTATTGATCCAATTATATAGGGGTGGCAATTTCTGACACGACATGATAGCACAATTCGAACACGACACGGCACGAATTTTGTTTATGTAAGAATTAATCAATAATTTTTTTATGTTCTTAAAGGTTTTCTTATTTCTTACTATTATAAATAAATAACACAAAAAAAATTCAAGTAAATTTTTTAATGTATCAACCAACACGAAAATACAACACGATTGACACCCCCTTCAATTATATTACAATTTGTTCATTAATCTTTCAATTCATACAAATTAATCCTTATTGCTTTTAAACTTTAAAAACATACTTCAAAATTATAATTCTGTTCATTTGAATTAACACCGTTGCATTCGAATGCCAAAATTTCAAATTTGAATAGTTAACTATAATACCATCAAATCAATTTGATTTCGACTAATCTTTTATGACAAGGACCAAATGGATAATAGAGACGCATATTGTCTAAATAACCAAAATTTATTTGGCCCCTTTCCCATCATTTTCTCATACGTATGCATGCACTACCATAGTTTCTAGATTTAACATGTCTACATTTTTTTAACACAATCCTTAATACATGAATACAATCGATAATAGTTGTACAACAATGTATATATTGTCAATTTGTCATCGTTATAATTCAACCACCCCATTGATCGATTTATATCCAACATATTGCTTTACAACAATGACTGACACACAGATGAAGGCAGCCATACCATAGATTCTAACCTATCACCTAGATTTAGCATTTTCTTGATCTACAAAAACCCATAGCCTCCTCTAACACCATTGTCCATCGATTTGTATAGAAACAGTATCATCTTATTTGGATTAGAGAGAAGCAAAATATACCACCAACTGTGAAAATCAAAAGCAGCCCGCCCTACCTGCATTCCAACAAGTCCAACACAATTTCATGAACCAAAACTTGAAGAATGTCACCATCAATTTCTGCCCCCGTCTCATATGATTCAACATCAAAGTCCGTCCACTTGCCCCGAGAATGACTCATCTCCCATTCTATTATCTCGTCTGTAGCCATCCCAGTCAAATATGTCCATTTGTTGATATCCTCTGCTATAAGTCCAATCATCATCTCTCTAGTCATGCATAGAGGCAATCTTCTCCATGTGTTGAACCCAAGGTTACAATACTGACCATATCGAAAATCTAAACACTCTACCATAGAGTCAAAAATGAACTCCATAAAATGATTCTCCGCTTTGGTGGCCTCCAAACCCTTAAAAACGTTGATATTTGCCCATATTGCATTGGCAATGGTTTCCAGTTCAAGAAAAATGGGACTGATAACAAGACCTGTCACGTGCGCATTTTGAGGTGCCATACTTCCAAACAACAGTTCAGCATTTAAGATAACATCCTTAGTGTTGGCAACCGTACTATCTGTCAACCTTCCCATAGAAAATGTGATGTTATGTAAGATCTTAGAAATATTGTTGATAAGAACAGTCACCACTTCACTACTAGACCCAACTTTGTCTATTGAAGTGGCAGAATCAGAGAGATCCCCATCAGGTTCCGATAATTGTAACTGATCGTCGGAGTATTCCACTGAGCTAGGGTACATTCTATGTCCTGTGATTTTAAAGCAATGCAAGAAAATTCTTAGATAATGTAACAGAATGTTATTAAGTAGTGGTGGTAGTGATTGAATATTTGCCTTATTTGCACTCTGAATACAACTAATTTAAGGAGCCTACCTGAGCTATCATCCAGACTGCTTGAAGAGAATGAAGCATCGAGAACAGATCCAGGGCTTAGATGATCTTTATGAGAATTTTTAGTCAAATTAACATTGTTAGTTGCCTGAGATAAGAGCAAAAATATGTTTTGATAAGATGCCTGAAGGTGTACTTTCCCATGAAGCTAAAAACAAATTAAAAGACAATATTAGTCATATTAGATTATTAGTGATCTATCATTAGCCAATCTAGCCTTAACCCATCAAAATGTAATATTCTAAAACATTCAAGGGCACACTGAAATGAAGATCTTAAAAGATAAATGCATTCGGTAAAAACCTTTTTGAAGCCAGCCCAAAAGTCTCTATGCACGTGTATATTTAGTATTTATTTAATAATGTGTTAATTTATTAAGAATATATCTACCTTAAATTAATAAATTATGTAATGCAATTGGGATAAGTGAATTTGATGACTAGATTAACTATTCAATTCTTTGGTTCATGAATATCTCTCTTGATACATATACAATGCATTGACGTAAAATAAACATGAACGAAAAATTAAAAAGGAAGGCAGCAACTCCTAGACATGCTATAAATCTCAATTTCGCAGATAATTTGCAATTCTAAAGATCTTACATAACAGGATTTCTCAAAACTGAAATACAATGATCAAATTGGACAAGCTATGAAGATGAATGAAAACAGACATCCATTAAGAAACTTATTGTTCCAGATATTATGCAATCATGTCCGAATGGCTGCAATTGAAGGTTTAAGCTTTCTAACATCACAATGCTCGTTATGTCATGTTATCTAAAACACCTTTAAACTCTGTTCTCTTAAATATATTTGAACTAATTAAAACAACATAACCTCCAATCAGAAATTTTGGTTCAAGAGTGCTCTTATAGCATTTAATCATGGATTCACAATGAAACATAACAATCGTGCAACAACTTCCATACGTCAGAATTAAGTGGGCTAAAATGATGAAAACATGCATTTTGAGGCCAAAATGCAAAGAGAGATGCCAGTAAAAGATCACTAACCACTGACGGGAATGCTATGTCTGGTCTCTCTGCAATTAATGCAGATATTAGCTCCTGGAGAATCATAGCAGTTGATCTCTTAGGTGCACCATCAGTAGTCAACTCATCATCTTCTTGACAAGTTAGTTCCTTCAATTTTTGCTCCAAGAGGGCACCTATAGAATCTGCATCCAATGAGGGTGTTTGAAAAGATTTATTTGCTTCATTTTTCGTGATTTTCTTATCCATTTCCATGGGGCCTCGAGTCTTGTGTCTCGCAGGGGAGTTAAATGTAAAAGATATAACACCAGAATCATTCCTTTTGGAAGCTTCATCACCATTTTGCCCACCAACAAATCTACTTCTAGCACTTGTGTGGTTCAATGATTGAGAATTTAGTCTAAATACTTTCTCAGTCAGTGCATTAGAATGAACATTCCTCTGTCTCATTGACGGTGAGCTCGCGCTCTCCCTGCTTTCAACCTGGCCAGTAATATTAACTGTTCTCCTCTTCCGTGCCGAGCTTCTTAAATGTGGCAGAGATTCATGTTGGTTATCAATAGCCTTCCGTTCTTGAGCAATTCTAGAACTCTCTATTTTAGAAGTCCTTGGTCGATTGCGACCACTAAGACTTCGGTTCAGAGCAATAAAGTCTTTGGTTTCCCTCACAGCATTTGCAGCAGAAGAGACTCTCCTATTCTGTAAGTTGTTTACTGTTGATACAGGTGGGATTCGGTCTCTCCTGATCGGCAGTATCTGACCCAGCACTCGGCTCTTATGCTTCAAGGTTATTGAAGATGATTCGTCATTACAAGGTCTACATGGTTGATAAGGATCATGGCACTCAGTAGACAGAGAGTTCCTTTCAGCAATGGGTTTGAAATTAGACTGTGTAGTGTTCATTTCTTCCTTCCTTTGGACAGCGGAAGATATTTTTTGGCCCCAAGTTCTCAGAGAAACTGTATCTGTCTCTTGCCCATGAGAGGGCATAGGTATCCTAGCCTTGCTTCCACTTGTACCCTCAAGGTAGGAGCCATCAACAAAATTTGAAGTAAAGGGTCGAAAAACAGAGGACCGTTCCTCAGCATTTGGTATGAAATTCGTACCTAGTGCATTGCCACAATTTTGGCAAGAAGCTTTCCTATCCAAATCAGCAGCATTGGAACAATAAGCAGATTGTTTAGATGGCCTCTCATCAACCACAATTCCATCTACTTTAACCTCATTGCTCGGAGGAGGAGGAGGAGGAGGAGGATCACGAATAGAACTGGAATAAGTAAGAGCACTTTTGGTTTTGCTTGCCGATTGCAACCCTGGTTCCAAAATTTTAGTAGCTGCATCAATTAAACGAGAAGTCCTAGAAACATTCTTCCCGGAGGAAATCCTGGGACTCCTTATTGGAGAGGCTAGTTTAGGGTGGTGATGATGTTTTCTTGACCGCGACAAAACACTCTTTATCTGAAGAGGATCAGCTCCAAACTTGGTAACTGCCTTTCTCTCAAACTGTCCAGTCTTCTGAAGCTTCTGAGGCCTAGAATCAAGCTTTGTGCTTCCCTTCTCCATATTTACAGCTTCTCTTTCAGAACTACTACCGTTACTACTGTAATTTCTTTCTCCATTATCACAAGCATCATACAAACAACCTTCCTTAGCCGTGTCATGCACGGCAGGTATTGATTCAAGACCCATAAGCCTAGCAACTATACCAGGAGCCCTCATTTCATGCTTTCGCTCCAAATCCATGTAGCGATTAGAATGTTTCTTATGTGGGAATCCACCACTGTTTTCATCAGCAATCTACCATTTTAATACATCAACTATATTAGAAAAAATAATACATATAAAGAAAAAATAATCAATTAAGCTACAGTACGCTAAGCTATTGCATACCAAATGAAGCTTGGAAGTTGGCATCTTCTCGTCCCCTTTGAACTTGTTAGCAGCTTGTTTTGCACGAGCTGTCACAAAGAAACAATAAAAAATCGAACTTTTATCTTCACAAAATAGGAAATGTTGGTACAGTAACGCTTAATAAAGAGAAAAGGGTAGTGATAAACTGACCAGAAGGAAGCAAATTTCTGGAGAAAAGTTTTTTCTTGGCGAACCTGCGGTTCCAATCAAAGAGCTGAAAGAAGATACCAACGCAACCACCAGGCCTATGAGTCCGCTTCTCTGTAACAGCTAAACACGACGTCGTCTTCCCTGCACTATCATTCATTTCTCTCACTCCAACCCAAACCACCCCAATAGATAAGCAATACAAAGAAATTTATTAGACCAAAGCTCTAATCCCAAATCTCAGAGATAATAAAGCCCAAAATTTCAATGAAATCCATCAAGATAACTCTGAACCGTTCTAAACCAGCTCAACATTGTAAAACAAAACAAAGATTCCTCATCTCGCTGAACAATTACAAAACTTTCTTCCCCAATGCACAGTCACATCTCGTCAACCGCACCTTTAGGACCCAACCACAACCTTCATTACTAAAAATATATCAAAAATCCAAAACCTTAAAGAAAATTAAAATATTCAAAATGCAACAAATACCCAGAATAGCAACCCGGTACAATAATTGTAAGGTGAGGAAACAGAGCAGCAAACAGACACATAAACAAATCTCTGCAAAAAAAAAAAATTGCTAACCCACGAAAGCAACCCTTCACTCGAAAGCTCCACAAAACGACGACGAAACACAGTAAGTTATCTGTTTCAACATAAAAGCACGCAAAGGACCATAATCTGGGCGGTCTCAAAATCTAAAGTAGAATAAAAAGAGCGATTAATTATGATAACCCAGTCTGAATAAGAAAACAACCATGACTTGAATTATATCGAAAACCCAGAGATTGATAGAATGGAGAGCTCGAGGAAGAGCCTACTGCAATTTCCAACTCAAAAGCTTCTCACTCTCTCTTTTCAGTTAGTCTGCGCTTGTGAAAGAGCCCAGGCAGTGAGTGACAGACGTGAAATGGAGAGCGTAGGATAAGCAGAAAAAACCGTGCAAACTTACACGCGTAATGTAGCATTGGTTACTAGTATCGATACTCAAATAAATTATTACTTATATATAAAGTTGTTATCTAATAAATATATTTCAAAATTTAATAATATATATTTAATTAAATTTTTGTTATATAAATAATAATAAAATAATAATTTAATTCCGTAGAAATACATAACATTTTTTCGTTACATTGGTCAACTCCGTAGGCGCGAATCAATTAATAAAATGTAAATTATTAAACTAAGACAATAGTTGGATTTTGGAGGTTATTGAGACTTGAGAATGAGGACAAAACCAAAATCCGATTATTGTGCCTGTGCTGGTGTCGTCGCGTCTACGTCTTGTCTGCTAAATTGCGCTTGTTAGGAGCGTATGTTTTCAACTTTTCAAAAATCGAAACTTAAGTCTCTATCTAAAAATATATATATATATATATATATGGAAACTTATGACCAAGTTTTACGCGCCGATGGTGAAGCAGGAAGTTCAACTCGCTTTTTCCATTTATTTATGTGTTTTTTGGGTGAAGCAACTCGCTTTTTCATGGTTGACAGCTAACTATAAGCACTCTGTGTAAGTGAAAAGAACAGTGTGATTATTTATAGGCTTATAGTTGCCGATTTTGGTCCCACTTGGATCCTTTGCGTGTGATTTTTTTGTCAAATCCTCCTCCATTTTTTGCTGTAATCAAGAACCATTTCGTTTTGAGTTGTGGACCTGTTGAGTAGTGAGCCAAATTCTTCCATAGCTGCAGAAATTGTATCCTATCTATAAAACATAAATTGGCAAATGCTCTACTGCTCTTTTATTTTTTATTTTTCCTGAAATTTTCTTTCTTTGTTTACAACTAAAACGATTTCGAAAAGAAGGTGATTTTGTACAGGATACGGGATCATATTGGTGCCACGTGTGTTTTGTGGTAAATTTACGACTCTAATTTATGAAAGTTTTTAATTACAATTTTATCATTTTAATTTTTTTCTTCTTATATTATTAGTTTTAACCCCTTTTCTCTTCATTTTTCGCTTCTCTATCCAGATAACCTTTCACACTAATTTTCCCTCTAATTTCTTTAGGAAGCAAACAAAATATTTGTATAGGAGGACTTATTTTGTGAAAATATATATATATATATTTTTTTATCTTCTTATTCTTTCTCCCAACATAAGGATTCTATTGCAGGGTAACAAGTGTATGTTATAATCATCTATTGTTATATTCGATTTGAGTAAACAAATTATCCTTAAGTTTTATTGTATAACTGTCAAATATAATTCTGCTAACACTTAAAATAATATTGCCTTGTTAATTAAACTTAATTATCAATTTCTATATTTCTATAAATTACAAGACTTAATATATCTAATATAACAACTATCACACTACTCGTTTATTTAGTGAGAATTTTAGAACTAGAGGGGGTTTTCTCTTTTGAAATTTAAATCATATGCACTGGCAAAGAAACGAGTTTTGATTTCATCTTTTTTATTATGTTAAATTGGGAATCGGTACTTTTTCGTTATTTAAATTTTATCAAAAATACTCTAAAATAATTATATTTTTAAGTAATTTTAATTTAATACATATATTTTCTAAATGATTTCACTTTAGTATCAATATTTATTATTTTATCCCTTTCTACCTCAATTAACTATCTGAGGGCTTATTTTCATTATTTTTACTGGATAAAAAAATTTCTCAAATTTAAAATTAAACAATATTTCTACATAAATACTGTAAAAACTCATAAAATGGTTTTTTTAAACAATATTTCTACAAAAAATACTATATGTTTTGAGATGGATCTCGCCATATGTAGGAATATTTTTGGGATCTCCGAGCTTTTACGGTGTTT
Organism: Elaeagnus macrophylla; assembly: GCA_029378325.1. Taxonomy (NCBI): domain Eukaryota; kingdom Viridiplantae; phylum Streptophyta; class Magnoliopsida; order Rosales; family Elaeagnaceae; genus Elaeagnus; species Elaeagnus macrophylla. The sequence goes on along the minus strand of CM055646.1, from coordinate 23,358,278 downwards.
TAACCTAGCTGGGTTGGACAGGTTTCTTTCACCTTTTCTTAGCACTCGAACCTGGGATCTAACCCCTTAAGTTCACAGAGATATCCCTACATATGGTAAGATCTATCTCAAAACACTATAAAAATCTCATACTCTTTGCATTGTAAAAATTCCATACATTTTGCATCCAAAGCGAGCTCTCTTCCATTTGAGCTACAAAAAAAATAATTTCCTTTTCGTCCTAAAAGTTTTTTTATGATCGAGAAAAAGTCCTGTCGCTATTTACAAATTGAGTTTTTGCATATATAACTTGAAAGTAATTTCATTTCAAAAATCAATTTTTTTTTCTGAGTTACATTTTAATTTGATAGCTAACAGGCAAAGTTGCAAATGACTGGTAAAGCAGTGCATGGAGATGAAATGACAAATATACTTCTGTCCAATTTAATAAATAGTAAAAAATATACCCTAAACTCTAAAAATGACTAAATTAGAATCATTTGAAAAACATGAGTATTAAACTTGAATCACTTAAAAATATGATCAATTTAAGATATTTTTAATAAAATTTGAGTACTAAAAATGTACCAAACCCGTTAAAATTTATTATTATAATTTATTTATTTTTGCCATACTGTTCTTTTGCAAAGTAATCTCCTAAGGTGGTTTTTCTTTTTCTTTGTCTCTTTGTTTCTAGGATATTTTTTTTACATGGACTTTAACATCCACATTTATCAACAAGTTCAAAACCTAAGACCTTCATTTTTATAATAAGGTGTCATATATCATTTCGGCTACATGCCACTAACTTTTAAAATTTTACTCTCATAAGGTAGTTTTTTTTTTTTTTTATAAAAACATAACATAAGGCAGCTGGGAATGGGATAATTAAGCAAATTGAAATTTTGAACAACACGTGAATTTCTGATATTCTATGAGAATCACCAAAGCTGCCAACAAAGATCAATGTTAATATTGCTTCTGTGCCCACTGCCCCTAAGCTTCAAACCTAACTTGTCTTCTGGGCCTAAATTGAGTATTGGGACTTATTTCATGGTGAGGTAGTAAGGCCCAATAGGCTGACCTTCGAGGCTTAAAATGTGATAAACTAAAGTGGGGAAACGATTAACCCATCAATATGTCCATATTGCAAATTTACAATGTCCATACTGGGGCCCGGTCACTACCACGAACATCCTTTTCTTACAGACAATACGATGGAGTGCTAATAACGTAACTGATTGGTTCTCCCAAATACTAAAATGAAGTCAATTTTATTTCTTTAGGTTTTACGTCCCCTTCGAATATAAATTAAATTACTGTTACTTGTATATTATATTATATTATATTATATTATTATTTTTTATTAATGAAAATATTTTTTTATAGCAAAAAAAAAAATACAATAGAGGTTTCATTCTTTACCTTCCGTTTCTTTTATTTTAAATAACATTTCATAATTTATACGCACAATCCAATTTTAACTTTAAATTCGAGTATTTCCTAATGGAATCATTCTGCTACAACAGCATTATGTGATTTTTTTTACCATGTGGTGTATAAATTATTCGATTTTTTAATTAATTTTATTTTTAATTCTTCAATAAAATATATATATATATATATATTTATTTATTTACTTTATAAACAAATAAATACATATTTTCTTTCTCTAATGAATTAAAAATAAAAATTTATGCATAAAATAAGATTATATCAAATAATTGAATCATTTTTTTAATGTGTATATCATCGAATCTTCAACTTTAAATTTTAAAGTATTTCATAATTGAAAGTTTTTAATCACGGATCAAATAATCCTAGAGGGGGGTGAATAGGTTATTTTCAATTTTTAACAAATATTAAATGTGTAATCTAATCACAACGGCCAGACATGCAATCGCGTGTAAAGATAAATGCGGAATAAAAAAAAACAACACACGATATTTTTAGGTGGAAACAACCTAGGCCACAATAATGACCTAAGAGGAAAACCACCGGTCCACCGGACCACCTAACTATCCACTATGAAAATCAATGTTCAATTACAACCATAGAGTCCAGAACTACCCGTCGCAGATAGATCCCCCTTTCTGTAATTTACTTACGAGCCGTCGCTCCTTTCACAGCCTCCAATAGCTAGATGTCTGGATCCAGACCAACGTTCCGATCTACTTGAGTCACACAAGATCAATCGAACCCGTCACCTTCGGTAATTTCGAGTCTACTCATACAAGGATTCCACTTTTAAAACAATTCTACGCAAATAAGGACTCTATTTTCACAACATTTTTATTCACACAAGGATTCTACTTTCTTAACACTTCTACTCATACTAGAATTCTGCTTTCTCATTAAATGAGTCAAATTGGTAAAAGTAACACATGGGTCCAATTAAAAAAGAGTTCTAGTAGAAGTGAAAAACTAGCTCGATCGATCGATCCAATTCTCGATCGATCGACCAGATTGATCGATCGATCTAGCTCAACCCGAGAGCACCTAGATCGATGTCGTTCCACACTCGATCGATCGATCACTCGATCGATCGAACAATATACTCGATCGATCGACCAATTAAAAGCACAAGTTATTTTTCATTACGATCCATACTAAGTGTCGTGCTCATTTGTGTGAAGATGTATGCATGATAGAATATTATACCTGTCATATGGGCATTGCAAGCTTGGTGAATCCATCATCATGTATTGTCTGATTAATCGGTGAATTCCTATTCTAGATTACAATCAAACATTTTGTCCACGAAAATTGTCAATACAAAATAAACCTTACAATAATGAAACTTTGATATCTAAGACTACAATATCGTAGGATTTTTTTAACTAATTATTTATTTAACAAGTTTTAAATATAACGCGTTCTTCTGTTATTATAAATAACATACGTTTAAAATCATCGAATCAAATTGCAACAATTATATTATTAAAATAACTCAAAGTCTGTTTACCTATTGCTGCACAAATAATCTATAAATTAGAAAAAATATGAAACTAGAAGGATGAGTTGTAGTGGTGTTAATCTGGTGGTTGGAGGTAGTGAGTCGAGATCGATGGTTAATAATTTAATAGTCGTTACCAATCCATTGATTTGGATATACACTTTATTTCAATTATTATTATTTCGAAAAGACCTCACTAGAATTTAAGATATAAAGTTATTATCACATGCTCAAATCACCATAATTCATCAATTTTAAGTAATCAACTTAAAAAACAATATTCATCCAAGGTCAATGAATGATTTAATTACTTGCATCATACATTATTGCATTGCACTTTTGCTTAACTACTCAAAGTATGATTCCCACCGACTCCACTCTGCCCGCTATCTCATATATGTATCATTTGCTTCAACTACCTTGCTCACTTGAACTTTTGAATTTAGATATTGTTGACTTACATTACAAAATTAATAATTATCCAATATAATATTAATAATAATAATTAATAGATATGTAGTATTAGTCAAATGACTAAAATCAATTGAGACATAACGTTTTCAACCAATACCTAAAGTTGGATACAATTGTCGAAAGGCATGTCTTATTTGGAAGGGATCACAGGACCTCTTTTAATGAAATCATAAACCTCATGTCACAAACATAGGTACAATTTAAGAGTAACAGAACTCTTTCAAGTTCTAACTCATGCAGAGACAAAAATGTTAATATCATATTATAAAAGGGACAATTTTGATCATACAAACGTATACGAACGAGTAATGATATTTGTATATATGACATAGTGATACTACTGTTTTATCCTTTAGTATGAAACTCAAGGGAGAAGGATTAACAAGTCATCCAAATAGAAGTGAGTATAACAGATGTTATAAGGACGTAGGTGAAAATTGTGTCATAATAGTCGTGTTTGTATTATGTTCGTTTCGTATTATTTATATTTATTTTATTTTTTTTCATATTAATTATTTATAATAATAAAAAGTAATGAAACTTGTAAGTACGTTAACAAAAAATATTAATTAAATTATACTAAATTTTTATGGTCTTATTATCGAGCAGTCATAAAATACCACTAAGGAAGGAAACTGTTTTAAAAGAAAATAAATAGTAAGAAAAACGAAAACACAGCAAGGAGGCAAGCGGGGACAGACATGAAAGCAGTGGGTTACCTGTCATTTTGGGCTCAAAACCATGTGGCTTGAATTATACAATTCCTTGTCCTTTTCTTCTTGCTTCCTTTTATCCCTTTACTTGTCTTCTTCATTGATAATGATACAAGGCCTTCACTCTTTTTCTTATTATAAGCACTTTTAATTAACAAATATATTAAAAAGTTGATAATTAACATGCAACATGAAAATGAAAGAAAAATTAACACGCCAAATAATTCAAACCGACATAAGTCCTCCCCAGAAACTTTTTTCAGAATAGACAATCTGATTTAAAAAACACTAAAACTTTTTCTTGCTCTTATCTTTTCCATTGGTTGAGAATATTGAACCTAAACCAAACAAGTTAGCTGTCGGAACATTCAAAATAGGATTAATTTGAACACTATTGCTGTAAGATCCATGACCATGCTTCTTTAATGGAGGCTTTTGATAAAAGCTATTACTATTTTGTGACAGCTTGGTGGTTGCAATTTTCTGGGAATTCTGTTTACTACCGTTTGGAGCTTCTTTAGATAAGATTGAAGATCGTTTAACAGTACTTGGTGCAGAGTCTGCAGAACCAGTAGAATTGCTACGGGATAAAAGTGGTAAATTAGGACACAAGCTTCTACCATAGCCACTACCACAACTACTACTCCTCTTGAACCTCCAAAATGACTTGGATCCACTTTGCTGCTTCTGATGATCATCACCTTCAATATTGCTTTCTTTATTACAAGTTTCTTGCTTTAAGCTTTTGTTGCCATCAATTGACAAGGAAGGTTGAGGATGAGATAGTTGATCTTGTTTTGGTGCAGTAGTATTGTTTTTCTTGATTTGAATGGGCAGAATTTTGCCATCTGAGAAAAGCTCGTCGGCAGATGAAGATTGTTGTTCAAAGCTCTCACGAACACAGAAATCAAAATCAATGCTTGAATTCAAGTCCGAGGAGTTTGAACTCAAGGGGTGTTGTTGTTCTATGGGAACTACTGCGTCATTATGATCAGATTGGATGAAGTCATAAGAAAATGAAATTCTTGGACTTACCCCAACCATGCTTGATTTTTCTTGGCTGCAGATTTCAATCGCCATTTCTGTTACAAATATTGTCAGCCAGATTTATAAGAAATTTAATTAAATTAAAGCCTGAAGATCAAAATAAATGAGAATAACTATATCCTGTGGAGAAGATTAAAAGGTTTAGCTTTTTTTATGTATTGAAGAAAACAGAGCACGTTAAAACAAGTCAAACTTAACAAATTAAAGGCTAGAGGAATTGAAAAGTCTTGTATTTACAAGTCACAAAATGATATATATAATCATATAGCATATATAGAGAACGTTGAATTTAAGGACTAAAATTTCCGATACTCCACAATGTGAAAACCTCGAAACGCCTTGGTAATTGAGAAAGGATAAAAATTAAAATGAGGGGAGAATATTAAAAGGATTGGTTAGAAGGAAACTGAAACTGAATTTGGGTAAAAGTTGAAGATTTCTATAAATAAGTGAATGGGAAGTTGGAAGAATATAACAAAGGCAATTTCTGGGTTCTGAGTTCTGCTCTACCCTGAGACTTTGTCTTCATATATTTGTTTGTTTGAGTTTAAGTCTTAGAGAAATGAGAGGGAGATAAGGGGACGTGCAGAGGGTTATATATAGGAAAATCAAAAGTGTTTGTTATGGTAATGTATACAACATTTAGTAGAAGACTCTTTATCATAAACTCCTAAAACAGATATTTTGTTGTTATGTTTATGTGTGGAAAAAGTATCAAATTATGCAAGTATGATGATATTATATATCAGATACAATAACTTTTTAATTATGGTAATATGAAATATCTAACCTCAAAAGTCATACCTAACGATTAAATTTCATGTCTCCCAAGAAAATGTCAAACAAAGGCATAATAAGTTCCTTCCGGTTTTTAAATACTGGGTTAAGACATAAATCCCTACCCTCCACTAAAAATGGGAATTTTCTCGACAATTTTAGATATCCGTGGATATTTAATACAATAGATCAATTCATACTGGCCATTTTTTAGGATGGTAACAATTTTAAAGAATACTCTGGTGTAAATTACAGGAGATTGGAACAATAACGATTATTCTTAAATTATATCCACTTATATTTAAAATTATTAATCTATTTTAAATTTAATTTAATTTTATTATATATTATTAATATATTTAATACCTAAAATAATTAATATATTTAGTTTAATTTTAATATATATTATTAAAAACTCGTAATTTTTTTTTTTACTCGTTCCTACCCAATCCTTGACCGATAATACCTATCTCCAAATGGGAGCATTTTTTGAACAATTTTGAGTATATAGTTATGTATTTGATTTTGAGGATGAATATCCATGCCCATGCCTATCTCCCACCCATCTCAGCCACATATTTTTTTTTTAGTAAATTATACATATATTATTTTTTGTCAGATAATAAATATGTTATTTTCTAATATTTTGCACATGTTCTTTTTTGTTAGATAACATATATATTCTTTTGTAATATTTGACAAATGCGTTTTTTTTTTTTTGAAACGACACATATTCACATATTATTTTTCCTATTTTGCAACATATAATTTTTTTTTGATATAATATATGTGTATTTTTCTTGAAAAACTTTCATTTTTCATTAACTAAAAATGATTAAATTATATAGAAAAATATATAAGTTCAATTAAATAAAAAAAAATACATCAACATATGCCAAAAAAAAATATTCAAAATAAATACTACAAAAATAAAACTATAATTCAATTTGTACAAAATTTTAATTTTAAAAAAATTTATATTAAATGTAAAAAGAATAAAGTAATGAGAGACGAAAAAGAAAAATAAGCTTGAATAATCTCATTTAATATTTATAATACATGATGATCATTTACTTGTAATTTTTATTTAAAATTATAATTGTATTCTTAGTACATATTGTTAGAGATTCTTGACTTATCTAATATTCAGTTTTTGCTTCCAGACGTTTAATTTTGGGCAATCTAGTTAGATATGTGTCCAACTTAGCTCCGACAAATGGGATTGATGGCCGGTCAAAATTTGGTTAATTGGACAGCTATCTAATTTTGGACAATCTAGTTGAACATGTGTCCAACTCAGTTCTGGCGAGTGGGGTCGTTGGCCGTTCAAAATCTGGTCAGTTGGATAGTTGTCCAATTCTAAGTAGTCTAGTTGAACATATATTCAATCAAAATTTATTAGAATTAATCAATAAAATTAAATATATTTTTGTCATAATATATAAAAAAATTAAGTAAAGAAAGTCATATCTGAATTTTAATAAATATAAAAATATGTTAATAAATAAAAAATAAATAAATAAAAGTGCCGCATAACACAACCGGGGGGGGTTGGGGGTTGTAAAGGGGAGGGGATTCACATGCGCATTTAAACTTCATATGTTAAGCAAATTAAAAAAAATAAAAAAACAAATAGCTGGTGTAATTGATACGTTAAATTGTTAATTTACTTTTTCTTTGTATCTGTTCAGCTGTGAGACTTCATGGACGCCGTGGCATATTAAAAATACAAAATTTTAGAAAAAATAATAATACGTATAACATTTTTTAAAATTTATAATTATAAAAATAACATTTTATATATTTAATTTTAAATTTTTATAATTAAAAAAAATTCAACTAGATTATGTTATGTTAAATACTAGCTAGTTGAACGCATTTAAGTTTAATTATGATCATATGAACTTGTTCAATGTTAAATTTTATCTAATTTAATCTCGTTTAATATTATATAAGTATTATTTTTATTGTTATAAATTTTAGCGATATTATTTCATATAATTTCCAAATTTTAGGTGATTTTTCTTTAATATAGTTGGGATATTTCTAGCCAACTCTTTGTATTTTCCAAATTAAAACTAAAGCGGTGCAAATTACTCTTTTGGGCACTTCAATAACATATGACCCATATAATTCAATCAAACTAAAAGTTTTACAGCCTGTGACATCTTAAGGGCAATCGCAGGGGTGTAAAAATTGTCACCATATTACTCGTACAAGTTGCTTGTGGCCCATGTATATGTCCTTCAATAATTGATTCTGATAAATTTCTTGAATCATTTTACTGCACGAATTATTATTTATGACTATCTCAGTATCTCATCACTTAGCCGTACATATAAATTATAAAGGGAACGTGTAGACTAAAAAGTGAAACCATATCTTCATCTAGAAGATTAATTGATTTGAAACCTATAAATGAATGGTTTAACGTCTTTCACTTGGACCTCATATCATATATGTATTTGATTATCATTTAGAACTAATGCTAAGCATAAGAAAAATAACAGTTAGAAGTAAAAGTTAATTATTATATATGCTATATATTTTAAATAAATATTTACACACAGAGATGTTATGGATGAGAACTCATAACATTGAAGTACCTACAACAAAAATATGGGTTCTTCCATTGACAATTGTGTATAAAGAAACTTTTTTTTTTTTTTTTGTCTATAAAGAAAGGGTTTTTTTTTAATCCCTACATTTATTAACTTAACTGTTAAAAGGGGAACAAATAGATATTTTATTGAGGTATATATGAAAATTGAAATGGTTAATTTTTCTGATAAATGATTGCTGTGCATATAATAATAGACTGCACCTAAATTTACAGGAATGGATGGTCTTAATTTTTTACCTAACTTTTTTAGTTGTTTCCACATCTTCGTTTATGGCATCTTTACTAATTTATTCAAAGTTCCAACCATTAACGTTGCTGAGTCTCATTATTTGTTGAATGTTGATTCGTAATTTTGTCTTTTTAATTACTCAACTTATTCCCCGAGAAGGATTTAATTGGAGGGTACATTTTACACGAAAGAGACCATATGGGGTGGGAAAAAAATAATGAAGCAAGTTAAATTCAAGGCTAAATTATATTATTGTTATATATTAAACTTTTATATCTTGTTCTTAAACTTTTAAAACGTAAGATTTAATTATTAAATTTTTAAAATTTATTTTTAAATTGTATGTTACTCTTCAAACTTTTAAAAATTTGAGGACAAAAAGGGAAAAATCTGAAAGTTCGGTAACTAATGTTGTAATTAAGAAATTTTGTATTTTTTGTGTGTTAATTTATTTATAAAATAAAATAAAATAAAAATATTAGAATAATGGAAGGCCTAGTGGATGAGATTGTGATTAGTTTGAAGTGGAGCTTCTCCTAACTGGACTTGAGATCTAGCAATTGAGGAAAGTAGCACTAGTAAGGAAAGAGTTGGATCGATTGTTTCTCGAAAAGTATACTTAATATGAAGAGTATCTATCAGTAGTTATTTATCAATAATATATAGCTTAAAACTATTGCATGCATGCTAAACAAAATGAAGAAGGTGAAAAAGAAAAAATGTCAGGAAAGACGGGAAGTAGTAATCTTTTTTCAAGCTTATCCTTTTGAACTAATTTAATTATACTCACTTGCCATGTGAGCAACCCCTAAAGCAGCAACAAAATTGCCTATCTTCTTTAATCTAAAGTAACCAATAATTCACTATTGAAGACCCCACTTGGAGATTTTGTCATTTCCCTCTCTAGTGCTCGTTAGTGCATTACTCACATTGTGAAAGTTACACCCAATTAAGCTATAGAGCAATGGTGAGAACTGAGAATCCAGATTCTGATTGCCTATTTATCTTTGTTTGTTATACCTGCCACATTTTAGTGAACCAAGACATGGAAAGCCAAACTCTATAATAGATTTCAGAAAGGTATTTGTCATTTCTGTATTTATCAGAGAGCAAAAAATGTTACATGTATTCGACCAAGAAAAAGAAAAATAAATTAGAAAATGAAACTACACCTAACCAAAAGAGAAAAAAGAAAAAAATAGGAGAGAGAAAGGAGAGGGGATGGCACTGTTTATTAATTAATGAGAAAAACTAGTGGTGAGGAATTAACTGATAGTGCATTACAAGTAAAGGGAAATGGGGTTATTGTCCCCACCAGTTTGGTGACAGCTCTAGTGTTGATATTCGGAAGGTGTTATTGTTTGACACCTTCACATGGTAAAGGGATTGAACATTGTAACAAAAAGCAAAGAATGTTTTCAGAGTTGTTCTGATCATCACAAGTTGAAATCACTATATATATGCATATTGGAAATGGACTTTTTCAAAATGATATTATTTCAAAATTATTTCATTTCAAATAGATTGGGTGTTTATTCATACAAGTATTTTTAGTGAGTCCCAATCTGTCTGTTTTCCTGTTGTTATTCATCCTAAACCAACTATAGCTCCTAACTTCCTATTATTCATATGTTCTATTTGCCTTCTTTCCCAACTATAATTGCCTTTCTAATTATAATTACGCAAATGAGCGATAATAGTGATCTTTCGACGCTCTATGCCTTATTGCCCTTGAGAACCAAATGTTATTGCATATTGACCTAATCGTGGGGGCAGTTGATGAGTTGGGAAAACACTTCTTATTTTAACATTTCAGTTCTTGTATGACCACATGAATTTATTTTTAATCTCATCTAAAAATATATATATATATATATATATATATATTTTTACATTATGAATAAAATAAAAAAATAATATATGTACTGCAATTTTTAACATATAAAAAAAAAATGCTTTTTATATTATATCAAAAACAGCATATATACATCATGTGAAACGGGGGTTTAAAATAAAGTCTCACGTATAAAAAAGTCATATCAAATTAAATCTTATTTTCATTGGAATTAATTATTTTAAGTTACCGGTGACAGGTTCTGCATTTTATTATATTCATACCTTACATGTTTCAATATACGTTCTACGTTATAAAATGTGAATCAATCCTGACAGCTAGCATTTAAAAATATTCCAACTTGAAAAGTGTATGACCTACTAGTTAAATATAATTAAATCTACAAAATTATATCTAATAAAATCGTCTTATCTATTTGTACTTTCATTTTTAATAATTGATTGTGAAACTTCAACGACTGCATTGTTGGGATGTCACTCTTACTAGAGGTTATATATAGATTCGCACATTAATTGAGGACGTAATATATTGTATTATTTCTATTTTTGAAAAAATAAAACTATATTTTTATTATTGCTTTACAGTTTTACTCTGTATTCCATACTGTACTATGCCGCTGGCCCTCAGCCCACTTATGATTTCAAATTATCAGTTACCGAATGGGCTTTCGTTGGGCCCCGAGTTCGTTATATGCTAAGCCTTTTCTGTGCGAATGGTTTAGGCCCAAATTCTCTCTCCCCACCCAACTCATCAAAACAAAAGAAGAAAAAGTACATATATTTCTCTCACATTTTCCCTCGTTTTCTTAGCATCCCAATTTCAAATTCCATAGCTACTCTCCAGATTTTCTGGGTTTTGAAAAGTTTGAATTTATTGTGGATAAAATGGCAAGTTGGAGGCTGAGGAACTGTTGTAAGAAGGTCAAAGTCGAATTCTATATATTTCAATTAAAATTGCATCCCATTTAAAAATACACTATATATTCTACAAATACTTTTGAGTTTTACCTAATTTAATAACAAGACTTGCATTATAAAATTAATACAAAATTGACACATTGATAAAGAACATTTATACTCACACCATTTAAGCTCATCGCAGTATTGCTACTCCAATCATGCAATTGCCTTACCTTAACAAGTTGAAAACAATCTTAGTTTTGTCTAATTGAAATTTTATAAGTTCTTTGTGTTACACAACAAAATCTAAACATTAAAAAAGAAGAAGCTAAACAATAATTTTTCATTCCTTTTTGAATAGTCATCCCAGCTATTACCTTACCAACAAACATTTATACTCAACTTTCCTATGAAAGGACCAAAATGCTGCAGGGCGAACTATCAGCAACCAAATAGTACTTATATAGTGTCTTGCTTTACATCTCTCTAGTAATTCAACTACCATCATGAAGGTTCTGCTAATGAGCTTGACCATTTTCTTCTCCAGCATTTTCATAATTCCATGATTTTTAACCAACCTAATCGATATATAATATACTAATTATTAGGAATTTCTAGTCATCTGAGCCGATATACTATATGTCGATATCTTTAATCTTTGTCAGATATGATTGTATATTTCATGTACATTATCACTCGTTTTGCATATGAGTTATGACTATCATTCATGTCCATGCACTTTGGCAACATTTAATTGCGTGAACATGTTGTATTGCATAACAATGCAACTGGTAAAATCTGTCATTCTCTAATTATTCCAAATTGATATGCTAAAATAACCTGTTTTTATACTTTTGTTCAACCAGTGGTCTAATGGTAATAGTAGACTTACCTTCTCTTGCTTTTAAGTTCGAATCACACTACCATATGATAAAATAAAATATAAAATTGCTAAATATTTATTTGATAAAGATTTTGATTCATAATATTTGATTTTTTTAAAGTGATTTATCAATCAATTATGTTTGATAACGATTTCTTATTTTTTATTTATATATTTTTAAATAATTACTACCAAAATATAAATCTTTAAAAGGAAATTTTTTTAATATAATTTATGATTTATTTTTTTTCAATTTTAACAAAATATTTTTCTAGAGTAAATTAAGTATTATAAATTTTGTATCATTAAAAACTTAAAATTTGTAATAAATAAAAAAAAAATATATTTTTTCTTTACTTTTAAAGGTTTTTTTGGAAGAAAAAAAACATAAAACATTATCAAACAATTTGTAGTTGATTTTTTTAAATCACTAAATAGAAATTGTTATCAAACACAATGATAATTATTTTACAAAATAACTAAAAATAACAAAATTAATTATTTAATCATAAATTATAAATCATAATCATTATCAAACATAACCTAAAATATCAAAAAGAGGTTAATTTTTTTTAACCGGACATGGAACTTTCCGTTAGAAGGATTCTCATGGAGTTAAGAAAGATCCTTCATAATAACTATCTTAAAACTAGCATATGGGTTTAGTGGTTCTACATTGACCACTATAGTGGACATTTATGATAAAAAACAGAAGTGACCCTAATGTATACTTAAAGCTTGGAAGGAAATTCACTAGGACTCCCCTTTAACTAACCTGACCTTGTCCAATAAATCCTACACCTACAGACATTGCCTAGACAAGAAGACAGGATGAATATATTTAATTTTCTGATAAGTATGTACAAGACAAATTAATTCTAGCAATAGACATGTGACTTAAGTAATAGTTACTTACAAAGTACAAAATATATATTGTCCACATGATCCTTCACATTCTTACAAGAACTAGGCTATATAGGAAGCTTCCTGAGAAACTTCTGAAACATTTCCTCGCATCTATCCAGTGGATCTGTGTAACAATCTAAAGTCTTAATCATATGACAATTATTAATTTTAAAGGTCCAACAAATGAGTAATTGAGTCAATATCATTTATCATAATTTAAATTATTATTGTGATAATATTCATTAATGATTAAAAACGACTCATGCAGGCAATCAGAAATTGTGACATGCCCAACTAACTATTTGTTTTTCTTATCCTACATTAAAATTGTGATATGTCCAAATTTAACCAGAAAGTTCTTGTAATGGTAAAAAAGTTGTCTAGTACTGAATTATTCCTTTCAATCCAATCCAAGCATAAATGAAAAATATTATACGGTACTCTGTGCAGGGTATAATAATTTTGTCACGTCAACAATCTTAAGTTTGTGTAATTGTGTGTTGTTTTGTAATTATGAAAATATTTTAATATATGTGTCAAAAATTTAAACCAGTTTTAGATAATAAAAAAAAAAATTACAAATTTTTCTTTCTATGCATAAATTATTTAACTGAATTTATTTTTAATTTTTTAATAAAAAATATATATTCATTTTATTCTAACACTAAACCATGTATTTATTTTATATTATAAAAAAATAACATATTTTTACTCATACAATTAAATCAATAATTATATATATATATATATATATATATATATATATATATATATATATATATATATATATATATATATACTTACCGTGTCCAGCTTATTACTTAGGGGGCGTTTGGTTCGCTGGAATGTAATCGTAATCGTAATGGAATGTAATGTAAAGGAATCAGTATTACGATTACAGTGTTTGGTTTAGTCACTGTAATCAAAAAAGGAATCAGTATTACAGTGTTTGGTTTGACAACTGTAATGTAATGGAATAGAAAAAAAAAATTATATAATTATTTTAAAAATACAATATTAAAAAAAAAAATTTCAGAAATAATACAATTTCATAACAACAATTAATACAAAAAATACAATTAATAAAAAATTATATTTAAAAAAAATTATATTTAAAAAAATTACATTCAGAAAAAATACAATTTTATAACAATAATTAATAAAAAATACAATTTGGAAACAATTATATTTAAAAAAAAATTACATTTAAAAAAATACAATTTAAAAAAAAATTACATTAAAAAAAATACAATTTTTTATCTAAAATTAATAAAAAATAATACAACTTTTAAAAAAAATATAATTTGGTATAAAAAAAATAATTAAAAAAAAAAAAAAAAAAAAACAGGTATCGCGAGGAGGCTGGCGTCGCGAGGAGGCTGGCGTCGCGAGGAGGCTGGGCTGGCGTCGCGAGCGGCTGGGCTGGCGTCGCGAGGAGGCTGGGCGTCGCGAGGGGCTGGGCTGGCGTCGCGATTCGCGATGGCTGGGCGCGCGCTGGTTCGCGAGGAGGCTGGCCGTTGGTTCGCTGGCTGACGACGACGGTCTGGCATGGACGGCGAGCTGGACGGATGGCGACGATTCGCGACGGAAGACGGAAGGCCGGGCTGCTCTGGTTCGGTCTGGAAAAAAACACTGTTCACTACGAGGAGGCTGAAAAAAAAATTTTACTGTTCATTCCAGCCCTCAATGTAATCCCAATTCCTTATTGGCACCTCTGTAATCCCCATTCCTAATTTTAAGTAATTCGATTACATTCCATTCCCACGTTTTCCTGGAACCAAACATTGTAATGGACTCATTTCATTACATTACACATTCCATTCCATTCAACCAAACGCACCCTTAGTGTTGGAATTTTCTCCCAAAAATCTGTGCGGTTCACTTCATGCTACTTGACTAATACTCATCAATCAAGTTGTTTCTCTCCTTACCGCTAAAAAGTAGTTGATTTCCTCACCGTCTACATCAAAATACACACGTTAATTAATGAAGATAATATAACAAAATCATATTTTATGGGTGGTTATTTTCATGCTGCTCTTTTCTTTTAATACTTGAAATAGAGATGTAACATTACATTAATTGCTTTTAATTACTACCCAAGGCATACCCTAACAATGACATGTATATAAAAAACTATTGGTGAGCCGGCCGAAGAACGATTTTTTTTTTTTTTTCAAATTCCATAATTGATATATTATTCAACTCTAAATAAAATTAAAGGTACTTTTTAAAAGAATCATATAATATATATTTTAAGGTCAGGTTTTGGTTTCCATTTATTTTGAAAGATCCAATTTGTATGAACTTACAATATCCAATCCAAGTACAATGTTTCGTGCTTGTCTGTCCGAATTTAAATTGAGGCTAAAATATTAGGGACTTGCCCGGAAAATATTAGTAGCTATTGTGTGTCTAATGCACATAGACACATTAAGTTTTTTTTTTTTTTTTTTATTCTAAGGATACAGTAAAATAGTTGTTTGATGTTATTACTTATTACCATATGGATGGTGTTAACCATATGACAATCTAAAGGGCACGATTCACGATTCTTTAGGGATCCTCAGCATCATAAACCGACCATGCTGATTTTGATTTTTTTTTTTTTTTTTAATACAAGTCCACTCTGTAAACATCAATATTAATTATTAAATATGTAAATAAAAGTGATTAAAAACAAATAAAGTGATATAAGAAGTTGTCATTTTTACTGGTATGGTTTGCAACAATTATTAACACATGAGCAACACCAAAAATAATAATAATAAAAAAAAAAAAAAAAAAAAGGTTATTGTTCCAACTTTGTGAGAGTTAGATGCCTTATTTTCCCCTCACATTTCATATTACTCATACTAATCGCTTAATTATTCTCCCAATTTAGAATAAAGTATAACTTTATTTCGTTTTCAGTAGTTTATTAATTTCTTTATTTGTTATAAACATCTCCCCTTTCAGTACACCAAAAGTCAAAAGATATATTACTAGTTAAGAAATTAAATTTAGAATAATGGTTCACTAGTATTCTCATTACTCATATTATGATTTACTTTTCTTCTATTTTAAACAATTAAATTAATATTGTTTGATCTTAAAGGTAAATATTTGTCATTCTATCCATCTCTTTATTGCAAAAAAGCCACAGTAATCTTAATTATCAACAAATTTTACCTACCAGCATGAAAGTTCAATGGTATATACAATAATTACAAAGTAAGTTTGTATTGCGATTTACAATTAATATATATGTATTGTAGTTACTTTTATAAATTTACTAATTTAGATATATATCTATACATAAATAACACAAATAAAAACCATTTATATAATATTTAGTATTTTTCCTTCAACGGAAAAATCCATTCCCTTTTTCTATTAGAACAAAAACCAAAACTTTAATGGGATATAAAATAACAAAAATAATGCACTTTAAAACTTGCAATTATTAAAACATCACATTTTATGTTTAGTTGATATATTTTTACTATTAAAAAAAAAATCTAGCTCATCATTTTCTCATTTAATGCCGTTCAAATTGAAGTACTACTATTTAGAAGTTTTTAATATTGAATTTTATCTGATTCAACTAAATTTAATATTATTAAGTGTTATTTTGATTATTATAAATTTTAGGATATTATTTTATATAATTTCTCAATTTTAATTGATTAAATTAATTCAAAAAATATAAAAAGTAAAAGTCTCTTGGAATAAATACAAAATTTGATATAAAAAAAAAAAACTCTTAAACGCTAGACCAAAAGTAAGAATACAATTTTTTCAACAACAAAATAAAGAGTACAGATAGGTGAAACTTTGGAATCTCGCATTATGATGATTTTTTGACGTAAAAGTTCTAGAAACTAAAATCTTTGGACACATAAAAGACATAATATATTATTCAATTTTTATATAATTGAGTTGTACAATTAACTTTATTTTTAGCCCATAAAAACATGTTGATCATGTCATAAAAAATATATATTAAATACATTTATAAAGATTATTTAAAAATATATATTTAGCGTGTTAGAAGGTATTTAAAATAAATTTTTTTCTTGATCTTGGTGGTAAATGAAAGAATTTAATATTTAAAAGATCGTTCGAATATTGAAAGAAGTATAAAATATATGATTGATGAAAGATGAAGTTTATATTTAAAGGATGTCTATCATTTAATAAAAAAATTTAAATCTAAAGATTGTTACTGTATTTCCTATAAAGTTTTAAATCTAAAGATTGTTATTGTTTATTTCTAAGCTTACACGCTTTCAGTTACTGAAATTTTCAAGTTTGTTTTAAAAATTAAATTTAATAACTATCTGCCAATGACCGATAGATGTAATATATTATAAAAAATTCCGTGAAATAAGGTATAAAATATGATTAGATATTACGTGTAAGCAAATATAATTATTGTATATATATAATGTTTTTGTCACATGGGACAAGTGTGGAATCTTTTTTATTTTTGGGATTAGAAAGTAGAAACTGTCAATTTGAAAACGGAAAAACTAGCGTGAAATGGGAAGTTTTCCGCAGGAGGAGACGAGAATTGTAAACTCGACAACAACGTGCCTCATCTTCCCTTTTCATTTATCAGTCATTCTCTTCTCTCTCTATATATCTTCTTATTTGCTCTCGTTAGCTTTCCTTCTTTCTCTAACAAAGTTATTTCCCTCTCACTCGGTACCTTTTCAAAATTAGCATTAACTTTGCCTTTTTATTCTCTTTTCTTATGCCCATAGAATACAAGCATATATTCAACCACTAGTTCTTTTTGCTTAAACGTCTTCTTCTAGTTAATGGACAATTTGCATCCTTCATCAGTGAAGCACCAACAGAACAAAGTTCGGAGGCTTCTTTGCGCTGTTCAGAATTATGATTGGGGAAGAAAGGGCGGCAATTCACTTGTTGCTAGGCTCTTTTCTCTTAACTCTGCCTCCCCAATTGACCCTGAAATGCCTTACGCTGAGTTTTGGATGGGTACCCACCAATCAGGTCCTTCATTTTTGGTTCATGATCAGGAAGAGAGCAATGGGTTTGTTTCGGTAGATTCAGAAACTGAAACTCTTAAGTCATGGGTTCTGAAGAACCCGAAAGTGCTTGGGGAGAAAGTGGTGCAAAAATGGGGTGCTGATATTCCTTTCTTGTTTAAGGTAATCTCTATATCAATTTCTTCTTCTTCTTCTTCTTCTTTTATTTATTTATTTTTTTTGCATCTTCAAATTTCGTTGGCTTTTGATCGAATTTTCCTATTGGACGAGTGAATTTTTTTTTTTTTTGTCAAAGTTGTTTGAGTCGTTCTGTTCTGTTTGTTTGTAGGTGCTTTCAGTGTCAAAAGCATTGTCAATACAGGCTCACCCGGATAAGGAATTGGCCAAGGCTTTGCATAAGTTGCAACCAAATGTTTATAAGGACGACAATCATAAGCCCGAAATGGCACTTGCTATAACTCAGTTTGAGGCTCTCTGTGGATTTATTAGTTTCCAGGTCTAGTATTTTTATCCTCACATCTGAATATCTGATACTGCTCCTATCCATAGGTAATGAATAACTATAATATCTCAATTTATTTTTCCATTTTTTCTTTTATTCCTTTTAAATAAACGGAAAGAAGGATTATATTCTTAAATTAGTGGAATAACCAATTAATAAGTTGAATAGATATTTGGATGGAAACTTCATTTAGTATTTTCATATATATATATATATATATTTTTAATGTTTTTGGGTCTTAATTCCTCTTCAAATCGATGATTTTGAAATACCAAAATCGATGAAACTTTAGCCCTTCTGATGGGTTTTATATGGATGCGAACATTTCCGTGTTCGTTGATTCCAGGTTTAACTGCCTTCTTCGATTAAACTGTGAATTGGTTCTGCTTATTTGAGATACACCTTTTGTTCGTGTTAACTGATTTGCTAAGATATTTCGCTCAATATGGAAGGAAGCCTATCTTTGTTGTAGTTATTGACCCCTCGGGATTTTGCTCCATATTATTTTGTTCAAAGCTGACGAAAAGCTAGATCATCAATAATTGTAATTATTAGCTTTCGTTTTGTTGTAGTTTTATAGGGACGAAGTTTGAAACAAAGATTAAGCTAGCAACATCATCATATTCACTTTTTATTATAAGACTAACCAAAAAGTTCCGAAATCAATATGTCTGTGCTTTCAATCGTCAAAAGTAATAGAGAAGTCTTGTTATTTTGTGTTTGATTCTTTATCAATAGTGATTGCTCTGCATGGTCTCTGTTTAGATGCATAACAGTATATCATGCCATTCAGTTTGCTCTGCTTGAAAAAACGGAAGGCTCGATTTGAGCTGAAACTAACCTCTTATGTCATCAGATATGTTTGTACTGTTTTACGATCTCTATAATTTATATTTAAATTGCGGAATCTATTGTTTCTATGCAGGAACTGAAGTCGGTACTTCGTAATGTTCCTGAGATTGTAGAAGTAGTTGGCAGTGCCTATGCAAACCAATTCTTGCAGATCAATGATGATGAAGCGGAGGAGAAAGTAAAATCTGTTTTGCGATCAGTTTTCACCCAACTCATGTTAGTTAGCAAAGAGGATATGTTTGAAGTAACATCCAGATTAAAAAACCGATTGCAGATGGAAAGTAAGGTAAGTAGATATTAAGAAAAGTGGGAAAATTATTTTTAATGTATATAGTTTAAATATTGCAAGTTGGAGATCTAATCTATGTCCATTTTGTTCTAGGAGCATAAATATTGTTTTCACTTTGCTTGTTGCTTAAATGCATCGTCAGATTTATTTATTCTTACTGTTATTTGACTCTATTCATCAGACGAGGCAGTTGACAGAAAAGGAACAGCTGGTTTTGCGTTTGGAGAATGAATATCCAGCTGATATTGGTGTTGTATCAGCCTTCTTTTTTAATTATGTAAGGCTCAAACCTGGAGAAGCTTTGTATTTAGGAGCAAATGAGCCCCATGCTTATATATTCGGTGAGTGTATTGAATGCATGGCAACTTCAGACAATGTTGTAAGGGCTGGCCTTACCCCAAAGCACCGAGATGTGAAGACTCTTTGTTCCATGCTCACATACAAGCAGGTGACGAAATATTCATTAAGCTTTCTGATCGAATTTCTGCTTGTTTGATAAGTCTGTTGGTCGTATTTCTCCATCTGACATATTTTTGTATTGCAGGGATTTCCTGAAATTCTCCAAGGAGTTCTTATAAGTCCATACATAATAAGGTACCTCCCACCCTTTGATGAATTTGAGGTTGACTGTTGTAAACTTCCCCAGGGAGAATCGGCAGTGTTTCCTGCAGTCTCTGGTCCTTCGATTTTTGTGGTCACTCTTGGGGAGGGAAACCTGAGTACTAGTTCTGTTAAAGGAGATGTCATTACTGAAGGGGATGTTCTTTTTGCACCAACCAATACTGAGATTAGCATAACAGCTACGTGTGAGTTGCTGCTGTACAGGGCCGGTGTAAACAGCAGGTTTTTACAAGCCTTGTGAATTACTGAATTATATTATGGAATAAATGCATTTCAGTTACAGACATATTATGCGATCTGCAATATCAGTAGGCATGAGCACCTGCTTTAGCAATAATCTGATATCATCAATTTTTTACTTCTATAAGGATTGGTATTTACCTTCTCAACTCTGCCAAGCAGGAAAAAGAAAACGAGTACCTATTCTAATAACACAAAACAACCTTTCTGTTGGCAGTTAAAAAGTAAACTGGTCTGAAACTGGAATTTACATGGATAGTTTGAGTTCACTGAAAACTAGTCTGTTTAAAATCTTCGTTTAAAGGGCCTGGACCTTTCGATAGGCAAGAGTAGCAACCATTACCTTGATCTCATACCAATGAAATGGTTCTTTACCAAGTGGATTGTGGCACTAACGATTTCATTTGCGTACTACTGTATCCAACATATTAGAAAAATAGAATGATTTATTCCACAATAACTCACCCTTTTCTAAACCATAAAAGATTCAAGTATATTTGTCAACGGGTTATTTGCCATCCCATTAAGAAGGAACTCATATGATGTTGCTAAAATGACATATGCTCCTTTTGGCACTATAGTTGCATAACTGCCAGTATACAAGTGTCTGAGTGAATATGATTACATGTGCCTAAGGGAGTGAGTAATTTAATTCATTGGCATTATTTAAGCTATTGTTTATGGACAGAATTTGTCATTTATCAATAAGCCACAAAGTGGATACCATAGACGTAAACACACTTTTGTTTATCGTAAAAGACTGAATAAGAATAATCAATGTTCAACGATAAGATCAACGAAGATAATAGTAAATATGACCATAAAAAATAGAATCAGTAATCCTCATCTTAAATTCAAAAAAGTCGATGTTCTAGAGGTAAACATCAAGATCTAAATATAAACAAAAGAACATCCAGATCTAATACTGCAAGAGTTGAAGAGATGACCATGGTTGATAGATATAATGAGAAGCATGGTTCACATCTTAAACTTTCTATGTTTATAGGATTGTCTTCTCGTGGATGAGTTAAAAATCATAATTACTTAATATCCGACTCATACTAGGCTAAAGTTTTAAAAGGCGCAAAACAACATGCGTGAAATTGTGTATTTAGTCTCCATTATTCTAATTTTATCCATCATATCTGAGTTTGACGATCGTACCTTATTTATCTGTGCGACTAAAATGTAGGTACTTCTTTACTAATATTCCTAATACCACAATTTGCATTGGCTACATCATCTTAATGTATAATTTTATTATTTTATGAATGTTATCTTATTAGTGTTTTATTATTCATTCTTAGTAAAAATTAAATTAGCCCTCTTACCGCCTTGAGGCAAACACTTGAGGTTTTTAAAACCGTGATGAGAAGTATATACTTTCCTGCAGATCAAATACTAGGTGCAGTGAAAAAACCACTGAACATAAATTGGATAAATTCAGTTGGAATTTAATAGGAAAACAAAGCACAAAAAAATTGTTCAAAACAAGTCCTAAGAAGATAGCAACAACCAGGTCAAAAATCATCACCAAGATTTATAGATTTAAAAGAGGAGCTCATAGATGCTCCAAGCACATATTAGAGTAAAAAAAAATTGAAGAGTAACCAACCTATTCAAACTCTAATAAAATAAAATGGCAAATCTTCCACAAAACAACATCAATTCAGGCATCTGTAACTGGGTATTCAAAAACAACGTCTTTCCCAGTAACCCTCCTATAAACTCCAGCCAAGGTCTCCAACTTGTACTCAGTGTTGTTTCTCTCCTTTGGGTCTAAGAAAACCTGAAATGAGAGATTTAACAATTACTTTAAACAGGCACACTTCAATATCATACAGTATAAATCATTATCTACACTACTGCTGCTACCTTGATTATCTTGGATCCATCAATTCGGTATCTAATGCGCTTCCCAACAATCTCAGCTGGATGCACAACATCCTCCAGAACAGCATCATGAACAGCTGTTAGAGTGCGAGTGCGAGGTCGTTGAACAGCAGATCCTTTCTTTGGTGGTCTCACAATCCTTCTGGTCGCAATTATAACTACATCCTACAAATAATTAGGAAAACAAATTGTTAGCAGTTCCAAACAAGTACACTAACATGCAAATTACAACCACCACACAGTGTCAGTGCGCGCTGAGGAAGAATAGCACTCACATAATTAGAAAGCCAATCAAGCAAGCAATATTAAATAATTTACATGTATCAATAACACTTAATATTTCCATCAATGCAATAATGCTAGCATCAACTGGACGTATCAAAAAAAGTATGCCAAGTTGTTCAACATATCCGGATTAAGACAAAGAAACATATAAAGTATCACTATTGGTATCCCTACTTCCAAGAAAAAAAAAATGGTTTTTCTGAGATCCTACTTGCAAAAATACTTACCTTTCCACTGAATTTTTTCTCCAATTCTCTGACAAGTCGCAGATGAATTTTGCGGAAAGCCTTCCTCAGTCTGTAGGGAACATAGATGACCACAGCCTTGCGACTTCCAGATACATCAACTTGACTGTAGAATGGTTCTCATATTCAGTCATAAAACACTGACTCGGTGAACTGAATTCACGATTAATAATTGACTTACTAAGCAGAATTTATGAAGAGATCCTTCAAATCGCTCTTCAATTCCTGGTTAGTATTCTCCAAATCAAACAAGTACTGCAATAAATAAACAGACACCATTACAACCGTTAGAACAATCGAAAGCCCGTATCAAAATTTAGACCAGATATCAACTATATATTAAAGGAAAAATAACCTGTGCAACTGTCTCCTCAAACTCTGTAGGCTCAGCTTCATTGTCTTTGTGAAGCTTCTTCCTTGCAGTAAACATATTTGAAACTCTGCTCGGCAAAACTGTTTGGCTACATCCAATGAATAAAACATTATCAATTTAGGTTACAAAAGGAATCATATGTTTATCTTGAAATGTAGTCAATACTCAATAAGCTTCAACCTGTCTATATCATATGTAAAGTATTAACATTTGAACAACTTTAAGTCTACAAGCCTTACCAATTCTAAAACATGGCAATCAACAGCAATACTAAACACTTGTAAGACAGGTAACCTTAAATGATACACAAAAAATAGTAACGTTTAGTCTAATCAAATACTCAGCAATCAAATGCCAACATGAAAACAACTAAAAATCATAAATTTATGATAATGCTTTTTCAGAAGTGGCTGAAAAAAGGACTTCACAGAATCAATGGTATAAAAAGTAAAGCAAAGATGATAGGTTAGAGTGTAGCAACCATATTATACATAAAACAAACCACAAAAATTAAAATACTGAAACAGTTCTGATTGATGAATGCGTACCGTGAAATGAAGCCGGCCGACTAAGTTTGCAGAAAAACCCTACCTGAGGTGATGAAGGCGCTTCGGAGGTTGAGCTAGGTGTTTTATACTGACGCGAATCATTGTGAATGGAAAAGTATGGGCCGTGCATTGTTTTAAAATCAGATTGGGCCGTTAACTGTGATCGAACTGGATCTTTACAAAAGTACTTATTTATTCATATAAACTTTGAAACTTTAACGAGTATTGAGAGCTCTATTATTATTTATTATTTTTTTTTTTTTTTGAAGCGGGAGAGAACTCTGTTACGTTTTATTATTATTATCAAGTTCAGAAAACAAAAAAAAGTTCTCAAGTTCGAGGCTTGAATGTAGCAAAAAAAAGTTCAAAAAACAAAAAATTATGATTATCGAAGTTTATCACACGAAATATCATAAAATCGGTAAATTATAATCATAGCAAGGACGAGATATAATAACATTTACCTTCGGATCGATGGATTAAGCAATGTGATTGAAAATTCACTTGGTTAATTAATAATTGTGTTTATATTATACTTAAATGTAAAACTTTACATTTAATTATACAGCAAAAGTTGTATTTTTGTTGAAAGGTAGATAGGTAAGGTAATTTTCTCTTAAGGTCATGCGAGAAAGAGAGGGTCTTTTTCTATAATTATTTATAAAATAGGTCCTTTGGTGCTAAGTGATAATGTTATTTAATTAATTTTATTTTTATTCTATTTAATAAAAAAAATGTTAATTTTTTTACGACATTAAAAAAAAATTTATTTACGTTTTAAAAATAATAAAAATAATTTTTTTTCCTTTTTAATAATAGTTAAAAATAAAAAAAATAAAATTATGACATATAATTAAGTCTATAAAAAAAAAAAAAAAATATATATATATATATATATATATATAATCATTAACTTGGTGTTAAATTTGACACTCTTTTTAGCAGCTGGACGTACCTTTTCTCAGAATCACCTGATAATTATTTGATAAGTTTGTCTATCTCATAGTATAGAAGGTATAATTAAATATCATTTCATTCCTCACATCTAAAATATTTCTGTTTATGGATGGAAGTAAAAAAACATAATATACATTACTTTGACCATGTAGGCCTGATGTAATACTTCTTAAATTAATTCTAAACTAAGAAAATTAATGTGTTTAAATGTGATTTAGCTTATGATGCAGTGAACAACACTCTTCCTCACACTCAAGGCAGCAGCCAGAACAAATTTTAAAGGAGAGCTATTTTTTTTATACAAAATAAAAAATTAATAAAAATTATAATAAATTATACTCAATTTAATACTAAATTTTTTTATGTCATATTATAATAAAAACATAGAGTTAATACATTATAATTAACTTATAACGAAAATTAAACAAAAATATAACAAATTAATAAATATTAGCATCATTCATGAATAAAATAAATTTATTAACTAAAAAATCTTAGCAAATAAAAAGCTCAATAAAATATATTAAGATTTATAGACATTAAAACTAAAATAAACATATGAAAATGTAAAAAGTAAAATATAATTTATAATTTTAAGCTTGAGACTATATTTAAAAATATATGTTTATAAACAATATAAGAATGACTAATAATAATAAAATTTTTATATAAAAAAAAATTTCAAATAAATTTTAAAAGATTGTTAAAATAAAATGTCAAATAATATAATATTAGATAAATATAAAATTAAAATTAAAATAAAATATAATAAACTTAAACTTAAAAAATTTTAATATGAAGCTTATCATATACTTATTTTTTAAAATTTATTTTTATAATATTGAGTTTAAAAATATTTAAACATTATTTAGATTCTTATATTTAATAAGAATTTTTTGTAGTATACTACTCTAATTTTATTTTTGTTACTAATAGTTACCAAATATATAAAAAAAAATTATATATTTAACCACTTTATTTACAATTCTTGTTATTTTTATCAACGTATTTGTTAAATATTGTTAATATATATTAAAATATGTACATAAAAATTAGGAATAATATATTATTATAAATAAAATATTTATTTAATGTTAAAAATATATACATAATAAATTTTTTAAAAAAAAATCGGAGGAAGCTGCCTCACTAAGATCCGCCCCGGCTCACACTCAATTCAAATCAAACTACACCAAACGATTTGATGTAAAATTTGAATATTCTATTACAAGTATCTATACATTAATATTTAAGGAAGCCACATAAGTTTTAAATAAATAATACGAACCTTGTAGATACAGTAATACATACCATAATAGTCCAGCACTATATATGGTGACTTTGGACTCCTAGTGTAGTGAGATTTTTCCTCACCTTTTAAAACAAGGTAGTTCAAATTGAGGCTTGAGAAGGCTAGCTAGTTAATATTAATCGATATTTATATTTATATTTTATACTATCAATTTATTTAATTGTTATAATGTTTATATATAATTGAATGTTATTTTTTTTGAGCTAGTTTTTAGAAGTGAGACTAAGCTTATTTAACATGGTATCAGAACAAGATTGTTAATTTGCAGACAATATGAAAATTAGACCTAGGTCTACGCTGCTCGCCTGCTCATATAAGGGTAGATATTGAATTAATATTTACATTTGTATTTCACATTAACAATTTATTTGGGGACATCCTCTTTTTTTAACTAACTTTTAGGAGTGACACTCAATTTATTCATTATTTTATTATGGTAAAATTAAAATTAATTAAAAATTAAATGTTTTAATATAAACGTAATTAGCAAATTATTGTTTCTATGATATATGGACCTCGAATATTCAATCCTATCTAACATTCTAGTTAGTTCAATATTTTTCTCTTAGAAAAAACTTGTTCGTGTAGAAAAAATTATTTATTTATTATAACAATTAAATACATTCATCCACAACAAACTTATATATGATAAATTATCAGCAACGTATGTCAAAATTAGTACCAACTATCTGACCCATTAAATTTAATTTCAGATGGTCAACGATCAAACTTGAGGTTAATAAATTAAATTTTAATTTGAGTTTCAACTAGTAATAACAAATAGTTAGAAACCTTAACAGTGTTTAATGAGTGTTGAAAAAACTTCAATTGCTGTAAATTATTAACACATTATTAACACATTGTTAACACATTTATAATTTATAAATTAAAATTATTATTAAATATGTTCTAAATAATTGTTGAGTTGGTGTTATTATCATATGAAATAAAGTCGCAAGTATAATAATACATCAAATGAATAAGTCAGAATTGCGAAATTGAAACAGAGACACTGTTTCTTTGACCGTGCTTAACGAGTAATAGCATGATCCGTTCAAATTAGCGTTAAATCATTTAAGAATAATCATAAACCGAGTAGTGTTATAAATTAAGTTGTTGTGGTATGTGTTAATGATATATTAATTATTAATTAAATATAAAATTTAAAATTTGAGATAAATAAATAATTGTAGAGATTAATTAAATTATATAATGTATATTAATTTATATATAAAATTGTGATAAAAAATATTTTTATTGATATTAATTATAAAAATCTAATATTAAGCCCTCATTCATGACCCCCAGGAATAAATTGTTCGAGGAACAAATTTAGAATAAAACAAGAAACTCATTCTGTGGTGTGTTAAATTACTTTCTCCATCGCTATTACTTATAGAATAATATTGCTTTATTTTAGTCTGAAGTTACACGTGATGATGGATTAAGCACAATAAGAACGTGGTTAAAGCAAACACACACGTGGTAGTATGGGTCCCACTGATCTTTCCAAGTGGGACAGTGGCAGTTTGTGAGAGTGTGGGACCTCACCAACCCAACTAACATATCCTTTACCAAACTGAACTTGGTCAGCCCCCAAACATGCTACAGCTGACCACAAATATATAAAAGAATTTACAGACTTCTGTATAATCAGCAAAGGTATATATCAGAGACTGATCACTAATATATAAAAGAATTTTACAGACTTCTGTATTATCAGCAAAGGTATATATCAGAGACTGATCACTAATATATAAAAGAATTTTACAGACTTCTGTATTATCAGCACAAATATATATCTAACGTGAGACTTATCAAACTATATATGATTATATTTATATTATTGATTTAAATTATTTTAAAATTATCTATATTATTTATTATATCCATTAGCATGAGAAATGGGTTATATATATACACACACGAGTATTTTTCAAATGAAGTGACCAAATGTAAATATTTTTTCTCAAATTTATCAACCAATTAAATAATAACATATCGGTTGAAATTTTATCTCAAGTTTTTGAGAGTTAGACAATTAGACTTGCCTCTCTCTCTCTCTCTCTCTATATATATATATTTATTTATTTATTTATTTTGGTTTTCTAGAAATATAATTAATACGAGATGAATCATCATGACCAGTACTAGTAGTAAAATCCATCATCGTGGTCATCCATTCCTTAATATCATCTTCCTTAAAATTAACATTTCCTACATTCCTTGAAAGTACTGATGGCTCCGTTCTCCCTGTAACCAATACATTACTATTAATTCCAGTTGATACTGCCCTCGACGTCGTCGCATTTTCATAATTAACCACTTGCTCTTTCTGATGATCCCCAGATGCCACCTGTTGTGGACCATCCTCAGTGAGCAAGCTGCTATCCGGAAACGGAAAATTGAGCTTGGCTCTAGGCCCCCGAAATTCAATGGCAGCTTTGTCATAAGCTTGAGCCGCCTCTTCGGCTGTTTTGAATGTTCCAAGCCATACTCGGGTGGCCCTTCTTGGGTCTCTGATTTCTGCCGCCCATTTACCCCATGGCCTCTGCCTCACTCCTCTGTACTGCGTCTTTGCTCTCTTGTTATTCTTCTTCAATGCAGCCACTTTCTTATTTGTCTCGTTTTTCATAGATTCGCTCTCATTATATGCATCGTCTTGAGATATTGTTGGCGGGAAAAAGTTGCAGCCTAGACAGCCGTTTATTTTGCAGACATTGCACGTGTCGAGATCGGAAGGTGTGAATATGATGTTCTGCCAGTTATTTGTAGAAGCATTGGTACTGGTAGGTGGATCCCGGGTGGTGATTATATTAGATTCTTGAGAGAATACGTTGGAGGAGCATGTGCCCGAAATGACATCGCGCAGAGTAGAAACTATGATAGAAAGCTCTTGCTCTGTTGTAAGGGGTTTCCTCATCTGGGTCATTATTAATGGAGCAAACTGACGAGTTTCTGGTGCTTCGGCGAGATTGGGTCGGGTCGAAGAAGAAGAAGAAGAAGAAGATTGCATGTGCGGTTGTGTTGTGAGCTGAATTTGGGATGATTGTTAGTAATATCGTACCTTTTCAGTGAGTAATGTCAAATACGGATGCGAGTAAGGACTGCGTGTATTTATATGGAGGAATTGACAGTTAAGGACAGCTGTTAACACAGACTCAACGCGGGGTCTTGGATTTGGAAGTACGCACGTGAGAATATGAAGTGCTTATGTAACGCCTGATGCCGGCCTTTATAACTTTATCGCTCGGCTGCTGACAGCTGTTGTGTTTCATTTCATTTCACTCGCGATTGGACGTTGTTGTTTGTGAATGTGATCTGTAAAGTGGACCATTTCTCACGGATAATTTCTCTGTCATACTTAATGCTGTGTGCAAGTTTTTGTTATTTAGTGGAATAAAAAATTGAGAATTAATAATAAGTTATACAATATTTTTTTACCATATATTTTCAACTTGTATGGAATCAATAACAAATATAATAACTCTTTCATCGTATATTTTGAACGTTACATTAACTATAATTGGACGGTGGGTTATAAAACTTAAAAGTGCGGAATGTGTTAGATCTATCACGCGCTCTGATCCGGTACGTAACATCAATCAAAACATTCAAATATCGTTTACAGGTCAACAGGTATCTCAATTTCTCTTTCAGATACTGAAATCTCTCATCTCTCACAATGATCCTCCCCCTTTCGACAAACCAAAAATGTTCAATAAGGAAAACCGTGGGTACTAACACATATTTCCTTTCCTTTTTTTTTTTTTTTTTTGTGATAAAATAACACATATTTCTTAATTATGTCAAAAATAAAAGTTTAAATTTTTTTTTCTATTAAATTTAGTTCTGTTGTTATTTTTTATAATATTTTAGTCTTTTATTTTTAAAGTAAAGGCAAAAGAAAATGTGGTTAATTTTTTATTTTTTCTCAATTATTATTAAGTTAACAATTTCATAAATTAATTTTAGAATTAGACAATAATAATGATAAAATTAATAAAAAAATTTAAAATTTGATTAATTGTCCTTATGTTATAATTTTTTCATAACAAAAGAACTAAAATACTGCAAAAATAAATAATGAAGCAACTTATTTCAATTTTGGCTACCAGTCATTGCAATTTCAAGATATGAGAGATATGGCTGCCGTTGTGACTAGGAGTGGATAAATAGGTTGCTAACACAGCCAATCCGCCACCCACTAGGTTAGTTTTATTTTGTGTTTTATATGACTTTTATGTATATATTTAATGATTATAATGAAAAACTGAAAAGATAAAATAAAAAGTCCTAAATAACCCTCTAACTTAAGTATATATATTAATTCTATTTCTCTTCTCCCACATTTCACTCCAGAGCCGCGAATCTGAGAGCAACCCCTTCCTTAATTTATTTTACTCATCTAAACCTTATTTCATCTTCTTTTAAATTCTCTCAATCTTCATTGTTCATCCATATTTTTAAGGTATGTTTATAAATAAACTCTCTCTCTTTCTCTCTCTACCTTTCTCTCCCGCTTTATTTTGTTATATAATACGTATATCACTCTCTGTTTTTCTCTAAATTTATTATTTCTCCAAATCTATTTTTCTTTACCTTTTTGTTAAAATTTTGAGTTACATTCACTCCAAAATTTGTCACGCTGGTAGATTCTTTCTTTATTTTTATAGAGTTCGCACTTCACACTGGTAATTACTTTTTTTATGCGTGTTTGTTATATTGTTCATATATACTTCGTAACATGAAGTAACGAACAACATGCTGTCCTACTGATACTAGTTTTGATATGTTTATTATACTTTTTTAATGTTTTGTTTTAATATTTTTATTTAATCCTTAGGTTGATTTGCTTATTGATCATTCGTTATGGATGTTGATTCTGATCATTTGCCCACCATTGATGAAAATATTATTTTAGAACCTGAGGCATCTATAGCTGCATGTAAAATACCCACACCCAAACCAAAAAAGAAAAGTGGGAATCAAAATAGGGAATAATCTAAAATTTGGGATCATTTTTAAAAAATTCTTCCACCTATAGATATCAATGATCCTAGGGCTACTTGTAATTATTGTAGAAAAGATTATGCATGTGATATAAGAAGAGTTGGAACTACTAGTATGTGGAATCATCTATTTAATGGATGCAAAAGCTGCCCACTTAAAGTAGAGGATAAAAGACAAAAGATTTTATCTTTCACTAGTTGTAAATTGGGTGTAGATGATGAGAATAAATGTAACTTGGTTGCTGTTTCATTTAGCAAAGAGGCATGTAGAGATGCTTTGACGAAAATAGTTATTTTGAATGAGTTGTCATTTAGATTTGTTGAAGGTGAAGGGTTTAAACACTTTTGCTCAGTTGCTTATCCTAAATTTATTCCCCCATCTTGGAGAACAGTGGCTAGGGATATATTGCAGTTATTTGTGGCTGAAAAGAAGAAGTTGAAACATTTTTTTGTAAAAAGTAAGCCAAGGATTTATATCACCACAGACTTATGGTCTTCTTTGCAAAATATAAGTTATATGTGTATCACTGCTCACTTTTATTGATGATAATTGGACATTGCAAAAAAGAATATTAAGTTTTTGTCAAGTTCCAACCCATGAGGGTGAAGCTCTTGGAAAACTTGTTGAAGCTTGTTTAAATGATTAGGGAATAACTCATCTTTTTTCTATAACTGTTGATAATGTTGGATCAAACGATGTGGCAGTACGTTATCTAAAGAAAAAATCATCTGGTTGGAATGCTTGCTTTTTGAATGGTGATTATTTGCATGTTAGGTGTTCTGCACATATTCTAAACTTGATTGTTAAAGATAGATTAAAAGAACTTAATAGTTTAATTTCTCTTATTCGACATACTGTTAGATATATTAGGTCATCTCTTGCAAGGTCTCAAAAGTTTAAGTCATGCATAGAAAAAGAAAAAATTGAATCAAAAGGGTTGCTTGTATTGGATGTGAGTACTAGATGGAATTCAACTTTCCTAATGTTACAATCTGCTATTAAATTTAAAAAGGCTTTTGAAAGATTGGCTGATGATAATGGTAAATATGTATATCATATGACTAGTGCGGATAGGCTTCTACTTTCTAGTGATTGGAAAAAAGCTAAAGTTTTTGTCAAGTTTTTGAAAAGTTTTTATGACGTGACTTTAAAGTTTAGTTCATCTTTACAAGTCACTTCTAATCTTTGTTTTACTGAATTATTTTGAATTCAAAAAAATTTGATTCAATGGGAGACTTTGAAAAATGAACTGTTGAAAAACATGGCTACAAGCATGAAAGCCAAGTATGATAAGTATTGGAAAAAAATTGCAAATATAAATAAATTATTGTTTATTGCTGTGATTCTTGATCCTCGTTTTAAGATGAAATACTTGATTTTTTGTTTTGAAAGAGTTTATGCAAGTGATCTTATTCCCACAATAGTAAAAGGGGTGAAAAAATCATTGGAAGATTTTTATGATTGTTATTCAAAACTTAGTAATGTGGCAGAACAATCAAGTGGTGAAGTGAAAAACAATAATGAGGTTTCCAAAACCATTGTAGATTTGGATGATTATGGTGATTGTGAGATTATATTAATTATTAAGAACAAACTGAATCACTGAGGGAGAAGTCTGATTTGGATAAGTATTTGTGTGAGTTATGTGAGGATGCAAAAAATCAAAATTTTGATGTTCTTAGTTGGTGGAAGCTTAATGAGACCAAATATCTTATTCTTTTTATGCTTGCTAAGGACGTGTTAGCTGTTCAAGTTTCTACTGTGGCATTTGAAAATGTTTTTAGTACTAATGGACGTATTCTTGATCCATTCCGAAGTTCATTAAGTCTAAAAATGGTGAAAACTCTAATATGCACTCAAAATTGGCTAAGATCTCTTTTTATTTGTGCTCAATGGGTGAAAAATGTAGAAGACTTGTCATTATATAAAGATGTTGAATCAGGTCGTATTTATTTTATTTTTTTAATTTTATTATTTTAGCTTTTCATATTATGTTCATTTACTAATTCTTTTTTTTTTTCTTCTCATTTTTAGAGGTTCCTACTTCATGTATCACCATAGATGAGTAACCAAAAAAGTTATATATTTGTTGAATTTTAAGCACTCAGTTTATATCGCATCATCCTTTCATCTTCTTTAGGATGATATTCTTTTTTATATTAACTTTTGATTTGAAACTAACATTTTGTTTTATGTTTATAATGTAAGTTCATACAAACTTGGTGGCTATTTGATTTGCTTGAATTTGGAGGTGATTTTGATTTGCTTTGTTCGATATTTAGTGATTATTATCTTTTGTATTTGCGTTTTAATATTTCCTTTATTTGGATATCCATGGTTTGTAGTATAATATTTTTGTATTCTTAATTACTATGATTTAGTACTTACTGAAGTTGGAAGGTGATAGATGATTAGAATCGTATTTTGTGTTTACAAGAATTGTATTTTGTGCAAGAACATATATTAGAATATTAAATGCTTTTCAAGTTTATCTTTTATCTGACTTCTTTTGAATTCACTTATATTAAAAAGAAAACATGAAATGCCCAAGTCATTGAATGTAAAATAAAAGAAGAGTCAACAATACTATATAGTATGCGTGACGACTTTTTCTTTTATGTTTTCAAGAAACTACGTTTGGGGATCTTCCACAACTATGACTATCCAACACAATTTCAAACAAGTTAGCTTCAGATTCCTCGTCAAAATCCAATCCTCAATTTGGGTTTTGATTGCCTCTTGTTGTAGATCGATTAAGCCACTGAGCATCAATTCTTTCCATTGAGAAAAGTTCTCTACTATCTTCATATCCAAGAGCAAAGGCCCACAAAAATATTTAAAACCCCAAAGGCTAATTAGAAGCCCAACCCGTCTAGAATGGGTTGGGTTGAAAAATGTGTTGGCCGGTTTCGTTTGTGGATTACGTGAAACCAAACCCGATGGGTTGAGCATTACCCGACCCAATCCGATCCATGTCCACCCCTAGTTGTGACTACTAGCTAAGACATTTCAACTGGGCTCTTCTTAGTATCTTCAATATTGTAATAACAATGTGCAATCGAAACAGAAACTAGCAAACTAGTCTTGTTTGATGAACAAGACAAGAGATTGCAATAAGGCATATGAAACTCACATTGATGAAACATATACTTTCCAAAACTACTCATGAAATTTGGAAAAGCTGTAGAAACTATTCATTCAAATAAATTGAAATATTTTCACCCACTTGATTTGTCTGAATCTCAATTACATTGTTTGCTTGTTGCTTAATTTTGTCAGTGCCTTAGTAAGAATATGAGTAAGAATTCCAATGGGACAAAAGAGCAGGCAAAGAGAAACGGAATGTCGAGTCTCAATTTTGTTTTGTTGCCCATCATGAAAAATTTGCCTGAATGAACGAGAATTGGGTGTTAGAAAACTTCATCTTCGATATTCATGCAAAAAGTACAATAAATGGTGCGAAAAGATACCTTGCAGCAAAGAGATCAACAACCAACAAGTGAATCCAGGCAGAAGCCAAAGTCATCTCACTGGAGAACATCTTCGCAATACCAGGCAACTGCAGTAGGAAAAAGGCCAACATGAGTGAAACAATTACATTTTACTTTTTTCGGACAGTAGAAAAGTCTCTCTGTTCTTCCAAAATACAAACCTCTGGCAACCAATATTTACTTGCAAAAATCAATCGTACTGTTTCAGGTGTCCACGACAGGTACAGTAGATATGCGTATAGAAGTCCAAGCACAACATACGGTATGTGACTTTCTATAGATTTCTTTGTCTACATTAAGTATGACTTCAATTATTTTGGAACACCACATGAATATAAACATGGAGAAATTTTGCGAAGACTGAACCTAGTGTAATGTCATGAGCTGAACTTAAAGGTAAAAAAGTAGAACCAGGAAGAAAAGTCATACTAGTTCAGCTCTAGGAGCTAGAACCATAAGTGTATAAAATGGGAGAACTGTTACTGTTCCCAAGCTAAAAACACTGCTAGCAATTTGAGAATTTGGCAACCCTGCAAAGAGAGAAGCAAAACATTAATTTTCTTTACAATTGTTTCTGAAATAAAATTATCCTTTGGATGCAAGGCAAACAACAGACTGCCCTACCCTTTTAATAAGTGAACCAAAAGGCTAGAGATTAATAACAATAAAACTTCCTAAAAACGCTAATAACAACTATTGGTCATAGTTCAGTTTGGGAAAAAAGAGTTAGATAAAATGGGACAAATGGCAAAATGAGAACATTGAATTACAAGGTTATTAGAGAGAAGATTCAACAATCTATGGCTTCAGATACACAGTAAATAAAGGAGCATGGTTTGAGTTCAATGATCAACTGTTTAAAAGGAAGAACAACAGTGGTGGTTAAATTTGTTATGTAAACGCCATGGTCCAACTGTCAATTCATAGCAGGTGTTTACTGTTTAGATCCAATGATTCTTCAGACTAAAAATCTGTTTAGAACCATAAACTTTAAAACACTGAAAGATAAATTAAACTCCTGCAGGGTGAAGGTGTGTTTTAACAGAAAATTAACGATGAGTTTCAGCTTGATGCTCTTCACAATAACAAAATAGAAGTGGAGTCCATACAAAGGAAAATAAGAAAGAAAAAGAGAGGAGACTCCTTGGCAGATACCAGCTGGATAAGATAACCAAATGAAGAAATTTCAGAAAAATTCAGGCAAATTATTATAGAGGGGAAAAAAACTGTAACGTTTATCCGAGTAAGAAACTCCTGTTTGCAGCATTTCTCAGGAGTCAGGACTATGATATTACAAAATTTAGTTAAAAAAAAGAAAGAAAGGAAAATAATATTTAAAATAAATTTGTGCTTTCAAATGTGGTGGGATTAAGTTCAAACAAGAAAATATAACTGACAGAGAATGAATGACTAAATCTAGCAGAATATATAGGGGTAAAAAAGATCACATGATGCAAGAACAGCAGGGCGTTTTGGGTAAGGAACGAATTGCTCAAATTTTGTTCGTCTGAAGTAAACTTTTGATCCTCCCACAAAACTCCAGTCTCCATGTAAGTCAGCCCCTATTGTCAAAACCTGTCGGCCAAAGAATTTGGAACTACTATTTTTGACAGAAACAGCTAAGCTTTGAGACATTCCATCAAAATACCAGTATTTTGAACTCGTCCTCAAGGATTCAATCTATAAGAGATAAAGCAAGTATATAAGGTCCTCATCTTTAGATAATACCAACAACTTATGAAACTTTGAACGGTTACTACTTTTGAGATCCATAAAGCTAAACCAGATGAACTAAGCAGCAATACTGCTAATATTAAACATCTAGAGAGGAAAAAAAAACCCAGCAACAATTTAGAACCAACGGTAAGTTCCTAGACGAAGCATAATTTCCCTCCCAGATAAATTAAATTGGAAACCGAGCAGCCTATATACAGAATACAGATAATTGTTTCTAACTATTTCAA
This sequence comes from Elaeagnus macrophylla, assembly GCA_029378325.1. NCBI lineage: Eukaryota > Viridiplantae > Streptophyta > Magnoliopsida > Rosales > Elaeagnaceae > Elaeagnus > Elaeagnus macrophylla. Next base: position 23,321,355 of record CM055646.1, on the reverse strand, counting down.
ATACCCATAACCCATTTTCCAACTAATTAGCAGGATTATGATATGAATGCCCACATAGCGAGCAATTCTAAGAAACGCAATTGAATATTAAGTTTCTCACGTGTACGATCTGCCTTGCAAGTGGGTAGAAGACTAGGAGCCAACGAAAATTGGAGGAGCGAAACCAAAAAAAAAAAAAAAACAAAAGGAAAATTGAATGCAGAAATGCAAAAGGCGTACCTTGAATGAAGCTGAAGAATGACAGAAACAAGATGTAAGAGCCATGAGTGGTGCAAAAGCGAAATAGGCTAAGGCAGCTTAGTCCAATTCAAGAATAAAAGTTCCTTCGTTTCGCTTAATGTACTAGTCTACCACTTGTAGCATTAAGAGCAAAACGGAAGTTACCCATTAAACCGAACGCTTTGCAGGCAATACTGACACGCAAACGCAACTCGGAAAGAGAGAGCACTCACTCACTCACTCACGGCACCAACAATAATAAGCAAGTAGCTAGAGTATAAAATAGTGAGCAAAGAGCGCAATCATTTAGACAAAATTAAGCGAACAATGGTTAGCGTCCCCACTTGGTTTTTATTTGTTTCTATTCAAGGATGTGCAGATTAGTCTCAACTCCCAACAATCAACAAATAAATGAAACTTGGACGACATACTGTGACGGGATTGAACGGATTACTCTTTTTTATCATTCACTCGTGTCCTACTATTTTAGTCTGAGATTTCAACGGATGAATAGCGATGCTCCATAATTTAGATGGAACATACTGTTTTCGTTTTGACCGTCAGTTACTGATTTAACCAAAAAAAAAAAAAAAAAGGTAAATGGGCATAAATTTACGTTTATATTTGTGCTCATATTGCTTCAAATGTAAATAAATTTTATCATTTTAAAGTTATTTTGATAATTGTTATACTCTAAGTAAATAATACGAGTATAAATTTATATCCATTTTGCATTCATCTTAACAAAAAATAAACACAATCTAATCCGGTCCAAAAAAAAAAAATTAGTAAATGGGCATAAATTTACATTTATATTTGTGCTCATATTACTTGAAAAGTAAATAAATTTTATTATTATATAGTTATTTTTGACAAATATTATATTATAAATAATACGAGTGTAAATTTAAGTATAAATTTATGTGCATTATGTATTCATCTTAACAAAAAATAGGCACAATCAAGTCCACTTTGCTTAAAAAATTTAAAGACCGATCAAACAGTGTCCCCCATCCAAAATACACCTCTTCCAAGTTCTATCACACTGTACACTGCTATATTTTCTCTATCGGCGTTTTGGCACTTTCTCGAAAGTCTTGACATGGCGTGAACGCTTGATATTGTCGTCTTGATTATTCAAATGGACCTTTTTGTGAATGCATCAACACTGGGAAATGTCGCTTTATCCTCTTCTTAATTATTATTATTGACACAAGGTGGCGACTATTTATAGTCGTCCATTGAGCGTTCACTAGTTATTTCGCTTTCAAGTTTTCTTTTTCTTTTTTGCGGATTTTCTTAAACATGATCTAAATTCAGTGGTTTCATGTGTCTCCGCAAAGATAGGCCTAAAAAAGGGAACTTCAGGCACTACGAATGACTGAGAGGCTCAGTTGAATTTGAAGCATAGAGTTTACAGTAGTCAACACACTGTAATACTGTATCATCGATCAACAATAACGATTAATATAATCAACAAAAATTATATGGAAAACATCATCTTCCAATGTTACCACCTTAATAATCTGTACAAGCAATAGCAAATATTTAAAAGATAAAAATATACATGCAGAGTGAGGTTAGCTGTCTGCATTTTTTGTGCAATGTTCGTCAAGCCACGAAATGATGTCATTCAAAACCTGTACTATATTTTCATCTGGCTCACCCTCAAGAAGAGAATGATAAGCATCCTTGTAAATTTTAAGCTTCTTATCTGAACTACTAGCTTTCTCATACAATGCCTTGCTCACAGATGGATCAGTAACTTTATCAGCCTCTCCATGCAGAATTAATAAGGGTAAGGAGACCTGAAACGACATCATTATTCTTGGTAAGGGTCACAAATTCAACAAAGTATCGATACTGAGTGTTGCAGAGAACGAGGCAGATGAAGTTGCTAAATATTGAAGAATATCATTGGCCAAAAGCAGAATTTCCCCAAACCTAAGAATATTGCATTTAGTATATAGGAACCATGTAATTAAGAGTTCGTACAATATCTTAAAACAGATTAGACGTTGCAAAATTAACTTACTTTTTCCAGTTGGTGTTCTATCTCTTGTGTAGTTCTTAGCATTTCCAGAGCAGTTCGCAGGCGTGGTTTATCTTTGTAAGCAATAACATTGTATTTTGTCTGTATTTATACACAGTATTTTGGTCAGCAATTCAAGTGAGGAGTAGGAAAAGTTTAAAGCAGACCGAGTAAACTTGAGATATTACATTAGAATCAAACTAATGCAAAGGCAGCTGGGAGAATAAGAGAGGGGCTCTCTTTTTTAAATCCACGCCTTTTGTTGTGTGCTATTTCTTCGTATGGTACATTTTAAATCCTGAAAATCAATTTTAAAGTGAATAGTCTTACCAGTTCTCTTTTTTTTAGGTCTTTAAATGCTGCCTCAGCTAAATCCTTTTCTGGAACTAATTTCATCTTTGGCAGAAATTTGGCCATCCCAATTAAGATTTGAGTTACTAGCCACGGAGGAATCATATCATCTGCAATCTATGGAGGATATTTTCCATCAAAAAAAGGTACAAAATTGACATAAAGGAGTTCTTGCAAATATTATAAGGTCCAGAAATTACTTTACACATGGGTGCAACAAGAATTGCACCACTCCATGCACTAGGTTGCTTTAGATGGACTTTCAAAGCTACAGCCCCACCCAGGGACTGTCCAAAAAGGAAGCTTGGAAGACTGCAAAAATCAGGGTTCTCTGCCATCAAAATAAGCATATTGACATTAGGTAAAACGAGTGCCATACAGCACAGTAATTTATGTTTCAAACCATTTACTTGTAGTTTTACCTTAAATCTTAGGATCAACTTACAAATACGGTTAGCTAAAAACTAAAATACCAAACTAATCTCACTGGTTTGAAAACATAACTTATTCTTTTAGGTGACATCAAGGAAGATTTTTCAAAAGTTTACCAGAAACTAAGAAATTTAGGGTCTATATTGGTCTAAAACAATATTTAAGGGTTATTACCTATTTTCAAACCTAGAGGGACGGTTTGTTATTTTACCATGACTGGAGAGTGTTTTGATTAAATTCTGTACATTATAAACAATGCCAAAAATGTGTCCAAAACAACACAGATATAAGGGAGAGAGAAACCAAACCAAAAAGAAGTTGAACATGGATATGGTTTAACATAACTTATTGCAACGAAGAGTTGAAAGTAAAAATGGTAAGCATGCTCCAGATATCAATCTAGGACTACATGTGTACTAGTTCTGAGAAATGATGTGTGCATGAGAGGAAACGAATGCAATTTTGTAAATATGCAACTGGAATTAAAGATACCAACGAGGATGGTATGAAAAGGCAATTTTCTTTTTTGATCGAACTGATTATTCATTTTGTTCAACTTAGTGGAAGATGAAACACATACACATGGGAATCTAAGACCCTTTGTTAATTTTGGAAACATTGTCACTCCATCAAAAGCAAGATGCAGGAATTCGTTTTCTGTTTTACTTTGAAAAATATAAACTTATAGCAGCATAAGTCTGATACAGTGGTCAACGCAGAGAAGTTCACAAGTACTATTTAATGCTTTAGTTCACATCAATGCCTAAATCGATTGTCCAAGAAAATTTATGTCAAAATATATAATACTTCTAAGTTCCAACCAAGATATCTTCACACAAAAATATCACAAAGGAGAGCCTCATCCATCATGGATGAACTCTTGATAATGCAATTTTGCTGAAGGTCAAATCCAGCAAAGGTTTCTCAGTTAACCTGATATTCACTTTTATGTTTCATGCCCCAACTATTCTACTTCATTTTCTATAGGAAGAAGGAAAACAAGATTGTGGAGTTTATCATCATCCAATTGTCAATTTCACTATTTCTAGATTCCTGAGTTCACATGAAGACTCAAATTCTAACGTGTGACAGTAAGTTTTAGACGTCATACAGCCAATGCCAAATATTAGCAGAAACAAAGAGGAATAAAATATGATGCTGAAGGCAATAATACTACAGTTTAACCTGCGGCTAGCCTCAACTTCACCAGAATCTGGATTGAAAACTCATATCAAGTACACATCCAAACAACCAAGGTTCTAGTCGATTCATTGCCAGAGCTCATGATGTTCTCCATATTTTTTAAGTTTTAAACTAAGGTAAAATAGTAGCAAAACCGACATACCTTTTACTTTGGAATAATGCTCAATGACATCGTCGACAATCCTTTCAAAGCTGGGAACATAGCAATGAAGCCCTTCTGAAAGACCAAACCCTGGATAATCCATTGCAAATACTCCATATCCACATGTTGCCAACTTCCTGGCTATTCCTGCCGGTGTTGTGAAATAGTTAAGTTTTCAATAACACAACATTTTTATTTGAAAACCAGCCATCATTAAATGTTAACCCAATGCTTCAAGCAACCAACCTTCAACGAAAAAAGTGCAAGTGTCACCGTAACCATGACAATAGCAAACTATTGCCCTTGGCTGAGTTGTTTCTGGAAGCCAACTTTTTGAGAAAATTTCCAATCCCCTAGAGTTCATCTCATATACCTGTACTACAGAATATATTTGGCACCATCTTCATATGATAACTGTAGCAGTTTCAAAGATATAAACAGAGATCCTATAATGCTTATATTTTCAAATGCTTTTCAAGCTTTACAAGATAGGGATGAAGATAATCAGGTTGCAACTGATTCAGTAGAGAGTAATGTTGAACAAGATATAGATGTTGCAGAAATGGCATTAGGCTTCAACAAGATTCAAATGCCACCTCAATGGGGGTTCTTCAAGAAGAGATTGATTGTAGTGCTTAAAAATCATGAGAACATGCCTCATCAACAATCTCTTTTTAGAGATTTAGTGATAAAAAATATCACGAGTTATTGAGAACAGATGATATTATCACTCCTTTGCCTCTAAAGAAGCTTTCTAAGAAGGTTCAATTCGATATGGCTACCCTCCATATCAACTTATTCTTTAGCATTTAGTTTGTTTTCTTTTTATTTCTTGTACTTTTTTTTTTTTTTTTAATAAATTGCGCCTTATTTAAAAACTAATCTACCATCAAAAGTAACATATTTTCCGGAAACTAACAACAATGTACGATCAAGTTACAACTTTCAAGCTGCTGCTACGGTCGTCAATCAAACTGAAGAATGTAAAACCCCAAAAGACGTGCATGTACAAATATTTTCGACAGTCGTAGGCGAAAACATCTAAGTACAGGGTTCCATTTCTTAGCTTGTTTTTATTACGAAAACTTGTAAAATAGCACTAATAGTAGAAGCTCGTTACCTAATTGAATATACAACTTACCTCCTTGATTTTTAATCCTTCAGCTGGTATCTGCAAGCAAGAAAATCAAACAGAAAAGGAATATGAAAGGAAGTAAATTAAAATTTCATAAGTATGTAAAGAATATGAATTTTGCTGAAAGAAAAATCTGCATAATTTCAGAGTGAATTAACTGCAGAAGTGAAGTAAATCGTCTTAAAAATCCTGCACAGTGGACGAACTTAAAAAGCTATATTCAGACTCAACATTAACAGTTTCAAAGTGTTCGCCAAATTTGTATTATCAAATCTCTATTTTCACATGATTTTTTTTAATAATCAATGATCCCCAAAACCATAGCATACATAAATCTAATGCCAATCACCATTATGCCAAAGAGAAACAATTCCCAATCTTTTAAACTTAAACTCAACATAACTCAGACACCCAAAAAAAATTGACCCAAAAATTTAGACAACGTAAATACATACACATAATTCCTGACCAAAAAGAAAAAAAAAATATATATATATACACACACACACACACACACACAGAGAGAGAGAGAGAAAGAGAAAGAGAAAATAAACTAACAGAAGTAAAGCAATAGGCAAAGCAACCAAAACAATACCTGGAACAACATATGATCAATTCCAAGCTGTATATTTTTAAAAGCCTCGCGAGCTTGTCTTCTAGCAGGAGCTTCGTCCATATTCGCATCTAAAAGCTTTTGCAATTCTCCATCGACGCCTGGGAATCTCACTTTTTGTGGCGCCATTATTTTACTCGGACTCTTGGTCTCCTTTTGCAAAACAAAAGCGGAGCTTCAACTCTACAGCAAGTGCCAACGGCTAATGTCTAAGTGAAATCAAGAAAAGTAGAAACAACAGCGAGGTTCAAAGATAAATTGGGTGGAATGTTGAAGGGTCTATAAAAGCGAAGGCGTAGCTTTGTAAACTTCTGAAGACTTCAACGCCATTTGGGTTGCTATTCTTTGTTTTTTTTTTTTTTCTCTATGTTGTTGGATAATATTGACAAACAAGCAGTTCTTTTAAAATTTTATTTGGGAAAAGTCTTTATATATATATATATATATATATATATTTGGGAAAAGTTAACATATGAATTGAGTGGGTTGAGTTTACATGAAGTATCTTTTATTCCCTGTCAAAGGAAAAAGCTACATTAATAAATTTGTAATTTAACAATACATGTAGTTTATTTTGGATAATACAAGTATGAATATATTAATAGTATAATTATTTAAAATAAATAAATAAATAAATAAAGAGTCACATTCATTCGAATAAATACATATCAATACTTTTGAGAAAAGTCTCTTTGGCTCTTTGCTATAGTCAAATGAAATTAAGACGATAAATAACTAGATTAACGAGGAATAAGCATATATATATATATATATATATATGTGTGTGTGTGTGTGTGTTCATTGCTTTTGATATCGTCCACTAATAATTATTTGAAATCAAATTAGTAGGAATTAATGGATATATTTCAAGGACTGTATTTAAAAAAAAAAATCAGTTTTATTCATTATAAAATAAATTTTATTGTAAAGTTATATATAACTTAAATCAAAAATTAAAATATAACTTGAATCAAAATTTAAACACATTAGCACTAAAGTTAATCAAATGATTAAGATACAATTCAAAAATCACAAATAAATTACTAATACAATTAGGCTTGAAAATAAAATTTTAGGCCAATGTTATTCTACTTTATAATTAAAGGTTTAACCATCTAGGAGTATAGAAAAGTGATTTATAAAAGACTCATTTAATAATAAATATGCAAGACGGTATGATCAAAACTCAAAATCATGATATTTAATTAGGGGTTGCACAAATATGATCAATTTTTTATTCAAATTAGCTCGACTTCATCAATCAAATTTTAACTTAACTTAAATTTAATTAATAAAAATGAATCTAAATATAAATCAAACACAAACATATTATTCCAAACTAACATAAGTAGTACAAATAGTTTGCCTATTTTTTTTAATTAATTGATTTTTTATATATATAAAAAATTTATTTAATATCAATCAAGTTCAATCAACAAGCATTATATATAGATAACGAGGTGAATCATAAATAAATTATAATTATAAACCATTTGAGTATATTTTTATTTAAAATCAAATTATTGAATACTATTAAAAATTTATAATAGAAAGTTCAATATAAAAATTTATAATAAAAATATATAATTTAAAAAATATTAAAAATTGAAAAAGTATAGAGGGTGGTGATGACCGAATATTAAGAGATAAATAGTGAAATATGTTGTGGTTGGACAACAATGGCATGAGTACATCATGGTTGAGTGAAGTGAGAATTAGAGAGAGGGAGTGACACTATGAGAGTGAATTTAGGTCATTTAAAAGTCAACAAGAAAGACAAAAATATATAATAAAAAAAATTGTTATAGTTTAACCTATATTTTGTTTTAAATTTTCATATTAAATTTTATTTTATTTTAATCCGAATTGATGAACTTTCTTGAACTTAGGTCTATTATTTATTTATTTTTAATTATTTGAATTAACTTAGATTTAATTATATTGAAGTTTGATTTAATCGATTAGATTACGAGTGACATGTAAGAAGTCACTTATCTCTAGTTTAGAAGTTAATTTATAGTTTTATAAAAGTAAAACATGGTAATTTCACGGCAAAGGCAAATATTTTTTTTAAGTTGAAAATTAATTTAAGTTAATTTAAAATTTTACTAAATCTTTTAATTTAGTTTTAAATTAACTTTATATTTTTTATATTAATTATATACTTTAAATTTGCAATTGTAAATTAATTTAATATTTTAGTTAAAATTGGATGAAAATAATGCTTGATTATCCATTAAATACATATATTTTTAACAATTTTATTATTATACAACTAACATATACTACAGAAATTTATGTACTACTAAATTACAATCTCTCAAAAATCATTAGATATTATGTAAAATTCTTATGCTTTTCGTAACTTTTTTTTTTTTTTCAACTAACCATCCTTAAATGGCAAGTTATTTTAGTCCATCTTTAGAACTTGAATTGTTATTTTGTACACCATAACTTAGTGTCACATATTCATATACTTATATATAATCGAAACATTGATAAGTAGTAGAAAAAATATATTATAGTCATATTTTTTTTAAAATAAAAAAAGTATAAAATGTATATATAAAATCAACGAATATTATGACAGAAGCATACAATATATGCTTTATAAAATTCTCTCTAAAAAAAATATTCACCAATGAACTTATAACCCATAAAAAAAAATATGGTTCATTTATTTAAAATATTTATATCATAATATATGATAAAATTATTTTAAAAAATAAAAAAATAATTTATTTTTTTAAATAATTATATCATATGATATTATATAATTAATTTAAGTACTACAAATTTAAATAATACTAGCATCTGTGTGGTTCACTCCAAACACACAAACCTTTAGTAGAACAGATTGGCACTCTAGTAAAACACAAAAGCACACATAGTAGCACCCTATCCTTCCTCTTCTTACTAAAGTTTAATTTTTTTTTATTAATAAAAAAAATATACTTATACAATTAAATAAAGTTTAAATTTAAGTTATTAATAAAAAATTTAAAATTTTATTATGTAAATCACAAAAAAATTCCTAATAAACAATGGTAAAAGAAACGATCCTGCTGATAGTCAGCACCCTACCTTTCCTTGAAAAAAAAAGTCAGCACCCTCTGTTTTCAGTGTCACCCTTCGGGCCAACGATAAAGACACAAGCTTGTTCCAGCTCTCGAGATGTAAACAATAAAACCTCTCCCAAAAAGTAAGAAAACATAAATAAATTGAAATGCTCGACCAAATTATTAGTTAGTTACATAGCAGTCACACGTGGCTTACTTGTATAGGATAAATTAAAATATACTTGAAGAGTATATTTCTACATTCTGTAAATGTAATGTAAGTCTATATAAGGCATATCAGAAATAACAAAAAAGGAATGTTATTCTCTTCAATTTTAGTGTGTTACAGATATTTGCTTTCTGCTTGTTTTCTTGATTGTTGTGATCTTCTTCTTGATCAGTTTGTGAGTTTCAGAATGGTATCAGAGCATGATGTTATGGGAACAGAAAGATCAACATCAAGTGCAAATGCAGTGAATAATGTTACTCATCAAATGTCACAGTTATCAGTGCAAGTTCCTCCGATTAATGTTGCTTTGTCGATCAAACTGGATCGAGGAAATTATCTCACATGGCGAGATCAAATGCTGAGTTTAATTTCAGCGTATGGCCTTGAAGATTTTATCAATGGAATAATGATTGAGCCATCAAGATTTGTTGCTGGAACACAAACTGTGAATTCCGAGTATACAAATTGGAGTCGCATTAACGGAACATTGAAGAGTTGGATCTTTGCATCAGTTTCACAGGCAATGCTTGTACATATTGTCGGCAAGACGACTGCAAGAGATCAATGGATTTCGCTTGAGAAGATGTTTGCCTCAACATCAAGAGCTCGAGTAATGGAAGTAAAATTACAACTTCAGACTACTCGTAAAGGAAATTCAAGTATTGATGAATACTTTGACAAGATTAAAGGTTTAGCTGATCAACTTGCTGGAATTGGACACAGTGTTCAAGAAAATGATCTTATTGTTTTGATTCTTGGAGGTCTTGGACCAGAATTCAATGCATGTGTTTGCTCATTAAACAATCGAGCTGATGATTTGTCTATCGAAGAAATCAAGAGTCAACTGCTATCTTTTGAAAATTTGCTTTCTCAACAAAGCAAGATTGATGACAATCAGATCATACAAGCAAATCTTGCAAATTCTAGTAGTTCTTTCACTGGAAATTCTGGATCTAAAGGTATGAATTTCAATTCATTTTCTGTTAATAATTCTCCTAATAATTCCAGTGGATTTAACACTCAAGGAAGAGGAAGAGGACGTAATACTACTGGAAATGGAAATGGACGTGGAAATTATAGAGGACGAGGAACACAGTGTCAATTTTGTGGAAAGATTGGACATATAGCTTCTAACTGCTATACTTTAAAGAATTTAATTGGAAACACTACACCTAAAGGTGCTAGTACTAATAAAGGACAGGGACAAGTATCTGCCTATGTTGCAACCTCTGATCAAGGTGGATCTTCTGGTAATGGAGATAATGCTTGGATCTTGGATAGCGGTGCAAGTCATCATGTGACTGGTGATTTAACAAATATGAATAATGTCTCAGCTTATGCAGGATCTGAAGGTATAGTAGTAGGTAATGGAGATCAACTTTCTATTACACATGTAGGTAGTTGTAATCTGCATACTTCTACTAATCATAATTTGAAGTTAAATGGAATCTTGCATGCTCCTAAAGTTGCTAGTAATCTAGTATCAATCAGTCGTTTATGTTATGATAATGACATATTCATTGAGCTACATTCTAATTGTTTCTATGTAAAGGACAAGTACTCGAAGAAGGTACTACTGCAAGGACCTGCTGATCATGGTTTTGTATCGAATATGGAATAAAGACAATGCCGTGACAAAGATTTTCAAATCTAGAAGTGCATTGCTAGCTTCAGCTTCAATTTGGCATAGCAGATTGGCACATGTTGCAGAACCTATTATGCATCGAGTATTAAATAGTAGTGACATAAAGTTTTCTTGTAAGAAAGATGAAGTGTGTAAAGCTTGTGCTATAGCTAAGTCACATAGATTACCATATGTGTCTAAGCATGTAGCTTCTGTTGAACCTTTTGATTTGGTGTATATGGATATTTGGGGCCCTGCTCCTAATACTGGTATTAATGGTGAAGGCTATTTTTTGTTGATTGTTGATGATAGTACTCGTTTCCAATGGATATATTTTTTGCATACTCGTGATCAAGCTATGTCAATGTTTCTCAAATTTCAAGCAATGGTGTTGTGTCAATTTAATCGATCTATAAAGCAAGTTCAAACTGATGGTGCAGGAGAATTTAAACCATTAGCTAAATTTCTCATGAATTTGGGAATTCAGTATCGATGGACATGTCCTCATTCTTCTGCTCAGAATGGAATGGTAGAATGTCGACATAGGCGTGTTGTAGATGCAGGGTTGAGTATGATGTTTGAATCTGGAGTACCAGTATCATTTTGGCCATATGCTTTTAGAAGTACAGTATTCACTCTTAATAGAATTCCTAGCAAGGTGCTAAAATTTGTATCTCCTTATACACTTCTTTATAAACAAACACCAGACTATCAATTTTTAAGGGTGTTTGGATATTTAGCTTTTCCTTGCTTACGTCCTTATGTGAACAACAAACTAGAGGCTCGTTCCACAGTATGCACATTTGTGGGTTATGCACCCAATCATAGGGGGTATATGTGTTTGGATATGAAAACTAAGAAACTTATTATCTCCAAAAATGTTGTGTTTGCTGAGCATCAGTTTCCGTTTTTATCCTCTCATGTATCTCAAATTTCATCTCAACAGTTAGTTCCTATGATTCATATTCCTACTTGGTTAAATATCTCAGCACCAGTTTCTTCCTCTTTACCTGATATTAGATCTCTGATTTCATCGTCAGAATCTTCTTCTAATTGTCATAAAGATTTGTCTCCAATTTTTCACTTGCCCACTCATAGTTCTCCTGTTCAGATTTCAGATTCTCATATTTTAATACCTGAGGTTAATGACTCTAATGATTCACAGCTTGAGAGTAATCATTCTACTGATCCTCAAATTGAGGTTAATAATTCAGCTGTTTCACATGTTAAGTCATCTCTTCCAACTGTTCATAGACTTCCTGACTCTACTAATGTTCATAGTATGTGCACTCGAGCCAAGGCTGGCAGATTTCATCCAAAGGTATTCAGTTCAGTAAGTTGTGCATTGTTACCTGCACCTGCTACTTTTAATGAGGCAAAAGACATACCAGAATGGCAGCAAGCTATGAGAGATGAATATAATGCTCTTATGAGGAATGAAACTTGGAGTTTAGTTGATTTACCTGATGGAGCTAAGGTAATTGGCAACAAATGGTTGTTTAAAACAAAAGAAAAGGCAAATGGTACATTAGATAAGTATAAGTCACGGTTGGTGGCTCAAGGGTTTTCTCAAACTGCAGGACTGGATTATGCAGAAACCTTCAGTCCTGTAGTCAAAATGACTACTGTGAGGTTAATTCTTACTATTGCAGTTAGTTTTCAGTGGGACATACGGCAATTGGATGTGAATAATGCTTTTTTGAATGGAGACTTGGAAGAAAATGTATATATGAGACAGCCCTTAGGATTCATTGATCCTCAGTATCCTCACAGGGTATGTAAGTTACATAAAGCCCTATATGGGCTTAAGCAGGCTCCCAGGGCATGGTTTCACAAACTGCAGAAGTGTCTGTTGAGTTGGGGTTTTGTTAGCATCCGAAGTGACACTAGTTTGTTTGTTAAAAAGACTGCTCATTCCCTAATTTTGGTATTAGTTTATGTTGATGATATCATTCTTACAGGGTCTCATGCATCTGAACTTCAAAGTTTTGTTACTCAGTTACATAATCGATTTGCACTAAAGGATCTTGGGCAGCTCTCATTTTTCTTGGGTTTGCAGGTTTCACGCTCTGCTTCTGGTTTGCATCTGTGTCAATCAAAATATATTGCTGGTCTTTTAACTAAATTTGGTATGGAACATTCCAAACCAGCTGTCACTCCAATGGCCTCAGGGGGAGTAATTAGCAAAACTGATGGGAGTCCATTGACTGATCCAAGTGAGTATAGGAGTTTAATAGGAGCACTTCAGTATTGTGTGGTTACAAGTGTCAATTTATGAATCATCCAACTGATGTTCATTGGAAGGCAGCCAAGAGAGTGTTGAGATACTTAAGAGGATCAGAGACTCATGGATTGATGTTATACAAGTCTGATCATTTGGATTTAGTGGGCTACACTGATTCAGATTGGGCAGCTTGTACAGATGATAGAAGATCAGTTAGTGGGTATTGTATGATGTTTGGAGGCAATGTAGTGTCATGGAAGTCAACTAAACAGAAAGTTGTGTCAAGATCATCTGCCGAAAGTGAGTATCGAGCATTGGCATCTGGTGCAGCTGAGATTATGTGGATTATCAATTTACTTAGTGAACTTGGTATGAAATTTCAGCATCCTCCAAGGTTGTTGTGTGATAATATAAGTGCACAACATATGGCTAAGAATCCTGTACAGCATGCTAGAACAAAACACATAAAGTTGGATTGTCACTTTGTGCGTGATTTGGTAATTAAGAAGGCTGTGAATGTTGAATATTGCAGCACTAATGATCAACTTGCAGACATTTTAACTAAGCCATTAGTTGGGCCAAAATTTCAGATATTCAGAGCCAAACTCATGGTGCTTCCAAGACCTTGAGTTTGAGGGGAAGTATTAGTTAGTTACATAGCAGTCACACGTGGCTTACTTGTATAGGATAAATTAAAATATACTTGAAGAGTATATTTCTATATTCTGTAAATGTAATGTAAGTCTATATAAGGCATATCAGAAATAACAGAAAAGGAATGTTATTTTCTTCAATTTTAGTGTGTTACAGATATTTGCTTTCTGCTTGTTTTCTTGATTGTTGTGATCTTCTTTTTGATCAGTTTGTGAGTTTCAGAACAAATTAATTTTTTTAGAAATGTTGGATTTTTTTCTCCCTTCAAATTCATAGCGGATTGCTGGACAAACACGAATGACGAATCCAATGAGCAGATTCACATTAATAAATATGTTATACGTCGAAAGAGAAAATAGTAGCAAGTAGCGACTAGCAAAAGGTGTTGTGCCTTTTGCAATTACTAAACGGCGTCGTCTGTATTCTATCTGGTAAAACACTGACATTTTCCACTCCTACCTATAAATGAATATGAGCCCTATGGTTAATATTCCTTCCGCTTACTCGTGACACCAAATCCTCAGCTGCCTTCGTCCTCCCGAGGATACTCTTCTCTTCTGGTACCTCTCTCTCTTCTCATATCACTTTTTAAGTTAATACATTATTCTTTTAAATATGCATAATCGTTCACATATTTTCAATTTGTTAATAATAATTGTGTATGTGAACGTTATTATTATTATTTTTTACCTCTTTTAATTTCCTATTTTTAGGAATTTTGCAAGCCCTATCTTATCTGGACGAAACAGATCTGACTGGTATATTAGCTGTGATTTTTTCGTTTTATTTATATTCAAGAATAAGCTGGATTTTCCGTTTAATTGGAAGGGTTTGATAAAATATTTTGATTTTAAGATCAGATGGATTTCTGTTTATGTTACTTTGCTATTGCTTTGAGTTTCCCATTCTTTTGACCTCAGCGGTCTGAAGAAAGTTTAATTTAATGATGAATTTCTAGTCATGTGCTTAGATCTTAATATTATTGGAATTAATGTATGATTGCTCTCTCCTTTCTGTTTGGTTTGCATAGGCCTTCTGCTGTGGAACTTGATAATTACGAAGATGAGTCAATGTATTATTCAGTGGAATGCCTTTGTGGGCTGTGAAGAGACTAGAGGTTCTGCCTTTTTCTCTGATCCAAACGAGCCTGTTGCTTGCCCCAAACCTCGGCGAGTTGGAATTCTTTCTATTAATCCTATGAGGCTGTCTTCGAGATTGCAGATAAGGTATATCATTTCTACGTTGTTTTTTGATAAACTGTTTGAGATATTGTTTTTAGTGTCGACTTTAGAATTCTAGGACTCTCAGTCGATTGTATTTTTTCCCGGTGGCTTTTACTAGCAGTCCGCAATCTGAGGCATGCGAGTCCAAAGCTGTGGTAGATCTTCTAGACCTCATTCTCAAGAAGGTAATGTTTCTTGCTTTTTACATTGGTGGTTTAGCTTGTTCTAAATCAATGATCTTGGAACCATTAATTTTTATGCAGACATAGCTTGGTGTTTTTGCTCTTTTTTTTTTTTTTTTTTTTTTTTGTCCGTGGCTTGATTATATGATTTGATGTTTCTTCTGCTCGTTTTGAAATGGTTGAATATGATATTTACATGAGTTTCTTAAGAACCAAGCCTATCTGTCATTTAGCGGGTTTCTTTATTTTATCATTTCTGGAGATATCTATGAATGATCACAATATTTGTGGAATACTGAGCTGATCATTTTAATGTAGTTTTGTACTTGCTGTGAACTTGCTTTTTCTATTTTGCCTTTTCATTTTCAGGGTGATTCTTTTTAGTTCTTAAGTGATATATCTATTTCATTCTGAATTTCTGATTGTACATTTTACTTTGGTTTCTACAGGAGGGTTATGAGGAAGAACAGTCCACAGCTCACGTATCACCTCCATTTTTTTGTGGCTCTCCTCCAAGCAGGGCTTCTAACCCATTGGTTCAAGATGACCGGTTTGGAGATGAGAAGCTTGCTCATTTCCAAGAACTGCCATCTCCATCAAGATTACTGTCACCATCCTCATCAGCCCGTAAAGGTGGATGTGTTAAAATGAAATTTGGGTTTAAAGCTGCCACTGTTAGAGTAGAAGGATTTGATTGTCTTAACAGGGATTGCCAGAATTCTAGCATCCCTGCGGTGGCCTGAAACTTCAGCAAGGGAATTGTATATAGAAGGAAGCTAAGTGCCACAACACTTCACAAACGTAGAAATACTTACCAAGAAGAGTGATATTTTGATGTGCATCTGTCATCTGAGATATGTTATTACTGCATATACGATATGTTCTGTTGGTGATCATCTTTTCACTAATATCTACAAGTAGTGTGATTGAACATAAAACGGAGTAAACCTTGTGCTATAAATTGAGGAAGTTTGAACTTGTTTTAAGAGCTTGGCTCTTTTTTTGTAATATAAATTCGGTCGGTATTTGGAGGAAGTTTAATTTCTCCTCCTTGTTGATGACCAGAGTTATAATCTGTATAAAATATCCAATCGGTGAGTTTGGTCACTTTATTTGTAAATGTATCTTGTATTTGATTTTATTTATCAATTGCTGAAGTATTGTTGTACCCCTCCACCTCTATGTTGTGTATCGTGCAATGTTTAATGACAAGTGAAAACTTCATCCGTGGACCAAGACCATACCAAATAACATCAACCTTTTCAAAACTGAAGTTGAACCACAAATTTACATGCTTCGCACACAAGGGACATAACTGCATCATTCTACAACTACGCAAGCACTTTCACGTTGTGTGCGTCTCTTACCAGTCTTCTTAGCATTAATTTTGTATATAGTCTTCCCAGAAAAAGTTATCATGATGAAAAAGAAATAGGAAAAGCAATTCAATGTCTATTTGTAATTTAAAAACATCTTTTTCAAGTCTGTACGTGCTTCCCTAATAAATTGTGTGAAGGTGACTGTGTTGTTATAGCGCTATGCCTCAATGTGAGGCACGCAAATCTTAGATTAGAAGTGCGCAAATCTTAAGTTAGGAGTTCAAATGTGTGCGTTGTATATGTTATTTCAAAAAACAATTATGTGAAGGTAGAAGTAATTTAATTAGTATAATTTTAAGTAGAAGTATTTAAATGTTCGATGTTATTTTGATAATCATTTTATGAAGTATAATTTTTTAAGAATCACGTCTTTAAATTTACGTTTACAAGAAAACTAGATGGTATTTTAAAAAAGATTAAAATATAGAAAAAAATGTCATGCAAATCCTTTTGCTTTGATAAAAAGTGGTGTTTAGTTCTCTATTTTATAAAATGTGTTTATTAGTCTTTTTACTTATAAGAAAATGATCAAATAAAATTTTTTTATATTTGTAATTAATATTTTATTATTAAAATATTAAAGAAGACAAAATTTTCATTTCATGCATATTAAAAAAAATAAAAACCAAAAATTGCAATACCTAATAAGTAATAGCCTAACATCCTTAATACCCATTAACTCATTAGTTCTCAAGATCTAAACAAAAATTTCAAAATTTCATTAACCAAACATTCGCAAACTGCCTCCACCCATTTTTAATAGTAAAATAGATAATCGAAGAAAGAGATAAAAAATAAAGACTTGTTTAGTATTTGTGAGGAGGATTAAATCCTTAAAAGATTACAAAAACACAAAAACAATAAAGAGATTCACATTTATTTCTCTATAACCAAAAATCTAAAATAGTTTGTAGAAAAACATTACATACCATTGAACAACAAAAAAATTACCTCTTTAGAATCGACGAAGTTGATATTTCAGCCTTAATCCTCAAAAGCAATATGGGATAATTTTCATGTTCTATTCCATTGTTGCAAAAAAAAAAAAAAAAACTAAGCAGAGATGGAGAGAAAGAAGATGACGAAGGTAGAGTTTTCTTGTAAGCTAGAGATAAAGATAGAAATAGGAATCAACAAATTTTTACAGAGAAAATAAGTGTGAAAAAAAAAACGATTATGAAGATTAGGATGTTAAAAAAAAAGATTTTAATATACTTTTGGAGCTTCCGAATGAGTAGTGATTAATTTAGATAAAATGACTACTCAGCCCTCTTTTGCTTAATCATATATAAATTTTAATAATAAAATAATGTTAAAAAAATATCAAATGTCATTATTTAGCATTTTTTTTATAAACAAAAAAATTAAATGATACATTTTTTAAACTAAAAAATTAAATAATATTTTTATATAAATAAAAGGACTAGTATAGCTTTCACCTTAAAATATATGATGAATTCAACTTGATAACTATAAACATCCGTAAAATAGTTCTAAATGGATTATTATACTATTAAGCCCATTGCAAAAACTTTAGGCAAAAATTACTGGCCCAAATACTTTAGCTTGATCCAATGCTATGATGACAGAATATGCATAGACGAAAAGATTGACAATTCACAAAAATATTAAAACTTTAATTTTATTAAAATATTGAGAATAATATCAATACAAATCTGGAGAAAAATTAAAAAAATTGATTTTTTTGGGTTAAATTATGAAAATAATATATATAATTTTAGTAAATACTAAATAAATAATAATTAATACAATAATTAGGTAAATTTTATAATTTATGTATATTTATAGCAAAACCTTAAAAGATACAGAGAAAATTGTTCTCAATTGCCTTAACATTCAAATGAAATGATTTATATACATAAAATTCTAGCGAAACATAGTGAGAATAATTATTTGCAAAATATAAATATAACACAACTTTATCTATAAGAAAAATAGATAATTAAAAAAATAAAATACATTAGTCTCCAAACATACTTTTAAAAAATAACTTTGCATGGTGATTTAATTTTTGGAATTATGTAAATATCAACATCAACAAGCACCACTAATGATATCAAGTAATAATCATTTTTTCTATAATTATTATACATGTATATGTTATATGGGAAACCGACTACATATAAAAAAACATTTTGGGTTGATCAATTTCTTACATTCATTCTAAAATGAATTTGCATGTTGAAAGTCATGTCATATAGATATAGACAAATGTGGGTAGTACAGTGAGTAGAAACTCGTATAAGAGTTATATTTATCGATGATGTAGAGAATTATTTATTTATTATTTTATATAGATAAATTTTTTATTTATATATTGAAGCTTTATTATTATTATTATTTATATATGTACTAATATTTTTTATATTAAGGATATCAAATACACAACATGCACATAAACTGGTTTATATACAATTTTTTTTTAATGAGTATAATTCTCCTATAATACTTTTAGTATATCATTATTATTATGTGATAAATATATAGGCATTAATAACTAAATGGCGAGCTCTTGTTGTATAAAAGCAGAGGTGAATATCAGGTATGAGAGTAGGTTGGTTGGTTCGGTTTTTGGCTCAAAAAACTAGCCGAATTAATTTAGTCGGTTAGGCATTTTTATAAACCAAAACCGACCTACCTATCAAAACTAACCGAACCGTAAACCAACCTATTTAATCGGTTTGTTCGGTTCAGTTGGTCGGTTTGGACCTACTATATTTATTAAAAAAATATATACACATAATAATATCAACTGCACTATAATATAATATTAATTGAATAAAATCACCAAAATTAAAGTCATGTAATAAGTTTTAAGCTTATATAAATATATCATAATGATAATATGTAAATATTATCATATATAAATGCTAATAGAAATAAAAAATACGTCATTTTACATTAAAAAAATATTATTTTAAATATGTAGGTTTGGTTCGGTTTAAATAGGTTTTTTTTTCATTTAAACCTTAACCGAACCTATTTAATCGGTTTTTTAGAAAGTTGAACCGAACCGAACCTACTAAATCATTAAAAACCGACTTAAAAGGTTCGGTTTAGGTCCGATCCAGTCAGTTTGGTCGGTTTTTGTATTTTATGTCCATCCCTAGTGAATATATTCATAAATGAGGAGTAATACGTGTCATATTTCAATTTCCAACAAATTTTAGATATAATATTTATAAAATTATATGTAATTTATATACACAAAATATAATTATACTTATTTGGAATTTTAAATTTTATATTTTTAACATTCAATAAGTAATTATAAATTTAATAACTTACACATATTTTTATCAAAATAAAATATAAATAATATATTTTATTAATTAAAAATAAATATTAGTTAAAAAGTACATGATAAGCTTTTTTATATCATATATGGTGCCGCTTTTGATTACAAATACTACTTTTGTCACTACATAAAAGCAAAATTTTTATTAACATATTTACTAATTATGAGCATATAAATTACTACACTAAATTAATAGCTTTTAGATTATGTTTTAATTGATGGTTAAGATTTTTATTACTTTTATGGTTGAAGCTACCAATAATTCAAGCATTTATTATACTAATATAATTTTTTATGACAATTCTCTCTCTTCATTAAGCCTAGTTTCTCTCTTCTCTCCAATTAATTAGTATTTAAAAAAACGTAATCAAAGAAATATAAAAAATGAGATAAAAAAAAAAAAAAAAATGAATGCATCTAGTTTAGAAAGAAAAAAATCCCGTTGGCATTGACTTCAAACTTTTTCTTATTATGTATTATTAGAGAACAAACTTGCATAAAATATAACTATTTTCTTTATTTTTGTGGAAGATCATTAGTTTTCTTAGTAAAAATTTATATTATAAAAATAATAATTAAACAAAACACATTTATTATTTTGCAGCAATGCTTTTTCGGCGACCATATATATATATATATATATATATATATATATATATATATATATATATATATTCAAGAACATAATTATTTTGCTTTATTAAAATACATTCAAAAAAAAAAAAAAAAAATTCAACTTGTACTACTTGCATTACTTATTAGAATTTTTGAACATGTAGTAAAGAAAATCATTTGATATCACTTAATATAAGTAATAATTTGAACTTCTTAAAACAAAACAACCTTACATTATTTAAAATGAGATTTTTTTTTATCATACCAAATAAGCATTTTAAAAGAATGTATCTTACAAATTATCCTCATATTCTTCCCAAAGATGAAAAAAATGACGCCAAGTTTTTAGTCATAAAAAAAAAAAATCTCCAAATTCATTGATAAATTTTAAAGGATATTTAATTTCAAAAGCAAAAAAAAGATATTGCACTTGCTCAGATCTCAAATTTTATTTTGTAAAATGTTAAAAATTTTATGATACTCTAAATTAAAAAAAAAAAAGTACTAAGTTTTCAAGTCTTGCTCCACATGTGTTGACCTTTAACTCCTCCTCCACATGCCTTAAGAGGTTAGACATTCCAATTGTTAAAGAAAATTACAATATAAATTTTTTTGGAAATTTTTAGGAATTATTGAAGGATAATAAAAAAAATCTAAAAAGGTTTTGTTGCTATATACAAATCTCATCTCAAATAACACATAAGCCAAACTTATATATATATAAAATATTAAGGTGGCGTTTGGTTCGCTAAATGTAATCGTAATCGTAATCGTAATGGAATGTAATGTAATGTAAATGAATCAGTATTACGATTACAGTGTTTGTTTAGTCACTGTAATCAAAAAAGGAATCAATATTACAGTGTTTGGTTTGACAACTGTAATAACACATAAGCCAAACTTATATATATAAAATACTAAGGTGACGTTTGGTTCGCTAAATGTAATCGTAATCGTAATCGTAATCGTAATCGTAATGGAATGTAATGTAAAGGAATCAGTATTACGATTACAGTGTTTGGTTTAGTCACTGTAATCAAAAAAGGAATCAGTATTACAGTGTTTGGTTTGACAACTGTAATGTAATGAAATAGAAAAAAAATTATAACAATTAATAAATTTTAATTAATCACATAAATTAATAACAAAAAAATTAATTTAGCAAAAAAAATTTCATTATAACAAAAAAAATAACAATAATTAATAAATTTTAATTAATTACATAAATTAACAAAAAACAATTCATCACAAAAAATGGACAAAAAAAATAATTAAAAAAAAACAATTAAAAAAAAAACAATTTGATACTGAGGAAAAAAAAAACAATTTAAACAATTTCAGAAAGAAAAAAAAATTAAAAAAAAAAAAAAACAAAATTGCGATGGTTGAGGAAACTGGGAGACGGGCTGGACGACGACGCGGGCTAGACGACGACGCGGACTGGACGACGATGCGAGCTGGACGGCTGGACGATGACGCCGCCAGCTCAGGGAAGGGACGCGACGGACGGACGGGCTGGCTGGCTGGAAAATTGGCGCACGCGTTTCGCAAAAAAAAAATTTACTGTTCAAAACGTAATGTAATCCCATTACGCGATCTGAAGTGTGTAATCCTTATTACAATTCCATCAGTAATTGATTACATTACATTACATGTGTTTGGGCAAACCAAACAATGTAATGTGCTGAATCAATTACATTACATGTGTTATTACACCCAACCAAACATGCACTAAATACTAATTAAAAACTGTTTTTATCGATTTAATTAATTAATACTAATTAATTGGAGAGAAGAGAGAAATTAGTCTTAATTAAGAGAGAGAAACGTTTTAAAAAGTTATGTCGGTGTAATAATTCATGAGTTATTGGTACCTTAAAACATGAAAACAAAAAAAATCTTAGCCATAAATTAAATTAAAACATTATATATATATATATATATATATATTTGATTTGATTTTGCTTTTTTTATTTTTTTTAACGAAGAGGTGCTAGAAGCTTAAAATAAAAAAAAGAAGTTTCTGAATTTGCCGACTGAGGTAGAGCATATTCGGTCGAGAACAAGGCTATAGAAGTTCCTATTTAATAACTCACTCTGTTCTCATTCTTCTCATAATTAAGGCATTAAGGTTTCTTCCTTGAGCGAGCGCGTCCCCAAAGCCAAAAGCTTCTTCTCTGGGAGTGAAGCTAAAAACTGAAAAATGAGAATGCCAAAAGTGAGCGCAGTATATAGAGGCCAAAGGATGATAAGATCAAAAAGAAACAGAGAAGAAGCTGCATTGAGAATGGTGGAAGATACCTCCAACTCCAAAAAAACAATGGTTACTGCTAAAACAACCTTCGAAAACTATGACGGTGTTGAAGTCAATGTTCCTTCTAAGGACAATGCTGATATTGATACGAAGAAGTTGATGATGAATAATGTCTTAGCAATTGAGAAAGAAGCAAAGACAATATTGCGCCTATTGGTGAAAGAAGAGACCAATGTGGATGGTAATGGTATTAACATAGATAAGGGGGAAAAGCAGACAGAGGAACAGGCTGGAATGTTCTGGGAAGAGTTGGAACTGAGTGATTGGGAATCAAAACAAGATCAGAGCTTGCGGAAAACGAGGGACTGGGAATGGATTTGGTATCCTTATTGGGATGACATTACCAATAATCATGATTATTGGGGTCTTAATCCTCCCAAAGAGGATGATCAAGAGACTGCTAGGGAAGGTGATCTTTGGCAATTCCACCTCTATCCAACTTCAAACTTGTCCCATCGCTATGATATGAATGATATCCACTTTCGGTGAGCAATGTACGACGTTGCTTATGTTATGTCATTTTCTTTGTTTGTTTAAATTTTGTTATACTACTCTGTTAAAGTTTCTTTTCTTTTTTTTCTTTTCAATGGGTACCGAGAAAGAGTTAAGTGTATGTACTATGTACCAGGGGAGCAATACTAATTGCAAGTGACTTTATGAATCTCAATGACTAGTTGATTACTGTTTTTTTTTATAATAATAATTACATATTCACACGCGTATACATATATAATAAGAGGTAATTTATGCTTCCCTTAATTATTCATAAAAAAATATATATTATTGTATTATAAGATAATTGGTTAATAACTAATGCGATTTTTTTTCAAGCATACTTGAATTTTTTTTATTTATTAAAATCTAAAAATTAAAAATTACAGAATCAATTAACTAAAAAAACTGTGAAAAGAAAAGAAAATAAAGAGAGCAAATAAGAATAAAGTAATTGGCAAAATGTGATTGTGTAATCTGATAGCCTGCGAGCTAATGTACCAGCTGGATAGCTGGGATTTTGGAGCCTGATGTTTGTTTTTAGAAGACTTGGTTCAGGAGATTAAAATATAATATTTACAGTAATATTTTTATTCTTAAATAAATTATAAATATTTTTTATTTTTAAAAAATCATAAGTGAGCCACCTCAAATAATTTAAAGCTTAACTTAATTTATATAAGTTTATATATATATATATATATATATATATATATATATATATATATATATTTTTTTTTTTTTTTTTTTTTTTTTGATGAGGTGTCTAATGTTGCAGGTGTCTTTAAGGAAAATATAAGTGTAGCAAAAACTATAAAAATAAGTGACAATACTGGTGAAGTGTAAAACTGTTAGTAGGTGCAATATTGTAATGTGTTGTAAAGTGTCTGTTAAGCAATGTATTTCAAGTCAGAGAGTCACAGGTATAACTAGACTATAGAGTTCAAATGTAGGTTATTATAGCTAGTCTGTAGGTTGTTGTAAAGTTGTTATAGGCTATATTTGTCTAAAGGTGGAAGCAAAAAGACTTTGTGTATAAAAGTAATTGTGTACTATGAAGTTCTCATTAATTTAGAAAAGTAATGAAAAATAGTTTATTTAGCTTTCTTCTTCTCTCTTTCACACACGTTTTCTTTTTGCCATTTTTACAAAAGCTTTAGATCTTCTTCTTCTTTTCTTTGTTTCTTTAACTGTAAATTGTTGTAAGTTCCTTTATGGTATCAGAGCTTTAGAAGCACGTAGCTTCTACAATGTCAGACGATCCTTGCATAACTATGGGTGTTTCTCAAGTAGTCGAACAAACAGCTATGGCTCCGGGTGATCATAGCTTAGTGAGTTTTCAAAATCAAGTAGTTACTATGAAGTTAGATAAAACGAATTATGTGATATGGAAACAACAGATTATGAAAACCCTATATAGTTTTGATTTGGAACATTTTCTTGTTGATAATCCACCTTCGAGAACTCTTGGAAATGGCTTGGCAAATCCAGCTTTTAAATCTTGGAACAAGCAAGATCATATGATAGGGAGTTGGTTGATAAATTGTATCAATCAAGACATACTTAGACAAATTTCAGGGTTCAAGACTGTTAAAGAAGCATGGAAAGATGTAGAACGGTTTTTCTTGTCTAATTCTAAGGCTAGAATAATTCAGTTGAGGCAGGAATTACTCAAGATTTGTAAAGGAAATTTGAGTATAAATGACTATGTGCTGAAACTCAAAGAATTGGTTAATCAGTTAGAATCAGTAGGTTATGCCTTAAGTGAAGAAGACAAAGTGATGTACATAATAGCTGGTTTAGATAGAGATTTTGAGTAAGTTGTTTCAACAATTTCTACACGAATGCAAAATGACGTTGTAACTGTTTCAGATACTACTGCTTTGTTACTTGGACATGAAAGCTGGTTAGAGTCTCGTAATTCGGTAACTGATAATGTACTTCCTTCGGTACATGTAGCACAACAAAACAAAAGCAATAATCAAGAAATTTCGGCTAGTGTTTCACAGAAAACATTAGAATTTGATTGTATAGTTCAAAATTCATCTCAGTTTATGAATTATAGAATGATGCCTCAAATGTTGCCTACTCTGCCTAATGCTTTTCCTCCAACTCAGAGTTTTCCATTTTTCTTACCTTTTCAAGGTTTTAATTCACTAGGACGGGGACGTGATAATGGTAGAGGAATATTTTCTTTTAATGGAAATAGATCTTTATGTCACCTCTGTGGAAAACAAGGTCACTTAGTCTCAAAGTGTTGGTATAGGTTTGATCATAATTTTCAACCTCAAACACGAGGCAATCAAGGTGCAACTCATCAGCAAAGTCAAGCACTTATTACAAACTCACAGTCCAACAATGTCTCTGATACTTCACAAGTCTCTTCTCAAATCAATGCACGTGCATATATTCAACCTTCATTTCCTATGAATAGAATGTTTGCATCTAGTCCCGTATCATCTTTTCAACAGCAATCACAATACTATGCAACTATGCTTGCATCAGTTCTAGAGGCTTATCCTAAACCATTTTGGTATCCAGATTCAGGTGCTACACACCATGTAACAACTGATCCATCAAATTTGGCTGCTTCTCAACCTTACACAGGAAATGATCAGTTAACGATTGGCAATGGTAAGGGTCTCTTTATCACACATACTGGTTCTTCTTTTCTTCAAAGTCTTTTTGACAAAAAAATCTCTTCTTCTAAACAAAATTCTTCATGTTCCTGATATTACCAAAAACTTGCTGAGTGTTGCTCAATTTTGTAAAGATAACCATGTTTATTTTGAGTTTCATGCTACTACTTGTTGTGTGAAGGACAAAGTCACCAACAAGGAGCTGCTCAAGGGAACTCTACATGAGGGACTTTACTTTTTTTATCTTCAACTCAACACTTTTAAGAGTAATGCTTCTTCTTTTCCTTCTGTAAATACCATAACTGCTAAATCAACATATTCTACTTCTGTTTCTGATTTGTCTTTGTGGCATAAACGTCTTCCTCATGCTTCTTTACCTGTGGTAAGGAAAGCTTTACAAAATTGTAACATGTTGATTACTGCTAATAAAGTAGTTCATTTACCTTGTAATGCTTGTCAACTTGGTAAATTTCATAAACTTCCTTTTGTTTCCTCTACAACTTGTTCAACTATCCCTTTAGGTGTTGTTCATTCAAATCTATGGGTATCACCCGTAGTTTCCAAACATGGTTACAAATATTATGTACATTTTACTGATGAATTTTTCAAATTTACTTGGATTTATTTCTTAAAATTCAAAAGTTCTGTGTATAATGCTTTTTACAATTCAAACTTTCAAAGCAATGGTTGAGTTGCAACTTAATGTAAAAATTAAAGCTTTCAATCTGACTAGGGAGGTGAGTTTCAAAAACTTAGTTCTTTCTTTGCTCAACATGGTATTATTCATCAAACTTCTTGTCCTACAATTCATGAGCAAAATGGACTAGCAGAAAGGAAACATAGGCAAATTGTTGATCAAGGTCTTTCAGTTATGGCTCAAGCCTCTGTTCCTTTAGAATATTGGGATGATGCTTTCTATTCAACTATTTTTGTCCTTAATAGACTTCCTAGTCCTCTCATTGGAGATGTGTCTCCTTTAGAGAAGTTGTTCCATATTAAGCCAGATTACTCTTATCTTCATGTCTTTGGTTGTTTGTGTTATCCTTTTGTTAGACCTTTTAATAGTCATAAATTACAATTTTGGTCAGCAGCTTGTGTTTTTCTTGGCTATAGCCCAAGACATAAAGGCTATAAGTGCTTGGATTTCAATGGAAAATTGTTCTTGTCACGTCATGTAGTCTTTAATGAGGAAGAGTTTCCCTTTGCCTCTAAAATCTCTTCTAGTACTCAGACTGTCTCTCCATTAGTTAGGACAATTTTACCCATTGTGTATCCTGGCACATCTTTTCCTATTGTACTCTCTCACGTAGAGTCTCCTCTATTATCACTTTCTTCACCTATTCTTTGCTTTGACCAAGCTATCAATTCTGAGTCAGAGTCTATCCTTTTAATGTCATTGCTTCTAGTCAATCTATTCCAATTTCTAGTCCTTCTCAGATCAGTATGTCTCCATCTCCAACGGCTATATCTCCAACTTTTTCATCTCAAGCTATTTCAATTCCTTCTTCTTCTATTCTTCCTATTTATTCTACTATCCCTTTTGAATCAGTATGTGTCTCTAAGACATCCACCAATATTCATCCAATGACCACTAGGTCCAAGGATGGTATTTGCAAGCCTAAAGTTTTTACTATTGTTCTTTCTTTTATTGAGCCAAAAACAGTGAGCCAAGCACTTCATCATGAAAGCTGGAAACAGTCAATGCAAACTGAGGTTGATGCATTGGTTCGTAATAAAACATGGATTTTGGTTCCACCACCACCTAACAGGAAAGTCATTGGCTCAAAGTAGGTTTGGAGAGTTAAAGAAAGGCCAGATAAAACTGTTGAAAAGCTTAAATCCAGAGTTTTGGCACAAGGTCTTAATCAACTTCCAGGTTTTGATTTTCATGAAACCTTTAGTCCAGTTGTTAAACATGTGACTATAAGGGTGATTTTGAGTTTGGCTTTATCAAAGAAATGGAAACTTCATCAGCTAGACATCAATAATGCATTTTTGAATGGCACTTTCAAGAAGAGGTTTACATGGCTCAGCTTCCAGGATTTGAAAATCCTAATTTTCCTCAGCATGTATGTAAGCTGCAAAAAGCCATCTATGGTCTTAAGAAGGATCCAAGGGCTTGGTTTGACACTTAGCCAACAACTTTTTGTGCTATGGGATTTGAAAAGTCTAGAGCTGACCCTTCTTTGTTCCGTAAGTTTGGTGATTCTAGCATTGTCTATTTGCTTGTTTATGTCGATGATATTATCATCACTGGTAGTGATGAGGATGAGATCCACCAACTTATTGTATTATAGAACAATACTTTTACTTTAAAGTATATGGGCTTGTTGCATTATTTTCTTGGGATAGAGTTGACAACTCTACCTAATGGAGATTTGCTTCTGACTCAGTCTAAATACATTAGAGATTTGTTAGTCAATGCTAGTATGGAACATGCTAAACCAATTTCCTCTCCTATGCTTTCCTCTCTTACTTTGTCTGCTCAAGATCCTGTAGTGTTTGACAAGCCGTCATTTTATAGAAGTGTGGTTGGTGCTCTTCAGTATATCACCCTTACTCGGCCTGATATTTCTTATGCTGTTAATAAGACATGTCAGTTCATGTCCAATCCTAAAGAGTCACATTGGATTGCAGTCAAACGTATCTTGAGATACTTACAGGGTACTATTATGCATGGTATTGTTTTCAAACCCTCTATTCAGTTAATTGTTACGGGTTTCTCAGATGCCGATTGGGGATCTTGTGTAGATGATAGAAGGTCCACTTCTAGGGTATGTGTATTTCTTGGTGCTAACCCTGTTGTGTGGCATTCAAAGAAGCAATCTGTTATTTCAAGATCTAGCACAGAAGCGGAGTATCGTGCTTTAGCTAATGCTACAACTGAGGTTATTTGGTTGAAAGCTTTGTTAAGGTAGATGCGTGTTTGTAGTCCTGCGGTGCCTGTTTTATGGTGTGTTAATTTAGCACTGTTGCTTTGGCAACGAATCCTATTCTTCATGCTCGTACCAAGCATGTTGAATTAGACACGCATTTTATTCGTGAAAAGGTGCTTGCTTGTGATTTCTTGGTGCAACATATACCTTCTTGTGAGCAACCTGCAGATATTCTCACAAAGCCTTTGACTGTTCAACCTTTCTTGAAGTTGCGTGGCAAACTCAGTGTGCATTGCATGCCACTGAGTTTAAGGGGGCTGATGAGGTGTCTAATGTTGCAGGTGTCTCTAAGAAAAATACAAGTGTTGCAGAAACTGCAAAAATAAGTGACAGTGCTGGTGAAGTGTAAAACTATTAGCAAGTGCAATATTGTAATGTGTTGTAAAGTGTTTGTTAAACAATGTATTTCAAGTCAGAGAGTCATGGGTATAACTAGACTATAGAGTTCAGATGTAGGTTGTTATAGCTAGTCTTTAGGTTGTTGTAAAGTTATTATAGGCTATATTTGTGTAAAGGTGGAAGCAAAAAGACTTTGTGTATAAAAGTAATTGTGTATTGTGAAGTTTTGATTAATTCAGAAAAGTAATGAAAAATAGTTTATTTAGTTTTCTTCTTCTCTCTCACACACGTTTTCTTTTCGCCATTTTTACAAAAGCTTAAGATCTTCTTCTTCTTTTCTTTGTTTCTTTAACTGTAAATTGTTGTAAGTTTCTTTATATATATATATATATATATATATATATATAATAAAGGGTGTATTGATTTGAGGCTTTTAATTTTTATAGAATTTTAAAATTCAGAACTATTTCGGTTAAGGTTTTAAAAGATTTTATCACAATTTAGGTATATTTATTCAAAATTTTATAATTTTTTTTTTAAAATTTAAATATATTAAAAATATTTTAACTCCCGACCACAATAGTTTCTAAGGTTTTGTAAAGATTTTTATTTTTATTTTTTCTCTTCTACATTCTATTTATACTTCTATATTTACATATTCAACTATTATCCGTAAAATAAATCTACGTGACTATTTTTTTTAAAGTTCAAAAAAATTGAAAATAAATAACATAAATAGCACCATTTAAAGTTTATAATAATAAAAATAGCATCAATTGTATTCAAACTAAATATTTTTAAAATTAAAAAAATGACTGTTACATCATTTTTCTTTAAATGTCGTTTAATTAAACGCTGTTCAACTTCAACTGTGGCAATTTAGTTTCATTTAATATTGTATATCGTTCAATTTAACATCTTTTAA
Source organism: Elaeagnus macrophylla (assembly GCA_029378325.1). Lineage (NCBI taxonomy): Eukaryota > Viridiplantae > Streptophyta > Magnoliopsida > Rosales > Elaeagnaceae > Elaeagnus > Elaeagnus macrophylla. Next base: position 23,291,075 of record CM055646.1, on the reverse strand, counting down.
TATTATTGGAATACTATTTTTATTATTATAAATTTTAAGAATATTATTTTTAATAATTTTTCTAAAAATTTCCAACCTTTATAATCTTCGAAAATATATCAAAATTAAAATTAAATACATTCCTGTAAATATAAACTTTTAAGTACCCAATTTTATATTAATTAAAAGGTTAATAAAAATGCAATAAATGTGAATACGCCATTTAAATGGCTGAAATAATATTAACTTTACAAAATCTTTAATCCTCGCACCTGGTTCTTGTTTCCGTGGTGCTTTTTTCTTTGCAGGGAAGTATGGAAAAGTTGGACGGAGGTTATCTATATTATTTTGAATGTACTGTTTTATGTATAAATTTTTTTGGTTAAGGTATATAATTCATATAATTTTTTAAAAGGTATATTTTAATCATTTATCTTTTAAGTTGTACTCCAAAAATTTTATAATTCATCAAAAATTTAAACCAAATTCAAATAGTTATTTTTTCAATGATAAATTCAAAATTTTATAAAATAAAATTAAAAAAAATCAAAATTTAATTGTTTAATCTACTCATATTTTAAATTTAACATTTTTATTTACATATATTATTTTAAAAATTAAAATTTTAATATTTATTTTAAAAAATTACTTTTTATACTTTATTTTTAAAAAATTTAAATTTATCCTTAAAAAAAATTATTTAAACTTGATCAAAATTTTTGAAATATTATAAGACTTGGGGCTATACCTTAAAAAATGCAAGTTTCAAATGTATATTTTAAAGAATTACAAGACTTTAAAAATACATCTTAAAAGATACAGAACTAAAATATACATTTAAAAAAATTATAAAACTTATAAAAATCTTAACCCAAAAAAATTATATTTATCTAACGAGTTTTCACATTCTTGATGAACCTATATATTCATTATTTTGTATTAATACATTTATTAAATATAAATAATTTATTTTAATTTAAATATTAATTATATTTTTTGAAAATTAGTAAAATAAACATACATCTAACACTCATACAAATTTTTTTATTATTTTTATTAATATATTTATCACATATTAATAATTTATAAAAAAATTGTGCTCGAAAGAGTTCAACAGATCGTTACGTTACAAATGAGCTTGAGCAATGCCACGTCTAGTCGGTGGTGGGTCTCATGTATTTGCATGACTCTGATCCACGTGGCCGACTTAAATTGCCACGTATACATTAGTGTCAGAAAAACTGTCGCTTCTAGTAACAAGTCTCTTGTATTCGAGGCATTAAGATGAAACGGGACTTTTGTGAAAACCATAACATTAATACATTTAAAATTTATAATTATAACCTCATTTATTTATCTAATATATTTATATTATTAAAAAACTTCCGAAACATTATTTATATTTAATATGTTTAAATTAAATTATAATTATATAAATTTACTGATTATTTAACGTAATTGAATTTTTTTGGTATATAAATAATTTATTTATTCAATTAATTTTATTTTTAATCTTTTGACAAAAAAATAAATATTTATTTTCTTATAATATTAAAAAATATATGTTCATTTACGTTATAAGAAAAATAAATATTTTTTATATGAGAGATTAAAAATAAGCTCTATACATAAAAAAATTATACCATATAATTAAACATAATTTAATTAAATTTCATTTAATATTATTAATGTAATTTTTTTATTATAAATTTTAATAGCATTATATTTTATAATTTTTCAAAAAATAAATAAACTATACTATTATTTTATAAAGAGATAAATACATTGAATTAAAGTCATTTTATTTTATAAATCGAAAACTTTAGTTATTTTTCTTTAAGCGGCTCACTACAAGTACTTTATTTAAAAAAAAAAAATACATTTATTTTAATTTTTATTATTATATTTAAATTAGAAAAAAAAAAAAAAAAACTGATAAAGGACGTTCTTAAAAATCAAATCAAATAATTTCTTTTATTTGTTACCTTTTTTAACGTAACAATCTTATATTTATAAATATTTTATATTATATATAAAAAAAAATAATAATTTTTTTTTTTTTTTTCATAAAACTAGATGGATTCATTTTTAAAATTTTTCAGCCTATAGCTTCTTTTTTTTTATGTTAAGAGAAAATATAACTATTTATTATAAAAATGTAATGTATATCAAATTTGAGAAGTATCACAAATAATATGATACATTGTTATTAAAAAATACAATTAGTTCCACCAAACTGTAACAAGTAAAAAAAATTCACATTAATTGAGATGGTGATACATTTGTGATATATAATAATTTTCATTTTGTAAATAAATATAAGAATTAAACAAAAATGCTTGATGAATTATACCCATTATTAATCGAATATTTTAATTTAATTCTAATAATTATTAATAAAATTAATAATAAATAGTTATATACCCTATAACAAAATTATTTATATGTTAAAAAGTTAAAAGTTGGAGCATGTAATTTTATAAAGTTGATTTTTTTGTTAGAAAAACTTGCATATAATATGAGACATTTATAAACATGAGATTTTTGTATTAAAGAAATTAATTTATTTTTAATAATATCTTTTATCATCTAAATATTTTTTTAATTTAAATATAATAATATAAATTAAAATAAATTTACTAATTTTATAAAACAAAATAACTTAAAATAAGTTATTAAAAAAATAATTAAGTGTTCCGCTCATTAAAAAATTAACTTTTATTATCCTTTATCCTATCATAACTTTATAAGAGAGAGATAAATTCTGATGAAGTATTTTAATAATCATTTTTTTTTAGATAGGCCATTTTAATAACTTTATTTTTAAGTGTTTCATTATAAGTCACTTTCATTTTTAAAAAAGCAAATTTGTTTCAATATATATTATTTAATGTAAATTAGAGAAAAAAATTCATATGATGAGAAGTATAAGTTAAAAATCAACCAACTCCTTTATTATTCTCCAATTTTTTTCTTTTTAGCACTACAACCTCTCATCCGATTAGTTTTTTTCTACATAAATTTATTTTTGAACATATAATTATTATTATTTTGTTAAAAGATCATATAATTATTTTTATTCATTTTATCAATAATTATAAAATAAATTAAAGCACTTTCAATAAAAAAAAATAACAATCGATGAATTTAAGGAACAAATTATTTATAAAATGTGGATAAAAATTGTAATTCTTAACAAAAATATTCTTCATTTAAAATTCTCAAGTATACTTGTGTTTGTACATATAAAAATCAAACTGTATTTATAATATAAAGATTTATCCAAAATTATTCAAAATAAGGCTATAAATATATCCCAAAATTAACATTTTTTTACACCTAAATTTACTAATTTACCTTTTGCAAGCACGATATATGAGATATCATGTGATATTTTTTCTCAATTTATTCCTTTTTAAAAGAAAAAGTAATTTAAGATGAATCGTTTAAAAATGAAATGATTAAAATAATTTATTTATAAAAGGAAATGATTTTTAAAGCACTTCATTCGATAAATTCACTTATCTATGGCTCATTGTATTTTTAAGTTTTCACTTTTTTATTTTCGTAGGATAAGTAATACAGTTATACTAAATATCATCATCACAGGATGAACGGTTTTAGGAATGTATTTCTTTTTTGAAAATAAGCAATTGAATCTACTTTATTAGAAGAAAAAAAAATTATAAAGGTCCCACAAGTCACACTTTTAAGTTGTGTATTAATACTTAATTTTCTTAGAAAAATATTTTAGTTTACTTTTTTTAAAAAATGGTATTAAAAATTTATTAATTATAATTAAAAAAATATAAAAAGTTTATTAATTTTTTGAACGAGGTATTAATAGTCTAATAACTATTAAAAAATGTATTAAAAATTTAAATTTTTTAAAATTTTTATAAATTTATCAACACAACATGTCATGAGTAACACTATACGAACAAAATTTTAATAATTTTAGAAGTTTTGAACTTTTAATGCCTTTTTAATAATTATTGGACTTCTGATACCCTTCATCCTACTTTCTAAATAATGTATTGAAAGTTATTTAATTTTTTAAAATGAGTATGAAGAATCACTTAACTTTTTTAAAAATAAAATGATTTTTTATGCTCTATTTAAAAGAAAAATGATTAAAATAATTCAAAAAGAAATGATTTATCATGTAATATTTAAAAATAAGTGAATTAAATATATATATTTTTTAAAAAATTAACTATTAATGCACTACTTAAAATTAAGTGAACTTAAATGTACTGGATTTTTCCATTTTCACATGTTCTTGTTTTTTCTCCATGATTTAATACGATTCTTTTTTTTTAATATTTATTAAAAAATAAATAATCTGAAAATTAAAAGTTGACATAAAATTTATCCTAATAAATTATTTAAAACATTTGTATTACTTTTAATTTTTTTAGCTATTTAACATATATTTTTAAGTAAAAGAAAATACATATATATGTGAGAACTAAATAATCAATAAATACATTTATTGAACTTGTTGTGTGTTAAATAATAAAAACATTTTTTAATATATATGTAATTATATCTATATAAAAAAGCAATATTAATATATATTGAATTTCGATTAATCATAATTTTAGAATTAACACAATTATCTCGACACATGCCAGATTAATTACGGTTAGCTCATACATTAATTACTTGCGTAAATTCTAATTCTTTGATTTTGAGAAGAAGAAAATTGGAAGAATATCAAAATTAACACCCCTCAAATTTTTTAATAACAAAATTAGCACCTCTTTATATTTTTATAATTAAAAAAATGACTAATATGTCATTTTTCTTTGAACATCCATCCAATTAGAATTGAACGACGATAATTTAGACTCGTTTAATATTGAACGTTCAATATTTTACGTTCAAATTGAATATTGAACGTTTAATATTGAACGTTCAATATTATTGGGGTGTTAGTTTTATTACTATAAATTTTAGAAGTGTTATTTTTGGTAATTTCTCAAGAAAATTTGCAAGAAGGTTATTAATATAACTAGGATGAAATATTATCATAATTTAAATTATTATTATTATAATTAATTTTTATTAGTTATTAATTATTTAACAGTAGTTATCACACTGAAATATAATTAATTAATAATTATAGGTTAAAAAATATATTTTATACATTTATGTGTCATTATTAATAGCTATGATAATATTATTAACTAAAATGACATGAAATTATGACTTTATTAGTTTCCCTTTTTTTTTTAATAAAAAGATATAGATATTTCATTAAATCTCATACTTAAAAAATAAAACAAAAATATCACTTGTCTCATTAATACATGTTGAAAAGTTAAATAAACTTCCTGATTTTGCTCAATTATCTTTGCTAAAATAGATGTATGAATGATATTTATGTTGAATATTTACAAATTTTTGTAGATTTGAGAATCATATAAATACATGACCACTTGCCTGTTAAAAGTCACCATAACTAAAAACATATATAAATAATTAGAATAACCTTCCAATGAACAACAATAAGTTTTATATAATATATAAACAATATAAAAGATATATAATTTTTAAAAATTAATTTTTAAGATAGTTAAATTTTATTATTATTTATAAATATTATATTAATATTAGACTTAAATAATATGAGACAATACCTCTAATATCTTTTTAAAGTGTGACTTTTTTTCTCTTGCAAAGCCTATCACTTTATATTTTTAAGTTATTATATTATATTTGGATTACTTGTTTTTTCTTTCTTTCGTAAGACCCTTTTTTTTTTTTTTTTCGAGATGAGGTCCAAAATATTTGATTAATTAATCGATTGAAACTCTAATACTATATAAATTTTATATAATGTATAAGTAATAATAAGACATTAAAATTAGTTTTAATTTGATGTTTATGAAATAAAATAACACAAAGGATATTAGGGAAAGTGCTCCTAAAAAAGGACTCCCTCCAATAAAGGGAGAATCACGCAGAGGAAAAAAAATGTGAGAGACAGAAAAATAAAAAATAGAAAGAATAGAGAAAATAATCTTGAGTAGTTATCTAAATATTAATTATATTGGTCAGGTTTTGTTTTGACGTTTTTTTTTTTTTTTCTTTTTTATTTTGAGTTATTATCAAAGATAATTTTTATTGTTAAAATAAATTAAAAAAAGTTGATACATGATTAAAAAATATGTTATTTTATATCATCGAATTTTTCTTTGTTTTTGCTTAAATATTATCCCCACTTATGTACATTTTATTTTAATTCAATCATCTCCTTATATTTTATAAAATGTTAAATAAATTCCATATTATCAGAATTGATCAGAACAAACATAATTTTTCAAATTAATTTTGTTACAAAAGGTTATCATGGATAATAACTCAAACTAAATGAGACTTGACTGAGATAAAAAAAAAAAAAAAATGTCAATGATAACTACCCTAAAATATTTTTTTCAAATTTACAACCAATGATATAAAAAAAAATGTTACACGCGAAAATTTACATGTTTATTTGTACTTATTATATTAATCATGATTAAATTTTCTTGAAATATTATTATCTTCATATTTTGACATTAAATAATTTATGTATATTTAGTATTATTTTTATAATAATACAGGTTAAAAAGGGGCTATATGATTACTCCAGAGTATAATTATATATCATAAATATAATTAATTTAATACTATTTTAATTAATACAATTTAATGGACTTAATTGTATAATTCATTTCAATTTATAAAAAATTTGTGATATTTTAACTTTTTTACTACCCCAACCTGACATCTAGCATTTAATATAAGAAGGAAAATGTTTTCTTTCCTTGCTTCTTTACAAATAGATGTAGTAACTTATCTAACATATCACAGTATAATTATTTATTATTATTAAATATTTATGTACTTATTTTAATATTTTATCATTTTAATTTAAAATGCAAATAAAATTAACACCTCACTTAATACATACAGTACTAAAATGGATGTAACAGTTCATTGAATCCATATTTCTCTATTAATTTTAATTTAAAAACAACAAAGGAATAATACCAGTACTGCCTCTGTTGTATATAAATAATTGAGTCTCATAACACTCTCCTCGTCTTAAGCTGAAAGTAAAGCTTCCCATCTTGTAGCCGGCCCATAGCAAAGCTTCTTCTCTGTGTGTGAATTTGACAACAATATGAAAATGCCGAAAGTGAGCCCAGTGTCCAAAGGGGAAAAGCTAAGAAAGAGAAGCAGAGAAGAAGGTTTAATGGAAGCAAGCCACAAAAAAGCCATGGTCATGATTGAAAGCAGCAACCTTAACAAGTATGGAAACAATAATGCTACTGCTGCTGCTGGTACGGTGACAATGATGAAAATGTCGAATGTTGGTAAAAAGCCAATTGATGGTACTGTGGCTGAGGTGGAGGAAGGACGAGACAAAACGGGGGTTAAAGGTGAAGTACTAGATAGCGGCGGAGGAACCGAGACAGCTGTGATGGACATAAACGAAGAGGCGGCAATGGTGTGGGACAACTGGGAGGTAAGTGATATGGAGATTAGGGAGGGTTACAGTACTGGATTGACGGAAACGAAGGATTTGGGAGGGTTTTGTAATCAGGAATTAACTTGGACCACTCCAGAAGATAAAGAGATTACTTGGGATTGTGATATTTGGAACTTTCCAACTTTGTCCGACTTCAAACAACTCCCTAAACCATAAATTAATTAAACAGGATCCATGTTTTAATTTATTTGAGCGGTATACAAGTACAATCTGGATTTCTGTTTTTGTTTGTTCGGTCCCGTTAATGTTGTAGTTGTTAATCTTGCCTTGGTTTATGTCATCTTTCTTTTCTTGTGTAACAAGACAGGGCTGGATTGTCACTTGTCATTAACAAAATAAATAATAGCAATTTATTTGTGTTAAATGTTAAACTTTGAAGATGAGATAGAAAAAAATAATTATAAAATAACTTACTAACTTATATAATTCGGAGAAATAGATAACTGAACTATGGGGAACTGGGGCTGAGCAAATGAGTGACTAAGGTGGGCCATAACCTCTCACTTCCATAAATAATTTATTTTTATAATTTTAAATATTTTATATAAAAATAGAAGAACTTATCGTATAATTTTTTTTTTTTAATCTTTTTATAAACACTTTACATTTTTTTTTTTAAATTTTTTGATATTTAATCCTAAACAAAATTTAACATTTTATATATAATATATTTAAGTACATAAATGACCATATTATTCAATTTTTTTTAAGGTCTTAATAAAAAAACATATATCCATTTACATTGTAAGAAAAATGTATATATGTTTTTCACGAGGAAGGTTAAAATAAAACTCTTTATATAAAAAAAAAATTATACCATACAATTAAATTTATATAATATCAAATTTATAACTGCTATACGACTCTCTATTAAGTAAAAAAGAAATTACTCTATTTGCAATCAAATAGTTTACGTACCTAAATTTAATTCTATTTGTATTTTAATAAATAAAATTTAATTGTACTTACATGCAAATTTAATTATATTGTTTTTACATTTATTACCGTGAACTATTCGACCATTGGAAAAAATTTAGGAAAATTATTTAAAATAACACCTCAAAAATTGTAATAATAAAATTAACACTTTAATAATATTGAACGTTTAATTTAAACGTGAAATATTAAACGTGTTTAAATTATCGTCGTTCAATTTCAATTGAATGAATATTCAAAGAAAAATGACACATTAGTCATTTTTTAATTGTGAAAATATAAATTTGAACATAAAAAATGCTAATTTTATTCTTATAAATTTTAAAGGGTGTTATTTTTATTAATTTTTCAAAAGTTTATGGCTTCACTCCTGTATGAAAATAGATTGAATTCATTGAACATTTTACATAAATTTATTACAACTCCCAATTAAATTATAAGAATCCAAAACTAACTCACTTTTTTAGTTGTGCTCCAATTTATTTTAATAAGTAAAAAATTTGATATATAAATTTTAATTACTATATAAGTTGTAATTATTATTTAAAAAAAAAAAAAAAACAACCTCACTTTCCTTCCACTGTAGACTATAAATCATGCCATAATAGTGTTCTTCTCAACAACCCGTAAGACACGTCACACAAACAAACAAAAATTTGAAACAAACTATTGATTAACGTTTAGAAAAAAAAAAAAAGGAGAGAGAGAGAATAATGCTAAGAAGCATAATAATACTGAATTTAAATTATTAAATTCAAAAGGAGAAAGTAAAAATAAATTCAGTAATGATGATATAATAGTGATATGACTTACTAACTCTATGTCAATAAATTGGAAAATTTTCACAAATGCGCTTAAGGTTTCAGCTTTCTTCATTAATGCTCTCTTCTCTTCAACATATCAAAGGTACCCTCATAATTAGTTAAAAGAGGTGTTAAATTAAAGGGGAAAAGGGTAATTTTCGGATAACCCCAAACTTAGCACAACTAATTCAGTATTTAAATACAAAAGTTATTCAATTTTTTAAAAAATTGTCACTATAATTAATATAAATACAATTATAATGCCAAAAAAATTCTAAAGCACCCAAGGCTTCCAATTAGAGCCCTTACCCTTTTCTTCATGCTCAATGTACAAATCCGCGGGGCCATCACTAAAGAATTCAAGGTAGATGCACACTGGTCGCCTCCACTGATGATCAGAATATCGATCTGATCGCGTCTTTGATGCTTTTACTTGAGATTGAGTAAATTAAATCAACCTACAACAAAGGTGCTACTTAAAAGTTAAAACCATATCCACTTTGATTACACCACAACAATCATGGATATCTTAATTTCGCATTCGCTCACTATCGAAACTCAAGCAGATTAGCAGTACTACACGAATATGATAATGGGTGTTCATGTTTAAATCTAGGACAGGTGTGTTGGGCTCCAAAAGTCCTTCTTTTTATGTCATTTATGCTATGTTTTGAATTTTTCTTTTTCATTTTTCTCTGTTCTCCAAAAGTCCTCCATTGTTGTATCAATTTTGTTCGAAAGAGTAATTTATTTGGAGAAAATGGCTTTGCTGCTATAAGCAAATCTACAAAGCCCATATAACATTTCCCTATTGTTAGTTAATTTTTGCAGTTTGAAGTTAACCAAATTCTATAGGAATTTGGACTGTAAGTTCATTGTTCTTGATTTTAATTCTTGATGCTATTAATAACCTTTGTAAGTTGTTTTTGTGTTACTTTGTTTGTTTGTTTGTTTTTTTTTTTTTTCTACTTTTTCCTTTTTAAACCAGCAGTGAGAACTCTAAATAATCACTCTTCCATCCCCCATTTATAGAGAGGCATTCAGTTTGTTTTCTTAAATCTGTGTAATATTAGCTGGAGGTGATTTTTTTTTTTTTTTTTTTGTGGCTAAAGATAGCGATTTTGAGAAAAGGAAAAGGAAAAAAAAAAAAAATATATATATATATATATATACGGCAAAGTGGAGTTAAATCGAGTGTAAAAAAATTATGGAATTAATTTTTAGAAATGACAATATTTCAGTTTCATTTTTCTATTTTTAAATATTTTAATAATTGTTATATTGCTCAGTTTTTATTTTATTATATTTTAGGGATAGGTTCCGAAAATCAATGTTGTTAACAAATAATCTTAACCTTAAAATAATTTAAATCAATGATATAAATAATATCATAATTCAAAATTAATTAATAAATTAAAAAATCAAGTAAATTATTCATCATTAACTGTGAGTAACTTAACAGTTAGATGGTTATATTCATTTAACAACATTGGTCTTAAGATGTTATTCATATATTTTAATGTTATTTTTTGAAATTCTTTTAAAACGTTAAAATATTAATTGTACAGTAGCATTATGTGCAATTACAAGAAAGATTAACGTCTGTTTGTTTGCAGGGGTATATTTGAAGATTAATTGAACCTGGAGACTATTATATATAGCTCATTTTTAATAGGATCGAGAGTATTTGTGAAAATGACCAAATTCTCATAGGTATGATTGAAATTTTTCCCAATAAAACCTCGTAATATTGAATTCTTGAACTTTATATACCATGCACTTATTTTTAATTGATTTAATTTTACAATTTAGTTCATATATGATTATTCGTATTATTTTACTTTTATCTCATATATAAAAATATATTTTTTACGTTATAAAAAAAGAAAAAAAAAAGTCCTTTTATTTTTGTAAAATGTGTTCTTTAGTTCTTTAACTTATAAAATGTGTCTTTAGGTCCATTTGCTTATAAAAAATATGTTTTTAAGTCACTCTATTTATAAAAAATGTGTTAGGCAAGAACAAAGTTAATTTTTCATCCAATATAACAGAATAGAAAATGTATTATATGCATGTTTGTATTTTTTACAAGGACTTCAAAACATATTTTTCATAAGTAAAAAGACTTAAAAACATCTTGTATAAATTAGAAGATTAAATAATAGTTATTGCTAAAGCAAAATAACTATTTTTACTCTTCATTCTATAATATATATATGCAGAGTATGAAAAAGAGATTAAAAAGAAAATTCAATCTATAAAAAGGTGTTATAGCATGCAACAAACCTTCATTTTAACTATATTATTTAGTATATCATGTCTTCATATTTAACGCATCTTTAATTTATTAATTTTATATAAATATGTTTCATAAATATGAAGATAATAAATTAGACTAAAATGAATATTAAAAACCTATTATAAAAATTCTAAGACGTTTTCTGTTAATTTATCGAGTAGAAAGTACGTCCACAAGTATACTTATCAAAGGGAGGTCCATCCATATAGTTGGTGTAAGGCGTACCTCTTACAATTCAATAACGAAGCTCGATGGGTTACATCCAACTAAAGTAGAGGCTAATTGATTTGCCTCTGTCGCTTTCCTTGCTCTATGTCTTTCAATTAGGGTCTTTATCTTGATAAATAACAAAGGTAGCCCCGTATTTGACTTAAACATTTTTTAAAATATTTTTATTATAATTTAATGTATGTATTAATTTATATAATATAATTTAATTAACTTTTTCTGTTAATAAAAAATCTTATAATTATTCTTCATACATTTTTTTGTTAATAATTATACTATGTATATTTTAACGATGATAAAACTTGTGGTACAGTACTTTAAGTAAAAACAAGGGTAAAATTTAGATTTTATTTTTATTTTTATGATTTACTGTAGTCTGAAATAGAAAGAATTTAAGAAAGTAAAGGGTAGTTCGCATGAAAAAGTATCATATTATTAAATATTTTTTTTTAGGTAGAGTAGTTGACATGGTTACTAAAAAAAAAATTAATAATTTTTCTTAAGCTGAGTAGTTGACATGATAGTTTAGAGAAAGCAACGTAACAGATAGGTGCTAATCAGATGTGTAATCGATAGAGAAAATGAGTGTTTTTAATTTTCACTATTACCTCTCTAACTAGTTGTATTGATTAGATTGAACAATCTAATCAATTTAATTCAGCCAATAAATAATCATCGAATTTAATTCAGCCAATAAATAATCATCGAATTTAATTCAGCCAATAAATAATCATCGATTGACAATTCAATCATTAATGTTATGAATAATGCTGAGTAGTTGACATGATGGTTTAGATTAATCAATATGTCATATAGGTGCTAATAAAATACATAAATAATAAGCGTTTTTCTTTTTCACTGTTACCTCTCCAGTTTTATTATATTGATTAGCCAATAATTAATCGGTTGGCAATTCAATCATTTATTATTCCAAAAATGTTATAACATTAAGATCACTTTTACGTATTACAAATTGATCATAATCATAATTTCATTAAATAAAAATTTGTGAGTTAACTATTGTGTATGATGATATATAATAAAGGTTAAGAAAATGAAAAATTGTGATAATTGGCATATAGATAAATCTTTTCATTTTGTGAGGGTATATAGAAAACACCTGCTCGTATTCTAATAATCTAATTAGCTTACTGTTGCAATGTCATATTAATCTGTAGAGAATTCACAGCATATCTACAAAATTAATTGATTATCTACTCCAAAGGACCAGAGCAAGCAGAAGCCTAGAAATGGGGGAGTGAAAAACAAGTTAAAGAAAACCATTCAACAATACGTGACACGTCTAACTGGAGAAGCTAGCTAGCTAACACATCCAAAGCAAGTACATATATAAGGAGGAGGAAAAAGAAAAGAAAAGGATAAATAAAATAACTGGAAAAATATTTATTGGCTTGAATTCTCCATTAATTGGAAATTCTGAAACAAGAAAGTGGAACACAAATTAGCATATCAAAGTCTTGGAAAAGTTATAAGTAAACAACTTGTACATAATATATATAGCTTAGAATTTAGGTGGTTTGTGGGCAATGAAACTGATGCATTGGACTTGACGGACGTTGTCGAATCCGATGATACGAATGAAGGCATTTGGGTAAGCTTTCTTGGCCTCCTCAAGTTCGTTCAACACCTGAACTGAGTCTGTGCATCCAAACATAGGCAGCTTCCACATTGTCCAGTACCGTCCATCGTAGTACCCTGGTGAATGGTGGTGCTCACGGTACACAAATCCATGCTGCATACACAAAATTGCATTTTGCAGATAATAGATATAATTAATTATTAATTAAAATCGAATACTAATAAAAATATTTGAATATATTAAATTTGGAGCTTAATTAAGAAATTGACCTCGGTCTCAAATTCCAAACATGGAACCCATCCCTTGCGAAGAAGGTAGTCTACTTCCTTACCCAATTGCTGCGGAGTTAGATCTGGAAGGTAGGAAAGTGTTTCGAACTTCTTCTTCCCAAATGGGGGCCAAACCTGTACTAGTAATCAAATTAATTAACTAATTAGTTTAACAAATTTTAAATTTAAGGAGATTAATTAGTGATTTTTTTTAAAAAAATAATAATAATAATTAATAAAAAGTATACTCTAATTTAATTGCTAATTACCTGCATGCATTGTACTCTTCCACCATTGCTGGCCAAGGAAGTGATGTCATTGTTCTTCCTGGTGACAGGGAAAGCAGAAGTGGACTTGAGGCCGGTAAAAGGCGCAACCATGCTAGCTTGCACAGGGGTGCTGCGGCTCACTGTAGCAATAGAGGCAGATGAAATCACGGAGGAAGCCATTTCTTTGGCACTTTTTTGTAGTTGTGGCTCCTCTTTGCTAGACTTACACTTCTCCTTAGTCTTACTTTACGTTGCTATATATAATAGTGATTCACTATAAATTAGTGATACAATTCAGCATCTTTTATCCAACGGCCATATATATATTTACTTGATCTCCAACAACATCTGGACCGTTGGAACACATCAGAGATGACATTACACTCTACTGGCCACATGATGGAGGAATTTTTCTGAATGTTAGCCTTATCGTTTGGCTCCTCTATGGTACTGCCACGTGGAAGTATTCTACACAATCTTATCTCATCCAATGGAGGACGTGAATGAGTGATGCTGGTTCACTGCTTCATCCTTAATTGTGACGTGTTGGGTATTTGAGTATATGTTAAATTGAAAATATAATTGTGTGAATATTTAATCATATTAGGGGTAAAAAAAAATTTGTCTACCTTAATTTGGTCCCTCTATTTCTCTCTCTATACACTTCCTATCATAATTAATTAGATGGAATAGTAAAATATTTTTCCTACAGCACATTGTCTTTTATATTTTAGTATGGTGGGTGTAAAACAAGTTTCATTTTGGATATATAAATCTAAATAGTAAATTAAATAGCTTTAATTATATGTTCATGATATTTTATTTCTAACCTGTAACGAATAGATTTTTTTTACAATTTTTGTTGTTGTTGCATGCAGTGGTTTACAAAGAGAGCTTATTCCAACACCATGAATCTTTTTTTTTTACCTGTATATTTCTTATTTTTGATATTATTGTGTTTATAATTTCGATCTAAATACGATATTTATATAAATTTTAATATTGAAAAATTTTATAAAATATAAAATTTATAAAAAAAAAAAATATACTGTGCTATTTAAATTTAATTTTAAAATATTAAAATAAAATGATAATTTATACTCATTAAATTTATTTTATTATTATATCAAAAAAATTTAATAATAAAATAATATTTTACTGCTCTAAAGTAACTAAAATATTTCATTTGTAAAAAAAAAGTTACCTAAATATTTATTATAAAAATAAAGTGACTAAAATATTCACTTAATTTATTTGATTTTCATTTCCCTCACAACTCTGCAGAGGATAAGTTAAAAACGGCCATACATTCTTTAGTACTAATTTCCCCTTCCCTTTATGTCTTATAGAGATAAGTTGGTAAGAACAATTAAATTTATATAATTATATTGAATGAAAAATTACAATTTATTTATAATTATAATATATAGTTGTTTTTATTTATTTATTTGGAACTAAATATATTCATTTAATCAGTAAAAGCATAAAGAGAGTTTTTCAGCATCGAGAAGTCTAAGTTTGCTCCCATTTCTGTGTCTTTTCAAAAAGGTTTTAATCAAAAGTACTAAATGCTTGAATCTCATATATCAAAATAAACTTTTTTAATAATATATTAAGCTTAACTACGTTTTTTTGTCCCTAATATTTTAAAAGTTGCATTTATCTCCTCAATGTTATTTAAAGTATAAGGACTTTTAAGGATTAGTTAATAGAACACTAATTTTTTCCATCAACGTTATATTCTTTTAAGGCTCAATGGTAAAACAAAAAAAAACAAAAACAAATGAAGGTGATTTTTTGGCAGCAAAACCAGTTCGGAGTTGAATAATTAACATGTCTAATGGCTGAAAAAAAGAGAAGAAAGCAAAATAAAACCCAAAATAAGAGGGTTTTACGTTCGTGAGGACGAGAAGAAGATTAACTAATCACAAATGGAGTTGCCGTTCAATACAATTGTGGGAGAGTGAAAGCCCATCACTACAGCATGGTATCCATTATCAATACAATATTGTTTATTAGAAGCACTGAGCATCAGCACTGTGCATCATCATGTGCAGCCCATCACTACAGCATGGTATCCATTATCAATACAATATTGTTTATTAGAAGCACTGAGCATCAGTACTGCGCATCATCATGTGCAGAGAATATAATGATTCCTTTTTGTAACTAATTTCTGCTTGCTGTTAAGTTATGCCTACCGTGATATTTTATGTCATCTAATTTCCTATAAATATCAGCATTGTATTCTATTGCAAATAATGAAAATACTTTCCATTAGCTTTACTATTCATTGTCTTCTCCAAGCCTTCTTATGAAGCTCTTCATGGTATCAGAGCCATAACCATAGCCATGGCTGATAATCTTAGTTCCACCGAATCTCCACCACAAATAAGCAGTGCCACCACTGCACAACAAACAAACCATACTCCAACCACTTCATTCATTCAACACCCTCTGCAACACTTACAGAATATGAACTTAAATACACATCTTCCTACCTATCCTATCAATCCAAATTTTACAGTAAAACTTGATGAAACAAACTACCTTGTATGGAAAGAGCAACTGAAACATGTTATTACAATCTATGGTTTACAGAATCTTATTGATGGTTCATCATCAATACCACCTAGACTTATCAAGAAACAATCCGAAATAACTGACACTATTCAAGACATTTTTGAACCAAATCCAGCATATGAACTATGGGATAGACAAGATTGTGCTCTCAAAAATTGGATTTATTCCTCAGTATCTTCAAGCTATCTTAAATATCTCATTGGAATATCTCATTGGAAAATCTACTGCTTATGACTATTGGACTGTTCTTGGAAAATCTTTTAATGATGACTCACAAGCTCGCCTCATGCAGCTGCGATGGCAACTACAATCTCTCAAGAAAGGTTCAAGAACAATGGAGCAATACATCAGTTATTCCAAAGATCTTATTGATCACATACTAGCTGCTGGAGACAATATCAGTGATAGGGAACAAATGTTATATGTTTTGGGAGGACTTGATTCTGGCTATGAATCTTTAGTCACCACTGTTACCAATAAAAAACGTGTACTCAGTTTAGATGAACTCTTTACCAGAATGAGGACTCATGACAGACAAATTGAACGAATGCACTTACCTGATTCACAACTTATTCAAGCTAATTTCTCAATGTCAAAACCTCCTTATCCTAAATACCAATCTTCTACTCCAAATCTTACTTTTCCTAATACATCATCACATACTTCACCCTCTCCTGGTTTCAATTCCTTCAATTCATCCAGAAACAAATTTCCCCCAAAAGATACAAACAATATCCAGTGTCAAATCTGCAAAAAATTTGGTCACACTGCTGCAAAATGCTATTTCAGATATATGGATTCCAAAAATTCCACCTCAGGCAACTCTTCTAAGGGATTCAAAGGATCTTCTGATCCACAATCACATATTACACATGTTTCCAATGATAGTACCCCACCATCACCACCACCTCCACCCATTTCTTCTTCACCATTTCAGTCTCCTGGTTGGACTGACAATAATATTTATACCTCTGCTCCTCCACAAGCTCTTCTTGCGCCAATAGCTCAACCCTCCACTCTTGCAGATAGTGCTTGGTTCATGGACACTGGTGCTACTCATCACTTAACCAACAACATTGGCAATGTTCACACTCCCACTCCATACTCAGGTACTGCATCTATTATGCTTGGCAATGGATCTACTATCCCTATTACACAAACTGGCTCCTCCTCTTTATCCTGTGATGCTCATCACCTTCACTTACAAGATCTATTACTGGTTCCCCAACTTGAAAAAAAATTTGATATCAGTCAAAAAATTGTGTGAAGATAATAATGTTTCAGTAGAGTTTTATCCTAACCATTTCTCTGTGAAGGATCTTCCCACAAGGACTACTCTGCTTACTGGAGGCACTAACAATGGACTCTATCAACTTGATTCCAGCCACTTTAACTCAACTAGTATTCAATGCAATAAAGCTGCTCTCAATGGAACTCTGCTTCATGAAAGACTTGGACATCCTCATGCCTCTGTTGTTCATCAAGTGGCCAAAACACTTCATCAATCTATTTTACCCCATAGCAGTTTGGATGTTTGTCAAGCTTGTCAAATAGGCAAAGCACATAGACTGCCTTTTACTCACACTCATATACGCTCCAAGGTTCCTTTTGCTATCATCCATGTAGACCTTTGGGGGCCTGCACCCTTTAATTCAGTTAATGGAATGAAGTACTTCTTATTATTTGTTGATGATTTTTCAAGATTTCAGTGGATTTATGTTTTGACCAACAAAACTCAAGTAGCTACTATCTTTATGCATTTTGAGGCTTATGTGAAACGTCAGTTTAATGCTCACATTCAACAACTTCATAGTGATCGGGGTACTGAGTTAAAATCACTTGAAACTCATCTCTTTCAAGGTGGCTATCACAGACGCATTTCATGTCCTTATACTGCCTCTCAAAATGGAGTTGTAGAGAGAAAAAACAGGCATGTTGTGGAAACTGGCCTAGCCTTGCTAGCTCGAGCAGGCTTGCCACTTGCTTACTGGGAATATGCTTTCAAAACAGCTGTACACCTCATTAACAAAATGCCCTCTAAAACTCTTCACAATATCAGCCCTCATGAACTTCTTTTTCAACATCCACCCTCCTATGATTATCTCCGAATTTTTGGGTGCTTATGCTATCCATATCTCCGCCCATCAATAAAAACAAACTTGAGCCTCGATCTTTACCCTGTGTTTTCCTTGGATATGCTGCCCATTACAGAGGTTTTTGGTGTCTTGAGCCTCTCAGTCAACGAGTCTACATCTCTCCTCATGTCATTTTTAATGAATCAGTATTTCCTTTTTTAGCCACTGCTCCATCTACTGAATCATCTAACTCTTCTATTTCAGAACCCATACTTGTCAACTTTCCTTCTCTTCCTATGCAGTCTCATTCTCTCACCTCTCCTCCTCCCACTAGTTTACCTACTGTCAGTCCTCTCTCACCAATTCAGTCATCACTATTATCAGAACCAATTTCCACTTCTGAGCACTCTCATTCTGACTATGTTTCAGATGATTCATTACCTGTCTCATCCTCTACCAACATGTCTCCTCTTTCCCCTCATTTACCTTTACTTCAAACTGATCCCACTGCTATCTTTAATCCCACTGGTATTTCTCTTGAAGTTGATCTTCCCATAGCACCACTCAATACTCATCCTATGCTTACACGTGCTAAAGATGGTATTCTCAAACCCAAACTATTTACTACACAAGTGATACTTCCAGAACCCAAAAATGTCAAAACTGCTCTTCAAATCCCTCAATGGAAACAAGCTATGGATGTTGAATACCAAGCTCTTCTTCACAATAACACATGGGAGTTGGTTCCTCCTCCTATATCAGGCAAAATTATATCTACTAAATGGGTGTTTAGGACTAAACTTAAAGTAGATAACACTCTTGACAAATATAGAGCTCGTGTAGTAGCTAAAGGTTTCCAACAAACTGCAGGCATTGATTATCAAGAAACCTTCAGTCCAGTTGTTAAACCCACCACCATTCGGGTTGTCCTTACAGTGGCTCTTTCTGAGCAATGGCCTATTCGCCAATTGGATATCAACACTGCCTTTCTCAATGGGGATATTGTAGAAGAGGTTTACATGACTCAACCAGCTAGTTTCATTGATCCTACTTATCCTCACCATGTCTGCAAATTAAGGAAAGCCATTTATGGCTTAAAACAGGCCCCCCGAGCTTGGTACATGAAGCTCACTGGTGCTTTACAAAATTGGGGTTTCAAATCTTCCAATGCAGATGCTTCCATGATGATCTACTCTTCTTTCAAAGACATTGTCATCATCTTAATCTATGTTGATGATATTCTGATCACAGGCAACAACAATAATTTGATTACTCATATCATCAATAATCTTCACTCTCATTTCTCTCTCAAAGACTTGGGTCATCTAAACTACTTTCTCAGTATTGATATGCACCGCACTACTGATGGTATTCATATGCATCAAGCCAAGTATATCAGTGAGTTACTTGACAAAGCCAATCTCTCTGATGCTAAATCAGTTACCACACCCATTGCTACAAATAAAATTCTTTCAAAATTTGATGGTCACCCTCTTGATAATACTGAAGCCACTCTTTACAGATCCCTTGTAGGAGGCTTACAATATTGCACTCTTACCCGTCCTGACATTAGTTACACAGTCAATAAACTCTGTCAATTTCTTCATGCTCCCACCACTGCGCATCTGATAGCTACCAAGAAACTTCTCAGATATCTTAAAGGCACTCTTCACTTTGGTATTTTTCTCTCAAAATCAACCAATCTTTCCCTAACTGTTTACACTGATGCTGATTGGGCATCTAGTACTGATGATAGGCGCTCCACTGGTGGTCATTGCATCTTTTTAGGCCACTCTCTTATTTCCTGGAATTCTGCAAAACACAAAGTCGTTTCTCGTTCCTCCACAGAGGCTGAGTTTCGTGCCTTAGCATTTGGTATCACTGAATTGCTTTGGATCCAAAAACTTCTTCATGAACTTCATATCATACTTCATCACACTCCTACACTCTACTGTGATAATCTCAGTGCTGGTTATCTAGCCAAAAATCCTATCATGCATTCCAGAACCAAACATGTGGAAATTGATTTCCATTTTATCCGAGAAAAAGTACTTTCTAGAGTTATTTCTATTGCTTATACACCAACTCAAGAACAACTTGCTGATATCATGACCAAACCTCTTTCCTCTCAACGTTTTTGTGAGCTGCGTACTAAACTCACCGTCTTACATCGCCCATGAGTTTAAGGGGGGATGAAAGCCCATCACTACAGCATGGTATCCATTATCAATACAATATTGTTTATTAGAAGCACTGAGCATCAGCACTGTGCAGCCCATCACTACAGCATGGTATCCATTATCAATACAATATTGTTTATTAGAAGCACTGAGCATCAGTACTGCGCATCATCATGTGCAGAGAATATAATGATTCCTTTTTGTAACTAATTTCTACTTGCTGTTAAGTTATGCCTACCGTGATATTTTATGTCATCTAATTTCCTATAAATATCAGCATTGTATTCTATTGCAAATAATGAAAATACTTTCCATTAGCTTTACTATTCATTGTCTTCTCCGAGCCTTCTTATGAAGCTCTTCAGAGAGTTACTTGGTACACCACTGAGAACGGAATGGGTTGAAGCAAACCCCGGCAGAAAGTTTTACTGTTGCAGTCTTGCTACAACTCTGCGCTAAGATGGCCCGCTTTTTCGAAGATGCAAAGATATCATACCTGGCTTATTGCGTTCAATTAGAAGTCATCAAAGGGAGAAGAAGTAAGGTGTCCAATAACCGGTTCAAGTTGAATTAAATAGAAAAATTAAGTTGGATTGGACCGAAAAATTAAATGAGTTTGATATGTATTTTTTTAAATTGTTTCTCAAAAAGTTTGGTTCAATTCTTTGAATTTTTTTAACCATCTAAACTGAATCAAACCATTATATATTATTTACGTAAAATCTTATTTTTAAAAAATATATTATATTATTTATTATTAAATATTACATTTAAATTTTTTTTTAGTTCTTTATTATACTGTTTGTAATTTTCAGTTGTATGTAGTTTATGATAATTTTACATTTTATAAATTTTATCAAGTTAATTATTAGTTGTGAGATATTAAATAATTTATATTTGTAATATATTTAAAGTAATTTGGTTAGATTTATAATTTTTGTTTATTACGTTAATTTTAAATTTAAATATGATTTGAAGGGAAAAAATTAAAATAAAAGAAAACTATAAAATAAGAAATAAACCATTTGGCTCCATACAGAAAAGTATTCAAACTATAAAGTCCCCAAATCAAACCCAATAACAATCAGTCACAAGAAATAGAAGAAACAGGAATTGAGTTGACATGCAAATTGCATTCCAAAATCAGAAAAAGGCCAATACAAACCATCTATAAAGGCCATCTTACAATTCCTTCGTCCATTCTCTAAGTTACACTTGCAATCCACTTAAGATCGTTAGGATTTGTGAATTTTGTTAAATAAAAAATTACTATCTTACCCTTGAAAGATTGTAATGTGGATGAAAAAAAATTTAGACTTTCTGTTAGCTAATCTTTAAAAGTCTCTATTTGTTGCACTTTAATTAATGTTGAGGACATAAATACAACTTTTAAAATGTTAGAGACATAAACGTTATAAGGACATAACGTTAGGGATAAAAAAACATAGTTAACCTATATATTAATCACGCATTAATTTACATTAGCAATTAAACGTAATTCAACTACACATTCTTGTTCCTTTCAGATTGGTAGGAAAAAAAACATTCTTGGAGCATATACAATTATATATTTTTTTTCAATCTTTGATAAGCCTAACAAAATATAATAAAGATTAAAGTAAGCACAGTAAAAAAAAAAAAAGAAGTGTATTTTAATGTAAATTGTATATAATGTATAAGTAACAATAAAGATTAATTTCAAAGAAACCTAAGTCTCATGCTACTTATAAATACTACATTAATATCATTGTTTAGCAATATAAGACATTATTTTTATGCACTAACATTCATCTCAAAGTGTGGATCATTTAGTCTAATACTTTATATTTTTAACATATTTTATTATATTCTAAATCTATTGAATCACTTTTTTTTTTATTCTTTTTTGCAAGATCATGTATTTTTTTTTTTTTTTTGAAAATTTATCAAAAATAACACCCCTAAAACTTATAGTAATAAAACTAGCACCCTTAATAATATTGAACGTTCAATATTGAACTAATCTAAATTGTCATCATTCAATTTTAATTGAATAAGTGTTCAAAGAAAAATGACATATTAATCATTTTTTTAATTGTGAAAATATAAGTTTGAACATAAGGGGTGCTAGTTTTGTTATTACAAGTTTAAAGGATGCTAGTTTTGTTGTTTTTTTTTTTTTTTTTTTTTTTGTGTGAGGGAAGGTCATTAATTTTTTTTAACTCATCAATCAACTGAAACTCTGGTGCCTTATAAATTTTATATGGTATATAAGTAACATAAGTCATCTACTTATAAAATGTTAACTTCAAAGGAAGCAAAGTCTCATGCTACTTATAAACACTACATAATATCATTATTTATCAATGTGAGACTTTCTTTTTAAGTTTTTATGTTCTAACATTCACCTCAAAGCGTGAGTCATTTAGTCTAATATTTATATTTGTAATCTATTTTGTTATATTTTAAATCTATTGAGTCACTTTTTTTTTTTTTTTTGCAAGACCATGTATTTTTTGTGAGGGAAGGCTATTAATTTTTTTTTAACTCATCGATCCACTGAAAAGCTTTAATACTATATAAATTTTGTACAGTACATAAGCAACATAAGTCATTTACTTATAAAATGTTAATCTCAAAGAAAACTAAGTCTTATATTATTTATATATATTACATTAATATCATTATTTAATGATCTGAGTTATTTTTTTTATGCTTTAACAATTAAGTAAAAAAAATTATATGAGTTAGTTGCATGCGTATTTGATACACGTTTATAATTTTAAGAAGATGAAATTAATACATCCATATGAGGTGCTCTTTATATATATATATATATATATATATATAATAATAATTAATAATTTTTTTAAAATGTTATTGCTCATGTAAAAATTTAGAAAAAATAATAAAAATAATATCCTTCAAAATTTATAATAATAAAAATGATATTCTTTAAAATTTGTAATAATAAAAATAATATATTTTATGTTCAAAATATATATTTTTACAATTAAAAAATAATTTTTACATCTTTTTTTTAAGTTAATATAATTGAATGTCGTTCAAATTAAATTATTGTAATTTAAATTTATTTAATGTTAAATATTTAATATTATTTGAATGTTAATTTTGTTATTATAAATTTTAAAAATATTATTTTTTATAAATTTTCAAATTTATTTTGCACGTTTCGTTAGAAAAAAGCCTACTTTCATGCCAGGAATATAATATAAATTTAATCTTTCTTTTTCGCAAAACATATTAATTTAATTTGTAGATAATCTATGTTCATTCAACGCAGTGCAGCCTAACACGTAATTTATCTACTTGTATATATAAAGTAGTGAAAAATGTTAGAGCTGTTTAAATTATAAATTGTATTTTTTAATCTTTTAATTTTAAAAAAAATATTAATTAAAAATAAATTATATTATCATATTAATTTTTATTATTAAAATATTAACTATCAAGTAATTAAACATGATTAACATACAAGTCTTTAATAATTAATATGAAAAAATTTTATAAAATATTTATTTTGAATAATTTTTAATTGTCACTGTTTTATTTCAATATTTTATTGATTTTTATAATTTTTATTAAAAGTTAAAATATATATTTAAATAACAATTTTATATTAAATTTTATTTTTATTATGTTAAAAGTTAATAGTATAGTTTATTTTTAATTAATTTTTTTTACTAAATTAAACTAAAAAAATTAAGTAATATTATTTTAAATTTAAAAAATATAAATAATCTAATATCACAAACTTTTATAACACCTCACCGGTAAATAATCAATCACATGGATGTCTCGTTGAAGTCATATCGGTGTCCATGGATGCTTATTAATTATTAAATTAAAGTTAAGAGGTAAATAGAGGAAATTAAATAATGATATTTCTTGATCATTAAATAAAATAAATACAGTTATTTATTATACATATAAATTTAGAAATATAAGATAAAAAAAATAATTATAAAATTTTTATTAATAAAAATTTAATTAAATTATATTATATAGATTATTGTATACATTAATCTACATGAGTTGGTCTACCAGTGCTCATCACTTTTATTATTGTAGTGTTATTAATAAATTAATTGTATGAAATAATGATGAAATTATCGGGGACGACAGTCACCAGTTATGCAGCAAGGACTAAACCATTAACATTTTCTTATGTTTATCATCGTAGATAGACTAAATAAATAGTTATTTTTATCCAAACCAACTAATTAAATAAAATTATATTCATTTTTTCTTTTTTGGATAAACGATATATCCCATTTAAAACCACAATATCAGGCATACCAAAAACTTAAGAAGTAGATTGCAAACACAACAAATATATATAGCACCCATATATGCGGACCAGTATGCAAGAGACCCTAGCTATCCATCTAGCAAACACACCAGTATCAAGCACCACATTGCAAACGCTCAAAACACACCCCCAATACCACTACTCACACGAATTCCACCAGAAACAAACAGCTCCAACAACACAAAACACACCCATAACAAAAATTAACAACAAAAGAAACGCAGTACTACCATGCTAGAAACAGAAACATGCAGTAAATGAGGCCAAGACACCTTCCAAGTACTTACAGAGACAACCAGCATACCAACAACTATTTCAAACACCTCCTTAATATAATTGGTAAGATTAATTTAGACAAAAAATATATATAATTCGTAAGACACTTGTGAATGTTTCCATTTGCCAAGAACCATATATCAGATAATTAAATTGCCAAATTCCCCATATCAGTGTTGGCAAGCATTTAAAAAAGAGTTTGGTTGGAGAAAAGTGATAATGCACACAAATTTATATTATTTACTGCATAACCTGTGTCAAAATGTTCTTAAAAAATAAATAATTTTAAAGTTATTTTAACATATAAAGCGAATGTAAATGTGTGTTCACATTTCAAATTTTCTTTTATGTGAAATGCTAAATGTACGTAAATTTATACTTACATAACGTATTATATGTCAAAATTTCATTAAAAAATTATAAATTCATTATTTCTAAATTTATTTTTGATGCTCTAATATAATTATTTTTTCCTTGTTTATTTTTAACTTTCATTTCCCTTTTCTTTCACCTCTTATTTTCAGTCATTTTTTCTTTAAAAACTCTTCCTACTCATTTATAATTTTATCTCATCCGTCATGAATGATGCAAATTTTAGTTTGCCAACTGTTTTGTACAAGATTTCCACACAAAGAACACATCGTAAACCTTAGTAGGCATACATTGAGTCGAAGGACGTAAGATTATTTGGAGGAAAAGAAACTAACAAAAAATTCAGCTTATTGATTTCCTTTTTAATTAGTATGTGTTTTTTCATTTACTTATTTAATGGAAATTTCATATTTTATATTAATGGAATCCAATGTCCAAACAACAAATTCTGTTTAAGCGGGTAGGGTTCAGTTATTATTATTTTTTAAAATTATTGTATTTACTAAAAATACATGTCCTTTGAATTTTTATTACGTGATGTGCCAAACATGACATTTCTGTCAATTTTTAATGAAACATAACGAATTTTTTCTGAAGTAAAGAGATTTAATAAGCCTCATTTGATAATAATTAGGTAAAACGCACATTTAACTACAGAGATCTCTTCATCTTAGACCATTTATTCGAAATCTTCATGTCTTCTCTTCTGTGTTCTAACTTCAATTTGAAATCAAATAATTGAAGCAGAAATTATAGAAGGGCTTTTTTAAAAATTAGGTTTTGGTATTTAATTTTATTATAACTCATAGCTTAAGGTCTATTACGTGATGAGGATACTTTGAATGACATGTGGTATTTCTTTTTCTCTGAATATCATGCAAAATACAATTTGATATTTGCTTAAAAGGTGTAGTGTTGAAATGGTACTATAACTTCATTAAAGGTTTAATTTAGTCTTTTAATTTTTGGGTCAAGTAAAATAAGAATATTAATTATTTTAAAGATACAATTTAATTATGTAATTTTTTAATTAAGCATAAAAATGACACTAATTTCACAAAAGTAATGAATAAGTCCAAAAAAAAAATGTCAATATAATCATCTAAATATAACTTCTTTTGAATTTATTTAATATTTTTATAGAATTAGTGTCATTATTATATTTAATTAAAAGATTTTATAATTAAACTATATCTTTAAAATAATTATTGTTATTATTTTACTTAATTAAAAAATTAAATCAAACTTTTAATAAAATTAGATGATGATTTTAACTATTATTCTTTCTTAATGTTTACCAAGGTGTATAAGTTACGTGAATCTGATCAATACGTCGACTTCAATTTAAAACCAGGCCCTATTAGATGGTAGAAAAAAAGTAAAACGAGTTATACAGAGGTTCTTATAAACTCACCAATAATTTAGATTATTAACATGTTATTTTATATATATATATATATATAAAAGTTATCACTTTTAGTAATTTTAAATTTAATTAATCTAGAACACATTCCTCAAAAATCAATGCATGGTTTTTATAATATTATTTTAATATAGACATTTTATTTATAATTTTTACATGTGAGAACTATTTTAAAATAAAAAAAATAATAATAAATTATTTTAGCCTATTTTCCTAAAAATTTAACCCATATAAAAAAGTCGGCGGAACTTGATCATAAGCTAATTTTTTTAGTCTCCTCTTTTCTCTCACTCTGTTTTTTTTTTTCCAACTTATTTTTAGCCAGGGAGGAATATGAACTTCCTCTTTGGTAGATTAATTGTTTTTTCAATTAATATCACATTTTTTTGGTAATTTATTTTATTTCATGTAAGTTTAAACCTATTATAGTAATTTTTTCACCTTAACCTAAATTTATGGTAACATTAGACTTATTTTATTATTTTTAACAAATTTTTAATTAGATTTAAATCTAAATATGATATTCTTATTTAGAGTTTTGTTGCTGTTTAAAAATTAAAGAAATCAAATCATTAAAAATCTAACTTGGTTAAAATTTTATCATATTAATATCAAGTATAAAAATCAAGATTTGTTACTATTTTTATGCTAATTTTAAAATTTTAATATATTTTTTGTTTTTTAAGTTATGTATTATTCGTGTACTTTTATTTTGAAATAATGAAACTTATTCTAGAAAAAGAAAATTTTGTTCATAAATTTGCCCAAATTGCTATGAGTGCTAAAATATAGGGTTTTTATATATATATATATATATATATTGATATAAAAAAATATTAAAAAATTATCAAAATAACAGTCATAAAATTTATAATAATAAAACTAGTATTTTAATAATATTGAAAATTTGAATTTGAACATATAATATTGAATGTTCAATATTGAACTAGTTTAAATTGTCGCTGTTCAATTCTAATTGAATAGGTGTTGAAACAAAAATGATATATCAATTATTTTTTTAATTGTAAAAATATAAATTTAAACATAAAAAATACTATTTTTGTTATTATAAATTTTAAAATGTATTATTTTTATTATTTTTTAAAAAATATTAGGTTTTTTACTTCTAAGAAAATGGGAAGGGAATTATAATATAATATTTAATTAAATAATTTAATTTTTAAAAAATAATTTAATCATTTATTATATTATCATTAATAGGAGTAAAAATTTACACGTGTGATTCTAGCATTTCTGGTAAACCACTACACAGCCGATTTTCACCGCCCCTTGACTGGGTGGCTTTCTTTTTGTTGACTTTTTGAAGGAATATATCATTTATCACATTTTTTTATTTTTTGCGATTTTTCCACCGAAAGTAGTTGTCTGACGTGGATTGCTTTTGTAATTTATCCTATCAAAAACCCTAAACTCTTGTGTAACCACTATAATTATCTATTTAATCATTTGTCTGTAAGCCCTATCCGGAATGATGATGATAATGCAAATGTTATAATCATAGATAATATTTTTAATAGTTTGATTGGCTTATGCAGCAACATTTAAATATAGTACATATTTTTTTAATTTATATATGCGCAATTCATGATATATAAATTTATAATTTTATAGTTGGTTATATTAATTTGGTTTAAATTACAAAAACTTAATTAGAATGACAAAGATATTAGAAATGATTTTAATTAAAATAATAATATTATTATTATAATATTTATTTGAAAAGTAAAATTAAAGTAAATTATAATTTATAATAAAATTATAAATAAAATAAAATTATAAACTTTTTTTTTAATTTTAAATGAGATAAAATGAATATATATATATATACTCCCTAGTCCAGGGCTATTAAATAATAATTAGTGAAGAGTTGACATGATGATTCCAATATATTTTGTTTTGTACATAAAGATCAGGAATATGAATATCTGACCGTTTTGTTCGTTGATAAGTTCATATGTAATGTTAAAAAAACTTACATAAATAAGGTTGGGACTAAATATGATAATTATCTTAGATACTTTTGTTGTTGATAAATTTAAATAAATGTCAATGATTTAGAATATGTGATTATGATTTGGTAAAAGAAAAAAATATTTTATATGTAAAATTCTCATTATATATTTATGCTAACTTCAATTTTATTTATTATATTACTATAGATCTTTATATTCGTTTAGTAGAGGTTACAGAATGGATGGAGAAGAAATTATTGATTGCTAGTTTAGTATTGGTGATATTAAGGAGAGATTAAAGGGAAGCATAGCAAATACAATAAACGACGAACTTGGGTCATTATCTCAGCAAACCAAGCACGAGACTTGCAATTACTCTTTTATAACGAATGTATTTAATTAAAATTTTAACTAAAAATTTATCAACTTTTTTTTTCTTCAAATATACAATTTTTTAATTGAATATGCTTTAACTTTTAGAAAGTTTTTTTAAAAATTTAATTAAATACATCTACACTTTTAAAATTATTAAAAATTTCAAATAGATATACCATATAAGCGACTTGTTATATTGTCATTGAATGTATATTTCAGTAAGTAGATATCATGATATCTTGGATTTATATGAATTAAGTATTCATTAAGAAAAAAGTTATACATTAACCTTGGATAAATGTTGAAAGCTGATATGCTGGCCAAAGTAATAATAATTTTGCATTCTAGACTTCAGTGCTGAAATTTTAACAATAATAATAATAAAAAACTTCAGTGCTAAAAAATAAAATAAAAAAGTCACTCTTAACTCTCTACAATTTTTTCAATTATTAGTTCTTGATTCTTCTAAAAATATTTTTATAATTAAATTATTTTTTGTTTTAATATATAAATAATTTAATTATTTAATTAATTTTATTTTTAATTTAATAAAATAATATATGTTTATTTTTCTATCATATTAAATAATACATGTTTATTTATATTATAAGAATAATAAATATTTTTTAAAAAAATTAAAAATAAAATTTTATATATTTAAATTATATATAAAGCCCCTGCCTTACTCTGTCTCTCGTAATCTCGCTCGGATCACAAAGGCTTCTTATCCCTGTTTCTGCCACCGCAATTTAACCGATTTACATATCCAAGCTCACAACAACGCGATAACGATTCGTCAACACCCTCTTGGATTTCCCGTTTCTTCGTTCTTCGTTCGCTCTCTTTGCTGAATTCCGGCACTACATTCAGAGAATTGAGTTGGGTTGCTCTACAACTTCTCATGGTATCCGATTCTGTTTTTTGTTTCAATCGGATTAACTATAGAATATCACATCCCAGATTCTGAAATTTGGTCTTTCGTTTATTATTCTTTGACCAGATTGTAATCTTGGTTTTGATATCCTTTTTATTTGGATTAATCGAATCATTGGATTCGGATTCGTATTTTCTTTTCTTTTTCACAAGTTTTTGATTTGGGGACCCATTCAAAATTCTCCTCTTTGGCTTGAGTTCTTTAAATTTAAGAGAGCTAGCGAGTTAAAGTTGCAAAATACCAATGGCTGCATCAAAGAAAAATGGTAAATCCAAGAAGGGTGTTGATGAAACACAAAAGATGAAAGAGTTGGGAACCAGTCAAGATTGGGATATCAACGAGGG
Source organism: Elaeagnus macrophylla (assembly GCA_029378325.1). Taxonomy (NCBI): domain Eukaryota; kingdom Viridiplantae; phylum Streptophyta; class Magnoliopsida; order Rosales; family Elaeagnaceae; genus Elaeagnus; species Elaeagnus macrophylla. Next base: position 23,260,302 of record CM055646.1, on the reverse strand, counting down.
AAAAAACCTTGGTTTCGACATAGAGAGGAGGCATTGGAAGCCAGTTTTTGATGAAGCTTCCATGTCACCAAGGTCTCTCAAGAAGATCCGCAGTCCTGAACATGAAGACCCAATTCATTTCCCTTCTTCTTTAGTTCTTCAGTCACCTTCCTTTTCTGTTTCCTCCTCTATTTGTCCAACTTCAGCTCCATTACTGTCTCTATGTCCTGCTTCGCCAGCTTCAAGAACTCAGTTTCCTTTTGCTTTTGACGGGTCTCAACAACCCACGCAATTCCCTCACCAATTTAGAAACGCACCTTTACCAATGATCAGTCCACCGCTGCTTCAACGGCAACAAATGATATCTTTTGCTTCCCACCAGCAACATCAACAGATCATGGGAATGGGAATGGGAATGGGGTACCCATTAATGTTTAGGCCTTCTTCTAGTCAGCCTTTAAACACAACCAAGCTTTACAGAGGAGTGAGGCAACGACATTGGGGCAAATGGGTAGCTGAAATTCGTCTACCTCGAAACAGGACTAGGCTTTGGCTTGGCACTTTTGACACAGCAGAAGATGCTGCTTTGGCATATGATCGTGAGGCCTTCAAATTGAGAGGAGAAAATGCTAGGCTTAATTTTCCCCATCTTTTCCATAATAAAGATAAAGCTGTTTCTACATCTCCAAGTTCAACCACAACTTCTTCTACTACTACTCCAGAGATTTCAAGGCCAGAAAACCTGAATTTTCAGGCATCAGATACCCTGAGTGTGCCGCATCCCCCGCCACCTTCTATGCGGTCTCCGGAGGATAATCTTGACAATGATTCAGGAATTGGGTCAAGCGAAATTAAGGCAATAGATGAAGTTCAAACCACCACAGTGGGTGGTGATGCCGCTGAAGATGTGTCACAGTCACAAGAATTGGTTTGGGGTGAAATGGCAGAGGATTGGCTGAATGTAATTCCAGCACGTTGGGGTCCAGGTAGCCCTGTTTGGGATGATTTAGACACTACTAATAACTTTTTGCTGCAACAACATATCCCATTTACCAATTCACATGAGCAAGGTTTTAATAATGCTGATTTGGAAAACCAACAAGACAATTTGGGTTCAGCTTCCTCTTCATCCTGTCCCATGAGGCCTTCCTTTGGGAAGGATCAAGATTGAAGGTCCTACATTAGATTGAGTGTTCAAATGGTAAGGATTCATATTCACATGAAATGCCTTCCACCCACTCTTTAGGTAGTATAAGAATATTCAAGGCAAGCCTCTTGGACTTTTGACCCTGGTTAGTTACAAAATTTTCAAAGGATATCAAACTTTCAATTTCAAAAATCTCCCAATTTTCTTACTCTTCCCACCTCAGTAGAATATAGTCCTCATCCTTCTCACTAGAATATACATATATTTTTTTAAAATTTAAAAAACTTGAAAGCATCAGTCTTCTTCCTTTAGATTTTCCAAAACGGTCTATCCCCTGCGGAAAAGGCTGTATTTTTTTAGGCCTTTGAGCGGTGGTATCTTAGGTCATGCTTTGTTTGAATGCCTTTGGTTCCCCACTGGTTGTATCATTGGGTTTGCAGATTTTAGCTAGGGTCATTATGTATTGCTCAGAAGCGTGCCGTTAGTTACTTGTCTTTGTTGGTTCGATCGATCGAAGTAATTGGTTTAGTCTGAGGACTATATTAGATGGAGGACAGTTTTGTGATCTCTCCTTCTCAAATGGTTTGTACCATCTAGAGCTTTGTTTTTCTGCTCAAGGATGGAACCAATACTTTGCAGCTATTTTACATTGTAAACTTAGTTATGATATTGCTATTTTGTGATTTTAGTAAGCATGTTTAGTTATGATACTGATACTGGTATTGTTATTGTAATATTATGATAGATGTATTGAAGATGATGTGGTGTTTTATTCAATGATATTGATATCTGCCGGCATTTTTTATTTATTTTTTTATTACTATTCATGCATGCGCTTTACAATTTTGAAATTAGCACGCGGCTACTAAAATTCATATTTAGAGGCTTCTCAAGCTTTCTCAACTTTGAAGTTATTGACAATCACACTTTCGGTAATTTTCTTACCAGAATGATTCTTGACAATGATAGCAAATCTAACTTGCAACCATAAAAAGGTACGTGTAGAGAAAGGGAAATTTGTGATTATAAATGCGTTGTTGATTTTGAGTTATCAATTATCTCTGTATTTATAATTATTTTGTTATTAATTCCATAACATAGACACAGAGATAAATTTTGCATCTATGTATGTAACCATTTACCTAAAAAAAAAAAAAAGTAGTTTTGTTTTGTTCTGAAACTTCCAAAAAAAAATTTCATTGAAAATAATTATTAGACCACAATTAAAGTCTTTCTTCTTTTTTTTTCCTCCTTCCCACACAAAAAGCAATTGTAATATGGGAATTAATATTTTGCTTCCATCAATTAAAAATTACAATATCAAAACTAAAGCTTTTTCCAACTCTTAAATATAGGAGATAAATAGGAATAATTTGTATTAAAAAGTTGTGCGTTTGAATTCGATAAAGGCAAATTTATGCAATTTTCTTCAAGGAATTGTTTTAAGGTTATGAGGATGCACCATTACTTCTTTTAAAAAGAAAAAAAACTAAGGAGAAATAAATGTGATGGTATTTTATTTGGGAAAATTCACGAGAGTATAGAGTAGCACAAATAAAATGATGAAAAAAGGGTGAGCAAATAGCCAATATTCTAGTTCATGCTCTCCTACTCCACTTTTTAATTTTTTTGACAACTTTTGCTCCACATTTTGTGTCATTGAAACTTGGGAATCTTGTCCCTATCGCAAATCCCATCAAAAGAACAAACCTTTTATCCCTACTGCCCGATAAATAAATTCTGTAAATTGGGTTAAAGTTATTACTAAATTTTATAATTATTTAAAATGTATGTTTTAATATATTTTTTTTAAGCATAAATTTAATTTTTTAAAAAATAAAGTGTAAAAATAATATTTTTTAAAATAAATATTAAAATTTTAATATTTAAAATAACATAAGTAAATAAAAACATGAATTTTGAAATGAATTAAAAAAAAGAAGAAGAGAATATTAAAGAATTAAAATTTTAATTTTTTTATACTTATTTTATTTTATTTTTCAAAATTTTGAATTTACTTTTGAAAAAAAGAACTATTTAGATTTGGTTAAAATTTTTGATAAATTAAGACCGTAGGTATAATTTAAATAATAAACGACTAAAATATATCTTTTAAAAAATTACAAAATCTTAAAAATATATCTTAAAAGATATAAAATTAAAGTATATCTTAAAAAAAAAAAAAAAAAAAAAAATTTGTATACATCTTAACTCATAAAAAAGACATCCTATTTTACGTAGTCTCTTTATTATATCACATCGTATTTGGCTTCAAGAGTTAAATCTTGAAATTCCATTCTGCTGGGATATTTAAGTTGGGGATGAGTTCACACCAAGATATTTGATTTTTTAATTTATAAATTTTTAATTGATATATTTAAGTATTATTTTTAAAAAATATACATATTTTAATGTAGATTTTAAAAACTAAAATTTCTTATTTTATTAATGAGAAAAATATTCTAGAGGTCATTTAATTTTTTGAAAAAAAAAAAAAAAACAGTTTAGTCCTCTACCTATTTTTCACAACACTTAAATCTTTTTTTATGAAAAATATAGTATAGGTCCTTTTATTTAAAAAAAATGATATCACAAGTCCTCTTTTTTAAAAAAATATCAAAAATATTCATGATAAAAAAAATATCTAGATTCCATCTATTAATTATAAAAATTTATTTGTGCATATTAGAAATTTTATATAAATACAAGTTTAAAAATGAAAATTTGTTCTTAAAAATTTATTTGCTTAAATATTGTAAATAATTAAAATCAAAATATTGCATGAAATTTTAATATCAGAGTCAGTAAAGAAATTAAATAAATTTTAAAATTAGATTTATCAAACCTAATATAACAAGAGAAGTAAATTATCTAAAATATTATAACGAAAAATTAATAAAATTAACACTTTAGTAAGAAAAAAAAATACAAAATAAGTAAAATAAATTTAACAATTAAAAGAAATTATAATTGAACTAATAAAATGTTATAGATAATAAACTATTTTTGTAAAAGTTATAAATATTTAACAAATATTTGTAAAGTCTTATAAAAAAAAAAATTTAAAATGATGCAAAATATAAGTAAGGAATTAAAGTGTCTCTTTTTATAAAATAAAATAGTCATTAAAATCATCTACACTTAATAAAATTTAATAATTAAAAAATAATAATTTAAAATTTTATTTTTATATATAATATTTTAAATTATAAAAATTTAAGGAGTAAAACATAAATGTATGAACTATTGGAGGACTTCTGTTTGGGTTTATGAAAGTGATTATTACCTCCGCCACTTTATTCTTGGTAGATATTATTCTCACCCATATTTGATTTTATTATTCCGTCTCTTACTTAATACCAAAAACACGGAATAATAATGGAACTTCTACTTTTCAAATAAAAACAACTACAAATTAAATTGTTGAAAACAAACATTTTGAAATTGGTGATTGACCACTTGATGGGGAAAGGTGGGACCGGTCACCGTCCCATGAGATCATTCACATTTCTTATTTTTGACGGCAGGATAACTATAAACTGCACTTAGTGATAAGAAACATGATATAATTTGATATCATATGACTCAATTAAAAATTAATATAACTGGAATGATTAAGTTAATATAAAAATCGAGAATTTCCTAATTAGTGGTGAAGAAGCCTTGGTTTAATTTAACTAATCCTCTCTTTAGAAATATAATGATTCAGTAATGTGAGTTCTATATGTGATTGGTTTTTTATAATAAAAATGAAAGAGATGGTAACAATAATTGATTTCGTAAAGTTTTATGGATAAACTATAACGTGAATATGCTTATTGTCTAATGTATATTAAAGATTATCCCTTCAAGTTTCAGGCATTCTTCTGTTGCAAGCTACCAAACTTGCCATAATATAATGGCATTTAGGTAGTTTTCACCAACAAAATAATAATATTAATGTTAATAATTAATAATAATAAATAAGGAAGCTACACCAGGCTTAATCGTAATAGTTTGATTTGCAAATGAATATGTTAAAAGTTTTGTTTGTTTTTTATTTATTTTTTATTTTTTTATGAAAAGATATTTGCTGCAGTTTACTACAGTCTAGAAGGAGATGAGCATTGATTATGAATTGGATAAATATTTCTTACCAAGTAAATATAAAATTAAAGATGTAAAAAATTATTAAAAAAATAATAAATATAATACATTTAAAATTTATAATAAAAATAATACTCTTATTTTACATTAATTCATATTCTTATAATTAAAAAAATATTATTTTTATTATTATGAATTTTAAGAAATAAAATTTTAGATAATTTTATAAAATTATATGACCAATTTATTGGTCCAGACTAATAATAGTTTAATATTATAAATTTTAATTATAAATAAATGAGAAAGTGGGGTTAGTTCTAGCTATTTACATTATTTTTCCTTTATTTTAATAATAATAATAATAAAATTGTATTGTGCTATAATATTATGTCATATTTGGTCGATAATAATAATAATTATAATGAGAATTATTAAAGATATTATTATGTTTGGTTTTATTATTAGTCTATAATAAAATATAAAATTATTACAATAGTAACAGTAATCTTCATTACTCTTACATCATTTAAGAATACATTGTAATGCTATATCTTTTTTTTCACAATTTATATAATTATTTATGATTTTTTTCTTATTTAATAATAAAAATATTTATTTTTTAATTTTACTTAATTTATAATTTTATAAATTGTATTTTAATATTATTATTTATTTTAATTATATTGGTCAAATAAATATTATAATAATTATAATATTTTTTTAATTCAATTCTTAGATTTGTTTTTACTAGTCGATGAATCTTACGTTTAATGTAATAGAGTAGGAGGTGGTATGTAGTAATGTAGTATGCACTACTAGCAAGTAGCAACTACTAACCTTATTTTACTCAATTGGGTCTTTCGTCCATGTTATAAAAGGTTAGCCCAATATAGTTACAACATCAATTATCTTCAGGCCCAGGCTGATCATAACTACAACTAGAAGGCTCTAGATAGGTCGCAAAACCCATCAAGAACAAGATAGCATATAAACATGAATGAACCCAGGAGAATCCAAAACTCAAAACCTGATTGGAGGACAAAGTCCAGGTGGCATAATTTGTCAGCAACGCATAAATGCAATTTGCTATTTCTTCTCATCACATAAGATAAGAGAAAATACTTGAAACTCATAGCCCTGAGCAATCTCAGTAATCAAACTTGCATACTTGGCAACAACTCAGCCAAAGTCCCTTACCTTGCAGTCTCATCATGGCTCTTCAAACAACGTTTTTGCTTCCTACTGCTATTTCAGTGCCCAAGGAGGTAAATTTTCAGATGCTTTGTGGCTATTTTATATATATATATCTTGTTATTTTGTTTCTTCAATTCCATATATCCATCCCCCTTTCAAGTTCCAACTAATATGTACACTATTTTAACAGAGCAAGGCGAGTAATTCTTTCAGAGACAATGTTTTCTTTGGAATTCCAGTCTCTCACAACCTTAAAGCAGAATGCAGGTCTTCTCAGGTAAATACCATGTTGGTAATTTTATCACCTATTTCTACCTCTTCAAAGTTAATTTAGACTTTGTTGTTATAGCTGAGACATGATAGGGTATCAAAATGGTTTATATCCTTCAATTTCACAGCACAAAAGTAAAAAAAACAAAAATTAATCCCATTGTAATCTACAAAAATCCAATCAGCAATGCAATTTCAGGCAAATGGGCATTCGTAATTTGCTCTAGTTATGTTGAGTTCGTTACTTCTAGTTATGCTAAATTTGATATTATCCAATGGGCTTAATTAAACTCTAGGTTGTCAGTAAAAGAGAAACACTAGTTGGAAATATTAGAGCCCAAACAGCAACAGCAGCACCTGAAATGAACCAGGCTGCACCAGAAGGAAAGAAAACATTGAGAAAAGGAAATGTAATAATAACTGGAGCCTCATCTGGGTTGGGTCTAGCCACAGCTAAAGCTCTAGCTGAAACTGGAAACTGGCACATAATTATGGGCTGCAGGAATTTTCTTAAGGCTGAAAGAGCAGCTAAGTCAGCTGGCATTCCAAAGGAGAATTACACTGTTGTGCATCTTGATCTTGCCTCCCTTGATAGTGTCAGGCAATTTGTGGATAGCTTCAAACGTTCAGGCAGGCCACTTGATGTACTGGTTTGTAATGCTGCTGTTTATTTACCAACTGCTAAAGAGCCATCTTTTACTGCTGAAGGATTTGAACTCAGTGTTGGGACTAACCATCTGGGTCACTTTCTCCTTGCACGGCTGCTGCTCGATGAAATGAAACAATCAGATTATCCATTTAAAAGACTTATCATTGTTGGCTCTATTACAGGTAATACTAATTCAGCTGCCTCCCATATTCCATCAAAAATTCCTAGCTCACTATCTTGCGTTTATCTAAATGTTTTTCACTATATCAATGGGTAAGATTCGAGGCCCAAGATTGCTGAGTTTAAGCGAAAATTGTCCCAAAATAGCACTGCTATTTTCATACATTTTCGTGACGAGCCGCAAAAGTAATGCGCTAATTGTGGTTTTGCTCATATGGGAATATAGGGAACACGAATACCTTGGCTGGGAATGTGCCCCCAAAGGCAAACCTTGGGGACCTGAGAGGTTTAGTAGCAGGATTGAGTGGAGTAAACAGCTCAGCAATGATAGATGGTGGAGATTTTGATGGTGCAAAAGCCTACAAAGATAGTAAAGTGTGCAACATGCTTACAATGCAAGAACTCCATAGGCGTTATCATGAAGAGACAGGAATAACATTTGCTTCTCTTTATCCTGGCTGCATTGCTGAAACTGGCTTGTTTAGGGAACATGTGCTCTTATTCAGGCTTCTATTCCCTCCATTCCAAAAGTACATTACCAAAGGCTATGTTTCTGAAGATGAAGCCGGAAAAAGACTTGCCCAGGTCAGTTAAAATTAATGTTAAACATATATCAAAGAACTCAAATATTGCAGCAATTAAAATTAAATTAATGGAATTATTTCATGCATAATACAGGTTGTGAGTGATCCAAGCCTGACAAAATCAGGGGTCTATTGGAGCTGGAATAAGAACTCCTCCTCATTTGAAAACCAGTTATCCAAAGAAGCTAGTGATGCAAATAAAGCAAAGAGATTATGGGAAGTCAGCGAGAAGTTAGTTGGGGATTGGCTTAAATAAGTCGGAAATAGTTAAAGTTTAATCGCAGAGAATATATATATATATATATGATAAGTTATTTGTTAGTCTTAAATACAACAATGTATAAAATAGACTTATTTATTACTAAAAACAAAAAAAGACCTACCATCCTCTAGGGGTTTTTATCTAAAATAGGCATTTTCGTTAAGATAGTTTAAAAAAGAGTAAAATTGTGTTAAAGTTTAAAAATGGGCAAAATTCTATTTACTCTCCCAGTAGCCGGTTTGGTTAGAAAAAGGGCATTAGTTTCCCACCAATTTCTTTCTTCTTCTCCCTTCTTCTCCCTCCTTCTCTACGCACTCTCTCTTTTTCTCTTCACTGATTTTCTTCTTTGTTAGCTTTTATGATTCTCGCAAATCAACAAAATTTCTCAAAGTTTCATTCCGTGAATACTTTATGGAATAGATAGAAAGTGCCGACTTCAGTTTAATTATTAGTTGATTGGTTTCGAGACTAGAGTAGAATAGATAGAAAGAAAAATAAGAGATAAATAATTAAACAAAGTGCGCCCATAGATAGATTTATGGAATCAGAGAGAGAATACAGAGATAGATATAATTGAATACTTTTGGTAGACTTCAACGCATTATTAAATATTTTTGTAGCAAAATAAGTCATCTTATAGTTGGTATGCGTATATTATTTTTGGTATCATAAATTTAAGTGTTATTTACTATACTTTATATATATATATATATATATATATATATATATATATATAACACCATATTAAGAATATGTTGTGGGACAAAATAATTTAGATAGATTATTATTCAACAAAAACGATCAAATATATAATTTCACATTAAAATGCTGAGATATATCAGATATACTATGAGATATACCAGATATACCCTGAGATATACCAGATATACCATGAGATATACCAGATATACCCTGAGATATACCAGATATACCCTGAGATATACCAGATATACCATGAGATATACCAGATATATCCTGAGATATACCAGATATACCATGAGATATACCAGATATACCATGAGATATACCAGATATACCCTGAGATATACCAGATATACCAGATATACCCTGAGATATACCAGATATACCATGAGATATACCAGATATACCTTGAGATATACAAGATATACCAAATATACCCTGAGATATACCAGATATACTAGATATACCCTGAGATATACCAGATATACCATGAGATATACCAGATATACCCTAAGATATACCAGATATACCCTGAGATATACCAGATATATCATGAGATATACCATGAGATATACCAGATATACCCTGAGATATACCAGATATACCAAATATACCCTGAGATATACCAGATATACCCTGAGATATACCAGATATACCATGAGATATACCAGATATATCAGATATACCCTGAGATATACCAGATATACCCTGAGATATACCAGATATACCATGAGATATACCAGATATACCCTGAGATATACCAGATATACCCAGAGATATACCAAATATACCAGATATACCATGAGATATACCAGATATACCTTGAGATATACCAGATATACCCGATATACCCTGAGATATACCAGATATATCCTGAGATATACCAGATATACCTGTTTGATATACCACACTATTCATCTTCTTCCTCAACAATGAGATAATGCAGAGCTTCACAATGAGATAGTAATGGTCGAGTGTTTTGTGCATCCTCACTGTTCGTCTTCTTCCTCAACAAAATTTGTGGGGATTCAATAATAGAGAATGGAGAGGGAGAGGGAGAGTAATGCTCAGAGTCGTGCAAACGTTTGAAACTGTTCGAATTCTTCCAAACTGTTTACAAATAAGTTACCGGCTAGTAAATGAGGTTTTGGGTAGGCGGTTAAAAAAAGCCCATTTTTAAAAAATAACAGAAATCTGTACTTTTTTAAACTATCTTAAGAATTTTGCCTATTTTAGACAAAATTCAATCCTCTAGACCCTATAAAGCTTTAGAAGATTGAAGAGAAATTAAACAGGGTATGCAATAGCGTGGTGGAAGAGTGTAGTAATCAACGTATCAATTTTATTTGACTTTAACACGGTATAAATTGAAGAAAAGTCAGCATAGTACAACTAATATGCTATCTGTATAAAAGTATTTTTCAGTATTTGTACTGCAAAATGTTGAATTTGATGTTAATTTGTTAATAACCTTGTATCAATTATTTATGTTGTAAAATTTATCTAAAATAAAAAAATTATTGTGGATTAGTTCAAAAGAAAGGAACAAAGTGAATATTCTGACAAAATAAATACAATTATAAAGTACTTTTATTTTTAATAACAGTCATGTTAAAATACATTTAAAACACCCTAAACAAAACGCTGATTTTGTTAATTGTTACCCTTAACGTATATTATATTTATTTACAATTAATTAAAAAACCTTATCAGTAATAAGTTGCAGAAAGCAAAGTGTTACCTTCAGAATATGAAACTGATGATCTCTAGCTACCATTACGTAGGTCCTCCTCACTTAAACACTTAAATCAAAAGTCTAAGACGCTCTTTGACAATTTATCATCCAATTACAAGAAAATTTTCCATGGTTAAAATAGTGCATAGACTTGCACAGCTGTTACCTAGAAAGCGCCATTTAAGCTTATAAAAGTAAGAGGTCAAGGTCGGCTTACGTTAGCAGCAGTTTGTACATGTACAAAAAAAAAAAAAAAAAAAAAACCAAGTGCTTGCTTGCTAATTGGCAAAAGGAAGGGTCCTACTTGCCGAGTCTTTTTTTCTCTTTCTTCTTCTTCTTCTTCTTCTTCTTCCCATTTGCTCTCATTCAGATCTAAAACTCAATCTATGAATGGATTCAGGTTTATTCAAACATTTAGCTGTCAAAATCCCTCAAATTAAACTTCTATTTCTGCTTTGTTTTGCTGCTTTTTGACTGAAAACAAGCAGAGATAGACGGAGAACAAATATGGGTTTGGTGGGTATCCAAGAAAATGGGAATGGAGAAATGGGATTATCCGGAGTTTCTTTGGGAACCAAGAACAAATACAGGAAAATGAATTCTGAGCTAACAGAAGATCATGATGATGCTTCACACCATCAAGAAGAAAATAGGGGAAGCAGAACCAGAAAATATGTTATGGCTTGTGCCATTTTTGCTTCTCTTAATTCTGTTCTTCTTGGCTATGGTATGTTTTCCTTATTAGCTTTGACTTGGTTTTATGTTTTAATAATAATTTTTCTGGTTTTCTAATTCAAATTAAATTTCTTTCAAGCATACTTGAAAAAAATGTCTCAAACTTAATATAAACAGCTATTTATTTTATAGATGTTTGCCACTCTTATGTTAATATGTTCAATTCTATTTCTTGAATGAACTCAAAGTAGTATTTGGTTTTTACAAATGGCAGATGTAGGTGTAATGAGTGGAGCAATCATATTTATTCATGAAGATTTAAAGACAACAGAGGTGCAAGAAGAAGTGCTAGTTGGGATTTTAAGCATTATATCGCTTTTGGGTAGTTTAGCTGCTGGTAAAACATCTGACCTTATAGGCAGAAAATGGACAATGGGCTTAGCAGCTATTATCTTTCAAACAGGTGCAGCAATAATGACACTTGCTCCTTCTTTTCTAGTACTGATGATTGGTAGACTCTTGGCTGGGATTGGAATTGGCTTTGGTATCATGATTGCTCCCGTCTATATTGCTGAGATATCACCCACAGTTACCAGAGGCTCCCTCACTTCTTTCCCTGAGATTTTCATAAATTTAGGAATTTTATTTGGTTATGTCTCAAACTATGCATTTTCAGGTCTTCCTTCACATATTAACTGGAGGATTATGCTTGCTGTTGGAATTTTGCCTTCAATTTTCATTGGTTTTGCACTTTTCATAATTCCGGAATCCCCAAGGTGGTTAGTCATGAAAAATAGACTTGACGAAGCAAGAGCAGTGTTGTTGAAAACAAATGAGAACGATGATGAGGTGGAGGAGAGACTTAATGAAATACAAGTAGCTGCTGGAACTGCCAATGGAGAGAAGTATGAAGAGAAAGCTATCTGGCATGAACTGTTAACGCCTTCTCCAGTAGTTCGCCGGATGCTGGTAACTGGTTTTGGAATCCAATGTTTCCAACAGATAACAGGAATTGATGCAACTGTGTATTATAGTCCTGAAATATTGAAGGAAGCTGGAATTGAAGGCAATTCAAAACTACTTGCAGCAACTGTTGCTGTTGGTGTGACAAAAACAGTTTTCATATTGTTTGCTATTTTTCTAATTGATAAGCTGGGAAGAAAGCCATTACTCTATGTAAGTACTATAGGAATGACTATTTGTTTATTCACTTTGGGATTTGCTCTGTCAGTAGTTGGGAAAGGACATGTTGGAATTGCACTGGCTATGTTATCAGTTAATGGGAATGTAGCTTTCTTCTCAGTAGGAATTGGCCCAATTTGCTGGGTTTTGACATCAGAGATCTTTCCTTTAAGGTTGCGAGCTCAAGCAGCTGCACTTGGTACTGTTGGAAATAGGGTCTGCAGTGGCGTAATTGCCATGTCTTTCCTCTCCATGGGCCGAGCAATTTCAGTAGGAGGAACATTCTTTGTTTTCTCTGCAATTTCTGCTCTTTCTGTTGTCTTTGTCTACACCCTTGTTCCAGAAACCAAAGGAAAGTCACTGGAGGAGATTGAGATGCTTTTTGAGAATGGACATGGATGGCAAGGAAGGGAAGTCGAGCTGGGAGATGTTGAGCATCTTGTGCAGAAAGAATGAAGTGGTTCTGAAGGTTCCTTTTATAACCTAAACTCATCCCCTTGAATGTTCCAAGTTGCACAACTTTGAAGTTGGTGTGAAATATTATCCATGCTTCCACAATTTTCACCCTACTGATGAAACTATTGTAGGAACTTATACAGAGAACTTTGCAGCATTAAACTGGTGTCTATATGTAGATCATACTAGGCAAGTGGAGCATATATGTGAAAATAAATATAAATTCATTCTTTGTATTATAGAGTTGCATATTGATTATTATCAATACCATGAGTATTAATTGATGCGTTGTAATGTCAAACATATCTGAAATAGTGCAGTTAATAAATTGGAAACCTGAAGATTTCTTGGCTTTATTTTTGAATTTTGTCATAACATATCTTTATTGAACAAAGTTTTAAGAAAGATCAATCTCATGACCAGTATAGTATTTTTTATATTCAAATATCTCAGAATAAGGAACAGCATAAACGACAAGACTTTTTGACTAGACTTTGTAACAAGTTTTAAGCTAGTTATTACAAGCGAATCATGAGAACAACAGTTAAGGCTAAGATTAAGTGGAATTCGAAGAATAACTATATAAGAAAATTTATATTACATTGCGAACCAAAGGAGCTTAGAAGATATGAACTACTCTCCTCCCACAAAAGTGAGCCACCTCAAAAGAGTATTTTGAGGTATTCCTTCGGGCTTCTTCAATCAGCAACTCATGTTTAACAATATCAAGTGTCAACCTTCCTATTGGTAGAGAACTACATTTCCAATGCATTTGGTTGCTCTCTTCATCACACAGTTTTTGGCTTTGCTTTATATCTTTCAGATCTCACCTCCATTTTAAATTGTAACTTTTTTTTTTTTTTTCCTTTATTGGAATGACCCGCATTTCCAAATTCCAGTCAGATAAAATAAATATAGAAAAATCAGGACAAACCAAAACTGGATAAATTAAAGAGAGAGATGTAATCATCTTCAAGAGGATTACAAACTTGCGTCCCTTGGTCTGATTTATTTTCTCCGCAGCGATTATTAAATGTCAAAATATCCAGAATATCAGGAATACAAGGCGTCTTGCTTTCAAAAATTTTATAAAACAACCGATCTCGAACAAACCAATTGTCAAAATACCCTAAACCAATTGCTTTCTAAATAATAAGGCTAAATAATGTACGGTAATTTAATTATTTTTTCTTAACATTTAATCCCTTAATTTTTTAAATTTGTTAATATTAATTTAATTATTAATTTTTTTGTAAAATTTAACATTTATTTTTTTTTCTTTCATCTTTTTAACGAAAAAAAAAATTTGTGATTGTTTGATAGTTTTATGATTTTTTTTTAATATTAATTCTTTAAAAAAAGGTGAAAAAAATATCAAACATTAAATTTCACAGAAAATTATTAGTTGGATTAATATTGTCAAATTTAAAAGTTATGGGGCTAAACGTTAAAAAATATAATTATAAGATTAAAATGTAGATTAAGTAACCATAAATATTATTTTATTAAATAATAATAATAATTTTGTAATATTTATAAATAATATAAGATTTAATTTTTTTAAAAATTAACTTTTTAAAAATAATTTGAAAATTAATGTTTTAAGGATTTAAGGGTGAATAATTAGGTTTCTTGTACACCGTATAAAATAAAATAAAATAAAAACACAGGACTTGCAAAATGTGAATTGAATATACTTTTAATTGTTAATAGAGCCCCGCATGTCAATATGTCAATGTCAACCAGAAAAAAGGCATTTGTCTTTTAGGCTCACATGTTTAGTCTTCTGTGGGATAGTCTAGCTAAATTATCCCTCCCCATTTGGCCATTTGACTATCGCACACATCAATGGAAAACATACGGCATTCATCTGTTTCAGTTGGAGGACTCAAGCTTCATGTAGCTGAACTTGGAAGCGGTACTCACACCCTTAAATCAAATAGTGTTAATTGTTTCTTGAGCCCCTTCTTTTCTTATATTTCTTATGACTAATTTTTAATTTCTCAAATTTAGGTCCTAAGGTGGTGGTGTTCATTCATGGATTCCCAGAAATATGGTATTCATGGAGGCACCAAATGGTTGCTGTGGCAAACAAGGGCTACCGTGCTATAGCTTTCGATCTCAGGGGCTATGGACTTTCTGATCACCCAACCCAGCTAGATAAGTCTACTTTCAATTACCTTGTTGATGATGTTGTTGGCCTTTTGGATGCTTTGGGCATCAACAAGGTAATTAAAACTCAATCTCTTTCCTTATCTGCAAGCAAGGTGTTCGTCATACTTTGATCCTTCTTCCCAAGCGCCTTAGGTCAATAGTGTTTTTTTTTTTTTTTTTTTAATTCTTGTAAAGGATTATGAGTTTAAGTTAGTTTGAAATTTCAACTAATTAATGGCCCCTGAACCTGAACCTTGTTGGTTTGAGTCTTTGAGAATTAAATTAAACATGGCATTCATCTTAACTAAGCAAGATGCTTCTTCCATAGCTTGATTAATTTTGAATAGTAGGAATACAATGCAGAATCAAGTTTGATTTTGTATCAAATCTCAATCAATGAATTTTACTTTTGTCACTAAACATTCTAGAAATATTTTCTGATAAAAAAAAATTTCTAGAAATCTTTCAGAGGACAGAAAGTGATTACGGGTTCCCACTGAATATGTATACTCTCTATGCTTAACAGTACTATTGCCTATTGGTACTGCATAATGAATATTTAGCGTTTTTTTAGCATTTAGATGAACTCTGTCATTAATTAGCTAATGATTCCTTAGAGGAATGAATTAGATATACTTTATTTAGACCTTTATGTGTAAGTAAGACAAAATTTTATTTAGCATTTAGATGAACTGTGTCATGAGTATTGTTTGTATGGTGGTAGCAGGCTTTTCTTGTTGCAAAGGACTGGGGTGGTGTACCTGCATACATGGTATCTGTAGTCCACCCAGAAAGAGTGTCAGGTGTGGTAACACTAGGAATGGCTTTCATGCTACCAGGTCCTAATTCTGTTGGCCATGATCTCCTTCCTCAAGGCTTTTACATGACTAGGTGGCAGGTATATTTCCATTTTACTTAAATACAGTTATTTTTTTTTTTCCTTTTTCTTTCTCGACACTGAATAAGCGTAGTGACTAATCTCAGGAGCCAGGGAGAGCAGAAGCAGATTTTGGGCGTTTCGATGTTAAGTCAGTAGTAAGGAACATCTATACTCTCTTCTCATCAAGTCAGCTGCCAGTAGCTGCTGATGATCAGGAAATAATGGACTTGTTTGACCCATCAACTCCTCTACCATCTTGGTTCTCTGAGGAAGATCTCAATGTCTATGCATCTTTATATGAGAAATCCGGATTCAGTTTTCCACTGCATATGTACAGGTAACAATAAGTCTGCAGGAGTGATAATTTGAGTTTATAGTTGAGACATGTATACATTCTCTTTGGTGAAGATCTATAGAAACCTTCCATTGAAATTATATAGTTCATGAAGATCACTGGTTGATGAATGAATGCAGGACGTTCAAGGAAGACCCTGGTATAACTGATCCAAAAGTCAGAGCTCCAGCATTGCTCATCATGGGTGAGAAGGACTATGTCTTCAAGTTTCCGGGAATGGAAGAGTACATTTGTAGTGGGCAAGTAAAACACTTTGTTCCAGACTTGGAGATCACCTTCATTAAAGAAGGAAATCATTTTGTGCAAGAACAACTTCCAGAGCAGATTAATCAGCTCATCGTCAACTTCCTTGACAAACATAGCAATTGATCATCAGGACTTAACGAATTTGCAATCTATGTATTTGGTTGAGACACAATATATCAAGAGAGAATAAATTGTTCTTTTTTGGCATATGCCAGAAAAGGCTGATATTATAAGTTCTGGAAATATATGTGTGCTTATGAACTTGACTTTTTTGAGTACTAGTTTCGGTTACTTGATACAAAATTTTCACTAGGAGCAACTGAAGTGAACGGTCTTCCTTTTAAAATATAAAGTTTACAAAAATAATTAACTTAAAAAATATATATATATATATATTATATATTTCAAATTTAATTTTCAAAAATGAATATTTTGTCTTTATTAAATTCATTTTATTACTATGTCAGAATTTTTTATTAATAAAATAATATTTTTTTTTGATAAAAAAGTGACTAAATATCTCATTTTTTCTAAAAAAGTGACTTAAGTGTCGATTGTGAAAAAGAGAGTACTTAATCTTTTTGTTTAGTTATATAAAATAAGAGAATCTAAGCTTCTTTGCAGCTGTACTTGGTTAACCAAGAGACGTTCCCCAAGGAAGCACATGCACAAACATTACTGGAAAGCACTACCTGCAGAGATTATCCCACCCGAGGTTCCAAACATCGAGAAGAAAGGGAAAAAATATGCTAATAATTAAGAAGCCTTCATAATTGTCATTCAGTGCTGGGCCTAAACCTGAGAAACCTACTGACCTTGCAAGAATAAGGCAAGTTCTCTTGAAGCTAAAACATAATCCTCCAACTCACATGATGCCTCCCCAACAGTGCCTACACCACCTGCCAATAAAGATGGAAAAAATGCCGAAAATGGGAAAACTCTTGCACCAATTGTTGACGCATCCGCCTCATCTGCCAAGGATGAAGCTGCTAATGATACCTTTGATCCATCTAAACCAAAATCTCTGGTAGCAGTTAAGCGTGAGGAAGTTGCTTAAGGAGTTAGGACTTAGGAGGATTATAAGTTCATAACTGCCAACTCATGAGACATCTTTTTTTAATTTGTTATCTCACAAATAATTTTCAAGTATATATAAGCACAGGAATCTGCGGATCAAGCGACTTTTCTTCCTAACAACTTTAGGTTAAGCAAAGTAACCTAATTGCTTCCCTCTTTTTTCTTCTTTCCTCCCTAGTGTAACTATTATCTAGTATCAACAATGGAGATCCTTCACATTTTATAGAGTATTTATAAACGAGTTTCTTTTGTCGTGAATTTTACAAATATTTCCTTGATTTCAAAGAATTATAAAAACAAAAAAAAAAATATTTTACAAGTGAGAGGAACAAAGGGGCATTGATTCCTAGTGGTAGGAGTTAGTTCGAGAAAGAAAAGATGGAAAATTAATGAGTGAAGATGAGATGGTTAAATTGTTGTTTTCAATGATGTAGCAACAAGCAACAAGCAACAATATCAACATTGATTGACGTAGATCAACAATTAGAGTAATAGTTTTAATGGACATAACATAACCACCGTTCGTTTTATATTATTAATCTCTAATGCATACTTGTGGACGTGAGCCGTCTTAGCTCAGCTGGTAGAGCGCATGGCTTTTAACCATGTGGTCGTGGGTTCGATTCCCACAGACGGCGATTTTTAATTTTTACTTTTGAGAGTAAATTCTATATAGGCTATAATATAAGGCAACAAACGTCACTAACGTGAATAATCAATCATCTTATCATTAATTAAATTTGTTAAAATATACGGTATCTTTGACATGTGTACTTGATGATATATTAAAATACATTGATATAAAAATAATCCACTTTTTTAGTCATTTTTATTTATATATTTATCGTATATTAATGATAGGTAAAGTATTCAGTTCTTTAATTACGTTAAGCAATTTTCAATCAGCAAAATAAAATTTATGAAAATGCAGTTAGTAACTGTGTTACGCAATGATTTTCACATAAATAAAACAACCCAATTCGTTGACAGTTAATCTACCTACTGTGAGCCTTATCCGGTATCCCATTCCATTTCTTATTGTTCCTACAACCAACGCATATCCTGTCTCTGCGTGTTTTGTGTCCCCAAATTTCGAATCAACCGCTTTTTCACTACACCTGTCCTTTATTAATAGGCTAATATCACTCGTCATTTTCTTATCATCTTTGATCGTAACCCGTCATCTTTAATCTAACGGCCAATATCATTCTACGCCTCCTACCACTGTACTCCTTAGAACACAGAAGCAATCTTTTTTCTTATTACTTCAAGCAGATAATGCGGTTTTAACCTTTAGTTGAACCTAATCGCAAACTTGGGAAATTTCTTTCAGACAACCGGACTTGAATCTGTTAAGGGAGTAAAAAACAGACGTTAAACAGTTCTTTTCTCGTTTTGGTTTCCCTCTGAATTTTATTCTCGTTAACTTTCTATCCCTTCAAACAAGTACGAATTTCGTTGTTGTCTGCGAGGAAATGGAGATGTTTATGCTCGATTCATGCTCGCTTGCGTTTCTCTTTTTGGCTGGCGGTGTGCTTGTTCAGGACGGACGAACTCCGCGTTATCTGAAGAATCCCATACAGAGTACGCCTCGAATATGTAATTTTAGGGCTTACTAAGTGCGTTCGTTTTCTGGGCATTACTGTTGATTTATTTATCTTTGATTTACTCTGTTTTGGCGTTAATTTTTATATTATAGTCTTGAAACAAGTAGGTTTTATGTGTGTCTAGTGCAATTCTTTTAAGACTTGAATGAGCTCCGGAAGTAATTGAATTTTGTGATGAACGGACATCCATCATTTCAATTTTAGGGTTTCTTGTTAGTTCTTGCAAAGATTGGACTTTTTTTTTATTGGTGCCTTGAAGGATTTATCAATAATTTTAATTGGAATCTGCTCAATTTCAATTGATCAGAGATCTGAACTTGAATACGAGTTATTTTCGGTAGCACAAATTTAATGACAGATAGGGGTGAATTAGAGTATCCTGGACCTAATACGTTGGCCTTTCCAAAAACTAGTGCTCCTAATCTCAAGAGGCAAGCAGCAAGAACCATTCTCCGCAATGTAAGGTCACAAGGGCACCCCTATGTTGAGCTCCGACAAGATGGAAAAAAGTTCATTTACTTCTGTACTTTGTGTCTAGCACGATGCTATGGTGAGGCAGTGTTGTTGGATCACTTGAAGGGTAATCTTCATAATGACAGGCTATCTTTTGCAAAGCTTACCCTCCTGGGACCAAATCCATGGCCTTTTAATGACGGTGTTCTGTTCTTTAATAATCTATCTGAGAATGATAAAAATATTGTGGTTGCAAGCAGCAAAGAGAATAGGTTAATCGAGTTTTGTGACAATGAGGACTTTGGTGACAAACAATTTGAGGTTGATGAGCCTTTGTCAAATGAGGACTTAAATTGTACAGACTTTGATTCATGTGCTGAGGATATGACTTTAAATGCAGGAAACAGTGCTGTGGTGATCCCTGGTGTTCGTATTAGGGATCAAATTACTAACTTAGAAGTGACAGAGGTGGGCTTTGGACAGATATCTGCAAGGTTTCTTGAGCAGGACGATGTATTGATTCTTAATAGGATATGGTGTGAATGGTTGGGGAAGAAGGCTGTTGATGATGACGACAATGTTTTTCAGATTCCTGAGCATGATTTTGCTGTTGTTACCTTTACTTATAATATGAACTTAGGTAAGACAGACTTACTTGATGATGTGAAATATTTGCTTCCTCGTCCTACTTCCAAAGTAGAGAACAGTGAAGGCAATGGTAGGAAAAGAAAATCCTTTTCTGACCCTGAGGACACCAGTGAAAATTCAAGTAGTCAGTATGATCCATGTGAGGAAGATTCTTCAGTTTCAAGTGGTGCCACTTCAAGATTAATTTTTAGTCAATATGATGATCAGCTTTTGCATACACGATTTACATCAAGAAAGGCTTTAAGGAAAGAGTTGAGACGAAAACAGCGAATAGCTGCTGAGAAAATGTGTGACATCTGTCAACTTAAGATGCTTCCTGGGAAAGATGTTGCAACACTCGTGAATGTGAAGACTGGACGGCTTGCTTGTAGTAGTCGTAATGTGAATGGGGTAGGCGTCTCATTTAATGGTGTCCTTTTTGTGTTTTCTGTTATCCTTTTAAGAATTCCATATTTTTAATTTTTATATACTTGTACATTGAACCAAATATTGTATGCTGCCATTGTAGTCAAAGTTTGGTTATTTACATTATCTAATCATTTAATTCATGCAGGTTTTTCATGTGTTTCATACTTCATGTCTTATACACTGGGTACTTCTATGTGAGATGGAAATAATGAACAATCGTCCAGAAACTCCTGAAGTGAGACGAAGATCTCGAAGAAAAAATGCAGCTAAGGGTGTTAAATCCAAAGAGGACATTCAAATGAAAGCATTGAATGTATCCTTAAATTCTGTACTCTGTCCCGAGTGCCAGGGCACTGGTACAGTCATTGAAGGAGATGAAGTTGAGAAACCAAATATCCCTGTTACAAAGGTTTGCAATTTTTCCATTCGTCTAACTATTTTGCACCGGTTTCATTCATATCCTAGGAAACTACTTTGTGCTTTTTCTAATTATATCCTATTTTCCCCCTTAAATCAACCTTAGATGTTCAAGTATAAGATAATGGTGAGTGATGCACGCAGAGCATGGATGAAGAGTCCTGAACCATTGCAGAATTGCTCTACGGGCTTTCTCATCCCTTCCCAGTCTGAGGAGAATATTCAGGTTTTCTATTTTTCTTCTCATCGCCTTTTCTAAATGAAAATAACAGTTGCACCTATTAACCCTACTTTGTTTGTTATAGAAAATAATGAAACCACTGAAGTTACTACATTTCTTTGGAGCTAGTGTATAGAGTTGGCTCCAGGAGTACAGACATGAGCAAATTCAAATTTATTTTTATCATACTTTGTTTGTTATAGGAAATAATGAAACCACTCTGTAAGTTACTACATTTCTTTGGAGCTAATGTATAGAGTTGGCTCAGGAGTAGAGACGTGAGCAAATTCAAATTTATTTTTATCATGCTTTGTAAATTTGCTTTATCACTTATACTGAACTTAGTGCATTAGTGTTAGCTTTTATTACAATTTACTTTTATTTATGCATTGTAAATACTTGTTGTCTAACACGGGATAAAAACTCTCGCGTACATTGTTGACCTGTCTGTTATTGTACTACTCTGTAAGTGGGTTGCTCACAACAGAAATTTTAGTTCGAATATAATCTGGCAGGGACTCGGAAAATGCCGAACATTACTAGTCGCCGTTTTGTTTTTGAATTGGTTTCGAGGAAGATAATTGAGGATGAACATATATATTTTTAGAACAATGATATCTATTATTATTTTATATTGCTAATATAGTAATATTTCGTATATTTAACTTAACTAATTTGATATGGTGCACCAAATGAACTTTTTTTTTTTTTTTTAAGTCAATGGGTAATCGAAATTAGGTGCACCAGGTTATCCCATCAGAATGTAAAGCAGTCTTTAGCACCCTCTTCATTTTCCTACCACCCACAAATATTATTAAATAAATAAAATTTATGATTACATAACTTTGCATCAGCAAAACCTATAAGAATGTTTGCCGACCAAATCAGAAATAGTAAATTGACGCGCAAAAGATGGTACATCCCACCACCAAGTCGCGGAACAAAAACTAGGTGATCTGGAAGCAAAGCTATCAGCAGCAGAATTACCCTCTCTGTAGATATGAGAATAGTGAAAATTCATCCGTTCAATTCGATCCAAACAATCTGTCCAGGATGAGAGTCATCGCCATGGCACCATTTTAGATTTATTGCGGAATAAGTTTACCACATACTCAGAGTCAGACTCCAACCAAATCTTCTTCCAGCCAAACCTGTCTGCATATTTTATTGCATGAATAGCCCCTGCTAATTCAGCCTCATAGGCATAAGAAACCCCTAAAGGAACACAGAAACAGCCTTTGACAAAAGATCTAAACGTTCGAAAAATTTTCGCACAACCTGAAAGACCAGGTGCCCCAAACGTTGCCCCATCTGTGTTTACCTTTAACCAGCCTGGAGGAGGAGGTGCACCAAATGAACTTAATTATGTCGTTAATTCATTCTTTTTTAGAAGACAAAGCCGGCTTGCTTAAACGCTATCCGCTAGAATGACATTTAATTATGATTTTAGCTAGTTTGAGAAGAATCAAGAATCCCACTCCTAGATGTTAGCCGGCAAACTTGGTACAGCACACTATTGCCTGTACTTGCAAAAGAAAGAGAGAATTGCAGCATATATAATATAACAAGTTTAATTTCGATTAAAGCTCTACAGAATTAATTTTTATAAAGTCAAAATTAATTAGGATAAGTAATATTATTGGGTGTTGTAGCTACTAAGTAAAAAAAGGAATTGTTGGTACTAGACCAGACTAATATATATGTTGTCAGACTAATTAACGTACGAGAGAGATAAAAGAAAGTGATAAAAAAGAAATAAATTTTCTCTCTTTTTATCTATCTAGCTTTCATTATGAAAGAGTCGACTACAATAACTAAAATCATGTTCTAGATGGTCAAAAAGGATATGAAATAATGGTCACCTTCTAGATGATAATGACTTCTCAACATTGTGGTCCATAGTAAGTTGAAATTATAAGCGAAGTCATTTTAAGAGTATATGTCCCAAAACCATAACAAATTGCCACTGGGATCAAAGTAGTTGAAAGTTGGAGGTAGTAGTAACCCCAGGCCACAATAGTTCCTTGTTAACCCACATTTCATTGGTTTTTTATTAAATAGTTTACACTTCAAAATCAATCAGATCTTTAAAAAAAAAAAAAATTAATCATATCTTATATAGTTAATAGAAAAATATGTACTTTTCCCGTAATCAAGCATAAAAGAATAAACTTTTATATAATTTATAAGTTCAACGAAAGAATAAGTGAAATTTGAACCAATAAAACGATTTATAAAAAATTCTCAGTGAAAACCTTATTTCAGAATTATGTTAATATTCCGACATTTACTTTTGTTATTGATATAATAGAATTTAATGTATTATATTTTCTATAATAATTACTTGCAATTTAGTATATTACTATTGTTAAAATTTATGTATTATATTTTATCAATGTGAGACAATTCCTCTAACACCTCCCCTTAAAGTGTGGATCTTTGTCTATTGCAAAGTTTATCACTTTGTATTTTTAACATATCTACTACATTATATTATATTTTTGGTAACTTGTCTTCTTCTTTTTTTCTTTCGTAAGGTCCATTCATTTTTTTTTCGAAGTAAGGGGCTCGAAGTATTTAGACCATTGATCAGCTGAAGCTCTGATACCATGTGAAAATTTATAAGAACCATAAACACTTTAATCTCAAAAAGTTAATCTAATGAATAGAGATACTCATATTTTTTATAAATTATTTCATAATATTATATTTTATTAACGTGAGATAATTCGTCTAACTATTTTTAATACAGTTGCAATTGTCAATTGATAATGAAAAATAATGTAACAATAATAATATGCATTGCTAATGATAGTTGAAATGGTTTTGCATGTGTTTTACGTAGTCTTCTTTGATAAGAATACGTGGTACTTGGAAATTCTTACATTTTTGTAATAACTATGTAAGGGTTACAGCTAGGAATAAGTATAGTGGCCTAGAAAGTGTGGATAGGAGCTCAGTTTTTCATTGAGTGATATAAATTAAGAACTCAGCCCAAAATCATATATTGAAATGATATTTCTGAAAGCAGAGTTGACTTACACGGACAATAGTTGAAAATGTGAAAATTATTAAAAATAATATCCTAAAAATTTATAATAATAAAATTAATATTTTAATAATATTGAAAGTTTAATTTGAACGTAAAATATTGAACTCAATTTGAACGTAAAATATTGAACGTTCTATATTAAACAGGTCTAAATTGTCGTCATTTAATTCTAATTGGATAAGTGTTCAAAGAAAAATGACATATTAATCATTTTTTTAATTGTAAAAATATAAATTTGAATACAAAAGATATTAGTTTTTTTATTAGAAATTTTAATAAGTGTTAGTTTATTTGTTGTTGTTTTTTTTTTTTCTTTTAAGAAAATGAAACTTTGCGTAACATGAATTAATGATAGGTTGTCTTTCATTTCATATGAATATGGAATTTGATCATAAATGAGCAAATTAAATGCCCATCTGCTTTGCTACACATCTGTAGGGACTTACTGCCCCAGCATTAACCATTAATTAAACTGTTGCTATATCTTCCCTGTTAAGATAACTATGAATCCCACTTGCTGTTTTCATTCTAGATTTTTTTTTTTTTAATTCTAATATACTGACAATTTCCTAATAAATCGATTTTTACTTGAAACTTTAAATATCCAAGTCTTGGTCTTGTTGCCGGAAATACCTCCCCATTTAATGGACAATCGAATCGAGCCACTCTTAATATAATTTTATGCTAAAAAGTTATTATTTAATTGTGATCAAAACGCATCTTCAAAGACAATGGATAATAGCCATTGTATGTGTATAAATTTCTACATGTATTAAGTATTTGTATAATTTAAACGTGACAAAATGTAAAGGAAAATTTAATAATTTTTTTTGTTTGCAAAGTTACTTTAACCCTATTTAGAAATGGATGATGGCGAGCAATAATCTCCTAATTTTAATTAAATTGTAAAATAATTTATTATTTTTTAGGTACTCTATTTTAATTTTATTAATTCTTACAAAATAAATCAAATTGCGAAAAGTGACTGACTTAGGGGCAATGAAGAATAAAGGTACAACAGGTATGTGCTCGGAAAAAGTTATTTTAATTAATAATTATCTTACACATCAGATGTTTGGAATAACTTAGATGAAAAAAAAAATTAATAATAATAATAATATTTTTAAAACTTGTACAATTTATATATTTTTTTACTACGTTTATTTAATTCGTTTAAATTTAATATTTATTTAATCAAATTTTAATCAATATTATTAAATATTATTATAACTTTTTGGCTATTATTTGTTTTTATTTCGAAAGAAGTTTTGAAGGAAATGTTTAACCAACGACGTGGAGGAGTGAAAGAGATGGCACTAATGGTAGGTAATATTATTTAGCTAAAAGTATTCTATATGTTTTATATATATATATATATATATATATATATATATATATATATATATATATATTTTAAAAGGAATAGTTTAATTTTTTTTTTATCTATTTTTTATAATATTTAAATTCTCTTATAAAAAATATATATATATGTCTTCTTTTTATTAAAAAAATGATAGTATAAGTTTTTTTTTTTAAGACAACATAAAAAATATATCTAAATTTTGTATATTAATTATAAAAATTTATTTGTACATATTAAAAATTTTATATCAATAAAAATTTAAAAATAAAAAAATTATTCTAAAAAATTTATCTTTTTGAATATTAAAAATTATTAAAATCAAAATGTTGTAATAAATTTTGGTATCAAAGTTAGTAAAAAAATTAAATAAATTTGAAAATTACATTTATTTAAATTAATATAACAAGAGAAATAAATTATCTAAAATATTATTAAAAAAATAATTAATAAAATTAATATTTTAGATAAGGAAAAAATAAAAGAATTAATATAAAAAAGATAAAATAAATCCAATAATTAAAAGAAATTATAATTGAATTAATAAAATATTATAAATAATAAGCTATTTTTGTAAAATCTTACAAATACCTACCAAATACTTATAAAGTTTTACATAATGATAAAATGACTAATGGTATCACTTTTTAAAAAAAAAAAAAAAAAAACTAAAGCCATACAAAATATAAATAAAAAATTAAAATACCTATTTTCAAAAAATAAAATAAAAAAGACCATTAGAGTTGCCGTCCCATTAGTGTTATGTACTAATATTTATATTTAAAATTATGATGGAATAAAATATACATTAAATAATAAATATGTCACTAATTTAAATAATATATATTTAATTATTATTTGTAACATAAATTTTAACAAAATTATTATTTATTTAATAATAATAAATAGTATTTTTTCAATTGAAATTGATAACTACTTTTGTTGGAAGCTTCTCCACTACTAATCTATGGTGAGTCGGTAACCGCCTCCAAACCCACAATCACCATACCAAATTTTTTTTTTTTTCTTATCACCTTTGCTTAAACCACACAATTAATGGACAAAACTATTGAAAATGACATTTCAATTATTGTGTGTGTATGGATGGAATTCTCAGTAGGAAAATACTTATTGTCAAATTATAATTACAAGACATCATGTAATTAATTCTTATAAATATTTAACTAATCATATTTTATCATGTTAGTTAAAATGTGTTATAAGTTTGTGACATATAGCTGATCCTTTACGCAAGTAATAAACATCTCAAGAAAAATCAATTTTGCGATAACTCTTTCATTTTGATTCCTGATTGTTGTCTTTTTCACAGTTTCATTAATTTTATGGTATTTGGTATTCAATTATTCTCTAAAAGCAAAGTCATATTGGCAAATTACAAATTTTTTTTCCCCAAAGTGGAAGTATTTTGTATTGAATTGTGATAATCAAAATCAATAAAATCAGTGCAAATAATAAATTATATGGCATTAAGAAAGAAATATTAAATTCATAAAGTTACAATTTTTTATTGTATTTTTAATAAAGTAATATGAGAACGAATGATACACATTTTTTTTTATGTTGTGTAGTAGTATTATTTAAAAAAATTTGAATCAAATTACGTAGAAATGCTTGTATGTTCTCATTAGCATTTCAGTAAGTGCTCTAAAAAAATCTTAGTACAAAACAATTGAAGCGAGATTTTAATAAATATATTATTTACATATTCGGCTTTTATGTGGTGGAAATTATCTTACAAAAAAAAAATTATGAATGGGAATGATAAAACATAAAATTTTATATATGTATTTACACCGGCATTTATTATAATGTGTTAATATTATGTTTTACAAGTATGAAAAGATTAAAAAATTGATGATATTGTTATAATTATTTTTTATTAATAAAAATATTTTTAAAATAAATATTAAATATAATTAATTATAGAGATAAAAAAAAAAAAACAAATTTTGTTACTGGTGCGGTGGTAAAGTTGGTGACTTATTATAAATGAAATTTTTTTTAAGCACTATAAAAAAAATATTTTGATTGAGAATAAAAAGAGATCTTAATACAAATATAAATTAAAAAAAAAACATTATAAATAATTAAAAAATGAAATAAATTTTATAGTATATGAGGCGGGTATATTCAATTGAATAGTATTGATCTAGTTTTTGAGTTAATGAATACTTATTCAACTATTGTATTAGTACGATGTCAATGTACTTATACATCAGAAAATAATCCTATAAACCTCTTTTTAAGTTGAGTAATGAGATTAGATAATTTTATTAGAGAAATTTTTGTAATTTTTACTATGCCCGTATATGTTGATTAAATCTGTAATATATATGAATTGCCAACTTTGGCAAGAAAAATGCCGTTAAAAAATTGCTCATGTTTGCAAAAAAAAAAAAAAAATTGTCAATATTGACAATAAAATTACATCTATGACAAAGAGAGTAAATTTAAATATGTAAAATAAATAAATAAATATGATAATTTTCATGTAAGTTTTTTTTATAAAGATATTATAAAAATTATGAATATTATTGTATAGGGGCAATTTATGAAGTAAATGTTTTATTTTCTTTTATTTCTTGAATAGTTGTTTATGAATTTTTAAATAAAATCAAATAAAAAAAGAAAATAAATAAATAATAGGAAAAGGAGAGAGGTAGGTAGCTTTTGCAAGTTATAAAATCACATCAATACAATCATAGACCATAATAATCAAATAAATATACAAAAATAATAAATAATTATAAATATACAAAATATAAAAAGAGTGTAATAAATAATAAGTCATTATAAATAATCATAAAAAAAATATTAAATAAAAAAGGAAGTTAATACTAGTTATTAATTTTTTGACAATAAATTTTGATTTTTTTAAAAAAAAATAAAAATAGCTAAAAAAATTAACAATAACCATTAAAATAAAGTACAAAAGTTTGAATTAAAAATTTAAATAAGTACTTGATTTTAGCCTATAAAATAAGAAGTTATAATAGTGATTGTGATTTTATAGTAATTCAAGGTTTAATAATACAGCCATAAAGAGTTATTAAAAAAATGGAAGAAAAAAAAATGAAAGCATGAGTTAAAAAGAAAAATGAATAATAATAGAAAAAAGAAACATATAATTCAAATGACTAGAAAATATAAAAATAAAAAACAAAAAAATAATATTTGAAAGAGCAATTAGCTAGATCAACACATAGTAGTTGAAAACGTTAACTGATGATAAATAATTGAACCAAAAGATAAAACTAATTGAATCTATATAAAGATTTAGAGAAATTCATTTAAATTTTAGGAAAATTAAATTTATTTTCTTGTTAAATAAATAATAATGAAAGCATTTATATTTAAAAATGATGCAGTTATTAATAATTGGTCAATCTCAAAACCATGAAAAGAGAAATTCAAAATAATGATTTAAATAAATGAAGAGCCACTCATAGGCAACCTATGATAGGTTTTGCATATGAATAAAATTTGATTTAAATATTTGTTGGGAGTTCTACACAAAAATGATAAAATATAGAGATTTAAAACACATCAAAGTAAAAAATTATATAAAAATAATTTTTTTTTTTAAAAAATTGTAGGTTTATAAACTAACAAATATGTTAATCATAATTAGCAAAATATAATGTAATGAAATTTAAAAAGTGAAACTAAGATTAAAAAAAATATAGTAAAAAAATGAAAATTGAGAAAGAATAATGGTATATTAAGAAAGAAATATCGTAAAATATGAAGCTTAAAAAAATTATATATATATATATAATAACAAAATAGAATTACTTTCCTTTAATATATTGCCTGGATTCACTTATTATTGTTTATCGAGTGCAAAAATTTAGTGAGCGAGTCTCTAGTGAAGAAAATAAAGGGTGGAAGAAGTTTTGATGATTTTTTTGCCTATCTTACCATCATGATGTTTGAAGTCTAGATAATCCACAAAATTTAATCATTTGGTAAAGTAATTTTTGGCAATTTATAATTGAAAAATGAAAAAAAAAAATGCAATGAATTAATATTTCCAAGAGATGGAAGAAATATTAAGTTGGTGATGGTTTTTCTTTTGGTTTACTGTTAGTGATTTTGGAATTCAATCGAGTTTTTTACGAAGTCAATGAATTTCATTTTTATTGGTCTTTTGTTTCTTCTTTTAATAAAAATGGGGTCAATTTGAGATAACAAGAAAGAAGAGACAATGATATGTGAAAAATCGGAGAGATCATTAACTACTGTTGTAAGAATCTAAGTTTAAAATATAAAATTTCATGAAATGTGTGGAAGAAGACAGGATTGAAAGATGGAGACAAGGAATTACAGAGGAGTGGTGATGCGTTAGTTTTTCTTGTGAATCAATACAATTAGTCCATTACTCATCAAACAGAAATCTTCCAATTTCCCTAACTTGGTGTTTTTATGACTTGAAACGCCAACGAGAATCATCCTTACTCTGCGCTGTTATCTCCATTTAATTCAAAAAAGTTATTATAAATGAATTTGTTTTTTATTTTTTTGTGTAGGAAAAGATCAAAATTTATTTGCGTTTTCTCTTCATATTAAAGTTTCTTCTCCAGAAAACCATTATTTACATAATAATCAATAGTCATCACGTTGCAAACGAAAATTGCCTCACACAAAAGTAAAGTTGTCAATTGCCTCTTGGTGCCAACACTCGACAATCAAAACAAATTTCAGAGTAACTTGAGGTTCTAAAACAGATCTAACATTTTATTTTTTATTTTTTTACTTTCAAAACTAAATGAGAAATGCAGAGGAGAAAGAGACTAAAAGTCTTAAGAGAAAGGAATAGGAAAAAACATAAACTAGAATCCTATACTCAATTTGTATAGATATACAACAAAACGAAAGAAGAAGAGGTATATGAAAGTATCATTCAGAAGAAAAAAAGACACGAAACTAGACAACAGAAGAGGAAAAAACATATTCTGTTGAGCGATCTATCTGCCTGCATGACACGCCTCCTCAACCTTGGACTACTACTCCCTGCTAAATTATATGAATTCGGATACGTATACAAATTTGTTATCGAGTTACCAAACACTCTTGCGTATATCATCTCACCATACACTCCAACTGTAGCTGTTCTACCGGGGCTAAGCATCGGCCAAGTAGCATAAACGTCATTATGTGTATAGTTTAGATTTGATTGGTCATGAGGATGGTTTCTGTAATGAAGTTGCTGAGTTATGTGTCGACTATTATTGTTGTTACTAGTTGTTCTTGGTGAATCAAACACACAAGCAGGACCAACAGGCCTTCTAGGTATGACTATGCCAAGACTAGGAGGAGCCTTGCTTTTACACGATTTTATGGTTTGGCCTTTGCCGTAAAGCGGGACAAGTAAAGCTTGGGAAACCTCTGCTTTGCATACAGGGCATTGCTGTGGTTTCTGATCTTGATTTTGAGAAGAAACGCTCTGAAAATGAAGCCATTTGTATATACAAGGCCAGCAATAGAGGTGACCACAGAGGGTCACCACAGGATCATTCAAAGAATCCAAGCAGATATTGCAATCAAAACCACCTGAAGATTTCTTATCCAAATCTTTTATAGCATCAGATACAGAGTTCCACTTATCAAAAGAAGGTTCAGTGTCTTCCGCGGAGTCGTCTTCAACCATAGCATCTTCAAAGTACTGCTCCATATCCATCTTATCTAGCTTCCAAAAACTAAACTATCAGGTTCTGAAATCTGTGCATATGGAACAATAAGCGTATTAGAATTTGTAGAACTTAGTACCAATGCAAAGACATGTAAACAAAAATATGATGTGTTCATGTAAAAGAAAAAAAAAAAACAGAGAGAGAGAAAGATTTGGAGTATAATCATAACTTCGTGTTATTTGATAAAGTTATGGAAAGTTGTGGAAAAGTGCCTATGATAATTCTAAATGATGAATCACCCAAGTTCCAACCACTACTTGCTTGGTCAATTTTAAAAGGACTGTAAAAAAAAAAAAAAAAACAACCCTTTATGGATTCAACTTTAAACTTTATGATACTAGAAAAAAAAAAAAAATAATATATATATATATATATATATATATATATATATATATATATATATAGTACAACAAACAATTATGTTAATGTTTTAATCCAGATCCGAATTAAGAGGACTCCACAAAGATCTGAAGTTCAGATTTTTATATATAAATGAATTTTAAAGGTGAATTATCTGTCTAAACTCTAAACGATAAACAGCTACTAGTCCACCATGGAATGTCACATGAGCTAAATTTCCAACAAAACATGCCAATTTTGTCATCTAACTCTTCTCTTTCTTGAAAGTAAAGAAAATTTTTTCATGAGTTCCGCTCAAGGCTATAATAGAATACCTAATCTTTGCACAAACACTTTTTGCAATCAAAAATATTCTTAAAAAGAATAAAACGCAAAAGAAATATACTTGAAGGAAAATTGAGCAAGAAAACATCAAAGAACTAAATCTGTTAGCTTTACATGGACCGAAAGTCCAATAACAGATTCGGAGCTTCAAACTAATGAGTAAATTTTGATTCGACAATCAAATCTCAAGAATCAGCTTATATTCAATGGCCCAAGTGGAAACAACCCTTTCCATTATGTGAGTCTCAGAAAAATACATAAAAGAACAACTACAAACATGTAGAACTAGAGAGTAAAACAAACCAGTAGCTTAAAGGTCAGTTTTGTTAGCTGCGTAAAAAAGATCGAAACTTTAGGGAGGTAACAAGAAGTTTGGTAGCAGAGCTTGAACGGCGGATAAGAGAGGGGTAGAGAGAAACCGGAAGAGAACGTGCTGAATAAGGCGAGCGTCTGACAACAAAGAGGTAAAGGAATTGAGGCATATATAGAGACAAGGCAATACTTTTCTTCGTTCGTTAATTTTAAATAATTTTTAAAGAAATTTAATATTAATAAACTTTTTTATTCATTAAAACTTTGCTCATCATGCACGGCCATTTTCTTTTCCTATGTGGCACCATATTATTATCTTCCCAAAAAAAATGATTTTAACCACAAGATACATACATCAATTTATATTACATAAATTAATTAATTTTTATTAATAAAAATTTCTTATAATTATTTTTTTATTCTATATTTCAATTTTATATTTAATTAATAATTTATATTTTACTTTAATACATACCACAACTTGACATATACGTAAGCGAATTTTTTTTCCAGCTATAAGGGCTACAGCACTTTTTTTAACTTTTTAAAAAAAATTAATTACATATATATTTTTAGTATTAATAAATATTTTATTTGTAGTAATATATTGTGTCTAATATTTATGTACACATTTTGGTATATATTAACAATATTTAACAAATATGTAGATAAAAATAATATAAATTGTAAATAAAGTAGTTAAATAAATATTTTTTCAAGTATTTAGTAACTATTAGTAACAAAAATAAAATTTTAGTTATATATTATGTAAAAAATTCTTCTTAAATGTGATAATAATAAAAAAAATTTAAATATTTAACTTTAAACTCAATATTATAAAAATAAAATTAAAAAAAAAAGTATATAATAAACTTCAGATTAAAACTTTAAGTTTATATTTATCATATTTTATTTTAATTCAAATTTTAATTTTATTTAATATTATATTATTTGATATTTTATTTTAATAATCTTTTAGAATTTATTTGAAATTTTTTTATGCAAAATTTTTTATTATTTTTATTATTATTAGTTAGTTTTATATTTTTTATTAACATATTTTTTAAAATATAGTTAAAATTCTAAATCATATTTTACTTTTTTACATTTTCGAATATATTTTTTAGTTTTAGTTTTAACAACTATAAATTTTAATGTATTTTATTAGGGTTTTTATTTGCTGAGATTTTTTAGTTAATAAATTTATTTTATAAATAAATAATATTAATACTTATTAACTTGTTACATTTTGTTTAATTTTTATTATAAATTAATGATAAAGTATTAATTTTATTTTTTAATGTTAATTCTATGTTTTTAATATAATATAACATAAAAAAATAATATTTAATTAAATATAATCTAATGTAATTTTTATTTATATAAAAAAATTAAATTTAAAAAAAAAAAAAAAAAAATTCTAGATTCGGACTTATATACAGCACTGCTCTTATATTTCCTTCCTAGTTTGGAACTTTCTTCACCTTTTTTTCTCTTTTCATTATTTTTATCTTTTTGTTTCTTTTTGGGATGTTCTCATGGCATTATTTTCTTTTTTCGTATTTTATTTTAGAATCACTTAAGATGAGATGAGATGAGATGAGATGAGTCAGTATACTTTTTATTCATTATTTGAATTAATTCATAGTACCAAAATTGATGTTTTTTCCCTCTAAAATTCAGTAGATTGCAATGTACAAAATAAGATAAAACTAGAAATTTACCTAATTATAAGAAACAACAAATGAAGTTTACCTTCAATATTATTTAACCATTTTAATATTCATATATGGATGCCCGTGATGCTGAATTCAAAAGTTAAAATGCAAAAATTAATTGATACTTAAAAAAAAAAAAAAGTTAATTATTAGAAGAAAATAAAACAAAAAGCTTTTTACAAACACGCAAATTGTGTCCACCTAATTGATTCAAAGTTCGCATTTCATTATTAATTTTTGAAAAAATAACAAAACTAACACCCCCTAAAAATTATAATAACAAAACTAGCACCCCTGTGTTCAATTAAAATTGAACGACGATAATTTAGACTCGTTCAATATTGAACGTTCAATTAGAATTGAATGACGACAATTAGACCTATTTAATATTGAACGTTCAATATTTTACGTTCAAATTGAATATTGAACGTTCAATATTAAACGTTCAATTTTAATTGAACACATGAGTGCTAGTTTTGTTATTATAATTTTTAGGGGGTGCTATTTTTGGTAATTTTCCTTAATTTTTTTTGTTGATTCGGTTGTTTATCCACTAACTTATTAGGTTAATGTGGGAATTGTGTGTTTTAAATTTAAAAAAATTTTGAATTAAAAAGTGGTTAAGGTGATAGAGGATAGGAAGAAATCACTTCTTTAATTATTTAATTATTATTACTTAATTTTTTTTAGATTAAATAATATTTTTTCTAAGGGGTGCTGAAATTAAAATTTTGATTATGTCATAAATACAAAATTTTAAAAAAAAATTAATATTTACAAACATATAACTCAATTAAAATAATTATTAAAATAAAAAATATAATATAAAGTTAAAATAGAAAAAATTTATATCTATATTCCTAAAATTTGTTACCGTGCTTATTTATTTTTATTTTTATAAATTATTTTGTAATAAAATGAGATATAATTATTTTGAATACTTGAATATGAGAGTTTGAGTCCTATTAATTAAATACATCCGGACATAATATATCACTATTTATGATGAAGATTAATAATAATCTACTAATTATAATTAAAATATACAAAAATTTATTATTTTTTTGGATATGATATTATAAATTCATTAACTATTAAAAAATATACCCAAAGTTTAAAATAAAAAAAAATGTATGAATTTTGTTCACGTGGTATAAAACAAGTGAAACCATGTTTACAAAATTATGATATTTTTTAAAGTTTTGAACGTTTATTCAACTTTTTAATAATTAAAAAACTTATAATATTCTATTAAAAGAGAAAAAACTTTTGTATAATTTAATCATAATTATTACCTTTTTTCCCACTAATTAATTATATATCATTGTATTTTAAAAAATGGACAAATTACTAAATCAATCGAAGACCTAGAGGGACTTAAAGGTGTCAAATGAGTTTAGTTGATTTAACTTGCTTAATTTTAACTCACCTTAGATGAAATTTAATTTATCTAAATTTATATGAATTAAATTCAATTTAACTCATTTTTAAATGTATTTAACTTAGTAGGAGTTGTCTTATTACCTTTTATAAAAAATGGAAAGACAAAAAAAATTGTTTTATTTATAAACAAAACTATTATTATAAATATTACATATTTATTATATTTTTATAAAATAAAAAAATTAATAGTATCTTTAAGCTACAATATTTCATAATAATATTATTATAATTATAAAATATTATTACTAACAAAGGCATTTTATTTTGACTAAAGTCTTTTATTATAGTAAAAAATAAAGATATTTTATTAATAAATTTGTAAATTATTTATGGATTAAGTACACTAGTTTATTTGAATTCATAAATTTGATAAGTTGAATTTTTTAACTTATAAATTTATTAAATAAATTTTAAATAGATTGAGTTACTCACTTGATTTTACTAGCCCGATCCTATAAAAGTAACCTGCTATGTACATATCACATTCTCTCTCTGTGATGTAAAATGTATATCATATATTTGTTTTGTTTTTTTCTTCAATATGTTTACTATGTATAAATTTCAATTCTTGTTTAAAGTGAAAAATACAAAAGTACAGAAAGGAAGAAGGAAAAAAAAAAAAAAAAACTACTCTCTCCCATCTAAAACCGAGTTTCAAACTTCAATCACACGATGGATTATTTAATTTAAAGATTATCTCACCCTTATCCTCCCTAAATTGACAATTCATATTATATTCAAAAGTCTTGAACTCTGCACATCGTACAAATATTCTAAATATTTGAAGAAAACTATTTTTTTATATAATAATAATATACATATTCGAGAATTAAATCCCAAATATTTTAAATGATCAAACAAATTATACGTTATTAAAATACAAATTCGTTACGTTAAAAACTATCCTACAAATTCACTTTTTAATAAAACTTTTTTTTTTTTTTTCATTTTTATTTTTAGCTACTAATATTCCAAAATTTAACACATGATTGTACAAATGTATAATTGGGCATGAATTTGGCATATTTGAAAAAAGTATTCATTTGTTAAAAAAAAAGTTGAATAATTCAATGGACATAATAAACAAACATTTAACTCAAACATATCACAAAATCTTCATGTAGAGTTCATTTAGTACCTTTGCATTAAAAATTAATTAAGTGGGTATATATATGTTAATTGATAATTTGAGTAGTTCGAAAACTATATAGTAAAAAAGATTCAATATCTATCCTAAACATCAGAGGAAAAAAATTAAGAAAAAATTATTGCAATGCCAGCAGATATGGGTTATCAATAGAATTTAGTAGTGAGATTTGATAGTCAAGCTTAAATTATCTGGTTTGTAATCTGTCCTAAAGAGGGTTGACAATTTTAGATGTTCTTTAATGGTTGACAATGATAGCTATCCATTTTAAGAGGTCATTTAGCTAAATATATGAGTAAGGTCGGCATGCTGTAGGAAGTCAACTATTGTTTTTTTGTGGACATCTAATAGAAAATGCAAAACCAAGTAGTAATCTTCACATTTTTTAGCAAAAAGAAAAAAATCTTCAATTTATTCCCTAACACATGAAAATAATGGTGATCGTGAAAAATGAACAATTGCAAGCATGATTTATTTAAGAATATATTTTTATCTCGAAATAGATTTAAATCATCTTTAATTAGCCACTAAATATTTATGTTATTGAGCTACTAAGTTATTGGCTTATACATTCAATTAAAATTGTATATTCTTTTCTTTTAAACAAAAAAAAAAAAGAAAAAGAAAAAGAAAAAACCTTTCAACCACTTGTAAGTCTATAAAGAAATTATTTATTGATTATGTAACAATGATTCAGACTAATAATATTTTATTATTATAAAAAATATAGAGTAAAAAGAGTTAAAATTAAGTAGCTCATATTTTTTCTTTATTGTTATTAATGAAGTTTTCGATATTAAATTGTGATTGGTTTAAACTAACGTATTGGCATTGATCTTAAAGCAATGCATAGTTTTTCTAAATATATTGTACATTGTCCAATAAAATGCAATGCTGTCTGGCCCGTCAGTATTGTTTATCAATGAGTTAGAGAGAAGTTACAAACTTATAATAAAATAAAATAATTTAAGAAAGAGGGGAGAGGAGGGGAAATGAACTGATGCAAATTCAAGGATTCAGTACTCTGTTTGTTTCACAATTTTATCTGTCACTAATATACTATAAACATATGAATAAGACTCATTAAAAAGAAGCTTTGTTGCAAAAAAAATAAAAAAAAAATTGAATATGATGTTTATATATTTTATAATTACTGATGACACGTAATGTGGACACTAAAAATAAAATAAAGATTTGCTTCCTTCTTTTATCCATAATAAACATCCCATACCCATTATTTTTTAATTTCTTGCGTGGTTTGTACTTAAGATTTGTTTGGATCTTTTATAGAAAAAAAATAGTGAGGAATATACCAAGGATAAAAAAATAAAAGAGAAATATATTGCATTACATTAAGGAAAATTACATCCCTTAAAACTCATAATAATAAAAATAACACTCTTATCTTTAATTGGAATGTTGTTATCAGTTTTAGGTAATTATACTTGTTATTTTTCCTATATTTTATAAGATTTTATTATTATATAAAGAAAAAGTTTATAGAAACTTTCTTCTACTTTTATTTTTACCCTTATATTTTTTCTCACCATTTTTTTTTAAATGCAAATATGGATTCAAAAGTCCAAACATAGCCTTAGTAGTCTAATTCTAAAATATATATATATATATACACTTAAGGTAAATAAAAAAAAAAAAACACTAGCATCAATTACCATTTGTTTAAAATAAAACTGAAGGCATTGGAAAAGATCGATAAGTGTTTAATTATTTTTAATATAGAGGAGAGATTCACACCTGTTTTTCTAATTGAGTGCTGCTAATAGGAATGAAAAATGCCCAAAGAGTTCAGTTACATTAATTATAAGTAGTAGTACTTTGTTCAAAATGTAAACCACTTATAATTTGCAATTATCTTATCCATCTGCCTAAATCCGGCCTGATTAATTGATGTTTTAGAAAATAATTAAGTGACGACTCACTTTGTTTTTTTTATTATAAATTTATTTATTTATTTGTTTGTTAAATCAACAAGATTCAAACAGTATGAGTGGATGTCCGATCCCTAATTCTTTGTTTTAATTAAAACCAATGACGATCTAGATATGTACTGCAAAGTGCCAACTAAACCTCTAGTATCTATTAATTAATTGAGAATAATTTAGATAACTGTTGAATCAAATATAATATATAGATAGGAACAATGTTACCAATATACTGAAATCACACAGCTTGGGTTGAGTCGCGGACTAGGTCGCTCTCTTTAAGACGTTTCGCGGCTCTGCCCAAAATTGTGCAAGCATACACAGCCTCGTCGTCCCCAGGATAAAACAGCCCAGCAAGATTCTGTCTCGGAATTACACTGCACTTGATGAACTCCGGAATACTACACCTTCTATAAAACAATTTGTTGCTCGAAAACTAAAAGAAATTTGTATTGCTCAATCGTTAGAGCGAGATAGAGAGTTCAGAAATGAGAAGAGAAGAGATTGTTAAGTTATGAAAATATGAGAGCTGAAGGTCTCTTTTATAGCTGAAAATTAATCCCAACGGATACAGAAATAACGGTCATATTAAATAATGATTTTTGGTAACGGTCATAAGAAATAACGGTCACAAAAATAACGGTCACATTTGAAATTTCTGACTGTTGGAAATAATATAATTAATGATTTAAAAAATTTATATAAAAAGAATAAATTGCCACCTCACCTCACTCACACGCACGCTCGGCTCGGCACGGCCAGACGGACGGCGGCGGCGGCGCGCGCGTGTGTGGTGGACACACAAATGCCTAGGTCCTCTCCCCTTCCACAAAAGTGGGTGCTCCTTAGGGCCCAATCCCATAAGCATATTTTTCCTCTTATAAACACTTCCTAAGAGGAGTTCAAAATCAATGTGGGAGAAGAGCAACATTTAGTTTTTTTATTCAAATTCATTTTCAATTTCCAACAATCCCCCACTTGAATTTTATATAAAAAATAGTTTTCATCGAGCAACCGATCAATCAAAGATATAAGATTGTGCATAAGCAAAAAGGTGTCTATCGACTTGAACCTTTGCATAGTATTGATGCTTTAGAATATACTAGAGTGACTCGTAGTCTTGAACTCTATCTCTAACAACATCACACACACAACCTTTCCAAGGTGTAGTTCCATTAGCCCGTGCTTTACGGCCATGCACGTGTATCCCAGTATAGTGAATGCTCTAGTAAATTTTGCCCAAAATTTCATAAGAAGCGGCCACACTTCCACATTCACATAGGTGAGTCTATCAAGAGTACTCCTGTAGCTATGTACTCCACTCCACATAGAGTATAGAACTCATTAAGAGTTAACAATTAACTCATCCTTCTGTCGCTTCAGGAATTCATGCTTCTAACAATATAGGATGGGACTCATAATAGCATGATTCATCTTATATCACTTCATGACTTGTTATTACCCATTGAACTTATTTCTTGGGATCTCCAGTCTATAAGTCGGGTTACCATCACAAGTGACTCTTCATTCCAAGGGCATTAGTCCCATTCCTTTCGAGGTTTTGAAAACCTTCTCTCTTGCTAATCCTTTCGTCAAAGGATCAGCCAAATTATCATCAGTACGTACATGATCCACTCTTACAGCTCCTGTAGAGAGAAATTCTCTAATAGTACTGTGCTTACGACGTATCTGTCGTCTCTTGCCGTTATAATAACGGTTCTGAATCTTTGCAATAGCCGCGGTACTATCGCAGTGGATCAGGACAGCTGGTATCGGTCTTTCCCATAAAGGAATCTCAGCTAACAGACTTCTTAACCAGCCTGCTTCTTCACTAGCAGTAGCTAGTGCTATCATTTCTGACTCCATCGTAGATTGAGCCAAAATTGTCTGTTTCTTAGACTTCCAAGAAACAGCTCCACCAGCAATGCTAAGTATATAGCCGCTAGTTGCTTTGGAGTCTTCTGAAAGAGTGTTCCAATCAGCATCGCAGTAACCTTCTAAAACAGCGGGAAACTTCTTATAGTGTAATCCAAGGTTCATTGTTCTCTTAAGGTACCTCATGACTCTTTCAATTGCATTCCAATGCTCTATACTAGGTCTACTGGTAAACCTACATAGTAATCCCACAACGTAAGCTATGTCGGGTCTAGTGCAATCAGTAGCATAACGTAAGCTACCAATGATGCTTGCATACTCAGTTTGTCTAACACCGTCTCCGGTGTTCTTGAACAACTTTACACTAGGATCATAAGGGGTACATGCAGGTTTGCAGTTAGAGTAATTATATTTCTTTAAGATCTTCTCAATATAATGAGATTGATCTAGAGAAAGTCCCTCTTTAGACCTAGTAATCTTTATACCTAGGATTACATTCGCTTCACCTAAGTCTTTCATGTCAAAATTAGCACACAACATGTTTTTCACATTATTTACAACATGAATATTTGACCCAAAAATTAGCAAGTCATCAACATATAAACATATAATAGTGCAAATGTTATTTTCTGTTTTATGATAAATACATTTGTCACTTTCATTCAATTTGAATCTATGTGAGATAACCAAATTATCAAATTTTTCATGCCATTGTTTAGGTGCTTGTTTTAGACCATAAAGAGATTTATCTAATTTACATACTTTGTTTTCTTGACCTGGGATTACAAAGCCCTCAGGTTAGTCCATATAAATCTCTTCTTCTAATTCACCATTTAAGAAGGCAGTTTTAACATCCATTTGGTGCACCACTAAATCATGTATAGCAGCTAGGGAGAAAAGCACACGTATGGAAGTTATTCTTGTGACAGGTGAATATGTGTCAAAGAAGTCCACATTTTCCCTTTGCCTATACCCTTTGGCTACAAGGCGAGCCTTGTACTTTTCAATAGTACCGTCGGGTTTTAATTTCTTCTTTAGTATCCATTTACATCCTATAGTCTTGCAACCAGGAGGTAAGTCAACTAAATGCCAAGTTCTATTAGACTCAAGAGAGTCCATTTCATCATTTATGGCTTCTTCCCATAAGTTGGCATCTAAAGAAGATAAGGCTTCTTGAATGGTTTGGGGATCTTCCTCTAAGGTATAAGCATAGAAATCAGACCCATAATCCTTAGAGGTTCGAGCTCGTTTACTTCTCCTAAGTTCAGTTTCTAATTCCTCATTTTGTTCACTAGTAGTAGCTATGGGTAAACTACTAGAAGACGAGCCCCCACTATTCTTTAGTTTAAAGGGAAACCTATGTTCATAGAAGTCTGCATTATTTGATTCTATAACTACATGATCATTTAAGTTATAGAATTTGTAAGCTTTACTATTTATTGCATATCCTATGAATACACATTCATATGCTCTACTAGCAAGTTTAACTCTTTTTGGATCAGGGATCCTAACATAGGCTAAACATCCCCAAGTTCTAAAATAAGATAAGTTAGGTTTCTTATTTTTCAAAATTTCATAAGGTGAAATTTGACTAGTAGATTTAGGCACTCTGTTTAGCACATAGCAAACAGTTAATAAAATTTCTCCCCACCAATGGGAAGCAGCACCAGAGTTTAATAAAATTGCAACAACT
Organism: Elaeagnus macrophylla; assembly: GCA_029378325.1. NCBI lineage: Eukaryota > Viridiplantae > Streptophyta > Magnoliopsida > Rosales > Elaeagnaceae > Elaeagnus > Elaeagnus macrophylla. The sequence goes on along the minus strand of CM055646.1, from coordinate 23,217,795 downwards.
GATTCAGTAAAAGTTCTATTTTTTCTTTCAGCTTTGCCATTCATTTCAGGAGAATAAGGTGCAGTTTTTTCATGTATGATTCCATGTGTTTTAAAAAAGTCATTGAAAATATTGGAATCATATTCAGTGCCTCTATCACTTCGAAATCTTTTTATTTTTCGGTTAAGTTGATTTTGAACTTCAGTCATAAATATTTTAAACATGTCAAACGCTTCACTTTTATTTTTCATTAAATATACATATGTATAATCCGAACAATCATCAATAAAAGTTATAAAATATCGTTTTCCATTTCTTGTTAAAGTACCATCAAGTTCACATATATCAGAGTGTATTAAATCTAATGGTTCAGATTCTCTAATTACTGATTTATGTGAAGTTTTTGTTATTTTAGCTTGACTGCAAAAATCACATTTTTCAAAATCATTTAAAGATAGTTTTGGAATAAGTTCTAAGTTACTCATGTTCTTTATTATTCGTTTATTAACATGACAAAGTCTAGCATGCCAAACATTAAAAGAACATAACATATAAGCAGAAGAAGATACTTTATTAATTTCAATATTTAATTTAAACATGCCATCAGTGGCGTACCCTTTTCCAACAAATACATTATTCTTAGTAATAGTATACAAATCAGCCCCTATAGTTTGAATAAACCCAGCCTTATTGAGAAGATAGCCTGAAACTAAGTTCTTTCTCATCTCTGGAGTATGCAGGACATCCTTCAAGATGACAGTCTTTCCAGAGGTAAACTTCAATTCTACCTCACCAGTTCCAGCAACTTTAGTAGAGTGAGAATCGCCCAACAGCACTTTCTTATCCTCAGACACAGAATAGGACTTGAACATATTACGATCATAGCAAACATGACGAGAAGCACCAGTGTCCACCCACCACCCCTCGGATCCACCAACAAAGTTAATTTCAGATATCATAGCTATAAGTTGATCTTCGGTAAGGTTCGCCTGCGGGGCAGGACGATTCCTGTTCCGGCAGTTCCTGGCCAAATGGCCAGGCCTGTTACAACTATAACACATAAATGTGTTATTTCCTAAGGGGGGTTGAGTTCCAGGTCCAGGTCCATTCCGTGGAGGATTTCTATTTTTATTATGGTTGTTACGATTCTGGTTATTATTACGATTATGAAATTTCATGTTTCTTCCTTTAGGTTTTAGAATTACAGAAGAAGGTTTTTTATTGGTAGTATTATTTGAGACTACTAGTACTTCATCTTTTTGATCTTGTTTTCGGGCTTCTTCCTCTATCCTTAGACGGGTAATTAAACTTTTTAGGGAGAATTCTTTAGTTTTATGCCTAAGAACATTCTTGAATTCTTTCCAGGCAGGGGGCAATTTATCAATGATAACAGCAACTTGAAATTGTTCATCTAAAGTCATACCTTCAGAAGTTATTTCATGTGCTATTTTCTGCAGTTCATGTGATTGAGCTTCCACAGACTTGTCATCAGTCATCTGATACTTCATGTATCTACTGACAGCATATTTCTTTGTTCCAGCTTCCTCAGTGTCATATTTCTTTTGAAGAGCATCCCAAATTTCCTTAGCTGACTTATCAGAGTTATAATAGTCATACAGATCATCAGCTAAACCATTAAGAATAAAATTCTTACATAGAAAATCATTTTCCAACCATGTATTTAAATCCTTAGTTGTGGTTTCAGTAGGTGGATTTGGCAAAACAGGTTTTTCTGTAGTAAGTACATAAGCCACTTTTTTCATTGTGAGAAAAAACAATATTTTTTGTCTCCATCTTTTAAAGTGTAGTCCTTCAAAACGAAAAGGCTTGTTGAGATCAGCAGTTAAAATTTCAGTAGACATGGCAGATTGATAACGTCTTAAAATTGTTGAATCAAATATAATATATAGATAGGAACAATGTTACCAATATACTGAAATCACACAGCTTGGGTTGAGTCGCGGACTAGGTCGCTCTCTTTAAGACGTTTCGCGGCTCTGCCCAAAATTGTGCAAGCATACACAGCCTCGTCGTCCCCAGGATAAAACAGCCCAGCAAGATTCTGTCTCGGAGTTACACTGCACTTGATGAACTCCGGAATACTACACCTTCTATAAAACAATTTGTTGCTCGAAAACTAAAAGAAATTTGTATTGCTCAATCGTTAGAGCGAGATAGAGAGTTCAGAAATGAGAAGAGAAGAGATTGTTAAGTTATGAAAATATGAGAGCTGAAGGTCTCTTTTATAGCTGAAAATTAATCCCAACGGATACAGAAATAACGGTCATATTAAATAATGATTTTTGGTAACGGTCATAAGAAATAACGGTCACAAAAATAACGGTCACATTTGAAATTTCTGACTGTTGGAAATAATATAATTAATGATTTAAAAAATTTATATAAAAAGAATAAATTGCCACCTCACCTCACTCACACGCACGCTCGGCTCGGCACGGCCGGACGGACGGCGGCGGCGGCGCGCGCGTGTGGGGTGGACACACAAATGCCTAGGTCCTCTCCCCTTCCACAAAAGTGGGTGCTCCTTAGGGCCCAATCCCATAAGCATATTTTTCCTCTTATAAACACTTCCTAAGAAGAATTCAAAATCAATGTGAGAGAAGAGCAACATTTGATTTTTTTATTCAAATTCATTTTCAATTTCCAACAATAACTCATCAGAATCTTCTAAGTTGACTTAACTAATTAAGCGTACGTGACTACTACGTAGTGCAACAATATAAGCTGCTTAGTTTTGAAATTAATTTATTTTTATAATATTTATCAGACAACGTCCAATTATAATTCGCCCTTGATCATAAGGTCCACAGATTTCATTAATATCGTCTTCTAGAAGATGCCCTCCAATTTTTTAGATGCGCTGCTCACTCAATTGATGGTTGTTTAGTAATTTAATAGAATTAAAGATCACTTGTATATTCAAAAATGTACATAATGCAATCATTTCACATGATGTTAGTTTTTTTTTTTTTAAAAGGAGCTCTAAAGGCTCCTTTTTTTTATTAAAGAAGAGAAAAACACACTCACGCCTCTGGTGGGATTCGAACTTGGGTTCCTGGTGGGGGAATTGTGAGTCTTACCACCTGAACCATAAGAGATTCCCAAAAAGGACGGATTGGGATCACATGATGTTAGTTTACGATTCAGTAATTTGATATTATTTTTTCTCACAAAATTCTAATTTATAGAAGATTAATTTATCTTACATCCCACTACTCACTGTATATAGTTTGATAGATAAGATTTAAGTTGGAAAAATTTAAAGATTTAAAATGACCTATATTTTAATATTATTATTATTAGTTTTTAAATTTTTTGAAATATTTAAAACCACACATGAATAAACAAAACTGAAGCAATATGAAATTAACTCGAACCTATATATATATATATATATATATATATAAAGAAACAAGAGGTGGCAATTGACTCTTTCGCAATTGCTTTATCATCACGTGATAGTTTCTTAGTTTAAGAGTAGCTTTTAAAAAATTATAGCACTAGAAAATTCTTAGTCATGAATTTTTTGAAGAATATTGTTTCTTAATTTGAATTAAATATAGATAGATTAAAAATTATAACTACAATTTAAAAAATATATGCGGACTTTTTAAGACATTGTCTGTTTAACCTCCAACAAAAGGGAATATATTCAACATACATAAATATCAGCTAATTTTCTCTTAAAGAATAAATGTTAATTCATAATCACAAATCTAACTTTTCAGAAAGTTCAAGAGTCATGCCATTCAAAAGTTTTTTACTTATTTTTATTTTAAAAAATAATAAAAATAAGTCATAGATTTCATCCATCTTGAAATTAATTTCATCTACTAGTCACTTTCAAAAGTTCTAGAGATGTAATTACGTAGGCAGAAGAGTGGATATAATTTTATAAGGATCACCTTAATTGACTCTTCCCTCTCCATTCTTGTCAGTCAACCTTAGGAATAAAAAGAAGCCCATGCCCAATGGTCCCTAAAGGCCTTTAACTAAAAACCCAACCCAAAAGAAATATGAAAAAGCACCTTAGGGGATTACCGAATTTGGGAAAACAACACTAATGATAGAGTCCACCATGGTCTCCACCTCTAGGGCGTTCGCCTTCAAATGCACTACGTGTTTAGCGTTTTCCACAAGGACCAACATGGACGCTAAACCCAGAACACTCAATAACCCCTTCTCTCCCTCAGCTTCTCGCTCTCCTCCAAGTGAAGCTTCTCTCATCACCTACTCTGGTGATAGTTCTATCTCATTGGAGGAATGGCAAGCTTGGGGCACTAACTCTCCTTTACCTACCGTTGTTTCCACAATTGTTGAGGATTTGAAAGCTTTAGAGGAAGATGCTGATGCCCAGATGACCTTTGGTGGTAAAGGTGGTAAACTTAAGGTATTTAATCAAATGCATATTTGAATTGGGTTATTGGGCTGTTGTGATCCTATGTAGGAACTTCTATCTTTTCATGTAATGAAATTATAAATCAATTTACATGTTCTTTGTTGTTTCTTTGGTTCTCATCTATTCGTTGTTATAGATTATCTGAAAAGGGATCAACTTTATGAAAATTATTTCACTGTCTCCTTTTCATATGTATAATAGAGGTAATCTTATCAATGAAATCGTGAAACTGAACTGAGAGAGGTTGTATTTTTTTTTTTTTGGGCTCAAAAAAGTTGTATGTTATGTTTGGTATGTGCCGAACACCAAAGAAACCTCTTAATTCTGACGAAGGTAGCAGCTAACTATTACCAGTTTACATGGACTCTTCCATTCCAGGACTCCGGATGTCCTAAATTTCTGGATAACTATTCGGTTGTAGCCTTTTAGTATAGGGCACACCTATTTCCTCAACTTCATGTAAATTTAGGCCAATTTGGAGTGTTGAGTACCCACACTCATACCATTAGTCCATTACAATTCTTTGGGTGAAAACTGCAACCTTAAAAGTTTTAATTTTGCTGAAGAGAAAGTAAATAGGGTAAAATCAAACTAGCTTCATGCAAAGTACTCCTACTACACTTACTGCTATACGTATAACTAACTTAACTAATCTACATGCGACCTTAAGGAATGACTTTTATTACTTTATGAATTTCAGGGTAATTTTAAAATGCTCGAGGACAAAAAACACCGAGCCATGTATCAAGCTTTGGATGGTTCTGAACAAAAGCTCCAGTTTTATTCAGCTCGGCAGATAGCATGTCGTTTGCTTGGGAGTAGGGGCTACCTTTGTCCAAAGGTACTAGGTCATTTAGGAAAAAATATGTGTGATTTTATTTTATTATTTTCTTCCATGGGTTGTTTTACTAGACTTGTCTCGTTTTGCAGTGCTGGCTTCCTTTTGAAGATTGCATGTGTTCCAGAGTCACTCCTTGCAAACTGTGGGATGGAATGAAGTTCTGGTTGTACATGCATCCAAAGGTTAGGATGTTAATATTTAAGAAATGAAATACTTTTCTCATGCAATTCAACATCATTGGAAAAACACTTGGATGACAGAGCGTTGACACCATTTTTCAGGATTTCTTACGACAGAACAACACTGGAAAATTATTATGGCAAATATTTGGTGTGGAGTCTGCAACTTTGTGCCTCTTTGGCATCCCTGAACATGAAGAGATCATGTGGAATGCTTTCAAACTTGCAGGTATCCTTTAGTGGTTCTGATTGTTACAAGTATTTCGAAAATTTAATATAACTAATGGTTATTGTGGAAATTAGATTGTGCGAGATAATTTGATAAGAAAATAGCTCATTTAAATTTCAGCTCCTCTGGGGAGTGTGATGATCTTTTGTTATTCTGGATGAAAGATTTTGGCATTTTTGGACATCACCTTCTATGTGAATAACTAAACCTGTTTTGTTTTTGCTAGGCACATAAATATACCTGTTGAACCACCAAGTTATCTCCTTTTCTGAGAACTGACTATATTTCAGCTTGCCTTCAGGAAAAAGCAATGTTTGGTGCCTTTATCCAAACAAGAATGCAGTAGTTGAATCAGTTCAAGATGCCTTTGGCCATGAATCTTTGGCAAATGCGGAATGCAGAGAAACAACTGTAAGTATTTTTCTCAACACATTTGTAAATACTAGCTTCTGGATTAATTATCTGAAGCTTGAACTTTATTCTGGAATATCAATAATCTGACTGATCCTTTGCATAATAGATTTGTAAGTTTTGCTTGCAAAAAGTTATTTACGTGAGAATCACAAAACCTAATCTCATTGGTCTCCTGTTCATAAAATTTTGTCGTATCAATGCCTGATTTGATTGATTAAACCAGTGAAATTAAAAGTATGTTCAATCCATGAAATTTTTGATTTAGCTATTGGCAGAAAATTATAGGTTAAAAGGAGTTCCTTTGGCTTTCTTGACAGTATAAAATCATAAATTGTGGTTCATTGCTGAAAGTTTCTTGGAATTTCAATTTTCATTTTTCTATAAGAAATCTCACCATCTCATCTTGCAGTTAAAGATAATAATCAGATTTTGATTTTATTGAACAGACAAAAGGTGACCAGATTTTGAATTTTGTTTTAATTGATGGTACATGGAGCAATTCTGCTGCCATGTTCCGGCGACTGAAGGTAATACAGTCAGGCATTTCATCGTTCTTGCGCTTTTGTTTACTACTTTGCATTTTCCATAAGTTATTACTAGTGACATTGTGTTACCATCATGACAAGCTTCTGTCCTAAATATCACCCACATATATATAGATGGGAGAGAAGCGAGAGTCAGTGGATCCCTTTAATGAGTATTAAGGTTGAATGCATTGATCTCGTTGAACAAGAAGACATGAATTATGACTTCTTGTTTACATAGGAAGATTAAAGTTTTTGACATGACTTTTTCAACAGGAGCAAGCCAAGTCAATCTGGGGAGAGGAAGACATTCCTTGTATATCCCTGGCCACTGGTGCTTCAGCCATGCACAAACTTCGGTAAGAAGTAAAATGCAGAAGTATGATATAGTTGTGAATGCAGCTTTTGTTCTTTCATTACTCTTTATATTTCTTTCTTTTACTCTTTTCTTTCACAAATCATCTTTCATGTATATCTAGTTTCCAACTCCTTTCTGGTACAATAATGGCAGGCCCCAACCATCATGGGACCGAACGTGTACGGCTGCAGCTGCTATAGGCCTCTTGTCTGAGCTGCAACTTCTTCCACAATTTAGTTATTATGGATTAGATCAACAGTCTGAAGCTATAGAAGACGTTTTGGTTGTGCTGTTAGACGCTCTTACTTCAAGGCGTCTCCGAATGGGAAGGTCTATTACTCGTAAAGTAAGACACACCATTAACATTTGTTAATAGTCATCCAAGCTAAAGTATCAAGGTGATTTTGTTAAATAATAAATCTCTATTCTTTACTTTTTGAACATTAATCTGAGCTTGATTTTCTTGTGCTATTACATATTTTCTCTTGTATGCTTCCTCAGTGAATTGAGTTTAAGGAGACTAGATCACAAAATCGTAGGAGACACCAAATTAATGCCTCTGTTGGTTCCCAGACGAGCCTAAGAGGGGGACTCAAAATCTAACAATATTTGTGGTTAGCCTCTCTTTTTTTCCCTCTCAATTTCTCATTATGTAAAAAAAAAAATGTCTACTAAAATATCCTTAACAGTTCATATCATGTTGACCGTTTTAGGTTTCCACTAATGGTGTGCTGCTGATGGCATCAGAGGCCAGCAACACTAACAACAGAGTGATCAATATTTCCAGTTGAAAAAAAAAAGTGATCAATAATTCAGTACACTGCCAAAATGGCTTTCAGTTTTGACTACTAAATCATGAAATATTATTTTTTATACTAATTTTAGTCAATTATATTGTCAGTTCTTGTCTCGCCAAACGGTATTTTAGTTTTCTTGTTCAATTTACACATTGGATCCTACGGCTCATGGATGGTAATAAAAGTAACGCGTGGGGTATATAAAAACAACAAAAAAACTGAATAAGTTATAGTTTCATTTTTACCCTTATCAAAAAATATATGTTTATCAAATTAAAAAAAAAAAAAAAAACGCTTACAGCATTTAAGAAAGTGTGTTAAAGTACATGTTTATTATGTTATACTAAAAGAAAAAAAAAATGTCTATAGTCTTAAAATGGTTAAAAATGAAATGGTAATGTTCTGGATTAAGCTTATTATACCTTTAAAAGGCCAAACAATAGAGAGAGAAAAGTAATAACGAACCAAAACTGAAAGAGAAACTAGGTAGCAGCTGAATGTTGACATCTAATTATATACCCAATTTTGTTGCAACAATTTACTCTCTTCCTCCCAACTCAATCTGTGTCTATCTTCTCTGTTTCTTCACAAAAGACCAATCAAGGAAAAAGGGACGACCCATCTCTCAGAAGGCGGAGATCACCGTCTCCACCATTTGCAAAACTCAAAACAAAAAAAAACAAGAACAATGGCTTCTAATCATAGCCTTCAATTCTTTTTCTTTTTTCTTCTGATGAGTTTCGCCTCGTCCTCCACAACCTTTCTTTCCAGTACTTCCCTCTTCATTTCTTTGTCTCGTTTTTTCGTTATACGCATTTTGCTTTTTTGGTTCTTAATTTCTAATATATATGTCATCATTCTTTTCAATCATGTTACAGATGATATATTCGAATCTCATGGACCCATTGCCCGTTCCCTCCTTCAGGCCAAAAAGTGTAAGATCTCTATTCTTTCTTTTTTTTTTTCAGAAATTGTTCATCGCCATTGGAGCTTAATCCATGCTTCTAAGTTTGCATTCAGAATAGAACAATACAAACAAGCAGCAAAACCTTTGTTGATTTCCTTCAAGTTATATATGTATATATATATATATATATATATTTGGGTTTATCTTTTTATAGAATTTGGTAATGGTTGATTTTATGTGCAGCTTGCTCTGTAAACTTCGAGTCGCAGAACTACACAATCATAACCAGCCAGTGCAAAGGACCTCAATTCCCACCAAAGCAATGTTGTCAGGCTTTGAAGGAATTTGCTTGCCCTTTTGCAGATTCAATTAATGACTTGCAAAGTGATTGTTCTTCCACCATGTTCAGCTACATTAACCTCTATGGTAAATACCCACCTGGCTTGTTTGCCTCACAGTGCAGGGAAGGCAAAGAAGGTCTTGATTGCACAGAAGTATTAAAAGCTAAAGAAAACATGAAGAACAGTGCTCATATAGCTGCATCTATTTCATCCAAATTTCTAATCCTCCCTATTGCTTTCTCTATGTTTTTATTCCTATACTTCTGAAGGAGAAGTATTGGACAGCTACACTACTTGTATAACAACATCAAGAATTAAAGTCCAACTATAAAAAAAAAAAAGGAAGCAGACTTGTATTAAAAAAATATTTGTTGTCAAAGATGAACGAGGCAGCAATATATATATTTTTTAATCTGCGTTTAAAAAAGTTTATTTATTGTTTTTTTTTCTTTCCTTTTTGGATCTGTGAAGAGAGCACAGACGTTTCGCAAAAGAGGTATGTAACAGTTTGTTTATTATATATAACATTCAAAACATGTTAAAAGGCTCTAACAAATAAAAAACCATCAGACCTTCATACTTCCGAGTTGCAAACGACTAAAAAATTACAACATCGTAGATAACACTTGAATAATTCTTTATATGAGATTTGATGGGTTATCCAAAAACCCAGAAAAATAAAGACAAATCAAAGAGTTCAAACATTACAGTTCTTCGCCTCCCTTGTAAGTTTGTAAAGCTATACTTCAGAATGGCTCCTGATTAAGGCTTGAAGATCTTAGCATCATCATCTGTGCGCAGTGACTAATGTTTCTATAAATCTCAACCCATCAAACCTTGGCGCAAATAAATCCGTTGACGATTTTTCTGAAGATGAATTTGAATTTTCTCGCTCTCCTTCTGAAACACCCTCCTGCAAATTAAAAAAAGTCAAACACACAAATTATTCTCATATTTATTACATGATCTATACTATTTGTATAGAAAGGACAAAAGAAAATTTGTTTAGCAAAGAGGAATCAAAAGTACATATAAACTCTGTATTGTGTTTTTAAACACATTTTATTCAATTTCCAACATTTTAAAAAAAATTTACATAATAATAACTTCAAATTTATTGGGAAAAAGTAAATTGAAGATTCGGAATCAAAGCATTTCACCTGGTGAGGAAATTGGAAACTGGAATTACAAAGGAAACTTGAAGAAGAAGTAGCAGAGAGAGAAGTAGCAGAAGCGGCTGCTACCGTCGCCGCAAAGAGACTTTTCTTCTTCATAGAGCTGGTAATGGTGGGAGTTTGAATTGGAACTCCGGAGATTTGGAAAACTTGAAGAAAGCTTTTTTAGTTGGTTTGAAAAATGTGACCGAAAGTGAGAGAACGTTATGTGAAGCTGAGCTTTGACGGCCTACCAGTAGGGCAACTATGCCCTCCCTTTTACCTATTAATTACAATTTTGTTCTTCCAATTTCTCTTTCTCATTAGTAGAAGACAATAATTACTACCGTATTGAGGCTTGAACTATTAATTATAATTTAAATATTAAATTCATAAGGTTTGGTTGGGCCCATAAAAAGGGTAAAACTTATGAGATAAGTTTTACACCATTTTTACCATGTAATTTAACTTGTGAGATTTTCGAAATAAAGATTTAGTTTTTTTTTTGGGAGAAAAAAAAAAAAAAAAGCATTTTCTAAAGATTTAGTTTGTACAAGCATTTTCTCTGCGGAAAGTGTGGAGATATCGTTACGTCATTTTCGCGGCACGTCCAGTGTTGATTCTCCCGAGAATCCGAGAACTTGTGAGTTAGTCATGATAGGCTGATATTTTTAAGTTGTGTGCAATAATTGCTCAACACGTGTATGGCAAGCAAGCACCGCTAGTTTCACATGCTAGCAAATGGTCCAGAGGGTGTTGCAAAAAAGTCGTCTCCATGTTTTCTGTGTCTTGCAAACAGCCACTATATTTGCTGGAGAAATTATTGACGTTGATGTATTACTTCATGTAGAACGTAAAATTGGTATAATTTTTTTAAAAGTATATATATAAATATCTAATAATTAATTATAAAAAACACAACGTATTCCATGGAGGACTTGTACCATGCATAATCGGGTAAATACTTGATATTAGTTACTTCTCTCAACATCTCTAATGCTACTTGTAACTTTGAAACTACATAACTCACTTTCAAAATCAGATAAATTAAATGTTATAAAAAAGATTCTTCATTTCACCCCGAAAACCTACTTATAATAATAATAATCAAGGGACGTCTCTACCTTGATTCGACAAATTTGAATCCTTTGTTGCCAAATCCAAAGGGTTATGGGACTCTTGGACTCTATTTGCAGCCTTCATTGCCTGGCCAGTAGTAGCAAAGAAAAAAGTTTTCAATTTGATTCTAGTATGAGAATGAAAAACAAAGGAAGAGAAAGAGAGAATGTCTTACTTCTTTATCCCATTCAGACCGCATAGTAATTATGAGAAAAAAGAACACTTGTATTACAAACGCGGCTATAATTCCCAACCAAAGCCCCTACACACACCGACACAACATATGAAATTGTTAATAAGGTTGTGTGAAAATCGCTTGCTCCTTGACAATTAAAGGAGACTGCTATTCCAATAAATGATTAGAGGAGTGATAATTATTGTAATTATAATTAAATCTCAGCAGTATCAATTCTAGTTTAAATTTGAAGATCATCACAAGCGAAAGAGATAAGAATGCAACTTCACTTTTGCTTTCATGTGGAAGACGAAACCCAATATAATTGCACAAGGAACACCTATAAAATAGAAAGCTGCAAGATTGACATATGCCCCTATAGTTTGCCAACCACATCCTCTAGCAATACCTGAATTCACAATATAAGGATATTAACATTAAATAACAATACAAAGAACAAAAATATATATGCTATATTTGTTTGTGCTTATTAAAATGTTCTTAGATAAAAGCAATTGCAAAAAAAAAAAAAATGTTTGCAAAATATGTTATTTTCGAGCCTATAAACACTTATGACAAATTTTTCATATTTGATCCCAAATATATATTTTTTTTTATATGGTCCTGAAAGCATAAATAAACATGCCCATGGTATATTAATGTGCTCTGTGTATGATTAGGCAAAATTAACCTGAAAGGACACCCTGAAATCCATCAAGGAAGCTTGAAATAGCAAGAATTGGCATCATGGATGACACATACGTCACCACTTCTTTGTCATTGCTATATATACCGCCCCATATGCTACGCAACAGAATCATGAGTGATCCTACACAAATTCCTTCTACGATGATCATCACTAATGCGACACGTGCCGCTAAGCGTGCTGCTTTAGGATTTCCAGCTCCCAATTCATTGGATACCCTTGTACTATAAACCACATGAAAACTTGTTGTATTCATATTGTTGAACAATATTAAATAAAAATATTTTATTTTGATTTCATGAAAATATTATAATTGCATAAACTCGATATGTTGCTCATCATCGTGTACCTAACAGCTGTACTGAATCCAAAAGGAATCATCCAAAGTACACCAAATGTGTTAAGGCTGTAAAAGAAAACAGAGAGGGAAAAAAAAAACAGAGAGATATTAAGAAACTTTGATAAGATGTTCAATAAATCATAAGCAAGATAGGTAATTTTGAGATTGGAAACTAACCAGATGGAGAGCACTGAAGTTTCTAAAGTTGGATTAGGAAGAAGACCAGAGAGTAGAACCATCACTTCAAATGACCAGACTTTGAAGCTGTTAAAATCATTTTGATGAAATTATAATACTTTTACAACGTTGGTTTTGGAAATTATTAGTTTTCATTTCATAGAAACCACTTTTTCAGAATGGAAAAAAAAGAAAAAGGAAAATTACCAGAGCATGAGAGCTGAAGGGATTGAAATTTTGAGAAAAGAAAGGATATTGTGCAGGGCTTCTCTGGAAAAACCAGACCAACTTTTCTCACAAGAAGAAGAAAATTTGACATAAAGTGACATCAACACCACATTTATCCAATAAGAAATTGAATTTGCAATAGCAGCTCCTTTGCTTCCAAGCTTGAATTTGAAAACCAAAACCCAACAAGCCAGAACATGCAAGAAAGCTGTAATCCCAGATAAGAGAACCATAGGAAAGACAATGTTCTGGTTTTGCAAAAAACTCACAAGACATTGAAGAAGACCATATGCAAAAACACTTGGGATCATAAAACTTGCATATGTTCCAGCTTCTTCTGAAATCTCATGATTTTGGTGCATTGCAATTAGAATTGGTTTTGTATTTGCCCAAATCATGGCAAGAAAAACACTAACAAGTAAAAGAACCACCATAGCTCTTTGCATGTGTATGCCAAGTAGGTTATATTGTTTTGCTCCAAATGACTGACCACATAATGTATCCAATGCACTTGCCATTCCCATCTGATTATTTTACATAAATAAACCTTTGTAAGTACACAAATTCTATAGAGTAAAGATTTCATTTATCATCCAAATTCAATTTACTGCTCTAATTTTTTTCTTATTATTATTCAATTTGATACTCAAACTTTACAAATTGTTTCAACTTACTTTATTAACTATAGATGCAGTGGTAGTATAAAGTATAAACTAATAAAGATTACTAGATATATATTTCAAAAGGAACCAGATAAAGGAAGTTAATTTCTCACCAACAAGTTGAAACCAGTAACAGAGGCAAAGGAAGTAGCCATTGAAGCACCGGATAGAGCTAACTCCCCAAGATGACCAACAAACATAATTGATATCACCTGCAATGAGTACTGCAATAGACCAACAGAGAATAAAGGCCCTGCTAGCCATAGCTGTTTCTTCATTTCTTCGATAAACATTGCCCTTTGAGAATAAATTCCTTCCATGTTTTTATCACATTTATTCATCCTTTTGCTGGTTTTGGCTGACCAGTTTTTCTTGACTTCATGAAGGTATAGCTTCACCTATAACATGCTTAACAGCTTAAGAATGTGGACTTTAAGAAATTAAAGGTAAAGGTTATAAAGAAGCAGTTAATCTTCATTATCTTTACAAAATGTATAGATCTTATAGGCTTAATTTGACAGTAAAAGACCAATGAGCAACCTCTCTTGGTTTAAAGCTTGCATCACTCTGCATTTTTTTTCCTTTACAATTTATGTATAGATATTTGTTTCACAATCTTGATGCTATAGTTTGATACATATATGTTAGCTGTTGATACGAGGAATGCAAATAACACACAAATTTGTGCATCCCAATCTATTGGTGAATGAGCAAGTGCAATAGTCTCTTACTTTTATTATGCTTAGGCCTCTAGGAATAAAAAAAGTTAAAAACAGATTGACTCCTTCAGTTGGGAGTTGGAATGGTCAGGTGAGTATAATCAATTAAGGGTTACTTTGTGTAACTCTCATAAAACAGTTGCCAAAAATACATATTATCCAATCCCATCAAATAACATCATAAAAACATTATCTATAAACAAAAAAGAAAGACCAATGAAATGAAGTGGCCATTGAAGAACCTCAACTCACCAAGATGACCCTTGGACATGTGAGAACAGAGTCCTTGCTAGCTTAGTTTTGGTTGCTTGTCATCTTCATTTCATCGTACAGCTGTAAAAACGGTGTTTGTGGACCATATTTCGTTTATTTAATTTTAAGACTATTTTAATTTGTACTTGTCCAAAGCAAATGACCTATCATGTTGTTCATTGTATATAGATAAGGTCTATGCTCTAAAAACGTATATACGGGGAATTTATATTTTTCTTTTCTTGTACTTTCTACAATCTCAGATATAGAGAAAGTAAGGCGTCCAAAGATTCATAGGAAACTTATTTGAAAAAAAAAAAAAAAATCCATAGGAAACTTCGATATGCACGGACTGTGATTTATGCCTATCACATAGAACGTCCAAACGTGGGAAGATAGAAACAATGTAAACTAGTCATTAGACACTTAGAGCCTATAGGCTCTGCAATAAGTTGAAGAGGTGGTTTTGTCAACTACCTTGCGACTGACTGTACAGTAAATGCTAGAAAATATACTCTATTGCGTCCTATCAAAATAATGAAATGTCATTACCATCGAAATTCATTGCTTCATTGGTCAAGTGTATGACTACATTACATATCATCAGATCAAGAAGAGTAGCAATACTAAATTTTCCTTTTACGCCATAACTTCACTTGGTCTGCAATTATTTCACAAAGTTTCATTTTGCAGAATGCAAACTATGTTATGGAAAATAATTAGGATCATCTGATTTTCAATCAAATACATAAAACTATACTTCATTTGACAAAGCTCCATTAATGAAGAAAAACAGAAAAGGAAAGAGACTGTATAGGCCTACTTGATGTCGTGTCCCAAACGGATGTCGAAACAAGTCCAATACTGCATTGTCTATAACAATTGTCATTAAGAAAGTGCTCATAATCTACGGAGCAAACAAAACAATAATTTCATAAAAATTGCAGAGAATTTTGAACTTTTATTTTTTCATTTCCTTGGTCTCCTATAAATCAAATTAGCAGCAATAACAGGCTGGCAATTATTGTTGATTAGCTACACATTGGACTAAATTGTCACATCGAAATTGACAACAAAGCTTTTTCTTAAGTAACCTAATCCAGTTAGCTATCCAACCAGTCTATAAGTCCAGCTAATCAATCTTCTCACTGCCTGAAACAGAGAACTTCTCCTCCAATCTGCTTCCCAGGAAAGGCAAATGTGCCATAGATTGATTCTAAAACATACTCTGTAGTTCAACGTGAAGAGAATTTTCAAAATGAATAAGATTAGAAAAATGAATTCAACGTGAAGAGAATTTTCAAAAAGAATAAGATTAAAGACTTGAAAACGATTTATAAGGATTTAAAATGATGTGACGAGAGTATAGTCTTTTAAATGAGCTCATTTATTTTAAATCTTTATATCTTAAAAAAACATGATGTTTAATTCATAATCATTGGTTAAGGTTTGACCAAACTTTGATCGATAAAAAGAGGTGCAATTTGAGTCTAACGAAAATGAGCCATAAAAGCATGTTTTTTACCTATGAATCCCTCGATAATGGTTCTATTCTCTACGGCAAAGGAAATGTTTAAATTAAGTTCACTATATAGTACTCCTGTGGTAAATAGTCAACAAATACGGTAAGAAGTAATGTATTAAATAAACAAAAAATTAATTATTATAAATTAATAAAATGAATTAAAATTATAGAATAAATGAAAAACTGTAAATTACAACAACATAAATACAAAAGAAAAATAAGAGGAAGATCGAAGCCCGTAAACAGTTTTCTTAAGATAAATTTTTTCTTTCACAACGAATGTTTGAGATTAAGGAAAAAATACATCCCAAGATATAACGATCTAAAACATAGTTTAAGAATAATAAACTTAAACTGTTTGTACGAACTGAATTTCTATCCGTTTTCTATCACACAAAGTTTAGCTTTCTATCACTCAAAGTTTAGCTCTAGAATAATTTTACTGGAAGTTGGGAAGTGTTTGCTGTAGGAAAATTGAGAAAAGAAGGGTTCATGTTTTCTATGTATTTTTCCTCCGCTGCAGAGTCAATATATAGACATTCAAAATATAACTGTTAAAAAACTGCGCAGTAATTACTATCAAAATTGTCGAAACTGCTGCAACAAATGTAACTATTATAAAAAACTGCTGCTTCAATTTTGTATACAAGCTTACCTCTCATATGAAAGCAAATGCTATATATAAAGCATTTCATGTGGTAGTATTTTTTCCATGTAAAACAAACAAAACATCACAACATTTTTCTTCTCAATGAGTGAACTTTGAAACACAATTTCTTTTTCATCTCAATCTCATTTTGAGTATATAAATATATGATTTCGAAACCCTCGTGTAGGATAAATCCAAATCAATCATAACTTTATACTTATGAATCCTATTTAAAATAATGCATTAAAATAATATTTAATCATGAGTCTAAATATCCATCTTTTTCTCATTTTTCAACAAATACCACTTACTGCAATGCCATTTAATACATCCATCACAGTCAACAGGTATACACCCTTCGGCACCACATATTTCAACAGCTCCTGGGCCACCTTCACCTTCACCTTCACCTTCACCTTCACCCACAACGAATCCCCTTGGGGCTTGATAGACACAATCTGTCCAGTACCATCCACATGACCCCGCACAAAATGTCCACCCATTCTACTCGTTGGTTGGACTGCTCTCTCCAAATTCACAAGCTAACCAAAGAGAGCTCAACCAAAGACGTCTTCCTAAGCGTCTCAGGAGATAAACCAACATAAATTCAAAGATTTGAGTATCATACTCTGTGACTGTAAGACATGTACCATTCACTGCAATGCTATGACCAAGGTTGACACCTTCAAGAACTTTTTTAGCACCAATTTTCATGTCAAATCCACCATGGTTAGCAACACCTAGATTCTTGACTTGGCCCATTTCTTCAACAATACCGGCGAAAAGGCATCGAATTGGGTTGTGGGAACGAGAATTCATAGGGATTTGGGGTTTACGGGTGGTAATGAAGAGGGACAGAGAGCAGGCTTTGGAAAAGTAATTGAATTTGATACGATAAATGCTTGGAGTGATACTGGAACCATTCCCAACAGCAATCGGGGGTTTTAGAGAATGCAATTAGTCTAAAGGAAACCGCCATTTTCCGTGTTTTTCCTGCGAAATTTTAAGAAAACTTAATCAAATTCTTCGATCGAGAAAGAGCAGCTCGTCGAGTAACTTAAAACAGAAAGAAAAAATAAAAATAAAAATAAAATAATAAATTAAAATTAAAAACTCTCTCTCTCTCCTTTATTTATTTATTTTTTACTCTCTTATCTCAATTTATTTCAGTCTCTCCTTTTAGCTTCTACGTGCTATTAGTTTCTCTGCTCTCATTCCATCTATACCACTAATTTATTTACATAAACATTACAGTTTTTTATTTTTTACTGCAAAGTTATTTGAATTTATTAATTAAGAAATTAAAAATAGTATTTTCTTAATGAAGAAAATTAGAGCAACTTATAAGATAAAATGAAAAATAAATTATTTTTATTTGGAAAAAAAGTGAGTGAATATATTTTTGAGTTTTTAGTGTTATTTTTAGAAGTATTATAAAATAAAAATGTTAATTAATTAATTTTTTTTTGAAATGATAAAAATGTTAATTAAATATATTTTTTTAAAAATTATATGAGTCTATTTAAGAGTTGATAGACTAAGGAGCTTCTAGTGAACAGTTTGTATGTAGTCGTAAAATGTCTTAGTTTCGAATCTTAATATAATAATTTTAAAAAAATTATTAGACTAAAATATACCATATTTAAAATAAAAGTCTTCATCAAATAATTAAACTAACAGGAGTAGAGCGGTAGAAACAGGTTGAGGTAGTTCGTTTGTTATTATTATTTTTTTCTTAAATGAAATGGAACAGGTTAAGATAGCTGCACCAACTTAAGACTTTAACATGCTTTAAGTATACAGTGACACCATGAACGTTAGAGATGGAGGAGTATGCCTTATTCAAATAGTAAGAGAGGTGCAGCAAAAAGTGGGAAAATAGCACTATGGGGCGTTGGTGACAGTTGGGAATTCAGCCAACAAAAGTTACAAAATGCCTAAAATACGAAAAGCAGGTGCACCTCCCTTCCATTTTCTACTCTAACACACAACAAAGATCATGTAAGCTTTCCTCCTCCCAATCAATTACATGTTAAATTAATAAATTTCAACTTGACCCTTATTCTCTTCTCTTCTCAACTCATCAAATTTGATCAGTTTGAAATCCCCATGGCCAAGACTAAGAGGTTCTGTTTACTTTTGTTGAGGCTGATGGCGCTTGGTGCCACCCTTTCAGCTTCCATTGTCATGGCTACAAGCCATGAGAAGACTAAACTCTTTACAATGTCTGTGGAAGCTAAGTTCACCAACACACCAGCCTTCAAGTAACTTTTTTTTTTTTTTTTATTTTATTTTACTTACTTAAGCTCGTCAATTTTATTTTATTTTTTTCATGTATACCCCTGCTGCTATAGTGCTAATTAATTTGCAGGTACTTCGTGATTGCGAATGCTATTGTCAGCGTGTATGGATTGCTGGTTCTTTTCCTTCCTTCCGGTAGTTTGCTTTGGCAATTAGTCATTGCTTTTGATCTGGTAAACCTTCTATAAAGAATCATTACATAGCTTGCTAGCTTTTATTTAGTTGCTTATATCATCTAATTTTTGAAAATAATTGTGGCATATATTTTTTTTAAAGTTAAAACGTTCTTTGGTAGAAGCGTTTTTACATTATTTCAAAAGTATAATAAAAATTAATTAAACAAGACAACAAGTTATGGGTTTTGTTTGTGTGGATGATCAGGTATTTGGTATGTTACTCACCTCAAGTATATCAGCAGCTTTAGCAATTGCACAAGTGGGAAAGAAAGGGAATTCACATGCTGGTTGGCTACCAATATGTGGGCAAGTCCCAAAGTACTGTCACCATGTAACTGGATCTCTTATTGCTGGCTTCATTGGAGTTGTGATATATATGCTGCTGCTTCTACAAGCAATTCACTCTGTTTTAGATCCTCTTCTCTTACATAAAACTTAGACTAGGCAGGTTCTTCATATGAAAGAGCAAAATCCTGTTGGCATTTATATAGTCTTTGAACTTGTACTCTTTTTATTATCTACAGTATATCAATAGAGTGAGGAAATATACCTATATGTTGTGGTAATTTCTCTCTTTCTGTATCTCTCTGGTTTGAATGATAATGTGGCACGTATGTTGAGAATGATCGTAAAATTGACCCTATTAAATGGCTTTTGTACACTTCTTTTTCTTTTGAGATTTATGTATGTCATCCCAACAATTTCTTTCAAGAGGTAATTGAACTCCAAAAGGTTGCCCTTTGATTGAGAGAATCACCCTTGTGACCGAGAGAAAAAATAATTGTAACTTTTACAAAATTTTGTTGTAGGCATATTTTTAATTCAACTTGGTCTACTTTGTATAAGTCCAATAATAAACTAGTGTAATTTCAAATAAATGATAGAGGTCAATTATACATAATAATTAAAAAGAACATGACACATATTAATAACTTAAAATAAAATATTTAATGTATAATATAGATCAAACAAGATATCATAATGAGATTTAAGGTATCATAGAAATACCAAATCCCTAAAATATATAGTACAATTATTTTTTATTTGTATTTAACTTCGTAATACTTTTAGGTTACAAGTATTAAGAAAATTAAGTCAATTACCTTCTAAATATTAATAGGTATTTTGTGTGTGATGAAAGGTACCAGAAATCCACTAATTATTAAAGACCATCAAAATCTACTAACTTTTGAGTATAATATTAAAAGTCAAATAATTATTAAAAATAATACTAAAAATTCAATATTTTTAAAATTATTATTATTTTTATCTCTACCACATCTTTCAATTTGAAAAAAATTGTTTTAACTAGTTTATTTTTTATTATAAAAATTTTATGTAGCTCGGATTGTAGAGATATTTCAAGAATTAGATTATAAGATCATTATAATAAATTATTGATAAAAGATTATATCCAAAGTTATATATATTTATAATCTTACAAATACATTAAACTTAAAAGCACCATTAACGTTATCGGTATTAAAATCTAATTGAACTAGAAAAATGCTCTAGACTCTAGCATTTTGTTGCAATAAAGTTAGTGCATCAAGCGGATACGTAATTTTAACTTACGAGTGTCATATAAATAGTTAAAAATAATGTTATTTAATTTTTAATTATTATTTAATATTTTTAAAAAATAATATTATATATATTTTATTTAAATATAAACATGTCAAGCTATTTAATTTATAATATGTTTATTATGGATAAAAACTTAAAAATAAAGATTCAAAAAATATGTTTTATTTCATTCGTATAATTTATATATAATTTTATAAATATTAAGAGGTGAAGGAACCCTTTGTAGCTCCACCGGTGAGAGTGCCACTGTTCTTAATTTATTTTCGAAAAGTACAAGTGTTCGTTATCTAACAAGTTGATCCCACCCTCAACCATTAACTAATCTCAATTTTGTTTATACTTAAATAACCCATAATAATTAAGTACAAGTGTTCGTTATCTAACAAGTTGATCCTACCCTCAACCATTAACTATTCTCAATTTTGTTTATACTTAAATAACCCATAATTATTTTCTCTAGGTGAAGTCTTCGTCACTAATTGACACTTGGCCACCAAAATAATCACAAACATTATATAACATACTATATAATATTAATATTATCTTATAATAATAAAAAATTATTTAAAATAATATATATATAGTTTATAATAATAATAATAATAAATATAATTCACAACCAATTTTTCATAAAATTTATGATAATAATAATAATAAAATATAAAATTTATAACTAACTTATTTATTATGTATGAATTAATATTATTTTTATTATTATAAATTATAAAAAAATAATTTTATATTTTTTCTTAATAAAAAATACTATATAAGATTACAATTACCAAACACCCTCATATTTTAAAATTCAGAAAAATACAAGACCATTTGTAAAAAAGTGGAGGTCGGTGAGAACTCATCCTTATCTATCTGACTTACTGTCCTCAAACCCGAAAATAATCTTCCTCATGTTTCACATTTCATTAATATAATTGAGTTTAAATTATTAAATTTACCATATTTTCTTTAAATCTCTGCGAGACCTTCTCCCAAAAATTCCCCGATATATTTATTTTAATTTTCTGCCCGAGGCGAGACTTTGCTTGCAGGCAAATCCAAAACGGAAATTTCCTTTTTATTTCTCTTCTCTTTCGTTGTTTCTTTTAATTAATATCTCCCCTGAAACCCTACATTTCTAGAATTTATAGCTCGAGAGAATCTTATTGCATTCGTGATCTTTCCAGTTTCTAATTATGGCGTCTGGATCATCGGGTCGGGCCAATTATGGTTCCAAGGGGTTCGATTTTGGATCCGATGATATTCTCTGCTCGTACGAGGATTATCCTAACCAGGACTCAGCTAATGGCAGCCACAGCGAGCCTAATTCGGGCAAGGTATTTACTAGGATGAATTCTCAAAGTTTTTTTTTTTTTGCTTATTGAGCTATGATTTTGCTCGTGATGAGAGTTTTATTTCATTGGACGAGGTTAGATTTTGAATCCCGAAGTAACCGGGGGAATTCGCTATTTTTCTATACCAAAAATTGTAATTACAGATTCGCTTTGCTTCTTCTTCTTTTTCGTGGTTGATTTTCTGTTTTATCTGTGGTAATGAGTAAAGCTATGGTTTTTATGGTTGCTTAATTCGAACTTAGAGAGATATTTCCAATCAGTTTACCAAATTGTGGCAAGGAGAATTTATTTTACCCTTTTCAAATTGGATTTGCTTTTGGGTTTCGTTTATTGATCCTTTCAAATTGGATTAGGCTTTCCCGACTTTAAGGACATGCGTTACATGGTAGGTAATGAATTTGATTTTAGAATGAATCTCAATTAAACAGTAATAATACTGAGACAATGGTCAGTCCATGGTCACTTGGCTCGTTTGAGAAGGAGCTGGAGCGTTAAGAACCTCATATAGTCAATCAGCATGGATTTTTTTAACACGGTGACTGATAGGAATTAGGAAACATGGGGGAAGGTAAAGATAATCAAGCCACTGATAGTGAACGAAAAGCTATAGCAGCACAGCATTCTATTCGGATTTTGTCAGACTTTGTTTGAATTTTGGATGTTATTCATTCTTGTCACCTTGTTATATTTTTGTCTTTAATTAATAATGAATGTTATTTTAATGTCTTTGAGTCTTATATATGACTACTAACTTGGAAGCATGTTTCAGGAATATCACAAGAGCAGATTAGGAAGGTCATCAATGTTCCCTGCTTCTTATAGCCCGCCAGATGATACTTTAAACCAAGATATTTCTTCCACTGTGGAAAAGAGCATGAAAAAATATGCCGATAATCTCATGCGTTTCCTTGAAGGAATTAGTTCACGGCTGTCACAGTTGGAGTTATATTGCTACAATCTGGACAAGTCGATTGGAGAAATGCGAGCTGATTTAATACGCGATAATGGAGAGGCAGATGCAAAGCTCAAGTCACTTGAGAAACATCTTCAAGAAGTAAGTTGCAATTCTGAATCATATGCTGGAACAACAATATCAAAATTTAACTTGTTCAGGATAAGATGAATTCTTTTTGAAACCTTAGAGAAGTCTATTAGGCTTTTAGGTGCCCTTTAGATGCACTGTGCAGCAAGAGATGCCTTCTTCTTCTTCTTTTTTTTCCCTTTCGGTAGGCACGTTGAGTTGTGAATCATCTTTTTAACTGGAGCAATTAAATGGAAAAGAGAAAGTGTGAGTCCAAGCGTATCACTTGAACCATGTTTATGGTAATCCTAATAGCAATTCCCTATGGCTGTTATTAACGTACAGCTTTGTGGAACCAAATGCTGTTTTTATCTTGAAGATGAGATGTTTTAAGAGTCCTCAGAAAAATCTGTGAAAAGTAATACTGGTATTGTTACTGTTTAGTGTTTATTAATATTATCTGAACATTTTTAAAGAGATAAAGAAATATTACATGAAGATGCCCTCTAGCTTATCTTCAAGTGCTATATTACTATAACTATCAAAGTGGTATTTTTTTTGTCCATTGTGTCATATATGGCTTTGATTGGATATCTGGAGTCAAATATGAAACTGCAAAATGCATGAATAATAGTTTTGTTGCGTTTCTTATTTAGTTGGAGCCATATATGTTTTTTCCCTATGCTATATTTTGTTATAACTCAGCTACACTTCTGATTAGCGGCAATATTTATATCAGCTATTAGTGGTAATCGCTCTAACTTCCAATCATAGATGAAATTCATTTTGTTGTTTCTTTCATTGGTTGTCATGGTTGTTAATTGGATTCTCAAATGCCTATTTCAGGTGCATAGATCTGTGCAAATCTTAAGAGACAAGCAAGAGCTTGCTGAGACTCAGAAAAAATTAGCCAAACTTCAGCTTGTTCAGAAAGAATCTTCATCTTTGAGCCATTCCCAATCCAATGAGGAGAAAATTTCCCTGCCTTCTTTCGATTCCAAAAAGACTGATAACATGCCCGACACAAATAACCAGCAATTGGCTCTTGCCCTGCCTCATCAAGTAGCACCACAGCAACATTCTGTGGCACCTATCCCGCAGGCTCCATCTCAAAATATGGCTCAACAACAATCTTATTATTTACCTCCAACTCAGTTATCAAATTCGCCAGCACCTCACTCACAGATTCAATATATGCCTTCTGATTCTCAGTACCGACCCTCACAAATGCAAGACATTACTAGAGTGTCTCCGCAGCCAACACAGTCTCAAGTAAGTCAGGCACCTCCAGCCCATTCATTCCCTCACTATCAGCAGCAAGTGCCCCAGCAGTTGCATCAACAGGTACAATTGCCGCAACAGTCATCTATGCAAACACAGATCAGGCCCACGCCAACAACTATGTATCCGCCCTACCCGCAAAGTCAGGCTTCAAATCCATCCCCTGAACCCTTGGCGAGCAGCATGCCAATGCAACTTCCATATTCCGGAATTCCTCAACAAGGATCTAGCCGGGTTGACACAATGCCTTTTGGCTATGGTGGTGCTGGTAGAACAGTTCCACAGCAGCCTCCACCTCAGCAAATCAAGGGAACTTATGGATCACACCCAGGAGATGGATACTCAACATCTGGACCCCGTCCCACCCTTCCTCCAGGGAGTACGTACATGATGTATGATGGTGAAGGTGGCAGAAATCATTACCAACATCAAGTTCCTCAGTTTGCGCAAGGTGGTTATCCTTCTGCAAGTGCTCTTCCAAATGCACAAGTAACCGCACCTCCTAATCTTATGGTTAGGAATCCACAGTTCAATAGAAACTATCCTCATGGTGAAGTGGTTGAGAAACTGGCCGGAATGGGCTTCAGGGCTGACCATGTTGCAAGTGTCATTCAGAGGATGGAGGATAGCGGCCAGCCGATTGATTTTAATGCTGTGCTGGACAGGTTGAATATGCATTCTTCAGGGGTTCCTCAGAGAGGATGGTCAGGATAAATTAACCTTCCCTTTCATCATCTTGTCGATCACAGTGGCGGTCTATGCGTGTTTTATTATGCATTGAATAAAGGCTGATACTATCGTGCACTGTCTTCTCGTATACATAGTTTGAGTCTTTTAGGGGTACAAGAATGATCATGTATCTATCTATGGTCACAGACCAAGACTGTAATCTGTAATTTTAAGGCAAGCCGCTTTAATATCAAGCAATATTGGAACTTTGTTTATATGACACTTTTTTTTTTTAACCTTTTGTCGAGATAAAATAGTAGTCATAACTCACAACCGATATAGTTTAGTGTGTTTTAACTTTTCCTTGTTTGCCTGATATGATCGTATATTGTTAGTTACAATCAACGGCAACCAACTTCCTGGTCTTATGAAGGCTAAAGCTAAAATGTGGCATTGCTTATTCTCTGTCTGCTGGCATATAATTGTGGAATTCTGGTTACGCACAACGTTGTATTTTTGGATTCGAATTGGAAAGGTTAGAAAATTGTTAGGCATGTATGCTTTTGAGCATGTTTTGATCACATTTTGCGTTATCTACATCGAGTAACCCATTTTATAATACGGGTCTTAATCTCGGATCTTATATTTCAGTTTTTGTTGTGCCTGTACGTATATATTTTTTGTTTAATTGTATCATATGTATAAAATTTTATTTTTAATTTTTCTTAACAAAAAAACATACGTTCATTTTTTTTGTAATATAAATAAACATATTTTATTTAATATTATAAAAAAATAAACATATGTTTATTTTTTCACCTAAAAAAATTAAAAATAAAATCAGTTTAATATATAAGCCATTTATGCACAAAAATTAGTTTTTTTTGTTGCTGATAGGTTTGTCGTGGTTCTAGTTTTAAATTTCTATTAGTATTATTTCGTTGGGTCGTGCGCTTGTGCTAGTTCTAAGTTTTTTAGATTCTGCATTCAGTGTTAGTTTAAGGTTAAAATGTCCGTATTTATAATATATTGATAATATAATTTTATTAAAATACTGAATATATTATTAATATGAGGGTTTTTTTTTTTGTAACATTTATAATAATATATAATGATATTAATTATTGACATAAATTTCTTATATCAGTGCCTTTTTAAACGTGAAGATATCACGCATGCATTAAAGATTTTATGAATATTTTAAACATACGATCTTATTCCGCTTCCGGTTGTCATAAAATGTGTTGCAGAAACCCACAGAGGAAAACCTCAAAGTATTGAAAAAGACTGCTTTTTTATCGTATAAACTCGGGTCTCTTCATGCCTCAATGCTTTCAATTTTCCTCTTCATTTTGCTTGAAATCTTCAAAGGTTAGCAAAAGAAAAAGTTAAAAACAAAAAAAACAAAAATACTTACGTTGCCGGAAGCCGAGTATCCTGACTTACTACCTAGAGTACAACGGAATGCGTATATGATAAAAGAACAACTAGTCACTGACTACATCGATTTTACTATTTACTAGAATCTTAATTTTATTTTTGATATTTTTTTTAATTTTATTATTAATTAATATCTTAATAATATTTATATTTAAAAAATATATAAATTTTATGCAATTTTTACGTATAATCATCATATATAATTTTAATGAATATATTTTTTGCATTTGCTTTCATTTTCTCCCTTACAACTAAATCAATGTTTTTCATTTATTTTTGATATTTTTAAGTAATTTTTTTCCAACTATTGCATCCCTTCTAATTAGGGGTGAATAAATATGGGTTGGTTTGAGTTTAGACTAAAATTGGAACCAACCCAATATGATCAGTTTTTTAAAAACAAGAACCAAACCGAAGCAAAAAATTTGAAAAATCAATCCAACCCGAACCAAATTTTTTGGTTTGGTTTGGGTTGGTTAAAGAAAATTTTTTCCTCTTTTTACGGTAATGAATTTTGTTTATTAAATTTTTTTAAAACTCTTGTATTATATATAATTTCTAACATTTTTAATATTAATTTTATTATAATACCAAAATTTAAAAATATAGATATCGATCACTTATCTAATACCATTATTTATATCAAATACAAAGTGCAAAAAAAATTTAAAATTAAGACAAATAAGCAATAAGGAATAGTAACCACATACCTGACAAAATTTACTAACTTTCAGATTCAATAATATTGTTCACCAATGTTATTCATGAAATAAAAACTCTACCGACAAAAATATGAAAAATAAAATAATTATAAATTTATAATGGATAAATAATTAAATAATATCAAACTCGTGTATCACATGAATAAAAGATAAAATAAATAAGAGTACTTGGTAGAGAAGTGCTTGCACGAATTCCGTTTAAATATTTAAACTGTAATGACAAAAATGGACAAAACTTGTTTATCTCTCACTAACAAAGTAGAGGACAAATTTTTCTAAAATATTATCGAAAATAAAAAAAGTTGTCCTCATAAACATAACTAATTAGCAACAAATAACAAATCCAAACATATAAATTCAAATCTTTAGTACATATAGACTATAGTATATTACAAAATAGAAAATAAAAATAAAATACTTAAATTATCTAAGAAAAAACATAAAAATAAAATAAAATTTCAAACATGTTCTAAGCTCACATATTCTTATATATTAATAAAACATAAATATTATATTGAAATCATTGATTTTGCCAACTCGTCATTGAGTTTATTGAGGTATGTTATTTTCCAAACATGTCTACAAAAATAGAAAAACTAAGTGTAAACTATGAATTAAATAAATTAAATTGTAATGATTATATATATATATATATATATGGGTTGGTTCGTTTTTTTTAAGATTTTAATAAATGAAAATCAAACCAATCCAATATTAATCGATTTTTTATTATGAAGAATCGAACCAAACTAATAAAACTTAAAAATGATTTTTCTGGTTGGATTGAGTTGGTTTGGTTCTGTATTTTTTTATTCACCCCTACTTCTAATACAAACAATGTCCTGTATTTTTTGAAATTTTCAACCATTTTTTTTTTTATCTTTCCTTTCATACAACAAAAACAATATTTTTTTAGTTATTTTTGAAATTTTTAATCATTTTTTTTTCTTCTCTTATCTACATTTTTTAACTTATTTATATCCTATAAATGATATATTAACTAGGGAAGTTGGGGCGAAGTGAGAAAAAATTTCAAGGAGTTGAGTTTTTTTTTTTTTATTGTTGATAAAAAGTAGATGATTTTATTAAAATATTAAGAAGTTAAAATATATGATTATGATGTAGAATTAACAAGAATTATACTGAATTCTTTTTAATCAAATTATAAACTTTTTATGCCATATTAGAACATAAACCTAAAATTTTGAATTAGCACATTAAAATTTATAATAAAAATTATATAATATAAATAAAAGGATAAAAATAATAAGTTAATAGTGTATTAAAATCATACATCATTGATTAAAATAATGAGCTAAAAGTTCATATAAATAAATAAAAAATTTAATTAAAAATATTAAATTTAAAAGTACTAAAATTAAAACTAAAATAAATATATTAAAAAATATATATTATTTAAGATTTTAAACTTCCGCTGACGGTCCAACAAAGAGTTTAAAAATCATCAAGATCAGTAGTCTTTTCATTACGAATGACACACTTTGCTTACTACCTCCCTCTGTCCACTAACGCCCCTGTCAAGAGCAAAAAGGCCAAAAACTATATGTGAAAATATGGTAAATAATATAAAATTGAATAATTAAAAAAGGTAAATGAAAAAGATAAAAAAAAATATTAAAATTTTTATATAAAAATTTTTTTTGAATAAATTTCAAATATTACTAAATACAACGTAAAATAATATAATATTACATAAAATTTAAATTTGAAGTAAAATAATTTTAATTAACAATTTAATCTCATCAAAATTATTTTATCTTATTTTTAATTTTTTTAATGTTTGATAATAAAGATCTAATTTAAATATATAAAATATTTTTAAATTACACTATATCATAAGTCTAGACTTAAAAAATATTTTTATATAATATATATATAACTACAAATTTGATGTATGCCATTAATATTTTATGAATTTTGTAGATAAAATTATTTATTTTTATCAACTTTTCTAATGATTGCTAATGTAATTCTTAAATATTAATGATATAAACAATAGTATATCAAAAAATACATAAAATAATTAAAAACAATGCAATATATTTATTTAATGCTATATGTATATCTAATTTATTTATTGTATAAATTTTAGCCTAGGAAACTGTATCGTCCACAAATAAGTTTAGGTTATAAAAAAAAATTAAGTAATTTTTGTTAATTATAAAAATATAAAATAAAATAATTTTTTTTGCATTGAATAATAAAATAAGAAAAGAATTAGAGATTATAAATTAGATATTAAAAATAATTGAGCGATTTTAGTTAACTACGAAAATGATTGGTATCATATTTATATTTTTATTCAACCTATTGTATATTTTTTACTAGAGAAATAAGATTAGAAGTTATATGTCTGTATTTTATAATAAAAACTTATCAGACAATAATATATCAAGTATGTATTAGCCAATAAAGATAATGCATAATCTATGAAGTATGAATCAATTAAAAATGAGGAAAAGAAAGAGACAAAAAAAAATTGATTGAAAATGCAAAAAATGACTTAAAAGAATTTTTTTTTCTATTATAGGGGGAGAAAAAAGAAAACAAAAATGCCAAAAATATCTTTTATTAAAATTATATGTGCTAGTTATATTTGAAAATTACATCAAATTAATATATATATTTTTTTAAATAAGGTTATCACATAAATACTAATTAATAATAAAAATAAAAAATATTATAAAAAATAAAATTAAAGTACTATTAATATAGCAAACCCACTTAATCCATTGCAACATAAAAGAATACATTGAACAAAATAACTGTTTTTAGGCAAATTTAATTATGAATTAAGAAAAATACATTCATTTATTTCTTTTCCTAAGATTTTATATTTAATTTTAATTTATGGTGTATATATATAGTGTGTTATTTATTGATTAAATATAAAATTATGGATATAAAATAAAAAAATAATTATAAAATTTTTATTAATAAAAATTAATTAAATTATGTAATATAAATTACATATAAAGTAATAATAATAATAAAAAAAATATTTTTTATTTTAACCGATAGTTTATACTAACTTCATAATTTAGATCGAATTAACTGGGGATACTGCCAATTGGCATCACAAGCTTATTGGGATCAACAACATAACTATTTCTTTGACAAAAATAGAATAATTAAACAACTTATATCTACATGTCTTAAGACTCAACTGATATATATTGAACATTTGAATCTCCTAAGGAAACTATAAAAGTAAAATTTAAAAATCAAAGTTTGAAATAAGAAAACAGAGATATTCCCGTAAATTTTGCGCATTACGTTACGACTCAGGAGTCAGGACCCACATTTTGCTTACTCAACCCACATTTTCCGAACAAAAAATAACTATATATATATATATATAAAAACTACCGCCATTTCGCAGAGCCTACGTAATTCAATTTTCCGTTATGAGCAACCGCAAACGTCCACCTCCGCTTCCCGGTGGTACGACCCATTCCACCAGAGAACCCGAATCCGAGCCCCACAACATTATCCCAGTCCACAACCTCCTTGCCGAACACCCTTCTCTTCGGTTTCCCGAGGTACGCGCCACCGCATCCGCCCTACGTGCCGTTGGCGACCTCAGAAAACCCCCATTCACTCAATGGCTTTCCCACATGGACCTCCTCGATTGGCTTGCCCTCTTCTTTGGCTTCCAAAATGACAATGTTCGCAACCAGCGAGAGCACTTGGTTCTCCACCTTGCTAATGCTCAGATGCGTTTGAGTCCTCCCCCTGATAACATTGACATCCTAGACGCCACTGTTTTGCTCCGGTTTCGTAAGAAGCTTTTAAAGAACTACACCAATTGGTGTTCCTATCTGGGGAAGAAGTCCAACATTTGGATCTCGGACCGACGTGGGGCTGTTTCGGACCAGAGAAGAGAGCTTCTTTATGTGTGCCTTTATCTTCTTATTTGGGGTGAGTCTGCTAATCTTAGATTTGTGCCTGAATGTTTGTGTTATATATTTCATCATATGGCTATGGAACTGAATAAGATTTTGGAAGATTATATTGATGAGAATACTGGGCAGCCTGTTTTGCCTTCGTTCTCTGGAGAGAATGCGTTTCTGAACAGTGTCGTGAAACCCATTTATGAAACGATTAGTGCTGAGGTCGAAAGTAGTAAAAACGGGACTACTCCGCATAGTGTTTGGAGAAACTATGATGATATAAATGAATACTTTTGGAGCAAGAGGTGTTTTGAGAAGTTAAAATGGCCTATTGATATTGGGAGCAATTTTTTTGTCAGCTCTAGTAAAGGCAAGCATGTTGGTAAGACGGGGTTTGTTGAGCAGAGGTCGTTTTGGAACTTGTATAGGAGTTTTGACAAACTGTGGATTATGCTAATTTTGTTGCTTCAGGCGGGTATTATTGTAGCTTGGGAAGAAAGGGAGTATCCTTGGCAGGCATTAAAGGGTCGGGATGTCCAAGTTAAGGTTTTGACTATTTTTTTCACTTGGAGTGGGTTGAGGTTCTTGCAGTCATTATTAGATTTAAGAATGCAGTATAGTTTGGCAACGAAGGAGACTATGTTAGTAGGGGTGAGAATGGTGTTGAAGAGTATTGTTGCTGCTGGATGGAGTGTAGTTTTTGGGATATTTTATGGGAGGATATGGATGCAGAGGAATCATGATAAAGAGTGGTCAGCAGAGGCAAATAGGCGTTTGATTATTTTTCTTGAGGTGGCACTGGTCTTTGTCCTTCCAGAGCTTCTAGCCCTGGCTCTGTTTATCATTCCTTGGATCCGTAATTTTATTGAACAGACTAATTGGAGGGTTTTCCACTTCTTATCATGGTGGTTCCATAGCAGAATCTTTGTTGGTCGTGGCTTGAGAGAAGGGCTTGTTGATAACATAAGGTATTCATTGTTTTGGATTGTGGTGCTTGCAACAAAATTGACTTTCAGTTACTTCATGCAGATCAAACCCATGATTTCCCCAACAAAAGCTTTTTAGATCTTAAAAATGTGGATTACCAATTGCATGTATTTTTTGACAAGACAAACGCATTTTCTGTCGGGTTACTTTGGCTTCCAGTCGTTTTGATCTACCTCATTGATTTACAGATTTGGTATTCAATATACTCCTCTCTTATGGGCGCAGGAGTGGGGTTGTTTGCACACTTGGGGGAGATTCGTGATATCCAACAATTAAAGTTAAGGTTCCAGTTCTTTGCAAGTGCAATGCAGTTTAATCTCATGCCGGAGGAGCAGCTGTTAAATGTGAGGGGGACTCTGAGGAATAAGTTTAATGATGCTATGAAGAGGTTGAAGCTGAGGTATGGCCTTGGCCGGCCATATAAGAAGCTTGAGTCTAACCAAGTTGAGGCTAACCGGTTTGCTTGGATATGGAATGAAATAATTACGACTTTCAGGGAAGAAGATATTGTTTCTGATTGTGAGGTTGAATTATTGGAGCTACCCCAAAATTCTTGGAATGTTAGAGTTATTCGGTGGCCGTGTTTTCTTCTGTGCAACGAGTTATTGCTCGCACTCAGTCAGGCCAAAGAGCTAGTAGATGCTCCCGATCGCTGGCTTTGGCATAAGATATGCAAGAATGAATTCAGGCGTTGTGCTGTCATTGAAGCTTACGATTGCATGAAGTACTTGCTTCTGGCAATTATCAAACATAACACTGAAGAGCATTCTATTCTGACAGTCCTCTTCCAAGAAATAGAAAATTCTATTGAGATTGAAAAGTTAACTAAAACTTTTAAAATGACTGTGCTACCCCAGCTTCATGACAAGTTAATCAAACTTGTTCAGTTGCTGAGCAAGCCTCAGAAAGATCATAACCAGATTGTTAATACTCTACGGGCTGTTTATGAGGTTGCTATTCGAGATTTTTTCAAGAAAAATAGGAGCACTGATCAACTGAGGAATGATGGTTTGGCGCCCCAAAATCTATCTGCAATGGCAGGGTTTCTTTTTGAGAATGCTGTCCAGCTACCTGATTCCAAAAATGAAGCTTTCTATTGGCAAGTTCGGCGACTGCACACAATACTCACCTCAAGGGACTCAATGCAGAGCGTCCCGGTTAACCTTGAGGCAAGACGCAGAATTTCCTTCTTTAGCAACTCCTTGTTTATGAACATGCCTCATGCTCCCCAAGCTGAGAAAATGATGGCCTTTAGTGTTCTTACTCCTTACTATAGTGAAGAAGTAGTATACAGCAAGGAACAGCTGCGAACTGAGAATGAAGACGGGATTTCAATCCTATATTATCTGCAAACAATATACCATGACGAGTGGAAAAATTTTATGGAGAGGATGCGCAGGGAAGGAATGGTGAAAGATGACGAAATATGGACAAAAAAGTTAAGAGATTTAAGGCTGTGGGCATCATACAGAGGCCAAACTCTTGCTAGAACTGTGAGGGGAATGATGTACTACTATCGTGCTCTTAAGATGTTGGCTTTTCTGGATTCAGCATCAAAGATGGACATTCGGGAGGATCAAATGAACTTGGTTCAATGAAGCGAGAAGTCGGTTTGGATGGTTTCACCTCAGAAAGACCTCTTCCTTCTCAGAGTTTGAGTAGAATCAGTACTTCCAGGTGTATGATTTTCAAAGGCCATGAGTATGGAACTGTTTTGATGAAATATACATATGTAGTTGCCTGCCAGATTTATGGTACACAGAAAGCTAGAAAGGATCCCCATGCTGAGGAAATTTTGCAATTAATGAAAAGCAATGAAGCTCTCCGAGTTGCCTATGTTGATGAGGTGTCTACTGGAAGAGACGAAAAAGAGTATTATTCTGTTCTTGTGAAGTATGATCAGCAATTAGAGAGAGAAGTTGAAATCTACCGTGTGAAGCTTCCGGGTCCCGTGAAGCTTGGTGAGGGAAAACCTGAGAATCAAAATCATGCCATTATTTTCACTCGTGGGGATGCAGTTCAGACAATTGATATGAACCAGGACAATTACTTTGAGGAGGCTCTTAAAATGAGGAATCTGTTGGAAGAATACAAGCTCTACTATGGTATACGAAAGCCCACTATTCTGGGAGTCAGGGAACACATCTTTACAGGTTCAGTTTCATCACTTGCTTGGTTTATGTCTGCACAGGAAACAAGTTTTGTCACTTTGGGTCAGCGTGTGTTGGCAAACCCTTTGAAGATCCGAATGCATTATGGCCATCCGGATGTGTTTGACAGGTTTTGGTTCTTGACTAGAGGTGGAGTTAGTAAAGCTTCCAGGGTGATTAACATTAGTGAAGACATCTTTGCTGGCTTTAATTGCACCTTGCGTGGAGGCAATGTCACGCACCATGAATACATACAAGTTGGCAAGGGAAGAGATGTTGGATTGAACCAGGTTTCCATGTTTGAAGCCAAGGTTGCTAGTGGGAATGGGGAGCAAGTACTTAGTAGAGACATCTACAGGCTTGGCCATAGGCTGGATTTCTTCAGAATGCTATCATTCTTCTATACTACTGTAGGGTTCTTTTTCAACACAATGATGGTGGTTCTGACTGTCTATGCATTCTTGTGGGGCCGGCTTTATCTTGCTCTTAGTGGTCTTGAAGATTCTGCTTTGGCAGATAATAAGAATACAGCACTTGCTACAATATTGAATCAGCAGTTCATTATTCAACTTGGTCTCTTTACTGCACTTCCGATGATCGTGGAGAATTCCCTTGAGTATGGGTTCCTTCAAGCTATATGGGATTTCATTACAATGCAGATCCAACTTTCTTCTGTTTTCTACACATTCTCTATGGGAACTCGTACGCACTTCTTTGGTCGTACCATACTTCATGGTGGTGCAAAATATTGTGCTACTGGTCGTGGGTTTGTTGTAGAGCATAAAAGATTTGCAGAAAATTATAGATTGTATGCCCGCAGCCATTTTATGAAAGCCATTGAACTTGGGCTGATACTCATAGTTTATGCGTCACATAGTCCAATTGGCAAAAATTCAATTGCTTACATAGTCATGACGATTTCAAGTTGGTTCTTGGTTATATCCTGGATAATGGCTCCCTTTGTTTTCAATCCTTCTGGTTTTGACTGGTTGAAGACAGTAGATGATTTTGATGACTTTATGAACTGGATCTGGTACAGTGGTAGTGTGTTTGCAAAAGCTGAACAGAGCTGGGAAAGATGGTGGTATGAGGAGCAGGATCATTTGAGAACAACTGGATTCTGGGGAAAGATGATGGAAGTAATTTTAGATCTCCGCTTCTTCTTTTTCCAGTTTGGAATAGCCTACCAGCTCAAAATTGCTGCCGGAAGTACCAGTATTGCTGTCTACTTGTTGTCATGGATCTATATGCTTGTGGCTTTTGCAATATATGTGGTAATAGCATATGCTAGGGACAAATATTCAGCAAAGCAGCACATATACTACCGTTTTGTTCAGTTCCTTGTCATTGTTTTTGGAACAATTGCGATAGTTGCGCTGCTAGAATTCACAGATTTTACATTAGTTGATATTTTTACGAGTCTTTTGGCTTTCATTCCCACTGGTTGGGGCATAATATTAATTGCGCAAGTACTACGACCATTCTTGCAGTCTACCATAATTTGGGGGACATTTGTTTCTGTGGCACGTCTGTATGATATAGTATTTGGAGTTATTGTCTTGACTCCCGTGGCACTGCTATCATGGCTGCCTGGGTTCCAGTCTATGCAGACTAGGATATTGTTCAATGAAGCATTCAGTAGAGGCCTCACGATATTACAGATTGTTGCAGGAAAAAAGCCTAAGCGTTATTTGTAAGTGAGGTAATTTCTTAACATTTAATTTATAGAAACTTGTAGAACTAGTCAAATGTTTGCTTTCTTTCATATCATATTTCACCTTTTGTCTGCTCCATTTATAATATGAATTGGCATGTTTATCATTTTTATCGTTCCATGTTGGTTGGTGTTTCTATTCAATGTTTATGAGCATTTGATATGCTGCTAATTAATTATTTTGCGGTAACTAAACAAGAGTTTGATATTTTGAGATATGTATTGGATTGTGCTATTGATAATATTATTCGTTTAAAACTTGGCATTGAAGTATTGATAATATTATTGTTAATGAAGGAGAGGACAATTTGCATTTGTTTTCTATTGCCATCTTCATCTTTGCGCTGCTCTTGTAATTAGCCGACTTTGTCCTATTTAAAGATTATAATACTCAGTTGGGGTGCTTTCCATTAACCTTCTCAAATCTCAAAACGTACAGCTTTTCTTGCTGTATACTGAGAAAGGTATTGAGCTAGTTAATTCAGATTGTAAGAACGTTCTTTTATTCTTTTTTCAGAATAAAAGTTCTGTCATTGTGTTCTGGAGTTTGTAATTTTCCAATCCATCTTGTATTGGTTGGACTTGTGTTAGCTTGCCACTTTAGGTTTCCTAAGAGTAACATTAATATTTGGGTTATATTTATAACAAAGTATTTGTTAGAAAAGAAACATACCGAAAGCCATAGTAAAAATTCTAGATGCAAACATCCTATAACATAGTACCAAAAATTATTGGATCTACACCATGTCAGATTATTTAGGATTTATAAATTTAGGTAAAATACTTGAATTTATTAAGAACAATCGCCTGCTCTTGCAAAATACTATGATAATTGCTCGTGAACAAGATGAACACAAACAGTGGGGCTGATTTGTGATATTCCTTAACCAAATTATCTTAATTCTTCATTAAGATCGTCATCTTTCTTCCAGATGGAAAGAAAAAAAATTACATTGTAATTTGATATATTGGGGATCATAACCAAAATAGTTTTTATATATTGTTTAATTAGGGTTATCATAATTTCCTGATTATAATAAAATCAATATCCACTCAATTAGTCCATGTTAATTTTGAACATTTTACGAGCTTAGCAAAATTAGATCACTTAATTTCAGTCCATCAAATTAAATAGCTAATACAATTTAATAGGAAATATATGTTGCTTAATTTGGTAGAAAACGTGATTTCTAACATAATTGTCATATATTGTTTAAGTATGATACTTATATAAGGTTTATAAATAATCATGAGATTTAACTACTTTAAAAGTTATTTTTATAAGAATGTATGTCTCATATTACTCATATATTATATAAAATTTTCAGTATTCAATTTTACACCTATATTTTTTTAAAATATAAATTATACTTTTGGTATGATTTGAATGTGTTACTGGAGGATAATTAGTACTTCCAATGACTAATTGAACCGCAACTTTACACCTGATTGGTTGAACCTACAATATGAAAATGTTTTGTTTGAGTGGGTTGAAAAAACCAAATATTTACATTGACCTATCGGAGTAAAAAAGAACAAACATTAATAGTTCTCCCAAGCAATTATAATCTCATTACGCATGACATGGTAGTTGATTATATTTCTCATTTTATGTGATGAGAAAGTAAAAGATACAAAGCACTTACTTGTAGATTGTGAGTTTTCAAATAAAATATTTTCTACTTTGGGGTTGTTTCATGAGCTAGTTCCAAGTGGGCCCTTTCACATTCAAGATTGGGTATGGATCAGTTGGGAGAGCAGAGTAAATGAAGATTTATGGAAGAAACTCATTTCATTATGCGTCCGTGGAAGGTAAGGAATGACAAAATATTTCAAAGAAAACATTGGATAATTGGTGAGGTTATACTTTGATCAAGAATCAATTATCAGAGCTTAATGTTGTGTCTATTTGATGTTTTATTATTTGTCTTTTTGTCAGTTTGGGA
Source organism: Elaeagnus macrophylla (assembly GCA_029378325.1). Classification (NCBI taxonomy): domain Eukaryota; kingdom Viridiplantae; phylum Streptophyta; class Magnoliopsida; order Rosales; family Elaeagnaceae; genus Elaeagnus; species Elaeagnus macrophylla. The sequence goes on along the minus strand of CM055646.1, from coordinate 23,179,843 downwards.
GGAGTAGGACACCTGTTTTAATCTTTTGCCTTTTATAAGTTTCTATTTTGGTTGTCATAGAGGTAGTCTATAAGAAATTTTATTTAATTTAGTGAGTACCTTCAGTTTAAAAAATAAAAATAAAATAAGGTTCTCACCTATCGAATTTTATTTTATGTTCTTTAAAGTTAGGGTTGGGCTTGGTGTGCTTTAATCCCCTATCCAGCTAAAAACCCGAAAGGCAGAAGGGAAAGAAAAAATTGTTGAAGTTACTATTGGTATAATACCTTTTTGTTGAAATTGCAAGCACAAAATTTTTAGAGAAAATAAATTTAAAGAAATATTATTTTAAATAATTTTTTAAATGTAAGTTCATTTAAAGGATATATATTTGAAGTCAAGTGATAGAATGTACCATACTGAAAATATATTCATTCTTCATTTAGTCATATCACCCTACCTTATTTGAGGTATCATCGAACTTTAAACATTGAAAATTAAGTTTATCTCGTTTAAACCAGCAAAGTCCACCTTACACTATTAGTTCTACTATTTTGGTTTGGAGTTTTATTTTAGGTTAATTATATGATGTAATTTATATTTATATATAGAATTTAAAAGAAATTAAAAATATGTATTTATTTTTTTACGATATAAATAAATATATATTTTTTAATTTTAAAAAAAATAAACATATTTTTTTAATAAGAAAATTAAAAATAAAAATTATTTAAATAATTGAATTGTTTATAAACTAAAAAATTTTATTTTTATTTTTAACATTCAATCATGGACATATATATATATATCAAATGCCAATTAAATTTAACTTTTTTTAAATAAAATAATAAATTTTTATTATCCTAATTAATAATATAATAATAAAGCTAAAATATTCTTTAAAAATAACAAAGAAACTTTTGTTTTACTTTTTAAAAGAGAAGGAGAAAAAAAATAACACATTTAAAATTTATAATTATAAAAATAATATTTTTTTATATCAATTCTTATATTTTTGTTATTAAAAAATTTAGCACATTATTTTTAAAATTAATTAAACTATATTAATTTAAAATTATTTAATGTTATTAAATTTTAGAGATTTTTTTTAAATTCAAAAAATCCATTTTTATTTACTATATTAAAAACTGAAAAATAATATATTAGTTAGAAAAAAGTGTCATATAGGTCCTTTTATTTTGATAAAGAGTGGTATTTAGTCATCTATTTTACAAAATGTATTCATTAGTCCTTTTGTTTATAAGAAAAGGGCCACATAAAGACTTTTTATATTTGTGATTAATATTTTATTATTAAAATATTCCAAGTTGAAATATTAAAGATGATAAAATTGTCATTTTGTTAAAAAATAAATAAATAACTAAAAGTTACAATACCTCAATAACCTAACATTTATAATACTCACTAATCCATCAGTTCCCTAACCTAAACAAAAATTCCAAAATCCCATGAAACCCTATTTGTGAACTGCTTCCACTCATTTTTAATAATGAAATAAATAATCGAAGTAAGAGAGAAGAAACAAAGCATTGTTTAGTATTTGTAAGGAGAATTGAATCCTTAAAAGATGATAAAAACTCTCAAAGAGAATATTGAAGAAAAAAAATTAATATATTACCACAGGATAATTAAATAATAAATAAATTGCTTGTTTAACTATTTGAATATGGGAAAAAATTAATGTCATTTAATTTATTATTTTTCAGTGAAACCCAACAAAATAAAAAAATTAATCACATTGGAATCATCACCATCATTAATTTCTTTTAAAAAACACAAAAATAATAAGGGATTCATATTTATTCATCCCTAACTAACAACCTAAAATAGTTTGTAAAAAAATATTACATACTATTGAACAACCAAAAAATTTTCTCCCATGATTTTTTAGAGTCAACGAAGTTGACATTTCAGCCTCAATCCAACAAAAGCAATATTGGGTCATTTCTATATCTTATTCCATTGTTGCAAAAAAAAAAAAAAAAAAACTAAGCAGAGATGGAGAGAAATTAGATGGCAAAGGTTGAGTTTTCGTGTGAGCTGGAGATGAATATGAAAATAAAGATCAATAAATTTTTACAAAAAAAAATCAGTGTAAACGAGAATAATGGTGATTATTATGATATTTAAAAAAAGAATTTTTAATATGTTTTTGAGGCTTTCGAATGGGTAGGGATTTAATTTGATTAAAATAACAACTCTGTCTTATTTTGCTTTATCACATGTAGACTTCTAAATGGTTTTTTGAGGCTTTCGAATAGGTAGAGATTTAATTTGATTAAAATGACAACTCTGTCTTCTTTTACTTTATTACATGTAGGCTTTTGAATGGATAGCACTTTTTTCTTACAAACAAAAGAATTAAATAACATATTTTTTAAATTATATAACTAAATAATACATTTTATATAAGCAAAAAGACTAGTATAACTCTTCAGAAAAGTGTCATGTGGCTAGTAGCTTTTTATTATTATTCTACACCAATAAAATATAAAATATTATTAAAATAAGTGCTTTTTATAAATAAATATTTTATTAGTTTTAATGTGTATAATTTTAATTATTTTATACTTCTATTTTGTTTATATTATTTTTATAATATATTAATAAATATTAAAATACACTTATAATAAATACATTTTTCTATAAATTTATTTTGTAATGCACCTATAATAAATACATTTTTTTTAATATAAATTGACTTTTTTTTATACAATAATAAATATCAAAATATTTTTATAATAAATATATTTCTTATAAATAATTGTTGAGCGATATAAACAATATTTTCGTTATTCTCTTTCATATTTTTAAGTTTTTGTTAGTTTTTTTATTGTTCATTAATTATTATCTTGTTTTTTTCTTATACATTAATAAATATCAAAATATTTATATATACTTATTAAATTTAAATAACTAAATTTTATTTATTTTTTTAAAAATAATATTAATATTTAAAATCAAGTATTAAAATTATAATATTAATACAAAATAAAAGATGTAAAACAATTATATAATTTAAAAAATTATAAATAAATTATATATTAATTTAAATAATTATTTTAAAGTAAATAATTTTAATAATATAATTATATTATACTTAATAATACAGTCGAGACATACCACACAAAGTGTCAGATTAAATACATATAAAACAAATAATGAGAAGAAAAATGATAAAGAATGTGATTCTAGTATTATTATTTTTTTCCTTCTTTTAACAAAAGATAGAGAGTTGTTGTCTCTAGTTTCTAAAGGTCGTAGAATAATTGTAATTTATTGCTAGAGTATTATGGTTATTTAAAAAAAAAAAAAAAAACTATTGTTTTATTTTATTAGTTTGAACTCATAATTGCTTCGGTTATACACTCTTACCTCTAAATAATAACTTGCTTTCTAATAAATATGTAGAAATTACTTTACAAAAAGTTACGTTTTACTTTCTGCTTCAGTTAAAAAAGAAAGAGTAGAGTTATATTTTTATTGGGATATATATTAAATAATATATTAATTATTAATTAAATATAAGTAAAATAGAGAAAAGTAAAAGTGAGTGATATTTTTTATATGGATTATATAAATTGTATTATATAAATTATTATATATATTAAATTATAATAAATAAATATTTGAAAATAATAATATATCACATCAGGATTGCCGACACCATAAATGCTCATTCAATGATTTAACTACCGGGATAGGATGATTCAAGATATACACACCATTTTTCCTTCTTTTTTTCAAAAAATCAATAAACCATATTTAAAATTATTATTAACATGTTATTATATATATATATATATATATATATATATATATATAATTAAAAATGACTCAATTTTTTCAATTTTTATCACTAAAATTTATAATATTAAATTGTTATTAATTTAAAGTAATACATGAGTATTAATACAAAAGTAATATTTTTATGGTATTTGCTATTAATAAAGTGTAAAATAACTGTAATAACTTTTATTATAAAACACTATTATCTACTATTTTAGTAAAAAATAGCCAATAAAATTAGTACAAGTGCTTTCTATCTTCGTACTAATTTATAATTTCTTTTAAATTTTAATCTATAAATATTATTTATTATTATTAAATAAAATAATAAATTTATTAAAATTTATGTAATAAATAATAATTTTTTTTATCAAATAATAAATATTTTTAAATATAGATTTGATCTGCATGACAAATTCTATGCTTTTTATTGGAGCTCCAACGAATTATTTATCACTAGTATTACTCATTCCAACCAATCACCATCATTTACGCGTAACCTAAGTCACGATCTAAAAAAATAAAATAAAGTCAAGATCTCAAATCACTCTTCAAATTTTTTTTTTTTCATAACAAAAATAAAATAAAGACAAATATTTGCCAAAGTTTTAATTCCTCAACTGTTTCAAATCAGAAAACAAGTAACAAAATTTCTTTAGAAATTACGTAAAATAAAAATTATTAAATCTCATAATAATAATATTAATAATAATATTTTTTTATTAAAATAATATTAATTAATATTAAATTAATGTTAAATGTATTATTTTTATTATTATAATTTTTATAGAAATTATATTTGTTATTTTTTCAAATTTTTTCGTGAACCAATGACAAAACAAAAATAATATTTATTATAATTTAATTTATAAATTAATTTATATGACATTATTAATAAGTTAATTTTTTTATTTAAATTATATATTTTTTAATTAAAAAAATAATTATATATATTTTTTGAAACTTTTTTAATTTAAATTTATTTAATATTAAATATTATTTAATTAAATATTTTTTTAATATTATTTGAAGTAATATGTTTGTTATTATAAATTTGTGTAATGTTATTTATGTTAAATTTTCAAATTGGTCTTAGAAAAGGAGAGGCAATCTCAAGTTTTTGGTTCTACCAAGTCTTTCACTCTGCGTTTCTCTTGAGAAGAAGATTGTCTAAAAAGAAGATGGAGAAGCCTTTACTGGGCGGAGAAAGTAGTGGACTTCGACACAGAGGTCGGCAGGCACAGTCCGGGTTTCGTGGCTGGTCCGATGCTATAACTCATGGCACTGCTTATCAGAAAGCTGCTGCTTTGGTTGATTTGGTCTGTTAATTCAATGCCATTGCTCTGCTCTTTGTGATGACTTTTGAAAGTTGATTGTTTGTTTTGCGCTATGTTTTGTTTTTGCCTCTGATATCCTTTTTTGCTGTTATGATTCTCCTTTCGGCATGTGTTTTTAATCTGAATTATGGTCAAATATCTTAGTGGTATATTGATGTATCGAAATGTGCTCAAATTACGGACTTCTGCTTTTGTTAAGCTTAATTATATGTGTGAAGAAAGTTCGGTTCAACTAGGAGTGTGGAGTCAGTTTAGGATTTGGTTTGTGTAAGACAATTTGGATTGGAATTCTTTAATGAATTATGGCAAGTTGTAAAACATAGAACTGATATCAATGGCTTTGCGTTTTATGTTCTTTACAAATTATGAAAATTGCCTTGGATTCATGTTTCATATGTCTTCTGTGTGCTGTCTTCATCATCGCAAAGTTATGTTGCTTGTTATATGTTTTGTGCCTCTCTAGAAGAAAATAGGCCGGGCAGCAGAAAATTTTACATGTAACAGTTGTGGGAACTTTAAAGGCCAATAAAATCAATTACACCATAGTATAAGACTGTTAAGTGTAATCCACCAATAAATTCCTCTTGAAGTTTTCAAGTTACACCACTTCAACTAATAACTGTTACATATAAAAGTTCTTCTGTCGGTCAGATTTACTGATGAATTACTCTGGGAGTTAATAACTTAATTTTATGTTTATGTGTGTTTGTTTTCTTTCAACAATAGAACTTGTTTTGTGTTTGTTAAACTTAATATTGTCATTTTCCATCAAAAAAGTTTAAAAGAATTTTTTTTTTGGGTTTTTGCAATTTTCGAGTAATAAACCATGCAAGTGTAACCGTGAAAATACATATTTTTTGTTTGTGCTGTTGGATGATTTAGTTAACTTGCTCTAAAAAATACAAATCAGTAATCTTTATATAATGTTGGCTTATTATACTAGATAATTGCTTATCATATTAAGTTTAAATGTACCTTGCAGGCGGAAGATGGTATTGGCATACCTGAGCAGATACTTGAACAATCTGGTTTTCAAAGTGCTGCAAAGTTCTATTTTATTTTTCTTCGGTTGGATTTAATCTGGTTCCTCAATTATTTTGCACTGATAATTCTGAATTTCCTTGAGGTTCGTATAATTTTTCTACTGGTTCTATTATTAATTCTAGTTCCGTTTCGTGCCGTATGTTAATTTATGGCTTTTATACAAGCATTTCTATTAGCAGTTTTACCAGCGTTCATTTGCTTTGTGCAGAAGCCGTTGTGGTGCACCAGTTCTGCATATTCTTGCAGTGACAGGGATTACTTTTTTCTGGGGCAGTTGCCATACTTGACGGGTGCAGAGTCACTTATCTTTGAGGCAAGAGTAGTATACTTATTGTGGATTGTGTATCTGACTTGTAAACTAGTGCCATATTCTTTTGCCTGAAACTCAAATAAAGTTGAGCATGAATAGATACATTGGATGGTTTCTTTTAAGCAATTGACTTCCATGGCAGGAATTTTGATTTTACGTGTGTAGTAAATTCAGAGGTTTTCACTTTATTAATCATATTGTTAATTCAGTAATAAAGGCATTGGGAAAAATTGAGTTTGTTGATCTATGACTTGTACAGCTTACTTTCATATGGAAAAATATAATGTAAGCCACAATAACAATGGCTCTTTAGATAGCTATTTAATTAAATGGATTTATATGAAAAATAATTAAAAAAAGTTTATGTTTCTAGGACATGGACAAGAAAAGGCACATATACCTATGTATATAATCCTTAACAGTCTTCATAGAGTATATTATCGTTTCTTGCGATGAAAATTATTGAATGTTATATTGGCATTAAAATTTGTAGAGGTAACACATGTTGGGCTGCTGAGTTTATCAGCCTAGCTGATAAAAGTTTGCACTGATATATTCATATCTGATTGTGTGGTTTTATTGATGCCTAAAAGTTGCAATTGACTTAAGTTTATGCCTCTTTTTTTTTTTTTTGCAGGGCATTACGCTCATTGTACTTGTCGTACATAATTTCTTCCCACTTTCATTCGAAGGTTTCCAATTTTATTGGAAAAATACCCTAAATCGGTTTAAGGTGCTTTCTTGCTTTGCTTTGTATCCTTTATGAAGTTACTGTCTGATTTAAGTTTCGTCTTATATCCTGTATAATTGTTGCAAAATGTTCAATATGTCTCTGATATTAAATTCTATGTAAAGGAATTAGGCGGAATTAAAAAAGGGCTGGGTTTCAACTTTCAAGTCTAGATTCTCCCTTTCTTTTTAAATGGATACGAACTATATCAGGAAACAGGTAGCTCATGCAATAACAAGTTGCCTTTTAGGGGCACAGTCGTTTGGATGCTATTTTCCATAACATTATGGTTACGTTTAGCATGATGCTAAGGTCTTTTTTGTCAGTAATCTTTTAGTATCTTTCTCAATTCATTTGATTTGAGCTCTAGTTATTCTCTCTGATTCTGATTCTTGGTGTTGCCTTTTTCTTGGATATTGATAATAATCTTTGCCACATGTTTAGTATGTTGTTTTATGCTAATATTTCTTAAGAGAATTTGGTTGATGGCCCATCCTTTCAAGCTCATCATTATCATATTTTCTTTCAAAGCTCCTGGTACCTTTAAGATTATTAACTTTTAATAGATCTGTAGTTGATGGGAAAGATAAGGCCTATGCCATCTTTCAAGGAAGAAGGCAAACCATAATTTATCTCCTCACTTGTTCTGTTCTTTGGTGAAATGAATAATTTATTGTTGAGATGTGAAATGGTGTATGGCTTACGGTGTACCTTTTTATGCTTACAGAGGTAGTTTGAGATTTGGTGTTAGTTACTTTCCTTAGTTACATGATAACCTTGGGGGTTTCAGGTTTCAGAATGAGAAAGAGAGGTACCATAATTTGGAGCTATGTGGTAATGGCATCGCTTTGGGTGGTCTTGATTGAAAATTTTAGAATTTTTTCCTTTAGTTGATGTTGATTCCCTTTTAAAGATATCTGAGCAGTTTGCTTGCTTCCAGGCTTTGGTTTTGCTGGTAAACACTAAAAGTTCTAAAGTTGTATTCTTGTAAATAATAAAGGCAAAGTATTTTTATTTTAGTGTTTCTATGGACAAATTGTTATCGTTGTCTATAATTGTGCTTTGCAATTTCATGCTGGATAAGTCGTCTACCTTCATTGCTTTGTACCTATTTTTTATTCCATCAATAAGTTTATTTTCTTATATAAAGGCTCAAGAATGAGCTGCTGAAATAGGTCATAGACTTTATCCATGGCATATTTCATAATGGTCTACATCATGGTGAACCAAATCTTGGATTATATCAATTTGTAAATATTGCCGTCCATAAAAGAAAGAAATGCCTTAAAATGTGCGTAACCAGAAATTGAAAAGGAACCAAGTGATTTGGTTTCGTCTAATAATTAAATTTTTTTTCTTTGTTATATGCAGGTACTGTGCCTCCTAATTTTGGTTGCTGATATTCTTATATATGCTCTCTATTTGTCGCCAGTCGCTTTTGGTTCTCTTCCATTCAGGATTGCTCCATATATCAGAGTTGTCTTTTTTATATTGAACATTAGGTATTGTTTGGTTAGTGATATCCTCTTTCCCTTTCACATATTTGCTGTGATATCGTCAACGTAAATGTATAACAGCTACGACTATTTATATTGTGCTGGCAACCACTTTTTATTGATTTTATACTCTCTCATAACTGGGTGATTTATAAGCTGAAACTCATATCACATGAATATTTTATCATAACATGGGAGATTGAAGAGAGCTCTGTTACCTTGTGTAAGTCAAGGCAGCTGCCACTTTCCCTACAAACTTAAGCTACTAGGAAATGAGCCGACACTTTTAAATAGTTTTATACTTCTAACAACTTATTCTAAAAGTCATGAGGTTTGTTTCAGACTGTCATGACAGAGCACTGCAATGAAGTGGGCGTAGATTATTAATGCACCAATCAAATTATTGCAGCAAACTGGGAACCAAAATACCCTGATAATATTATGGATTTACTCATTGTAGCGAAATGTAAAAGTTATATTATGATTTAAATAATAATTTCCCTATCATTTTAATGTTAAAGTAGTTAAGTTTTGGTATAGCACAGAATTTTATCCCTGCAGAAGCAAATTTTATTTTCTTGTCCTGCAAAATGCAACTGACATTATACCTTTAAAAATAAACAGGTTGATGTTTTCTTCTCACTTTTAATGCATAGGATGTACTTTATTTGTTTTTCATGACATTATCTTTTGTTATGTAGGGAATTACGTTCAACCATCCTTATCCTTGCTGGAATGCTTGGAACGTATTTAAACATCATGGTGTGTAAACCATCATTTACTTCCTGTTTTATAGTAATCAAATGTATATTACTCTATTTACGTTGCGCCTGCTTTGCTATTTTGTGTGGTAATTACTTTTACCTTGTTTACAAGTTGTAAGATTTATGAGCTGGTGTACTTCCTGTTGAATCTATTTCCCTTTTTGAGACCTCTTTGTTGTTATGCATATTTCTTATTCTTATTGCTCTTGGCATTTATGATATTGCAGGCTCTTACACTCCTATTTCTTCTGTTTGCTAGTTGGGTTGCCTATGTGATGTTTGAGGATACCCAGGAGGGCAAGACAATATTTACTTCATATGGTACTACATTATATCAGATGTTTATTTTGTTCACCACATCCAACAATCCAGATGTTTGGACACCTGCATACAAGTAAGTAACCTGGAGAAATAATTAGTTTACATCATTTGTTTCTTTTTGTTTTCTTGTTTTTGACACACACAAAAAAGGCACTATTTTTCGTACATAAGAAACATAATAAATTATTAATTATAAAACTCAAATACATGATGATAGAATTGAATAAGGCATGTAAATATTCTACCAAGTAAAACCAAATATTTCATTACCTTCACTTTAATTGGGAAATAATATTTCAAAGTCATCTTGTCATTGTTGAAACTTTGAAAAGAGGGCTTGTCCCTCAGAAAATCAACATTGAATTTGCTTGAGAAGCTCCCAGAATAATCTCGAACTGAACCTCTTGAATGAGCATGCTCTCAAGTCTCAATTTTCCAATCGTCCCATGTTCATTGTTTTGTCGTTACATTGCTGAGATGCTTCTGTTGAACAAGTCAGGAGGAAGAGTCTTTTTGTATTAAAAATTTCCGTTAGTGGTATACAGTCCTTGGTCTTGTCTAATATAGTTCTACTTTCTTCTCAAGGACATCGCGGTGGTATTGCATATTTTTCATTCTGTATGTGCTGTTGGGGGTCTACTTTGTCACTAACTTGATCCTTGCCGTTGTGTATGACAGCTTCAAAGGTCAGGTATAGAATTTTTTCAATTGCTCTCCACTTATATGCATCAACTAACATAGACAAACTTCTCTATATGTCATTCTTTGACTACATAAAGTTCACTACTCTAAGATACTTTGTTCAGTTGTTTAATTGTTCTTAATGAAGGAATATGGACTAATATCACTTTTATTTGTAGCTTGTTAAACAAGTTTCAGGAATGGATCAGATGAGGAGGAGAATGCTGGAGAAAGCCTTTAATTTAATAGATAAGGATGTATGTAACTTTGATTAATTTCTTCTTTTCTTGTATGTACATAGTTGGATTGGTTATATTTGATGTTTTTAAAATCTTCTCTTAGTTGTGTATGTTATTGCGTGTTATTATACATGAATCCTCATTTTGTATGCTTGGCAGAATCTCGGATTTATTGATAAGAAGCAGTGCAAGTTGCTACTTGAACAATTGAATAATTACAGGTATTCGTTCATGTATTAAATTTCTATAAATGCTTTTACTTTTGAAGCACCATAAAAGAAATTTATAATACTTTTGGTCTTCTTCAAATTGGTTGTAGCCATTCCAAAGATAATGCTTTGAGTAGTAGCAATGAGAACTTTACTTCAAACTACTCTTCAGCTGTTGGACATTCTGCCCCCAAATTTTGCTTCTCTGAACTCTTGGAATGTTGTAGTTGCATTTTGCAACCTTTGACTATATGGAAGTCTAAATTTACATTGCAAATTGCAAATTAGACAATGGCATCAATAACGACTGCACTGTTAATCGTACTAGGCAACTACTTGGGGACAAGTGTGTACTTTTAACAGCACCTTGGGAACTAATTTACTCCAAGATAACGTAGCCTTAAAGATGATAGCTAAAGCTTTAGTCAGTTTCACATTACTCGAATACAGTTTAATTTAATCATCTTTTTATGATGGCATTGCTAGTTTATGATATTATGTTGTGGATTCTGAAGTATGCATATGTTTATATTTCACATAGGTCGTTGCCAAAAATATCAGGAGAAGAATTTGACTTGATATTTGATGAGCTGGATGACAGTCGGGACTTTAAGGTATTTTTCATTATTGTTTGGTTAGAATGAATTATTGCTAATTTAAGTTGGGACTAATTTTGTAAATCGCATTACGGGTGGGTGCTACTGCTACATGTGGGTGGTTTGTTACCTCCATCTTCACCATAACTGAAAAGCCAAATAACTTTTTTATGCCAGCTAAGCAATCTCTTCATGTCTCCACTTCTAAAAGAAAGTTAAATCTGATGATGCCACAAGCCAAAACTAGCCCCACTTTCAAGAATTTGATAGCCTTTATTGTCACTCCTACCCCTTAAAAAGAATCTGCCAGTACTACTGACCAACTTAACAAGGATTAACATTATTCCCATAATCAAATTGTTTCACTTCTACTTAATTTCTCAAACTGACCAACTCAAATTTTCATCTTAACAATCACTGTCTGGCACCTCATTATTTTGTTTATACTTGGGGTACTGGATTACCTCATTGTGATATGTACGTGTTAAATTTATATGCCACATTAATTTCACGAGGTGATGCTATTTTGCTTGTCTTGGTTTTAATTTGATGATTGCTTCAGACAGCTGTTACGACCAAATTGTTTTGACTGACTTTGTACCAGTGTCTGTTAATGCGATGTCAAGCTGTGTTGTTGCGATTAGCTGTACTCTGTTAATCTGTGTAGTTCCATTCTTTCCAGCTCCTCTTGGGAGTAGGGATTGGAATAACGGTCATTGCTACTGATACTTGAGTAAAATCAGGATAATTGAATTTCTGTTTAAATGAAGTTACACTTTTACTATTATCCTTTATTTTGTTTTGTGTGCATGTTTTGGGCGGATATAACCTCATTCTAATTTTATAAACTTTTTATATAAAGAGATTATTCTTTTATCTCTATCTATTGTGCTGGTCTCCTATTCTACCGAATTTTCATTTCCTTGTAGATCAACTTGGATGAATTTAACGACCTATGCAATGCCATTGCTCTAAGATTCCATAGGGAGGATATTGTAAGTCCAAATTGTTTTATCTAATTGATTGGGGGTGCTTGTAACTTTCTCATTACAATGCAATGCCATTGCTCTAAGATAATGTGAATGCTTGATGCAGCCATCTTGTTGCCAAAACTTCCCCTTCTACAGTTCACCCTTGTCCGAAAATTTGAAGGCCTTTGTACGGAGCCCGAAATTTGGATACACAATATCATTCATTCTCATTATGAATCTATTTGCTGTTATTGTTGAAACGACGGTATGATCTGAATTTTTCACCACATACATGTGATGCATGTAATGTATTAAAAGAGTTCAATAAGAGTTCATGTGTTCATGCAGATCTAAAGCTCAGCTTCTGTTGTTTTGGTACAACTAGTTACATGATTCTAGTCATGCTTACATTAACAACATAATTCTGGAATATTAAATTTTTAGTGTTCAAGTTTATTAGCTCTTGTTTACATAGCTTCAATTGAGTTAAGATGATTTATGACATATGATGCACACTCTGTTTCAAATTGATCTGTCTATACATATACTCTAAGGGGACTTCACCTAATGAAATTAAGACTATTTTTGTTCTTTTCTAAAAACAAAACAATAAGATCTTACTTAGCGGGCATAGAAAATCATGTAGAGAGATATGAGAGTACTAGTTGGTTCACCTTCAAAAACAGAAAATTTGGCAGAAGACCAAATATAGTTGAAAATTTGTTTTACTTTCTCATGTGTGAAAATTAATGCTGAAGGCCCAAAAGGCTGTCCAAAACTATATAGATTCCACATTTCTTTAGTGTCCTCCTGTTTGTCCTCAAAGATTCTTTTGTTTCTTTGACCCAAACCACCCAAAACAAAGCCAACAATAAGATGCATCTTTAAGGAACCTTTCCTTTCTTTGGATCTCCCTGAGCCTTTAAAATAAATTATAAATAGTAGTTCTGAAGGAGAGACAGTCCAATGAATTATAAAGCAACGTACTCCAAAGATTAAACAACAATATATATTGAATAGGAAGCTCTTTAGCAATTTCATGAATGTTAAGTACTTCAGCGTGGGACTAAATTTTTTTAATGGAAAGTCTAATGCTTAAAGTAATACCTATGTAAACATATATCCTCCCAAAACCTAATCATCTTTCGATCCTGAAGAACCGACATGCAGTCAGCCTCCGAAGAATCCCACCTCCTAAGTTCCCAGTCACTTTCTTACAACTATAAGTACTCTAATGACTGCCTTACATAATGTTGTTCTAGAGGGAATCTCCAAAGCCTAAAACTAACCATCTAGTAATTCACCACATTATCTTTATCTTATCAGCTCTACCCTAAGAAATTTCTTAGCATATTTGCCATTCCATTTTGGGGTCATCTCCTTGTTGGTTAGTTCATAACATGAACATGTAGCTTAGCCACTTTCTTGTCAATTGTGGCTTTGAATCATAAAATGATGAAGACCCAAATATGAAAGAAAAAAGTCATTAGTGATGTGAAGAAGTTGGTCATTTTAAACATTACATATCATTTTAATTACGGAGAATGTCTATTAGCACCAAAGAAAAAAGAAAGCATGTTAATCAATTCTGTTAATTTGCAGCTTGATATAGAAAACAACTCTGCTCAGAAGGTCTGGCAAGTTGTTGAATTTGTTTTTGGTAAGGGATTCCCAAGTTCATCTTTTCCAATCCTTCTATAGTTTTATAACATATTGTGCTTTAAGTATGATGATGACAAGTATTGTGATTGAAAAATGTGTGTGGTGAACCCTCAACGTCTAGATGGCCTGACACTTGTGGAAATGTGATTACATATTTGCAGAGCCTAGTAAATTATCTACTAAGAGGATTATATTTTACATGTATGAGTTAAAACGAACAAAAAGAGGACATCATATTGGCCTTGCTGGTTAAAATGTTCACTCTACCTCGATTAGAAATATTTTAATAGACAATTCTTTTACTCCCTGGTTGGATCTTGAACTTCCTAATTATTCATCTTTAGTTAGCTGATTCTCGTATGTGAAAATGAATAGTATAATGCCTGAAGGTCAAAAGTAATTCTAACCATTGGCAGCAATTGACTGAGGCAGTGCCATTGATTATTTTTGAATTGTTATCATGCGGGCCATCCTCATAGAGAAGTGGAAAACTTTAGGTCATGAAATGTGCTGCACATTGATTTCAATTGTTAACAAACTTTTTTTTTTTTTGGTAACATTGGGCTCATTTAGATCATATAGTCTTTGCAATTAATTTATGAGATGGTGCCAAAGATCAAGTAATTAATGTTCTGACGATTTCAGTTCTGACTCAGTATTTTGGTTTTTGATTTGATTATGAATATGAGTTATTTAAGCAAATCTTGATAATTTGGTTCAGACAACTTAGTTTTACCTAATTTCTTTCTTTCTTCATTTTTTTTTTTTTTTCAACTTTCCTTTTTAAAAATCTACAAACAGAATACACCACCTTTATGTTTCTGATTTTCTTTTGTGTTAGTATCTGGGCCCAACGTTATGTATAATTGTATTCTTAGCTGACCTGTAATTCCTGCTTATTTACCTAATGATACTTTAGATATTTCAATTCATTGCTGCCAATGAAATAGTTATATCTTTGAAACATTCACTTTAAAAACAACCCTAGTTTGCATGTTTTTAGCTTCCAAAAATGCCTGTTGTTTTTGTCTTTTCATCTGAACTCTAAAGCAATATACAATGACGGTATAGAATTCATAGGATCAACTCTTTTGATAATTTACCTCTATAACAAACCAAATCTATAATAAGATGCTCTATAGCCTTCTATTTTTGAATATTAAAATAGTGTATTTGGTGAGCACGCTATTATGGTTGGTTCCAGTGATTACGAGTTGATCATCTGCTTTCTATGCCACAGGTTGGATATACATGATAGAAATGGCTCTGAAAATCTACTCTTTTGGATTCGTGAATTATTGGAGGGATGGTCAAAATCGCTTTGATTTTCTTATCACTTGGATTATTGGTAATTACTTCAAAACCACATCCTTTATTTTATTTATGGGGACATATTAAAAGAGATTGCCAGGCATGTGGTTGTAATGGCTGCTACTGAAAGTAAAATGTTACTATGTAAAAAAAAAATATATATATATATATATATATATATATATATATATATTAAAAAATAATAACAATGAGAGAAGGGGACAGTACAACAAAATCATGGGAATCGAAGTTGTGAGCCTAGGAAAACATAAATATTATATAATTAGTCTTTTCTCTCACGCATTTATAAATATTATATAATGATTATTAATTCAAAAGATGCCCACACATTTCTTCCCATCCATAACCCAACCAGTCCTTCATGCCTTGCACCTTAGTAGAATTTTAATACGAATTACAATGATTAATGTACTAAGGCTCATTTTGCTGTTACACATCAGAGCCAGAATCACCGATTAATAATGTTATTTCTTTCGGCTTTCAATTTCATTGTATTATCATTTAACTAGACTGTTGCTTATTTATCTTCTGTCCTTCATTGTTATTTTTCTTAGCTATGTATTATTCCTCTGTGACATATGGTTATTACATTTGTAGTTATTGGTGAAACTTTAACTTTCGTGGCTCCTGAAGGTCTGACATTTCTTTCTAATAATGGAGAATGGTGAGCTTGTTACTTCTTCACATACTGTTAAACTTCATTACCCTTTATGTCTTGTTGCTTTATGATAGAATTTATAATCTCGCTCTTTGATAAGAGCCCAAGAACATTTGAAGGCCTAATGTAGGTTATTGCCTTGAAAATATATGCCTATCTGAGGTAGTTTCTTCTTCTTCTTTTTTTTCATATTAATAGGAGAGCATGTGCTTTATATAGGTCCATGTCTGTTGTATTGATGCTCAGAACTTGCAGTTTGAGAGTTCTTGTCTAAGATCACAAGGTTTATAGTGGGCAAGAGGTCTTCTTCATGTCGTTTGTTTTGGGGTACCAATAGTATCGTAAAAGAAAACATTGGCATAGAAATAAATATCCATATCCTTGTGGTTTGAAAATTAGGCTTTTACATCCCTAGAGAGTGTAGAGTGTAGACCCCAAAATTGATGGGAGTCTTGATGGTTGTTCTCAAACCTTGAGAGTGCAGTTGATAAAACCTAATCCTCAGTTGGTATCACCAATAAATTTTTATATAATTGTCTCTGTATTATTTGTTGGAATCAATATCCTCTTAAACCGTTCATGTAATGGAGGTAATATTTTCTAACAGCTGTGCTGCTTTATGTGTAGAACTTGTTAGCTAGTTATCTTTATTTTCATTGTGTGGAACAGAAGCAGATTTTTTTTAGCATCCACCTCCCTGACATTTATGTTACCAGGATTCGCTACCTTCTCCTGGCAAGAATGTTGCGCTTGATAAGGCTCCTGATGTACGTCCAGCGTTACCGCACTTTTGTGGCTACATTCTTAACCCTCATACCTAGTTTGATGCCTTATCTAGGGACAATATTTTGTGTCCTTTGCATTTATTGTTCCCTTGGTATTCAGGTACATCTGTTGCTTCTCCTACAACTAGCTCTTATTGTCAATAAGGTTTTTTTAGTTTATGAGATATATAGACATTGAATTCTAGCATGCGTCAAATCTAATTGTATCACACCCATTTATTCCAAATTTGTACTGGTTCTTATTTTTAAGAGTATAGAAAGTGTTGCACTTCACTGATTCACTCCAATCCATCAATTTATTATACAATTAGGGTTCCGCTAATTAGAATTTACATGTGTTGTAACAACATAAGAAATACTCTTGTTTCCATTACTGTGACAACATCCTGTATATAATCTCTCTCTATTATTTTACAGATCTTTGGAGGGTTAGTTAATTATGGAAATCCCAATCTGGAAGCAACGGGTCTTGCTGAAAATGAGTATCCTTTTCAACTAGTGATGAATTCATTTATTCTCAGTCATCTTATCTTACAGAAGGTGGTGTGTGTGTGTGTTTTTTTTTTCTTTCCCTTTTTGCTCCTGAAGAGGTTATGTTTCTTGACTTCATTATAAGTGATTGTATTTTCTTGACAAAAGCAGTTATTTACTATTCAACTTTAATGACTATCCAAATGGAATGGTGACACTTTTTAATTTGCTAGTCATGGGCAACTGGCAAGTGTGGATGAAGGTAACTATGGTGTAAAATTATTTTTTCATGTTTGTCATAGTCATTTTCCTCTTACTAATTTTACATGATGAAAATACGTAAAATTTCAGAGTTACGAGGAACTGACAGGAACTTCTTGGACAATCATATACTTCATTAGTTTTTATCTAATAACTGTCTTGCTACTGTTGAATTTGGTAATTACAATTTTTGCTACTATATTATTTTAGTTTTACCTTGATAATAAGCACTGTACTTGTCATGCTTATTTCCTTGCTTTTTTATATCAAATTTGTTATCGAATGTATAAAATCTGATGGTTTTTCTTGTTGATGTAATCAGGTTGTGGCATTTGTCTTGGAGGCTTTCTTTGCTGAGATAGATCTTGAATCGCCAGAACATGGCGAAGAACAGGAAGAGGTATGTAGAATTTTGTAAATTTCATGTAGCTAGAAATAAAAACTGCATTATTATGACGCTATGAAAAAATTTCCTGCCTCCTTTTTGCCTGGGGTTAGCAAGGAAAAGAAAGTTATTTTAACTTGGTGCTGCCAGATGATGCAGTGCTGCTACTTCTGTAGATGAATGTTGTGATTCAAATTCAAGAAAAGGAGAAACTTCCATTGAAAATCCTATAACAATATTATAGGCAATGTATAAAATGAATGATATAACAGCTTTTCGTAACTGCAACATATGTTCCCTGAAATTAAAGTATTTAGGATCTTGTTTCTACTTAACTTGGTACGAAAAAAAATTTACTTATCACCAGCTTTTGGTCATTTCTCGCCTGAATGATATTGTATTGTTTTTCATTTCGTAATATAGGAAGCGGAAGAAAGAAAACACAGACCTCGATCGATTGGGTAAGTATTTGCTCTTAAAACTCCAACTCTTGTATGGTAAAAGTTAATCATCTTCATTTTGTTGCAGCTCAAAGAGTCAAAGCCAGAGAATTAACACGCTTCTTCACCATATGCTGAGTGCAGAGCTTAACGAAACACAGTCCTCAAACGCATAGTTTTTTTGTTTTGCCCTCAGGTGTTTTTTCCCCTAATCTCATATTTACTGCCAAACTATTACCTTTTTATTCTTTTCGCTAATCCCAACATACTATTTCTTTCAAAACATACTTCAAGATCAGCCGTATTTCCAATATATCCAAAAATATAACAAAACAAAAACTAATTCAACATGATATCAAAACATACACATGGCAAGTGTACTCAGATATATTAAATCAATTTTCCTTATATATATTTTTTTTCCAATCTCTTTGTCAAGTTCTAACCATGGAAATGACTAACCCATGACACTTTGCTTCACCGTAAGGCAGAAAGTAATTGCTAACACTTAACTGTAAGGGGGCAGAATGCTGTACCAGCCTAATGTGAGGATGAATATTACTGAGCATGCCTCTTAGCCACCGCGCGCGCACCACACAAAAAAAAAAAAAAAAACAAGTATTACTGAGCATGCCTAAGGTGCCCATGATAACATCGCAAAGCCACCTAACACTTCACCTTACGGTGGCTGAATGCTATACCAGCCTAATGTGAAGATGAATATACTGATATGAGCATACCTAAGGTGCTCATAATAACATTGCAGAGTCATCTCTAAACATTAATAGAAAAGTTTCATAGTAGACTATAATACATGTTTAACAAGATATAGATATGACAGAAAATAATTCTAGATCCATCAATTTGCTTGTTTGTTAAGCTGCCAAATTCTTATAGATCCATATTCTTATTTGAAAATGGTTTTCCTTCTATGCTTGACAGGTTGTCGAATACGAATGGCATCTCTTTGGTTTAGAAATGAAGGTGTTTTCGAAATGAGAAATCTTTGGACATGGGACTCTGAAGAAACTGTTCATGGGCTATATTGAGTCTAATCTACGACTTTATCATCTGTGTTTCTCTTGCTGGTTTAATGATAATAACTTCTTTTTTTCAACAACAACAAAAAAACAAGGAATTGTATGCTTTTTCTAGTTCCAACACATTCTGATTAGACTCATTATTTATCCATAGTGTTTGCAAAGCAGCCAAAAAACTATAAACATAATCAATGAGTGCTTTCTTTTAACTTTGTTTTCCTAACAAAAGATATTGTATGCAATTTCTGATTGGAGTAATTTTTTCAACCCTGTACTTGTAAGCAAATACACCTCCCGATCTGACCATCCCCACCCTCCCAACTATTAACTTAATTTATTTATTTTGGGGGGTCAGAAACTATTAACTTACTTGGAATCGTCAAAAGCTCGAACTTTTTACTACAGCTTGTTATGGTTTGAGTCCCAGTTAAGTAATGTAGTAATTTCAAAACAAAGTTTTTTTTTATTATTCCACATTCACGCGCTCATTAGAGCTCACGTCTTCTCCAAAATAAAAAATAAAAAAAACACTTTCGTGAGCCCCTCTTCCCACCTCCTAGCCGCTCCCTCTACCGCCCATTATCCGATCACCTCAAGCCAAGCTTCTCCTCCATTTTCCTCTCATCTACGTCTGAGCCTCTCTTCCACAGCCTTTCATCCATTTTCTCCACCATAAGTATTTTATCCGAGCGGTACAAGTACTTTCTGAGCAACATCTTGCTGGTTCTACTTCACCTTCCCGATTAGATCAAACACCTTTCCTTCGTTTGGCCTAGTTTCAATCTCCATCTAGTTCCTAATTTCATAGCCCTAATTTTTCTTTTGTTATCCTGAAATCATTTGTGATGGAAATTTGACTGAGAAAGAACAATGCTCTATGAATTTGGTGTTGGATGCTTGGAATCTATCAACCTTGATGCTTTCTTGTGTTGCTCTTCGCAAGATTTGACCTAAGGATGATGTCCTCGAAACTGCAGAGATGAAGTTCATGCTAAAGAATTACTTGTTTACCGTCCCATGGTTGATTCCAAATAAGTTTGATGAGTGGCCTTGCTCGGGGTTTATTATGAAAATCTCAGATCATCTTTTGCCTACTCTTTCCACATTATATCCTTTGGTATACAAAATTACAAATTATTTTTGCCAAGGTTCTGTCGCATAATAGTACTCCTATTCAATAAAAAAAAAAAATTACGATTAACGCATGCAAATGAATATTGTGGTGTTTTTTTTTTTCCTTCTCCTTCTGGCAAAAAGAGTCTCTTTCAGTTCGAGCATACAAAATTACGAATCATTGTTTGTTAGGGTTTAGAAAAATAATATTTTACTATATAAAAATTAATTGCATATATATTATTAGAGTGTAAAAAAAAAAAAAAAAGTACACTATTTAGTTTAGTTTTTAAGTACAACAATTAAAAATGAAAGTAAATTTGCAACAAGTTTGAGTACAAAAAACTTTTATCCTAAAAAAAAAAAAGTTTCATTATGGGACCTCTTATGCCTTTGGCTGTTACCTGGATTGGAATGTACTTGACTACGCTTTTTTTTCTTGAAAGAAATGTTAAACCTCACAAAAAGAAAGAAATATAGAACATTTGCATACTAGTATAAAGACCAATAAAGGAAAATTAATATAATTACTTAAAACAAATATCGTTAAAAAGCTCCACAAAAACAGAGGGCAGTTCTTGAGGTTCCCATAAAAAAAAAAAAAAGATAATGAAAAAGATGGGATGGATAAAACTTTACCAAATCTCCTCCAAATTCTCAAGAGTCCAGCAAATTGGCTCAAAATTAGCAACGAACCCCCCAACTAAAACTCGATAAATCAGTCAATCAGCCTCGATATTCCTCTTAATCAGCAAAAAATAACCCAAAACAGCACAAATAGCAGCAACAAGATTGCCCTCCTTCAACAAAACCTTAATCACAACCCCAAAAATCTCCTTTGTAATCTTTCTCCCTTCCACAACCAAAGTCCTCTTGGGTTTCCCAAAGAAAGCCAACAAAACAACAATAGCAATCCAAGTTACCAAAGTGGCTGGAACCAGAACTGCAAGAGCTGCCACCATTGAAAGTAACCCAAAAACTACTCCAAGAAGCACAGATGCATAAAGGGCTGGCCACCCAGTTGATGGAGAGCTTGGCTGTGCTTGTAATTTATACCATGAAAGTATGGATTTCAGAAAATTCCATGAACAAGTTAACAGAATTCCATAAACTAACACAAATAAGCAAACCCATGTCGTCCTTTTGCTCATGATTCTCATAAATAATAAATATGATTTTGGTGGTGATGCTTGTTTCTCTTGCTCTTCATTCATTTTATCTGCCATTCAAACAAGCTTCACTTTTCTAGTCTCTCTGTTGTTTTGGTTTTATTTTTCTCTATAAATTTCCTCGAGAAAATTATTTGTTTGATTGATTCGTGATTTGCAGGGATCCCTGTCTTTGTTACTTTTAGCCCCAAAGTATATAGACGATGACTATGTAGACTTACAAAGAAGATTACACTTTCTAAAAAAGAAAATGTTATCATAATATTATGTGAGTGTTGGAGCGGAGTGTCACGCTCTCTTTCAGAGCGTGGGTTGAACTCTTATTCTATTTCATATCAGTCATTAGATGGCCACGCGAATATCACTTCTGTATTTGAGTGATGCACGCGCTCATGAGGTTCGTGGTTCTGTGATAGATTGGCACATGTTCATGCTTTTTTCCCAAACAAAATAAAAAAAAAAAAAACTTATTGCTTCACACAATTCGATAACGGTTCTGTCTTTGGGCTTTGTGGAATTGTGGTTCTGTCAAGCTACGGCTTTTGAGTGAGGAATTGTTCAAAGCACATCGATATGGACTCTGAATGCACATGTCAAATTTGGGCAACTCAGAAAGAACACTCCTTTTAGTGATTCTGCTGGTGATTGTAGTTCCCGGCTGGTTTCCTATTGGCATCCCCACCTTCAAAACTTGTGTTTTTTGCTGAATCTTCATAGTTCATAGTCATACTTTACAATTTTGAGATTCTTTTCTTCATTGAAATCTTTACGGTTCCAAAAATTTTTAAAAAAAATTATTAAATTATTGTACAAACTCGCAATATATGCATATGAGATTTGTAAAAGTTTACCATCTATCTTGAGTTTTACAAATTTTTTAATGTGTTATACACCTGTATAACACCCCTTTGTAACATATTTTTACATGTGTGCTGAAAATCTCCATATGCGTTAATTTTCATTACATTACCAATAATAGGATAAATAGTAAATACTATCCAAATTTTTATTTTTCTGTTATTATTATATTATATATTATATATATATATATATATATATATGTATTTTTTATTAAATTGGTACTCAAACTTTAAGACTTGATTTATTTTACAAACATTAAAGAATGAAAGATAAAGTATAAGTGTATAACATTGAATCAAATTGCAAAATTTGAAATCTGATTCATAAACAAAATTTTTAGATCTAAAATTATATCATTATTTGGGTTTTCCAATTAATTCCTTCCACGTATTTTGAATTACACTACTAATTATAAATATGCTTTCCAGTTCAGGATTTCATAAATTTGCTAGAGAAATGTCGAATGAAAAACTGACACATCCCATTAGGCGTGCCCACAGACTCGCTTCCTTGAGATAGATGTTGATGTTGTGCTGTCCTTTCTAAATCAACAATGAAGGGCCACTTTTGGTAATAGAAGGTCACCTGGTTGATGATATTAGATCCCTTGCTGCTCGTGGCTCGTGGCTTGTGGCTCGTGCTGTGTTTATTTTTCTTGGTGGGAGTAATAAAGCGGTCTATTATACGGTTATTTGCAGTTAATTTGGTTCAATTTTAAAAAAAAAAAAAAAAAATAAATCAAATTAAACTAAATCGAACATATTATTTTAATCAAATCGAACCGAATCGATTGAATAATAAAATTTTAAAACTGAACGATCCAATTTAATTTAGTCCGATTTAATTAATAATTTTTATCAATTTTTTTTTTTTTTTTTTACTTTTTATAAAGTGATCTTGTAGAATTGTTAGGAGCATCTTCGATCAATAATACAAGTAATGGTTGGGATTTCATGATTTTCTGTATTGCTTTTGAATGTTCATGATTTATGGTATGTTAGATGGTAAGAGTGAAAATTAGTGTGACATTGCAATTATCTTACACTTGTTTAAAATTGGTATCAGTGAATTAACGTGTCATTTCTTTTTTTCATTATAGTCTTTAATTTTTAAAATTGTGACGTATTTATTTCATCATCTTTTAAATCTAAACTAAATTTGAAAAGATAATGCACGTTTGAGCCTTGTATACATACCCATAAAATATAGATTTTAATTGTTATTTTGTGCTCTGCCTCAGTTGGTCATGTTTTCTTCAAATAAAGAGCTTCAATAACTTAGGATATTAGGCAGAAGTGCTAATCTTATTTAATGAAATAATGGAGCTGGATAGAACTTAAAAGCTCGAGTAACTTTAAGTTTTCTAAGATGAGAAACTAAGTTAATTTGCTTCAATATATTGGGCCTTGTAACTAGAAAGTTAATTTGTTTCTTAGGCTAGGCATTTTGTGGTTTTTAATTTAAACAATATTGAACCCCTTTATCAAATTCTGTGTGTTTTTAATATTATGATGAATACTTTCTACATCTAACCTATTGGCTTTCATCTGTTCTTGGTAATAGAAAGAAAGAAGAGAAAAAATGTGCAGATGAATGGATTAAATCCTAATAGTGCCAGGCTGCAAGCAGTTTATAGATTGAATATTAGCCTTTAAAGATACATTAATCTATTACATGTTCCTTCCATGGCTGTCGGGATGGCGCTGGTTGTAGGGAGGGAGCTCGCGGATGGGACAGCTCTAGCTAGAGGAAGCTTGCGGGGCACGAGCTGGTTAGAAGCTCTCGAGGTGGCAGGGCATTGGCTGGCTGGCGGCTCTCGGGCTATTAGGATTCGCCTGGGATGGAATTAATCTGCATAATGAAATATATATATATATATATTTATATATATTAATTATTAGTTCTATTCGATTTGATTTAAAATTTTAAAAAATTAGATTAAATCGTTAGTTTAACAGTTTGAGAAATAAAAAATTAAACTGGACCGTTTCATTTATAAAACCATCTGATTTGGTTCGGTTCGATTTACCAATTTTTTTTATTTGATCTAATTTTTAGACACTTCTAATCTACTATACGGCTTGTTATACTTTTAATTGTTTAGTTAAGCTCAATGTTGTATCAAATGTGTGTTAGATAATAAGAAAATGAAGTAGGTGCAAAATAAGTTATTTTTCATTTTTTTAAATTTATAATATTTAATTATAATTTTTTTATTTTAATATTTTATTTTATTTAATAATTTTTATTGTTATTTTTAATAATATTTAAGTAAATTAATATTTTTATTTTAATTCTTTATAGACTTTTAGTAAACATAAAAAATAAAAAATGAGTTTTAAATCTTCTTTCCTCTCCAAACTAATTTATGTTTATTTCTATTTTAATTACTTTTTATTATAAATTAATAAATATAATAAATAATTTGAATAAATATTTAACAAATTATTTCAACTAGTTAATGGCTCGTCTTTTATCATAACTTAGTAATTTCTTTAATTTTAAAAATTACTTATTAATTAAAAGTACTACAATATATTAATATTTATACTTTTAAATAAATAATTTAATTTCTTGAAGGAAAAAAAAAATTCGTTTAACGGTTGGAATAATTTGTTACACATTTGTCAATCGTATCTGTCATCAAAAGGACCGAATTGAATACAGTGAAGATTTCAATTTACAATTATAGAAACTTGGTTTTGCTAGGTATGGACTCTCCTTTGGATAAGCTTCCAATTTGGAATGTAATCGTATCGTATTTTTGTATTAATTGATATATTAAAAAATTTATTTGAATTTTTTTTTTGTTGCTTATTTATAATAGTAAGAAATAACAAAACATTTAAGAACATAAAAAAATTAATAATCAATTTTTACTAAAAAAATTCGTATCGTGTCGTATTTGAATCGTACTATCGTATCATATGAAACGCCACCCCTACTTCCAACAGAACAAGTCACAGTAAATGCCCACCAAAACTATCAGAGTAGTGTTAGCATTTTTTTTTTTTATAGAGTAGTGTTGGCTTGTTAGATGAGTTATTATTCAATATTTTTACGGTATAATTCTCATTAGTTTTATTAATTGTTATTTTATTTCATTATTTTCTTTGCTTCATTTTATTAATTTAAAATACAATATTATTATTTATTTTATGCATAATAAATAATTTATTCTGATAAAAATAATAAAAATGTGATATCATAAAGCACTTGATAATTAAGAATGAGCAGTTGATCAAAATCACTTATTTTTTATTAACTCAATTCGATTCGATTTAAAGTAAATTGAAACATTTTGAATTTTAATATGATCTGATGATATAATCAATCTGAATTAATTCATATTCGAGCATATTAATTTTTTTGAATTTGATAAAATCGTATTAAATTATAACTTATTTTTGAATTATTGTTATATATAAAACACAATAATAATAAATTTTAAATTGGTACATTTTTAATAAAATTTATTTATTTATAATGGGAATCAAAATAATAAAAAAAAATATGCTATTAAATATTATTAAACTATTTTAGATGATTTAACATTTATATTTATTTTTTAAACTAAAATAATAATTTAATATAATCGTAGTATGTATAATATTTTAATATAACAAATTAAAAATAAAATATTCATTTATTTATAATTTTAATAGTAATTTGGCCTAAATTAAATTACAATAAATTATAAAATTTATTAATTTAAATTTAACCTAAATTTAAACAAATTATATAATTTTTGATCTATATATTTTTACATCTGAATTTGATAGATTAAATTGAATTTTTTAATTTAAATAAATTAATCTAATTATTTGTTTCATCCTAAAATTGAGCGGTGGAGTTCCTATGTTCTAGTTATCGTTTCAGTCTCGTTTTTCTTTGTATTTTTACTTGGAAAATTTTCTCTTTATTGGGAAAAAAATAAATAATAAATGACTTGATAAATTCACCAATAATTTTAAAAAAAGTTCATGTAAATTTTATTTTTATCAATAAAATTTCGATACTTCATTTACAAAATAAAAATTTATTTATTTATTTAGTTCATAATTTATTAAAAATATTACGATTAAATTTTTCATATTTTAATTTATATAATTTAATTATTAACATTTTTAATTAATATATTTAATTTAAAATATTAATTTTTGTTAAATTAATTTAACAATAATATATCTAATTATCACATGAATAAAAAATTAATGATTAAATTATTATTTTTAAATAAATTATGAACTAAATTGTATATTTTGAAACATATTTAGGACTAAATGAATAAAAAAGTTAAGTTCCATCAAAATTAAGAATAAGGTGTTGTTTGATTGGCTGAATATAAAAGTAATGAAAATGATAATTGTAATAAAATTGAATGTAAAGGAAACAATATTATTATTACAATATTTTTTAAGCAGTATAATTAAAATAAATAATATTATTAAAATAAAGATTATAAAATTATAAATAAAGTAAAATTTTAAAATAATTTTTTTTATTAATAAAAG
The DNA here is from genome assembly GCA_029378325.1 of Elaeagnus macrophylla. Lineage (NCBI taxonomy): Eukaryota > Viridiplantae > Streptophyta > Magnoliopsida > Rosales > Elaeagnaceae > Elaeagnus > Elaeagnus macrophylla. The sequence goes on along the minus strand of CM055646.1, from coordinate 23,152,665 downwards.
AGATAGAATGAGAAAAAAAAAATCATAAATAATTATACAAATTGTAAGAAAAATATAACATTATAGCTTATTCCTAAGAGTTGCAGCGTAATGAAAATTACTGCAATAATCTTTTTACATTCTATTACAGAGTATAGTTAAACTAAACACAGTAATATCTTGAATGATTCTCATTACGATTACGATTACGATTACTATTAACCAAACATACTATAACACTGTTAAATTAAATTAACAAAATTAAAATTTTAAATTAAACTATTAAATTTTAAAAAAAATTATAAAGTAAATTATAAAATTTTAAATAAGTTAAATATTAAATCAAATAAGTATTTAACAAATAACCCTTTCAAACAGCAAAAGATTTACTCAAATTATGGCTCTTCTGTAACATCAGCCATTATAGTTGCTGCAAATCACCCATACCAGTTTTTATAGTTTTAATAATTTGGACTCCAGTCCGGTCCCTAACAGCCTCTTCTTTTCTCTCTGTTTTTTTTTTTCCTTTTAATGTGTATGAAAGAAGGAACAGCTGTGAGCACTTATTATTATTTTTTTGTTTTGTCAGAGTATTGATGAGAATTGGCTAGCAATTAATGATTTAAATTCTCTACTTATAAACAAGTAGATGACACTGTTCCTTAATATATATGCATGTTTGAAGGTTTGATGAACCTAAAATGTATTAGTTAATAGTTGGGATACTTCTATTTATTTTTTAGCTATTGTCTAACAACAACAACAGCTAAAATGGCAAATAATAATTGAATAATATAAATGAATTTTTTTTTTAAAAAATTATTATTAACAATCACCTTAATTGTTTTTCAACAATATCTTGAAATAAAAAAGTGTAATAATTGTCAGATTGTGAAATGTTATTAACAGGGAACAACTTCTTATACAGTATTGATCGCATACCAATCCGTTTGAAAATTAATTATTATTTGGATAATCATTTTTATAAATAATATAATTAAATTATATGTACTAAAAATTTAAAATTAATCATTTTTTTTAGCATGTCGAGTAAAAAGAATGTTTTTTTATTGAGAGATTAATGTTTGATATTATCTTCGAGAAAATTTTAATTTAATTTTTTATTTTTTAAATAATAATTACTTACTTGTACACACATATAATGTTAAAACATATAGTATGGCACTAGTAGTTGTTAGAATATAAATAATGTGTACCCTACTTGTATGATGTGTCGTATGACCAAAATTTTACGACCTATGTTGTATGATCTATTAAGTAATAAGTTTACTTGAAGACCTGTCTTGATTATCCAGACCATCCAACTATGACCTGAATGGTCCGACCTGAATGGTATGAACTGAGAGCTCATGACTTGAAGATGAGGACTTCAGAAGATCAGACCATCCAAGTATGACCTGAATGGTACGACCTAAATGGTATGAACTGAGAGCTCATGACTTGAAGATGAGGACTTCAGAAGATCAGATCATCCAAGTATGACCTGAATGGTACGACCTGAATGGTATGAACTGAGAGCTCATGACTTGAAGATGAGGATTTCAGAAGATCAAACCATCCAAGCATGACCTGAATGGTACGACCTGAATGGTATGAACTGAGAGCTCAGGACTTGAAGATGAGGACTTCAGAAGATCAGACCATCCAAGTATGACCTGAATGATATGAACTGAGAGCTCAGGACTTGAAGATGAGGACTTCGGAAGATCAGATTATCCGTGTACGACTGAAAGATGATGACCTAATCAAGACTAGTGGGATCTTCAACTCCAAAACATCCGACAAGTTCAGTTCTGACACTGAGTATACAAGTCTGACATCATACACCTATATCAGACCTGGTTGTACCTATTGTATCATGACACATGTAGATTTATGTCTATATATATCCAAATGTAATTCTCATTAAAAAGGTTGAGCATTTAATACTAAAATTCTAGTGTGAGGAGAATTCTCTAAAAACAGTAGTATAACTCCCTCAATGTTAAATAAGAAATCAAATATTAGTTATGTAACATGATTGATTGTATTGAGATTCAATTTCTCAAAAAATATACATACTTATAGTTTAAAGTTTTAACTATGCACTTTGCCTATACTATATGATTTGTGAGAGACGCTAGTAAATTTTTTTATACAAGGCAGGTTGAATGTTTTTGATGTTTTCAAGATAAAATTATTAATTTAAGCATTAAAAAATTATAAGTTTCTTAGATGCTCTGAATGAAAACATTATAATCTGATAATTGGAATTAGGGACGGAAGCAAAAATTATAATTTGTGGGGGCAGATGTTAAATTTATTAATATTTATATTAGAATTACCAATCAATTAAGAATATTAATTAGAGACGAGAAATGTGGAATAAAATTATAATTTTTATTAATTTATTTGGTTATCATAGTATATAAAAATTTAATACCTTTTCTTCGAGTAGATAAATAAATATCATATGGATAAATATTTTTAGTGATTTAGTGAGATATTTATAGTTGATTTTGAATCAATGATTCAAACCCACATAAACATAAAAGAATGAAAAATGAAAAATAACTTTTTTTTCTTCTAATTTTTAACACTTTAAATTTATAATTTTGAATTTTTATTAATAAGAAGAAAGTTGAAGATAATTGTGTAATTATTATTTTTTGAATTAGTAATATATTTTTGTATAATCAAATTGTTAGGGAAAAAAAATACGTGTTCCCATAATAAGCAGACGTCCGTTTGTTATGATTTGAACAGTTATTCACTTCTCTAATTTGCGTATTTAATGTAAAAAATATGGGATCCAATTTTATTCCGATGTCCCCGAAAGGACAAACATGGAAATATATATGAGAGAAACGATCCACACCTCTCTCGACTTTAGTCAAGTCTTTTTCATTGTTTTAGCCAGCTAGGGACCTAAATAGCTCGTTATTAATAAAAACGCGTAAATGTAGCGTTGAAATACCAAACTAGAACTCAACAACCATTTTGAACGCAAAACCAACTCCAAACCAAATAAAAGAAAGAGATTTTAGAAAGAAAATAATAAAATGAGGGAGAGAGAGAGAGAGAGAGAGAGAGAGAGAGAGAGAAGAATCTTTGTTGAGTTTTGGACTGTAATCTGTAGACTAAGCAAATGCAAATAGCCGGCAAATGCCGTCTCATACTATTATTATTATTAATAAAAAGTAATATTTTTAAAATTTTTAACTATAAAATAATTTTTATATAATTAATTTATATATTATTATTATTAATTTTTTATATATATTATTTTGATTGAATACGATTTAATTAAAAATTGTTTAAATTAAATTATTATTATTATTTAAATTTATTTAATGTTAAATTTTATTATTATATTTTATTTACATACTATTTTTTTTTAATAAATACTATTAATGTTGTGTGGTAAAAATATTATGATAATAAATTGAATACATTTCCGCTTATGAATACGCGTGGAAGATCGAAGAATAAACCACTCGAGCCTTTCTTTCTTTCTTGTTATGGTAACTAAATTAGCTTCATCCCCTCTTCTTTATTCTCAATCCCAATCCAATCCTTAATTATCTAACTGGGTTTTCACCGATTGCTTTATTCATTCAATTAACTGAATCAAAGTTATTCACCATCAAAACAAATTGAGCTCAAGGTTTTATGGTCAGTGTTTCATTTGTGTAGTTGTACATTATTGATTCGATATCATTATTTTAATTGAATCTGGGGACTACCGGACTGTGTAAATTTTTTTTTTTTTTTTTATTTGTTGGAATTTCGATTTAATTTCTTTTGGGTTCATACTTTTTTCACCCAACTTGACTTATTTGAGGTTTTTGGCTAAAGCCTCAAGTTGTGACGTTGAAGTTTGCAATTTATATTTTGAGGCGTTGTGATTGATTTAGAAATTTTAAGGTTTAGCTATAAATTGGGCATAGGTTCAAGTATAAATTCTTTTCATGGAAATGGAAAAAGGAGAAGCATTCGAGAACGTTTCGATTGATTTTGGGTGGTAAGTTTTGGTTGAGAAGAAGGGATTTGAAGATGGGTTGCATAAATTCTAAGGCTTCTGCTGTCGAAGACATCAAGGAAAGGTCAACAAGAAGATCATCTTCAACTAAACAATACTCGGAGCTGAAGTGTCAAAGCTTGAATTCTTCCAAAAGAGAAGAGAGCGAGAAGACAAAAGAGAGGCTGGATGGGGGTGATGTGAAAGCTATGTTGATTGATAAGAAAACCAGTGTTTCAATGAGTTCACATTATGATGATCAAACAGAGATTAAGAAAACGGAGATGCCGGAAGTTACTGTTCTTAGTAATCCAAGTTTTGGAAGAATTCCTATGGCTACAGAAGGAGAGCAGGTTGCGGCTGGGTGGCCGAGATGGCTTTCTTCAGTGGCAGCTGAGGCTCTCAAAGGATGGTTACCACGTCGTGCTGACACATTCGAAAAGTTCGATAAAGTATGTTCAATTCTTTACTTACAGTCATTTGCTTTTGCATTGTAGCATAACCTATGTCATTTATCAGTCACCAGCAAGCACTCATAAGAGTTGCACTTAGGGTAACTTTGAAATTAAATTTAGTTTGAGCCAACTCTGTTTTCTTTCCCGGTTCCCCTAGCTCTTTTATTGACTAATGTAATGTAGCGGTTTTCATTGAATCCTGTCGTTGTTTATTCTATGATTTATTTTAATAGTTTGGCAAGTACAAAGGCATTAAGCTCTATAACATAGAGTTTTTGATGCAGAGTTACTGGGTAAGGAATTTGAATATCTTCAAATATTTTCCCCGTAACTCAGCCGCAACAAGTCAGAGACATCAATGCTGCTCGGTTACAAGTAGCTGGAGAACCTTTACTTCATGACATCATGCAAACATATTCCTTAAGAAAGTTAACAATTTTCTAAAAGATATGTTCTTATGATAATTTTTGGTGTTGATACTGGATATGTCTTGGCTATAACACAAGATAAGCTGTTATACACTTTGTAGCAAAAAAATAATAATGATATACGCCCATTTTGACTGTAGACATTTTGTTTGACATCATTTGGAAAGCAATAGTAGACTTTTTAGTTTTTTTTAGAAAAATGTATAATTGTCCATTTGGAAAGCAACAGTTAATGTTACAGAGCTGTATGTTTTCATTTTTCATTTGTATCATCATTTTGTTATCTTCATCCCTTTATTTTATTTCTTCCCTCCTTTTATTCTTAACAATATATGGGTTTCTCATTCTTGCAGATTGGCCAAGGAACTTATAGTAGTGTTTACAAGGCCTGTGATGTCAATCACAACAAACTTGTTGCTTTGAAGAAAGTACGATTTGATAATCTAGACCCTGAGAGTGTCAAATTTATGGCAAGAGAAATCATTATTTTGCGCAGGCTAGATCACCCTAACATAATCAAGTTGGAAGGATTGATAGCATCACAGACATCTTGTAGTTTATACCTTGTTTTTGAGTATATGGAGCATGATCTTACTGGACTGGCATCACGCCCTGGCATAAAATTCACAGAACCACAGGTACTCGTTCATTTGTTTTCTGTTCCGATTATTTTGCAAAACATGTGAACGCTATTTAATTTGTTTATTTTGTTTTAGATCAAAAGTTACATGCAGCAACTTCTAAGCGGGCTTGACCATTGTCATAATCGGGGTGTTTTGCATCGTGACATAAAGGGTTCAAACCTTCTGATTGATAATAATGGCATCTTGAAGATTGCAGATTTTGGGTTGGCAAGTTTTTATGATCCTCATCATAGTGTTCCATTGACAAGCCGTGTGGTTACTCTTTGGTATCGACCACCAGAGCTTTTGCTTGGAGCCTCTCGTTATGGCGTAGCTGTGGACTTGTGGAGTACTGGTTGCATTTTAGGAGAATTGTATACTGGCAGGCCTATTTTGCCTGGAAAAACAGAGGTAATGAAATTAATTTTCCTTCCAATTGATATTTTTTTCGGTACCTTTTTGTTCCTTGTAATTTTCTGCTATTCAGTTTGAAGAAAGGATTTTGACCCCCAAAATTAAAAAGCTTGAAGAAAGGATTGCATAATTTTGTAATCTTGATAATTAAAATGGAAAATATAAATAAATTTTAGAAATCAAAAGTTGGTTTGTTGACGATTCTGGTGGCTGGCACTACATATAAGAGTTGCTGCTGACTGATGGAAAATGCTGAACGCTTCTATCAATGGCTGATAGTACTGTAATATTACAGGAGAGGCAAGTGATGGCTGTAGACATTCGCTAATTCAAAACAATTATATTACACTCTAAGTAGCAAATAGATAAAATAGTTATGTAGGATTAGAGAGAGAGAGAGAGAGAGAGGAGGGAAAATGGGAGAATGTATTGACATATTTTTCTTTGGTTCCAGCGAGAGGGAAATCATACTGCATATATCTAGGGTTATATACTGTACTAAAGGCTTAATATATTGGTTACACGTTAATATTTCATGGAAAATACTGACAGCAAATTAATCAATCTTAGCCTCTCTTTTGACCCCAAAAATGAGTCTTAGCTTAAATGTTAGATAACCTCACAACCTATTCCCAGATTTCTATTCACTTGCGCTTGGAGCTGGTTATTATATGCTCATACTACACAGTCTACATTAAGTTATATTTTTTGATGTGAGAGTATAGTTGTGTCTTTATATGCTATAGCAAGAATGTGGACAAGGTATAGAAATAGAATTGATAATCATGCCTCGCAAGAAACATAGATGGCCTTGAGGCATGTGTGATAACCATCTAAAAGGCATGTTTTTCTTCAAATATTTCTTTGCAGAGTTACATTAAACTGAAATATTTTCTTTATTGTTCTTGCATCTTGTTCGTTGAAATAGAATATACATTTGAAAAATGGTTCATTTCTCTTTCACTGAAATTGTGACATTCTTTAATTTTAATATAGTTCCTAAACTATTTACTTTCATGTTGTAGGTTGAGCAGTTGCATAAAATCTTCAAGCTCTGTGGCTCCCCATCTGATGATTATTGGAGTAAGTTGCATTTACGGCATTCAACAGTGGTGAAGCCTCCTCAACCTTATAGACGCTGTGTGGCAGAAACATTCAAAGATCTTCCTTTTGCTGCTGTTCAGCTCATGGAAGTCCTACTTTCTATAGATCCTGCAGGTCGACATACTGCAGCTTTTGCTCTCAAGAGTGAGGTACAATTATATTATCTGAAAGTAAAAATGACCACTATTTAATGTAGGACTGAAATTAAGGCCTTTCTATATATCCAGATGTTCTGTTCATGTCTGACAGTATCAATCAGTAGTGAGTTGATTTCTAGGATTTCCAAATTCCAACTTCGGAATGCATTTTAGATTCATAATATCTTCTGTTAGAGTAAATTTACTTTTGTTTCTTAAAAACATCTTCGACATTTTGAGGTCCTGAAAGTGATATAACTATACGTTGTTTAACAGTTCTTTACAACTCATCCTCTTGCTTGTAATCCATCAAGTATGCCCAAGTATCCTCCAAGCAAAGAGATAGATGCTAAATTGCGAGAGAAAGAAGCTAGAAGGTACATCTTATATAGGTTAATAGTCTTTCAAATAATGTGCTTGTTCTTGGGTGAAAAGCTACTTGTCTCTGGCATTGTTCCAAACTGGATAAATGGTCTGCTTCTATTCGAAGATGTTGCTCTTAACATGTGAATTTTTTTGCTTACATATTGGTCTTTATAGGCATTTTTATATTTTGACCTAATAAAAAGTCGTTGATCCAAAATTAATTTTACGGTTTCATGTTTATTTGGAACTATGTGCCTATACCTATATTTACTCAAAAAGAGGCTCCCTTGTTATCTCTTGTTTAACATGTCTCTGTAATTTGCACAGGGAAGGAGCACTAGGCAGAAGGGCCCAGAGGGTTGACGTGGAAAAGAGAATGCAAAGAGAAACTCGTGTTAATCCTGTTACAGATACTAATGCTGGGGTAACCATTTCAGTTTTTTTTTTGTTTTGATAAACTATCACCCAACCGTTTGAAATTAAAGAGAATCCTGAGGATCAATACAAGTTTTATGAAGTTTATAAATCTATGCATTTATCAATATAGATTTCAAATCCTATGTTCTTTTTTCAAATAAGTTGAGCATAAGCTTCTCCTAAATTTCAAAATCCTTGCTGAAAACTTATTGAAACTAAATGCCTCTTTCTTCTTCTTTTTGTAGTTTTATAGTTACTTTATATGTCTGTCTCCATGAGCTTTTCTAAAAATAAAATAAGAATTTGGTTTTAAAGTAATTATAGCTTTTCTAATTAGTTCACTATGTATTGACAGAGAAGGCAAGATCCTCCAAATGCAAAGAGCCTAAGTGAAGTTAATCGAGAGGGAGCTGTTTCAGGTTTCCTGATTGATCCAATTAAACAGTCACGTGCTGCTAAAGATACGAGCAAGGATTTCTCAGAGAATATAAATAAGAGATCTTCACTTTCAGGGCCTCTACTTCGTGGGTCTGTATCCACAAGATCTGGGAGGGACCATATTGATCCTCTTATGGTTGCCACTAAAGCTAACCTGTCGAAGTTGTCTGGTCTAGTGGCAGCTAGGACTGCATCATCCGAAGATCAACAAGAGAAACCTGGTCCATCTCGGGTAGACACAATAAACCATGTACGCAGATTCCCAGGATCAGTTTATGTTGCGCAGTCCAAAAGAAAGCAGGATCAGAAGCATCACACACAGAGAGTTGCACATTGTCGTCCAATGGATGACGAGAACGCCTGTACTAAAGAGTCAAGTCTGGTTAGTTTTGTTATACTCTTTGAGTTTTGTTATTAACAATATTCACTGTTCCATCACAGTATTTATGTTTTATTTATAAATTTGCTACATAGCAATTAACATGCATTTTTAATTATGTACGTATGTATACATGCAAACATATTATATGTTTTGTGGATGAGCATCATTTTAGAGCGCATTTTTTACAATTTATCCATCTCTCCTTTTATTTTGGTGATCAAAAGATCTTTATTTATGTTTTTAGTCTCGAGTCTTGGCTCATATACTTCATAGAACCATAGTTTAGATACATATGATACTGATTTAGTTCAAAATTTGCAACAGCATTGTCGTGGATCCAGGGACAACAAAATATATGTTTCTGGTCCGTTGCTTGGTTCATCAAACAATGTAGATCAATTGCTCAAAGAGCATGACCGACGGATCCAAGCGTATGCTCGTCGAATGCGACATGAAAAGGCCAGACATGGGAATGAAGCTAATAAATCTGCATCTAGGCAAGCAGCTTGGTAGGTTTTCTAACTTGGGCTTCCATGGCATCAATCATTTGGCTTTTTTACTTTCAGCTCTGGTGGATCTATGAATCTCTTTCCCCTACAAACGTATCCTGAAAAAATAAGGGGGTGAAGAGGCCAGAGAAAGAGAGGGAGGAATAGCCAGCTCTCCTCATAGAGTATTTTTATAGTTGAATGGATAGGAAGCACTTGTTCTGATTCGTTTCACTTTTTTTTCCATTTCTCTCTGGAGGAATAATTGATTCTTCCGATTCTTATTGTAAATTCCTCATTGATTCTTCATTTAATCTTTTCCTTTTGTCTATTGCCTGTAGTTAGTAACAACTTCTTCTTGCCCCCATTGTTTTCATTTGGTATTTTAGTTTCATTCATTCAAGTTTGTTAAGCTAAATTGATGCAATAGCAAATACAAAAGATGTGAATAATTTTTTTCTACTTCTTTGAATGGATCAGTTATCATCGGCATTGGTAGATAACACATGTATAACAACACAGTTGTATTTAGTACTTAGAAATTTAGAATGAATGAGACACATATTGGATCACCATTTTTCTTTCATCCATGTGATTTTTTTCTTTTGCTGTAATGCAATAGCTTAGCTTGGTTTTCTATGGGTGGATTACAAGAAATAAATGTGAAAGTTTATAAGAACTACGAATTCTTTAATTTTAAAAGATTAATTTAATGAGTAGAGATACTCATATTGTTTATAAATTCTTTTATAGTATTGTTTTTTATCAATGTGTGACAATTCTTCTAACATTTACTTAAAGTGTGGATTTTTGTCTCTTGCAAAGTTTATCACTTTGTATTTTTAACTATTTATTATATTATATTCTATTTGGATCAATTGTTTTTTTTTTTTTTTTTCTTTTGCAAGGTCCATTCATTTTTATTTTTATTTTCAAGGTGAGACCCAATGTTTTAGCCCATTTATCGATTAAAATTTTGATACCATGTGAAAGTCTATAAGTAACTATGTACTCAATTTTAAAAAGTTAACCTAATGAGTAAAAATACTCATACTTTTTATAAACTTTTTCATAAGTATTGTTTTTTATTAATGTGAAATAATACTTATAGCAATAAATACTAGCAAAGACCATTCTTTACTTTAACACAAGAACCCAAAATGTATTCCATTGCAACTTTTGAAAAGATATGGTGGTTGTGTACCATCTCAAAGTTTTGAGGCTAATAAGGATTGACGAGATCTCATATTAGTATAAACAGGGTCTTGGGAGCTGTAAATGCAAACCAAAAACACAAATGTCAAAGCAATCTGTAGAGCTCAATTCAGTGAATGCTGGTTTATAAGCAAGTTTTCATGTTGTCAAATGGCAATATATGCAGGTAAAAATGGTCTATGCATTACATTGATTATACTAAAATGGCTATATATGCAGGTAAAAATGGTCTATGCATTACATTGATTATACTGAAATGGACTAGCTAAAATTAGTCGAATTCGCATTGTGAGCTTTCTGTATTTTCATTTTCGTTTTATTTGATGATCATCGATGCTTTTTGTTCTTCCAACTTCCACAACGAGAATTTAACTTGAGGGAAGTATAGTTAACAGTATTGTTAACCGTATTTTAACAGTATTATTGAGCTGTGAGCATATGTAGTTATATTTAAACAATGAATCGTTTTGGTAGATTTAAGCAACAGTTGCCGGTAGTTTTCGATTCTATTCATTCGCGCTATTTGAGTTCGCATATTGAGATGAGTATGCTATTCTAAAAGAACCAGGTTTTTGTCCTTTAGCTATTTGGATTTTTTATTGTGTTTTATATCAAATATGACCTCAGACTAATCTTGATTGATAAAACTAATTTTGCATTTTTAAGGACACAAGGCCTCGAAAAAAATGAACTTTAATCCTTTAAGGAAGTGGAATTTATGAATTCTTAATAGATTTATCCCCGATTATTTTCATCAACATAACCATGTATCTGTGAAATTGCTACTTTTGCCAAATTTAATTCAATCCCTTTCTGGATCAAACTATGATTTGATTGATATTTATGCATTCCCATCTATAACTCACACATATGGCACTATCCAAAGTGATTTTAATATATGAACCATGTCGTTTTTCATTGACAACTTCCATCTAAACCCTATCGTGTTTTCAAATTGCTTCACTCCAAGTACGTAATTGTAGGAATCATAATCCTCAGTGTCAAAGTGTAACCATATCTCTACAAGAAAACAGATCTATTGCTACAAACATATTCATAGCAAAAGATGACACACATTCAATTACTTGTTTACCTTCCATTTAGATGAGATTATATGAATGGGATATTTAAAAACTTCCCGTTACCCATTTCAGTAGTTATTAACTTTCAAAAATAAGGAATTAAAAATCATTTCAAGCATAAATTAATTTAAAAAATAATGACAAATTATTGTTAGAATTAACCTTAATTATATGTTTAGAAAATTACAGCAGATATGTACCTTGGTAATTTCTAATTTTATCAGATGTCCCCGAAGGGACAACTTTGATAGTTTGATGCAAAGAAAGCTATGTTATATTGTTGAAAATTCATGATCAATAGTCGTGTGCATATCATGAGCTCTTCCTCTCCCTTTCCGCCAAACAATAATATCCATCAAAACCCAAAATAAGACAAGAGAGAGCTAGAAAGAACAATTTAATATCCTTTTTAAATTAAGTGGGTTACAGGCTTATAAAAGGACCCGCCTAATGGGCCAGCTAAAGTCTTTGAAAAATGTGAGCTTATGAACTTTGTACACATAATAAATAATATTTGTTTTATTTTTAATAAAATTATACATATTAATATTAATTTATTATTTATATATAATTGATTTAATTAAATAATTATATTAATTTATAAAATAATTCCAACAATTATGATCAAATCAAATCAATAGTGTTATGTTATGCTATGTAATTATTTAAGCGATTTACTTATAAAAGAGGTAAAGTACATCCTTTCATTGAAATGCAAGTAATCTACTGGGACCATAAAACGTTTAAGTTTCAAGCTTTAGTTATAAATGTACGGTGAGTAGTGTAATTACTTAAAATAAAAAACTAATCTCATTTATTAAAAAAAAAATTTATTTTGATAGCTATTAATCATATAAAAATCGGATGTAAGATGTCTCCTATAAGTTAAAATTTTTCTTATTTAAAATAATGTAAAGCCCAAACTTTTAGTTCCTTACATAAATTTCTATTTAGAAAATTTAACAAAAAACTTTATTTTTAAATTTTTTTGAATACTTTCTATTTTAAGAAAGGTTTTAAGATTTTCTATATATAGAAATTTTTGAAATTTTATTTTAGGAAACTTTTAAAAAAAATTTATTTTATGAAAATTTTGAAAATTCTATTTTGGGGGGAAACAAAAGGAAATTTTTGAATTTATATTTGAGAAAATATTTGGAAATTTTCTGTGTTAGGAATTTTTTTTAAAAATATCTATTATGGGAAAATTTTGAAAATTTTTTTTTTTTTTTTTTTTGAAAAATTTACAATTTAAATTTTTAATAATTTTTTATTTTAGGGAAAAAATTATATTTTATGATAATTTTTATCTTTCAACTTTTTTGAAAGAAATTTCTATTTTTGAATTTTTTTTGAAAAAATTATATTTTTGGAATGTTTTCATTAATTTTTATATTTGGAAATTTTCGTAAAATTTTTGAAATTTTTTTGTTTTTTGAAATTTTTTAAAATTATTTCATAAATATCTAATTTGGGAAGTTTTTGGAAATTTTATATTTTAGGAAAATTTAAAAAAAAAAATGTATTTTAGAAAATTTTTAAAACTTTTTATTTTAGGAAACTTTTGAAAAAAAATTTATTCCTTTAAATTTTTTAAAACTTTCTATTTTAGGAAATTTTGTAAACTTTTTATTTTTAGAGATTTTTCAAAAATATTATATTTTATAGAAAAGTTTTAAAATTTTCTATTTGAGGAAAGTTTTCATAAATTTCTATTTTAATATATTTTTAAATCATATGTTTATAAAATAGGTAAATTCCATTGGTGCCCCTAACGTTCCTTATTATATAACTAATACCCTCGAGATTTAAAATTATGTCACATAATTTGTTCAAGGTTTCGTATATTGGCACAAATATTATTATAAAATTAACACCATTTAATTTGGACGTTATGTTTTCTTTTTCATCTACACTTCTAACACAAATACTTAAAAAATAAATATTTCAATATACTTGTTACACCCCACTATCATAACGGTTGTTATTTATCCTACTTTAAAAAACTAATGGCTTCTAGATAATTTTCTCTATTCCTCATATCAATATAAAAATAATTAGATTTTTTTTATTACAATATTAGAAAGAGTACATATAGCAATATTATTATTACTAGGTATTTTGTGCAGCACATCCAATGCTTTTGTTATAATAAAAGATGGTGAAGAAGAAGATGAAGTAAACAACATAATGTTTTGGCAATTTAAGTTGTTGTTTGTGCCTTATTATCTTATCAGGAGCAACCATTTCTTGTTACGTTTTAATATGGTATTTGAACTTCTATATTGCTTAACATCTTGAATTTTCCTACAAGTAGCCTGAGGCAATGAAGCATTTGAGATCTTGCACCTAGAATATTGTTTCAGTTTTCGCTCGGCAAGTAAATTTTTAGAAATTTTATATTTTTGGAAATTTTTTAAAAAGTTTATTTTAGGAAATTTATATTTTAATTTTTTTTTTTGAAATTATTCTATTTAATTTTTTTTTAAGACTATATTATAAGAAACTTTTCAAAACTTTATATTTTAGGAAAATTTTCATAAAGTTCTACATTTGGAAATTTTTCAGAAATTCCTATTTTAGGAAGATTTTTTATAAATTCTTATTTTGCCAAATTTTATGAAAACTTTCTATTAAGGAAACTTTTTCATAAATTTATGTTTTGGAAAATAATTGAAAACTTTTATTTTAAGGAAATTATATATATATATATATATATATATATATATATATATATATATATATATATATATATACTTTTTTAAATTTTGGAAAAGTTTTTATGTTAGGTATGTTAGGAAAAATTTGAATTTTTTTTTTCTATTTTTGAAAAATTTATAGTTTTGGAGATTTTCTATTTTGAATTTTTTTTATAGAAAATTTCTATTTTTGAATAGTTTTCAAAATTTTCTATTTTTAAAAAATTCTATTTCTTGAAAATTTTTGAGAACTTTCTATTTTTCAGTAAATTATCTTAAATTTATATTCTTTGAAATTTTTTCAAAAGTTTCTATTTTAAGAAATTTTTTGTATTTTTATTTTAGGAAATTTTTGAAAAAGTCATATTTTAAGACATTTTTCGAAAATTTCTGTCTTAGAAAAAAAGTTTGAAATTTTTTTAATTTTGGAAGTTTGTTGAAAATTTACGTTTTTTGAAAACTTTTGAGAACTTTCTATTTTAGGAAAATAAAAAAAAAAAAAACTATTTTTGGGAAATTCTTAGAAACTTTCTATTTTTGTTAAAAAAAATTATTTTAGGAAATATATTATAAATTTCTCTATTTGAAAATTTTTCACTGATTTCTATTTTAGGAAACTTGTATTTTTTGTAGAAATTTAAAATTTTTGAAAAATTTATATTTAATTTCTTTTGAAAATATTATATTTTAAAATTTTTTGAAGACTTTATATTTAAAATGTGTGTAAAATGAAAGCTTTAAGACTGAGTTTGATGGTTTGATTGTTTTTAGCTTTTGATTAAAAAAAAAAAAAATGATATAACATATGGTCAAATAGTTTTTAAAAATGAAAAATGTTTTATTTTTTAAGAAAATTTAATTACATGTCATACTATAATTAATATGGGTACAAAATATAAGTAAAAATTTATGTAATCTTAACATTTCTCTATATAATATATACATTTTGTTATAGGATGCAATGTCATTTTAATTATTTTGTTTATAATTTTGGGATTAATTAGTTTTTTTATTTGTAAAATGTATCATTTAATCTTTTTAATTATGAATATCATTTAGCTTTTTTTATTATGGAAAATGGGTCATAAAAAAATAAACATTAATGTAACAATAATATTTTAAAAAAATTAACATTTCAACATTATTTTGGATTCATTAAAAGAACATTTTGTTAATTTTATATGTTCTCTTCCAAATTTTGCTAATTTGAAGTGTTAGTTTTTTTTTTTTTTCTTTTCTTTTTTAATTAAATATAATTTTTTACTAAAAAAGCACACGTTTCTTTATGTGACTCTAATTTACTAAATAATAATAAAATATTAAAATTTGTTCTTTATTAATACATTTTTAAGAATTAAAAAATTAAATGACACTTTTTTAATAATTTAAAAGACTAAAATATACTTAAAACTTAATCATATGAATATTCTAAACTTTTATCCTTTTATATGACAAAGAAACAGAAGTTATGACATATACAGGTAACGGTGTGAAAATGTTCCTAGTATTCCTATCCATTTTTCATTGTTGAATTTTTTTTCTCCTTTTCATAAGTCTTCACGGTTTTTGTCTATTTATGATCTTGACTCGTGTCAACCCCCAACTACCCTCTTGAAAGAAAAACATGTGAATAAAACAAACCCATAAATGCAATGAAAAGACTACGATTTTGTCCAGACTAGCAAGTTTAAGTGTGTAAAATGGAAAGACATTGATGGTCTTTCACATTAAAAAAAAAAATGAGTGTAAAGAAAATGTCCAAGTCTATTTGTTATGTCAAACCGAAACTTAAACAAAGAAAGAAAGAAAAAAAAACTGCCCTATGCTAATAATTAAATCACATATTTTTATTTAATCTTGTCCACATATTTATTGTTTCTTTATAATGTGTACTCATATTTGCTATTGTAATCCAAATTCAGCAAGGCTAAACTCTGCGCGCGTTTCACTTTATTCATAACCTCCCAAAAGTCTTGTTTCTCAAATGAATATCAAAGGGTGGGACAAATTTAATTTTAAAAAAAGGAAAAAAAAAGAAGATAAAATGGGTGGGACAAATTAAATTTTTCACATAAAAGATCGAATGTTCCCAAAGAAATATCAGACTACAACTCTATTTTTATAAAAGATGGACTCATTACTAGATTAGAACAGGTGACATTTATTTGAAAAGTTTTAATGTGAACAGTATTAAACTTTGGTTGTTGTGAACTGGACTATTGCTAGAACATCGCTGCACTACATGTCACACTCCAATCACCTCAAGTTATTAATATCAAAAAATCATTAATTATGATAATAAAATAAAAATAAAACTAATCAAAAATTGGCCCACATGTGCCGTGTTTTATAACAAGGCCGTGTCGTGAAGACTTATTCTTATTTTCTTGCTAACCGGTATAAATTAGGAAGACAGATAATGCTCGCTATGTTTTATTCACTTGAATTAATATCTTATTTAAAAATATCAATAATAATTAATATTTTAGACTATCGTCAAAAAAAAAACTTATGTATAATTATAATTATTTCATTTTTTTTAATTTATAATCTAACGTAGTCCAATAATATTATTACTTACCGGACTTAACCTATATAAATTTGAAGACACTTAATTTGTTGGTTTTTTCTAGGACCACTATGTACTGACATTACTGCATTAAAATCTCACCTTTCAGTTCTTTGTATATAAAATGATGGTACGACGCGTATTAATGTAATTACTTAACTACCGTCCAACTGGCGGGGGTGGGGGCTGGGGTGGCGTGGCGTGGGGAGGGGAGGGGAGAGGTGTGCATACTGATGTTTCCTTGGTGGTTCTTTAATTATTATTTCTAGCATATTTATTTTTTGCCGAATTTTGTGATGATTTTGATTTAGTTTTTTCATGTTTTTAATTTAGATCTATTTAAATTTATTAATTTTTCATTGAGTTTATGATTTTCTCACGTAAATTCATTGAAAATATAAAAATGTTATTAGAAGCTATCCAATTAAATAAATAGAAGATCAAAAGAGACTATTATTGTTAGCATTATTATCAAAATAATGAAAATTGTTGATTATGCATTAATATATTTATCAATTTTTATTTTTTTGTATTTTATAATTAAATTTTTTAATGTATTAAAATTTTAATAAATAAATAGTTAAATATAAATTTATTACAATAAAAAAATTATTCTTCAATTTTTTTAATCACCAATAAGTATTGTTTTTTAGTACGGGTCTATGGGAAAGATTATGAGATATATTAATATACGTTGATCATAAAAAAAGATTCAACCAAAAGGTCTGAATTATTATTTTAAACTAATTTTTTTTAAATAATAATTACGCACTACACTTATATATATATATTGACGGATTTATGATTTTATATTACATTTTTTTAATACCTATAAATAATATATATCATTATAGTAATTGTTATTTTTTCAATATTACGTTCTTACTTGTTTATTATGGTACAACTCTATTAAATATATTTGAGTATTTGTTATGTTGATCTACGACTATCAATTATTAAATTAAACTATGTGACAAAACACGTTTGTTTATCCCTATAATTTAAATTTATTGAAGTGACTTTATCAACGAAAGGCTAAGACCATTAAAAATTATTCGAGTTTACTATAAAAGTAATGAAGAAGAACATATTTTCTATCTTCTTACTCTTCTAGTTTTAGTCAGATTTAATGTCCCCATACTTCCTATCTAACTTAGGTTTAATTAATAAATAAAGGATCATAAATTATCATGTGATTATTTATAAAATTATGTTATTTTATTTATAAAGAGATAGAGTTAAAATTTTATTAATGTTATCTTTTTTTTTTTTTATAACAGTTTTAATTTTTTATTTTTAATTAAGAATTAATTTTATAATTATGAAAATAATCAATTGATAATAATTTTTACTTGATGATTTTTTTTTAAAAAAAATTAACATATATGTTGTGAGGTATTGCTGTCTAATTTATAGTTACTATTTTTCCAATAATATAGAAAATTTAAAAAATATTTTTGGAATTGCTTATAAATTTATATTTTTAACCATGTTCTTTCTTTATTTATACATACTAAAATTATAATATAATATAAAAAAATGTAGTGAAAGTTATAAAAAAAAATTAAAAAATGAGGAATTAGTAATAAAATTAATAAAGCTTTTTTATAAATATTTATAAATTATCTCATATTTTTTTAATATATTTCTTAAAACATTAAAAAATTCAATTGAAAAAAAAAAAAAATCAAACTTCAGAAATCAAATTATTGTCAAACATTCCCCCAAATAATCAAAAATATTTTTTATCACAACTTAATATATATAAATTTATATGACACAGTCTAATTAATTCTATATTAGTAAGAATATATAATTATTTTTTTCATTCTACATTTTTAATTTTATATTTAATTAATAATTAATACATTATTTAATTTATATCACATTAATATTATTATTTTTTTAATTAAGAATGTGTACTAATTAATGTGAAAGTGCGTTGTATTAGGAACGAGTGTAAATTTATTAGACAGATAATTTAGAATAAGGGTAGGAAAGTAAATTTATCTGTATCATTTAATGATTAGTTTTGGCTAAACCGCTAAAGCTTTTTTTTGCTCCAGCAATAAGCACGCCTTAAGTAATTGTACGTGTTAAATGACAATAATTTGTTAGTATTAATTTAGATAATTAAAGATGTGTGATGTTCAATTAACTTATGAGAGATGTATTATTACTTATACGAATTTGAAATAAATATTAGAAAAATGTTACATGTATTTTTGATTGAATGCATGATGTTAAAAAGATTATAGAAAATTTTGCTAATAAAAAATTAATTAAATTATATTATATTAATTAATATATATAAAATATTATAATAAAAAATATTTTTATAAATATTATTTTCTTATAATTTGTGTTATAATATAAGTCTTTAAATTTTTATTAAATGTACATTTTTATAATTTAATTCTTAAAATTTTTAAAAATTTATAAATAAATTTTAAAATTTTAATTTTAAAATATATATTTTAATATCTAAGATAATATTTATACGTGAGTTTAAAAATTTGTAAGTTTAAAAAGCATTAAAAAAAAAAAAAAAGAGGGTTTGACATAGTTATCTATGAGTCATCCTGACCAACTTTTTCTTTCGTCTTTCCTGGAAGAAGGCAGCGTCATCGAGCAGGTGTCAGACTCTATACATCGTTCTGACTTGAAAAAAACACATGCTCAAAATTGCCAAATACAAATTGATTCTAAATTGATGGGCTCCTCAGTCCTCACTCGTTTTGGTGATGCAAATCAAATGGCAACCTCAACTTGTGCAATTGACTCATTGTCCTTAGTGTTATATATTCTCTCACTATTTGAGTCCCCTTCTCCCACTAAGACTGGGTACTATAAATAAGCATCATATATATCTCCGTAATGATCTCCACGAGATTCTGATTCTATATTCCTCTCCAGGCCTGGATTCAATGTTGTTAGCAAATATGGCTGACAAAAATATGAATAATAATTATAATCAATCCACTTCAACCAAAATTGAGAGAAAACTCGTTGAGAAGAATAGGAGAAACCATATGAAAAATTTATACTCCAAGCTTTATTCTCTCATCTCCAATCAAAATACCAATCAGGTTAGTCATCGATGTACTTTAATTTATACATAAACAAACACACACATTCAAATGTTCTCTGTTTCTGAATCGGTTTTTTGTGTTTAAAATGTTATTTTCAATTGTGATGTTGTCAAAAATGCAGGACACAATTCCAGTACCTGATCAAATAGATGAAGCTATAAACTACATAAAAAGTTTAGAGGAAAGGTTAAAGAACTTGAAGGAACAGAAGGAGAGCTTAATGTGTAAAAAAAGATCATATGATTGTGTGAACTTTGAGAAAAAAACAAGCTTAAAATTACCCCAAATTGAGGTTTATGAGATGGCTGATTCGCTTCTTGAGGTAGTTTTGAAAACTGGGCTTGACAATCAGTTCATCTTCAGTGAAGTTGTTCGTATACTTGATGAAGAAAACGCAGATGTTGTAAATCTTAACCTTTCAGTTTCTGGAGATTCGGTTTTCCATGTACTACATGCTGAGGTTAGTAGATTCTTATTTAGTTCTAGAATGCATTTACTGTTTTTTCTTCATAAAATGTTAGCATTAATAATATTTTGAAATTAGGATTCTAAATTGTGTCATTTTTTGTTGTTGTCGTTGTGCAGATTCCGGACTCTACATTTGTTTTGATTGAGGCTGCAAAAATAAGGGAAAAGCTTAAAACATTCGTTAGTGGATCAACCAGCAGTGATGTACAAGTAGATTTTGAACCAGATGATTTGTGGGTCTTTGATACCCAACCTGAGACTTGGCAACTGGGTTTTATAAGTCGCAACTGGGTTTAATCCAAAAACTTCATGAGTTCTGTATTCATAAGCTACTTTATACGCAGAAATATGCAGTCTTGGATGTTATCCAATATCTCCAGTTTATGAAGAGAATATGGAGAAATTAAATTGGTCTTAGTTGTTTTCAATTCTCAATTTATAATTTCACTTTCTCAACTGTTGCTGCAGATATCTAGATAAGAACTAAGTTAACAATAAATCAAAATATTTTGATTGATTTGAGTCGAAGATTAAGTCTCTTTCTTTAAGACGTTTTATGGCTCTGTTTAAAATTATGCAAGTAAACATAACCTCGTCGTCCCCAAGATAAAACAGCCCATAATTTTTTTCTGTCTTGAAATCTCACACTGCATTGATAGAGTCCGAAATGCTACACCTATAATTAATGTTGCTCCAAAACTAAAATAATAATAATTTTGTATTCTGTAAAATATTTTTGGATTTATGTGTTTATGTATTTTTCTGGGTTTCTATACTGCTCGCTATTAAGAACGGAGAGGAGAGAACTAAGGAATTGAGAGAGAGATAAGAGCTAATGGTATGTTGAAGTGTGAGTTCAATGGCTTTATTTATAGCTGAAGATTGTAGCTGATTGTCACAAAAAATAGGACCAATGGATGAGAATGTGTAATGTTCACAAAGTAACAGTCAAGAGAACGTGCAACGTTCACAAGGAAATGGTCAAGAGAATGTTCCATAAGACTCGGTCTGAAATTGAGCAGTAAAAAAATAACAGTTATAACGTGGTGACTGACTTTGTTTGGATAAGAATGGAGTTTCTGACTGTTAAAAAAAATAATTTTAATAAATAATTTTTTTCTAAAAAATAAAGTGTCATCTTACCTCACACACGCTCGTGCTCTAGCGGCGGCGCTCGAGTGTGTGTGTGAACCTAAATTTTGCCTAAGTCTTCTCTCCTTCCACAATAATAGGTGCCTCTTAGAGTCAAATTCCAATCGTAAATCTTTTTCTATATAAACAACTCTTAAGATATATAAAAAAAACAATATAAAACTAACATTTAAAAGTGTAAACTTTTACACTTTTTCCTCGTTCCTTTTTATTTAAATTCACAATAATTCTAACATCAACCATAAGCAATACAGAGAAATGAGTGCATGCAGCAATTCTTTGTTGTTGACAATTACTCAAACATGTAGCGTGCAACCGTTCAAGCATTTGCTTTATTCAATCAATCCTTATTCCTGCACAACAATTCATCCAAGTTATACCTCTAACGAATAACGGAGCTATTCATTCCCTAGGGATTTGCAACGACTCGTTTGGTAATCGAGAAAATTTAGGATATATAATCCCATATTAGCTCAAGTCCATAACATAGCCAGGCTCCTATTAAAAAAATAAAGCCAAGAAACAAAAGAGTATTTTAACTCGAACTTACTACTTTAAATTTTCATACATCTAATTTAGTTCATCAAATTTACATACTAATTATTTTTTTAAATTTCTTTCTAAGTGGGCTATCGTCCACATCTATCAAGAAAGTTCGAACCTGCAACCACATACCAAGGAGCTTAATGCTATCCAGACAATTGGCACATGTTGTTTGAATTTAGACTAAAATTAGAATCAATCCAATATGATCAATTTTTTAAAAATAAAAACTAACCGAAACGAACCAAAAAATTTGAAAAATTAATCCAATCCAAACCAAATTTTTTGGTTTGGTTTGGGTTAGTTAAAGGAAATTTCTTCATCTTTTTTCGGTAATGAATTTTGTTTATTAAAATTTTTTAAAACTCTTGTATTATATATAATTTCTAACATTTTTAATGTTAATTTTACTATAATACCTAAATTTAAAAATATAGATATCGATCACTTATCTAATATCATTATTTATATCAAATACAAAGTGCAAGAAAAATTTAAAATTAAGACAAATAAGCAATAAAGAATAGTAATCATATATATAACAAAATTTGCTAACTTTCAGATCCAATAATATTGTTCACTAATGTTATTCATGCAATGAAAACTCTACCGACAAAAATATGAAAGATAATGTAATTATAAATTTATAATGGATAAATAATTAAATAATATCAAATTAGTGTATCACGTGAATAAAAGATAAAAAAATGAGAGTACCTGGTAGAGAAGTGCTTGCACGAATTTCGTTTAAATATTTAAACTATAATGATAAAAATGGACAAAACTTGTTTATCTCTCACTAACAAAGTAGAGGACAAATTTTTCTAAAATGTTATCGAAAATAAAAAAAGGTTGTTCTCATAAACATAACTAATTAATAAAAAATAACAAATCAAAATATATAAATTCAAATCTCTAGTACATATAGACTACAGTATATTACAAAATAGAGAATAAAAATAAAATATTTAAATTATCCAAGAAAAAATATAAAAATAAAATAAAATTTTAAACATGTTCCAAGCTCTCATATTCTAATATATTAATTAATAAAATATAAATATTATATTGAAATCATTAATGTCGCCAACTCACTATTGAGGTATGTTATTTTCCAAACATGTCTACAAAAATAGAAAAATCAAGTGTCAACTATGAATTAAATAAATTAAATTATAATGATTATAGAAATATTTAAAAATATAAATATCTATAATATAAATATACATATATATGGGTTGGTTTGATTTTTTTAAGATTTTAATAAATGAAAAACAAACCAACTCAATATTAATCGATTTTTTATTATAAAGAACCGAACCAAACTAATAAAACTTAAAAACCGATTTTTCTGATTTGGGTGGGTTGATTTAGTTATGTATTTTTTTGTTCACCCCTAATATTAATTAATTTAGTTCACCATAGTTTAATTTTAACAAATTTAGTCTACAAAATTATTTGAATTTTTTTTTTCAAATAAAGTTTTTTCTAATTCAAACTTGAAGTAAATTTTAAAATATAATGATCTAAATTAATGAATTAATTCTTAAATTATATATTTTTAATTAAATTAATGGAATAAAATAATGGGTTAGTGGCTAAGTTAGTTCTAAATTATGTTTTTATTGAAAGAAAAAAAAAAGTTCCAAAACAAAAAAGAATTTAACACTTTAGTCTAAAAAATATAGAATATCACACTTAAAGTCCTATCTGTTACATTTAACTCAAGTTGGTGTTTATTATAGTTAGTTCCAACTTATTACTCTTTATTGTATTTAGATTTTAAAAATTAAGTTTGTTTACCTTAATGTAACATATTAGCCATATTTTAATCCAAAACTTTTAATTTAAGATTTATATATTAAAATATAATAAATTAACACCAATATGTTAAATTTTTTAGTTTGGGATCTTTCTACAATGTAATTTAAAAAATCAATAAAATTCTTCACCATAAAATAAAAATAGAGGCTTATTAAATCTTCAAATTGATCATGTAGCACTAAAAATCGAAGACATTATACTTATTTTATTTAGAGCCTCGTAATATTAGTTTAATTTTTACATAATTAAATTAATATGTTAATTTATACATAGAATATATATATTTAATTTATGTATAGCATATATATATATATATATATGTGATATATATACATTATATATAATTGACATGTTATTTTATCATATATATATATATATATATAATTAATATATTATTTTAAAATAAATTTAATTATATATAATATTTATGTTATTTAAGTTCTGAATTGGGTAATACTCAAAAAAAAAAAATGTTCAATCAAAAAAAAATATTTATGCTAGATCACATTTGGAATCAATGTTAGAAAGGGAATAATGTTAAATATCAATTATCACTGTTCTCTCTCCATAAATTTAGAGAGAGAAATGCTAAATTTGGATGGGATTGCTATGAAATTTGGGCGTGGGTCTTTATGTTAAAATGGAATTATTCATAGCTGGCAACCAATCAATCGGGTATTTTGTGGAGGAGATATTTTTCATTATTTTAAAGTTAAATTTATATCATATAATTTAATAAATTATTATTATATTTTTAATTAATAATTAATACATAATTTAATATATATAATATTATTCATCAAATAATGCAAGTGTGAGTTACGAAATGAGTGGTGCTCTAACAGTAAGAGTTAAATTGTATATTCACAAAGGGTGTGATAAATTGATGGGTAAGGTGCTATTAAAGTTTTTTGAATTAAGTTATTTATATTATTGAGTTTTTTAAATTAAAAAATATGCCATTTAGTTATTAAGTATAGTAAAAATTGTTAATTAAATATAAATTATATTATATAAATAATTTTTAAGAAAAAAATTATTAAAATACAAATCTTCAACAAAAATAAAATTAAAATTTAATATGAAATTATTTAAGAAAAAAATTAACAATAATAATATTCAAACAAAAAATTATTTTAATATATATTTTAATTTTTAACAAAAATTAAAAATTAATAAAATATTAAAATAAAATAATGACAATTAACAAATATTAAAAATGAACATTTTGGGGAAAAAATCATAATAATTGTGATTTTACTATTACTAAAAATTATTTTTTAATTGCTTTTATTTACTTAAAAGAAAAATAATAATATTTAATAAAAAAATTAAAATATTTAATTTATAAAATTAAGGAACTAAATGAAACTATTTTATAGCATTTTTCTCTAAATTGATAAGAGATAATTGAAGCTTTTCATGTGTGTTCAAATTCAAAAAATAATGCCCAACGCTCCTACGCCTTATTATTCATTTAATGCTAAGTACCTACAAGCATTATTCATTATTGCTATAATTACATAGAAATTTCTCTTAAAAGTATTAAATCACATACAAAGTAAATATTCCTCGACACGAGACTTTTTTAAATTTCTCCTGATCCCTCTCTGTGATCTACTAAAGGTTTATGTTTTTCATCAATTTCTTCGCCATTTTTGTCAATCACCTGCTAGTTTTCATTGTTTGTTCATCTGATTTTGTCCTTTTTCTTCAATAATAATCTGAGCGTGGTAACGTACTTAACAAATGCCATTAAGGAGGAGAAGCTCTCAAGTCTCTATTAGTTTTGCGATTGTGATTGTAGAAGCTAGAATGTCGTGTTTGGAGCTCTATCAATGCTTGTTTGATATGTGGTTGCCAAGTTCACCTTTCATGTGCTGATATCTGGCTTGTTCTTCTTCCTCTGTTACCATTCGTGAGCTGCACTGCTTTCATTCTCCATCTTCTGTGGCGGTGTCACACTCAGTGTTACACATTCAGAACATTGCTTTGACAACAGGTAGTCTCAGTGTAATGTTCTGAGGTTTATATTATGTCATTTATGATCACTAATAATTTCTCTTTTTTGAAAGAAAAAAAAAATACAAGACTTTATTTTTTCGCTTTTTCTGACATAAAAAAAAAAGGAGTTTTTATCAAATTAAAATACACAATTACAAAATCATATTAGCGCTTCATGCGTTATACAGTGATGACCTTTTAACGCATAGTATAATTTTTTTGGGTATGCTCTTCGTATATGTTAAACAAAATTAATTTCCCCTAAGCCGATAACGAAGTGCTTCGTTGTAAATGGATTCAAAGGATTTTTCAACGCATGAGTCATGAATAGTTTTTATGACGATAGAGGTTAGACAGTCGCGATACTTACACGAATATTCTTTAAATATAATATCAGGAACAAGCTTAATTTTGTCTTTATTGTAAAGTAACTTCATCAATTAGAGTTTAAAACTACATTTGCTCAATGTTACGATATGCTAATTGATATTATATAAATTGAATATTAACTTTTATTTTATAAAAATTATTTTATTTTAACATGTAACATATATAATAATTAAATAAGAAACTTTTTCTAACAATTCACATATCATTATATTACTAACATCTGCTAATATTAACGGGTTCCACCAAATTTCATTTTTTTTACCCCTTCAATTAAATCATTCCAAGGGACTGATATATAAATACCTCTTTTTTTTAAAAATAAAGCTAACAATAAATTTTACCGAGTATTTATGACAAAACCTCACACCATTTTTTCTTACGGATAATAATTGGCCAACAATAATTTCTCTTTAGTAATGAAATAAAGAATTTCGAAAGGTGAAGGGAGCAAAATAATTTTTTGTTAAATAAAAATTTAATAAACAAAAATAAAAAGACAAAAATTAGAGATTTTTAATATAATAATAAAAACTATTTACTCAAGAAGCAACTTCAATAACATGCGATTGGCACCAAAAAAAAAAAACAAATACTTCAATCACATGAACGAAGGGACGAGGGGGGGATCAAAACATTATAACTAAAGTGATTAACCAAAAAAAAAAAAAGAACTACATATGAATCCTAGAATCGGCAGCAAAAGCTTTAATATTTTTTCTCGACTCATCAATCAGATGATATTACGAATTAACCTTAAAAAAACGACACAGTATATACCATCGTAAATATAAAAGCAGAACAAAAATTGAGGCAATAAAATGGTTGATCATTTGAAGTAAACAGAAAAAACAGAGAGAAACTTTGAAGAGATTATGAATCAGAAAGAACGTAGCGAGGATAATTTTGATCATTTGAAGTAATCATCAATCGTCCATTACTTTCATCATGTTCATTCGAAAATGGAATGGTGAATCAAAAATTGAAAGAGAAAGGGAGTAAAGAGTAAACATTCTAGAAAGTGCAAAAACTATCAACAATGCTGAGAAAAACTGGAGGCTGAAATCTAGATCCGGAAGCTGAACATGAGTGTGAGCGGCCATTGGCGTTTTATACGCAAATTGTTGAAGCCCTAACTAGTCTAGTAACGTAATAGTGGTTAATCAGGCGCTTTTGGTTACGCGTACAGGCTAATCCGGTGCTCCAGTTTAATTTTGTGGGCTCATCAAGATAGTGGGCTCATCGTTATCTTTCTTCTTTGTGGGCTCTTCAAGATAGTGGGCTATTTCTATTCTATCCAACAAAAATAATAATAACATTACTGCATGTGGGTAGCCATTATATATATATATATATATGAGTTCAGCTTCAAGGGATATAAAAAATTATAATAGTAAATAAAGATCTTTTTTATGATAGCTTAAAATATTAATCATTGTTAATACTCTTTGTTATAAAAAAAAATTGTAATAACATCAACAATAAATTTTAAGGCTAAAACCTCTCTCATTAATAAGATTTTCATTTAAAATATATATATAACTAATATTTTGACAAATAGAGATCGGAACTAATCTGAAATTTGTGTTTAAAAAGTATGGGACAATAAAAATTGGGGGTTATCCTAAGTTGAGGTAATTAGTATTTTTTTTTTCCTATAGTAAAGACGCTTTTAACCGAAAACTCTATAGTGTAATTTTTGCACAAATTTTGTGTAAAAGTTGCACAAATTTTTTCATCTCCAATATATTACACTAATTATCACATTAAAAAATATTTTTTAATTTCTTTTAGTGTAACTTTTGCACTATGCATTATCTTTTTTAATCTTTAATTCACTACATTAAATATCACATTAAAAATATATTCTAAATTTTTTTTTAAATAGCGCGTGAGCAATGATGTGCTAAATGAACAATATCGTTTCAAATATAAAACGATATTGTTCATTACCCTATTTTAGTGTAAAATTTTATAGCCTATTTATAACAATTTTTAATGTACTATTTTAGTGGAATAAAAATTCATTGAAAATTTTATAATTATACCAAAAAGTGCATTTTAATATTTTTCTTCTATAAACAATTCCATTTGAGGCTTGACCCTTGAGCCCTACATTTATTGCATTTACATAAATAGTGCACATTGAGATTACTTATCTCAAAATAAAATAGGATCCTTTTAAGTTTTACCTAAGCAATATTATGGGACCTATATATTCGTAAAATCCATGACTTATTTTATTTTAATTTTTTTGTTAAGACAAAAATATAAGGCACAGCTGTAGGATGATCAAAACCAACAAATAAATTATTCTTTCATTTTTCTTAATTTATTTAATTTTTTTTTTTTTTAATAACAATGACATGCAAGAAGAAAAAATAAAAACATACATTTGAATTAACGACATGAGTGTGACAGGAATTCAGGAAAGTAGCACAATTTATCCAATAGTGACTTCTAAATGAAGCAGAGGAATGAATGTCCAATGCTTCTTTATTCAATTTGTAGTTGGAGTATTTAGTGTGGTTCTGAATATAGTTTCAAAGGCATTTTCCATGCATAACTTTAATTTTTGTGGGTCTATAACTCCTTTTTCCATTTTAAAGGCAACTCTCAGCTTTCCCATGTAACTTACAATTGAAATCCCAAGGCACTGCAAAATCAAACGCAAATATGCCATAACATAATTAGTTGAAAGTAAAAAATGCATAATTAATTATCAAGTCAAAGTAACCTTTAGCACTCTCTCTTCTTCTTCTTATTTCTTCTTTCTTTCTTTCTTTCTTTTTTTTTTTTATGTGAGTTTAATAAGTTATATAAACGATGTATGATAAATACTATGGTTACATAAATTTATACGAATGTTTGCACCTTATAAGAGGTTTCATTAATAGGCTAATTAATTTGTTACTTTGTATAATACATGTGATAAATAAAAATGCTATATAAAATTAAACATTTTATACGTTATAAATATGTCTAAATTATAGTTAATATGATAGTTTATTATTATTATATAATTATGTTAATTTAATTATATTTATAAATAATATTATAACACAACACTTAATAATATTAAAATTAATGAATACATAAACATGTGCTTAAAATATGGTGTTTAGAACTTATCATCACATAAAGATGCATTTAAGTTACTGTGTAGAAATTATATGAACATGTATTCATGTATTCAAAATGAATGTTGAAAATACATTGTTAGAAGCACGTAACATTTTGAACTTTGTGTATTTTTAAACCATTTACAAAAAGAAATAAAATGAATATTTATGTACAATTAATTTTCAAGTCAAAGTAAACTTTAGCCCCCTCTCCTCTTCTTCTTCTTCTTCTTCTTCTTTTTTTTTTTTTTTTATGTGAGTTTAATAAATTATATAAACAATGCATAAAAAATGCTATATTACACTCTTATTAATTATATTATGACACATGGTAAAATTATTTAAAAAGTTAAATAACTTCTCCATTTTTTAAAATAATTTTACCACATATCACAATATTTAAAATATTTTCTTAAAACTTGCAACTTACCTTATTATAATTTATATATCTTAAAAAGGCACAAATGAAAGACAACAAAAAAAAATATTAAAAATATATATATATATATAACACACTGTGCAAGTTCTATATTTATTTCAAAAATGACATTTAAGTTTTATATTAAATTTTTTGTGATAGTTTAATTTTATTGTTACTAAAAGACAATTGTATAATAACAAATGATTATTTTTTTCTATTTTTATTTATTTTTTCTTCAATTAATTTAGTTTAATCAAGTTCAAACAATCTCTAGCTGTAGTTTTTTTTTTTTTTTAAATGATCACTTTGTCTTTATGGAATCACTTTTTAATAATAATAGGATTAAATTATTAAAAAAAAAAATGTAAAAGACTTAAGTATTATTTTTATAATAAAAAGGACCTTAACAATATTTTTCACTAATATAGCCAATTAACATGCAAAAAAAAAAAGTTGTAAAATTATTATTTTATTTGTTCTTGAGAGAAAAATCAGTTTAACACTTGATGGAAACAAATATTGGTTAATGATTAATTAGGTTAATTGTTATCGCTAATATGATTACTGATTACCTTAGTTGAATCGATGACTGTGAAGTATAAACCCCTAATGGGATGATTATCCAAAGATAATTGTTCAATTGGACCAATCATATTGGACATTACCATGCTTGCATTGGTTGTGGTTTTACGTAGTAATCTAGCTGCTGCCTGCAACAACATATTCCAATGTAATTAATTAAAATAAAACATTTGAAAAACTTGTTAATTTTTCTCTCAAAATTATACGTATGTAAAGGCAATTTTATAGCAATTAAGTACGAACCTCACGTCCTCTGAGTTTCCTTAGAGTATCCAAAATCCAACCATTAAGATAAACAGCCAAAGATTTTCTTTTCTTAAGGATTGTTTTTCTTGCATGCCAAACAAAATCCAAGGGATTTGAAGATTTAGATAATTTGGGTACTTGTACATGCAAGAAAGCAAATTGATTTCCCCATGGCATTTTGGAATCAGGTTTGATCATTTCTTCAACTGACTTATAATCCCCTCCAAACATCCTTGTGTTCAGCAACACCAATGCTGTACAACTCGATTTTCTTGATTCTTTTACTATTTCTTGCATGTACATTCTACTTCCCAGAAATATTATCCCTGTAGTCACATCATTTATTGTCTGCGCACAATATTATGTAAATCATTAATATTAATTTATGTTAACACATGATCGACTAGTGTTGACCATAACACACAACATTTATAAAATTAGTTAATTATTATAAAAATGGAAAGAAAAAATAATAATAATAATAATTGTACTGACACTAGTAACTTTACCACTCCAAGCTTGGACTTGATCAATTTGATTTGATCAAGAGAGAATGATATGGTAGTTATTGCATCAGCCTCAAACCCAATTAGATCAGTTCCTGTTCTAATTGGTGTACGATCATCTTCAAGCATAGTGCTCTTCAACATACTCCAACTAAAGTCTGTGGCAGTGTTGAAGAGATGGGAGAAAATCTTAGGCAAATACTTAAACACACTACTTGTAGTACTATTCGTATCATTGGTAAATGGTACTTGAGAGCTTTTCCTTGAAGGAAATGTTAGGGGAAGAGAAGGATCATCAGCTCTTTGTAGACAAGAAAGAAGAGCACCCATTAGAGAATAGCCATCTCCAAGTGCATGATGAAGCTTGAATATGATATTTCCAGCTGCATTACTAGTTTTATACTTTACTATGTGAATTTCCCACAAAGGTCTAGTTTGTGGAAAGCTTTGCCTTGCTACTTCTGATAAATACTCATCAAAGTAGTTATCATATGATTCTGTTGACAGGCCTGATGGGAATATTGGAACTTTTATGTGATCTTCAAGCCTTACTTCAACCTTCTTCCATCTTTTTTGTCCCTTCATGTCCTCAATCTGTTCTCAACAAACCATAACGACCTTCTTAGAGTATGGAGATGTAAAACGCAAAAACTATGGAAGTGCTTTCAAGACTTTAAAAAAATAAAAATAAAAACACATTTTGTATTTATTGGCATTATGTGCTTCTTGAAAGCATTTTCTCTTGAAACCTCTTTTGACTTTAAAAAAAAAAAAAACTTAATAAAAAAGAGAGCTCACCATGATGGAAGAGAAGCGTGAGTTGATGGGAAGGAAAACATCTCTAAGAAGAGGTATTGCTTTAGCATCATTGATTGGAATGTCAAATTCTAAAACGGCAAGAATCCAAGTTGACATAACAGAGCTATTGAAGTATTGTCCTGTAGGACTAACTGGCTTCAATTCTTCCATGTACCAATCCATTAGAATTTCTAACAATGAAAAGAAAATGGACAGTGTATTTAAAAGTAGTTTCTAAAACTGATCAAGCTGGCCTATTTAACAGTAGTGTTTTCGGGCTTAGCTGTAATTTTGTCGTTTAGTCGATGATGTACTAATCAATTTTCACAACCACTATTATAAGCACACGCAAATACACTAGAAGTCAGAGCAAATTAAAAAGTAAAAACCTCTCCGATAATCCGATTCATGTTAGCAACAATTTTTTTTTTTTTTTTGACACATCTTATTCTTATCGATTTGATCTCCTTTAATTATCAAAACTTATGAGCATAATTATCCTTTATTATTAGTTATTATTTATATTAAATTAAATTTTATATAAATAATATTTATTGTGAAAAAATTTATAGCACATGTTCTAATATTTTTGTATTTATTTGAACTTTCCGAGAAAAGCTTTTTTTTCTTCGTCTTTTAGTAAAACATCTCTTTTTAATTTAATTGTTTAAAAATATTATGCGATTATATTTGTATGATTCATATATCTAATTATTTTTTATGATATTAAGCTTTATATGTTTTAGAGTTTGCTAATTGATTTTGTCTTAATGCAATATTACTGTTGAATCTGTTAGTTAAAGTTTTTTATTACTGAATTTGTTCTAAAGCACACTTTGCATTTGTGCTAACTTTTAGGTATCAAGATGTAACTTATTTGGTATCTCGTGTGACTCGACTTTATCAAAGTGAATAGGTTCGATTGATCTCGTAGGATTCGAATAGATCAAAACATTGATCCAAATTCGCTCACCTATCTTGTAGAGATGGTGAAAGGAGCGACAACTTGTAAGTAAATTACATAAGGGTTGCGTAGTCTAAGACTTGACTTTGCAATTAAATAATTAATTTTTATAGTAGATAGTTAAATAATTCGATGGACCGATGATTTTTTTCTTAAGTTATTATTGTGACCAAGTTATTTTCACTTAATTTTTTTTGTTTTTTCTTTAATTTTCGTTTTTATTATTTACTCACCATTATTTATTTTGTTGCCATGTTTGATTTTTAATTTGCCAAAATTTGCATTATAACTTATTCATCCTTTTATATTACTTAGATTTGTAATTTATTTTATTTTTTTGGTAAATAGTATATTACAATTTTATTTTATGAGGGAATGAATAGTTATTGTTTTCTTCCAAAAAGAATGCATAATTCTTATCTCAAAGGAATATAAATATTTTAAATGAATTGTATTTCATGACCTTAAATATTCAAATGAATAAAAAAAAAGTATAAATACATATTATATTCCTAATTATATTCTCTCAAATCAAACATACTCTAAAATAGAATGAAAACACCTTTTTTTTTAAATGGTTTTTTTTTTTTTTTTTATAGATCAAATCTTAGTAGATAAACGTGACCACCAAACCATTTATCTAGTAATACCCCTAAAGGCTTTCTTTGTCAAGTTGTTCTACCACACACCCTTCTTTGTCAAGTATTTTCTATTTCAAGTAGGTGCAATTTACAGTATAGATTGTTTTTGAATACCAAGATTGTGTCCAATAAATAGAACCAACACTTACCTCTCAATTAAATGTAAACTAAATTCCTGTATTTTCCAAACCACGGTTATGTATGTGATCTAGAATGCAACTTAAGTGGTACAAATCATATGTCATTTTCTTGCTCTTTTGCCTACTATCTACACTCTTCTTAGCTCATCAACGTGGCTTGTAATATGTCGCAAAATGCAAATATATTTTATTAGCAGCACCAAATTAGTTGGCCTTGTTTGTTAATTCAAATTGTTTACCACAGCTAACCAAATATGCATATTCTAAGCTATTATTTCCAAGACCAATCACACACCAACTCTTATTATATATACTCATCACAAGTTAATTAACGCAACTGATCACTATACATGAACACCCAAATATACAGTAATTAACTATTTATTACCTAGCTATATATTGGTATAAGTTAGTGGGATTGTAAATTTATGGCATTTGTTTCTACCTCCAGCTTTCGAACCAGTTTGCCTAAACTTGGGACTTTCATGCTCTATTATCTTCTAAATAAGGATGCGTGAGACTGAAGTTCCCTTTTTTAAGTACTGACAGAATTGGGTTAAATGGCATACTAATTGTTAAGTCTTGAGGAAGAATGAAATCAATTAACCAATAAAAAACTGATATTAAAAAGTCTCCTTCACTCATTATCAATAAGATTTATTTTCTAAGTAAATCAACTGTACAACTGTCATATTTATTGGCACTGCTCATACGTTAACATGAATATTGTTTTTTTTTTTTTCCTTCTCTTTTTTTTTTCTTTTCGTGTAGGGCCGTAGGCGTGGTAGCCTGGTAGGTTTGGTGCGTGAACTAACATGCCCTATTTTACGGAAACTTGTGATTTAAAGTCATACTCAAGTTAAAATAATACTTTGATTAAAATAATAAAAATTTACGTAATAATACTTCTAAAATTTAATTGATTGAAGTTATAATAAAATAATAATATATAAAATTTAATTGATTGAAGTTTAACATTAATTATTATTAATGTGTCACAATCTAAAATTAAATGTTATTCAACTAAATATTATTTAATGTCAAATTTTTAGCTTAGAAATTTTTTTATAATTAAAATATATGATAAATTGTCATTATAAATTTTAAGTTATGTAATAAATATTTAGAAAAAAAAGTAACATGTGTTGTATGCGATGCATGTGAGGTTTTTAGCTAGATGCTTTTTAGCTAGGTGAAATATTTTCTGAGATCAAACAAAATAATTTTTTATTTTATTTTTAAGAAAATGGGATGATCAATTACGTTCAAATGTCGTAAGATTGGAAATTGATAATATTTTGTTTGATGTCTTATAGTGAGTGCTTTCACTTTTAAGCTATGTATTTTTTCATATAATAAAAAAAATGTTGTGTATTAATTTTTACCTGTACGCATGGCGAGCAAGATTGGTTCAGGTCAATAAAGTTGATTAACTGATTGGATAAATCATTGATGAACTTGTGAGTCAACATTTAAATCAAACTACTAAGAATAGAATGTTCGAAAGCGGATAAATATTATGTTTTACTTGAATATTTTCTATCCTAAAAAATAATTTTAATAATTAAGAATTATTTGCCAAATATCTCTACCCCATAACCACCAAAACCTCAACCCTCGTACATCTTTCTATATCACTTATCACATGTACTATTTTTTATGTACAAATATATATATTATCAATAAATATATAAATTAAATTTATATTT
The DNA here is from genome assembly GCA_029378325.1 of Elaeagnus macrophylla. Classification (NCBI taxonomy): domain Eukaryota; kingdom Viridiplantae; phylum Streptophyta; class Magnoliopsida; order Rosales; family Elaeagnaceae; genus Elaeagnus; species Elaeagnus macrophylla. The sequence goes on along the minus strand of CM055646.1, from coordinate 23,117,249 downwards.
TAAGCGAATTTCTTCCTACTAAATTAACTCATATAAATATATATGTTGTGTATTGATGGTACACAAAAAATAATACAAAACATTTGAACTCACTTATTCTTTAATACTTTACAAATTACAATTCATGCCCCCCATTTCTCACAACAAAGCTCTGCAATTTTCTTTAGTTTACAATTTCGTAGAAACACTTGTATTTTTTTTGGTATTATTAATAGAAAAATTGTTGATAGAATCAATACTTACTCTATCAATACTTATCTAGTACAAAAAGACAAGCCAAACAAATGATAAAGATTATAAATGAGAACAAAATAAATAACTAAATGTGAGAAACCACCACTAACAATTATTAATAAGAAACTAATCGTTAGTAAATAGCAGTGCTAAACTCATAATATTTTCTTACCATGAGTAAAATTCCCTCAACATTCACTACTTTTTGTTGAAACACAACCCCATTTTGAGTCTTTCAAAGTTATTACAATCCAATGCACTCAAAGGCCAATTTTTCTTCAAAGTCAGGAAGTAACTTGAGGCAATGAATTAGCTTTTCGAAACTCATTTTAAATACTCTGGTGATTAATTGTTGCATAGCTAATTGTGGGCAAAGGAGCACCAAAACTTCAGAGAAAATACTACACTCAAATAGTAAATGAACCAAGGTTTGTTCATGCACACTACACAAACCACATACTGCCTCATCTTCCACACGCCTACACCTCCTCTTAATAGCATAAGGTATGGCAATTGCTTCATGCATACACTGCCATATAAAATGCCGTATTTTTTGCGCCACTTTTATCTTTCAAAGCTGTCTATCAATTATTGCATGACTTGACTCACCACCAATATTCTCACCCCAACTCATTAACTTGAAAGAGTTTTATCTCAATATCATAACTTGATCTCATTGTATAATGCCCATGAGGAGTCTAGGGCTATATAATCCTTTGAATCCTGGTCTCAATATTAATTTTTATTGCAATGATAAGATGAGCTTTCTTTAACGTAAAGACTTAATGTACAATAGAAGAATTCCAACTATTTAAACTTGCAACCATTAGATCACCCACTCTTATAACCATGTAATTAGAAGAGGATCGTGGAATAAACCCGTTGTCACAAGTCAATCATGGCTGCTCTCAAATGCTAACAACGTGAACCCACGCCAATTTCCTAGCGAACTCCAACAATTAACATTTTTCTAACTTATAAAAATCCACTCCAAGCCTATAATAGTAAAGAACCCAAGTTAGCATTTAAAAAGCTACCATGTTGAAAATACCTATTTTTATAAACTTGAGACAACAAGCTATGAGGTTTAAAACTAACTTCTAATATTGCTTAGCAACCATGGCAAGATTAAATAAAAAGATGAAAGTCTTTAAAAGCAAGCCCACCCTCCAATTAATCTAGCTTGCGTGAAAACCATTGTTAAGAAAGCCAATGTATATTCCTTTTATTTTCAATGGTCCCCCACCAAAAACGTTGCATACTCCTCTTAATATCCTCACAAAGGCCAAGCGGTAGAACAAAGTATTGCATGGCATAATTCAACATAGCGCACGCAATTGCCTTAACTAATGTTTCTTTACTAGCTAAGGATAATTCTTGCTCAACCCACTCTATTATCTTCTTCTTCACACACTCCACATTATAATTAAATTGTTACTTCTTTGATCTTCTCATTAAGACAGGCAAGCCTAAATATTTTTCAAATCTCCTTGCAGAGCTTAAACACTTGTATAGTTCGAAAGGGAATCACAATTAATGTGTTTTTTTTTTTAAATAATAATAATAATTTTTTAATTTTAACATAAGGAAAAAAAAAAAGTACCCTTTTTAAATTTCAGCTCCAAAATCTAAATATATTTGTATTTTCCGTCTTTAATTAATTTTTTTCTTTTCTTTTCTATATATTCTTCACTAGCTCAATTTTGACGACATGTCGTTATTGGCAAAAACAATTAACAAATATGTTAAGAAGAAAAGAGTCGCAAGTAATAGAAAAAAACCGGAATAAAAACACTGCGTTTGGATATGAGCTCATTCCCTCTGGACGACGCCGTTGGACGATATCACTTTCGAAATGGACATAAATCCAGTGTTGCATCTGTCTCCAGATAAATCATTTTGAGAAAATATATTTTATCAAAACTTTATGCATGCTTTAGTTTATATGCTATGATATAATTAGCTCTTTATTAATTAATGAATTCAAAATTACTTTATTAATATTTCACATTTCTAATTTAACACCAAAATTAATGCATACAAGAACTTTATATATATATTATTACTTTGCATTTTGTGATGCCAGATTTTCAGATACTATCAATTTAAAAAAACACAGACAGTGAATACCAGTCAATGACTAATCAATGTCCAATGCACTTAATATATTTAATGAGGAAACTGAGATGAAATTTAAATGATAAGGCGCATGTATGTAATGATCGGACCTAGTAAAAAATTTTGTATTAACCATTACATCTTGATAATTTTAAGAAAATATTATTAACACTTATATAAAATAGGACTCTTTATATATAAGTAAATGTATTTATATAAATAAAAAAAATAAAAAAACAAGACTATTTGAAATATGAAACAAAGAGATATTTTTCATTAGTCATTATATATTGAGCAATTCATATATATATATATAGGAATTAATTGAGTTGGGTTATGAAATGGGTTAATAGTTTATTGGATTGGATCGAATGTGGTTAATAAGAAGCCCGTTTCCTGCTTCTTATATCCTTTGACACTGAAACTTGTTGCCGATAAAGAAAATTGGTCATCCCTAATGAGGCAGTACCATTCGGTGGCTCACTTATCAGTAGCATTTATGCTTTGCTCATGCTCGTCATGCTGATGATGACACTGATAGCCTCTTTAAGCCTGTTTTGTCTTGATTTTCTAAACCCTGGTATGCTCTGTAAAAGAAAAATAATTATTAATGAATTTAACCTTTCTTTTCAAACAAATAATATACATCATTAAACATGGATCTTGAATTTCATGATTTTCACATAATCATATAAAACGTTAAAAGAACATACCTTGAGCCATAGCTTTGATCCTTGCTTATTATCCTTGATAATGAAACCTGAAATAAAGATTAAAAACCAGTTTCTCTCTCCTAACCTTTCTTTTCTACAGAGCGTTTACCTTAGTGATGAAAAAATACGTTCTGTTGTATTTATGTAGGTAGAGAGAGGACCAGCCTTTCATTTCCTCAACCACATTCCATCAATGTGTATTATAATAACCAATATTATCTATATAGATATACATAATATCTATTTATCTAAACCAAAAGATAGTGTGCCACGTGGGCCACTATCTTACATTCTCCCACTTGGCCCAAATGGCAGAATCAATCTTTATGGTTTGATAAAATAAAATAAACATAATGTGCACAATTTAAAATCTTCATCATGTTGGTTATATCATTATGTCACCATTAAGTATAGACTAATAAGGTCATGGCGGTTCTATGTCATTAACTCGACATAGTTCCTTCCATGTACCACTAATTAGATTTCTACGTAATGTGACCTAAATTTTTTGAAAAGCTCAATAATGGTCCACGATAATGTCTCTATTAGAGACTACATCCTATTAACTTCATTAAACATTCATGCATATGCCAAAATAAAATAGAATGTCTGTAATCATCAGAAACAAAAAGTACATGAGCTCCAAGTGTCAATTCGATAACATCATAAATCCGTAAAATTATAAAAATTTCTCAATAATGCCCATCTCTTTGACATGTCCATTGAATGTCTTTGGAGGCAATCCTTTAGTTAACGGATCCGCAATCATAAGATTGGTGCTAATATGATCTATTGACACCTTTTGTCTCTGAACTTCTTCTTTAACGGCAAGGTATTTCAATTCCATATGTTTAGCACCTTTAGAATACTTGTCGTTTTTAGAGAAGAAAACTGCTGCAGAATTGTCACAATAAATTTTCAGCGGCTTGGCAATACTGTCAACAATTCCAAGTCCTGAAATAAAGTTTCGCAGCCAATTCCCTTGAATTGTGGCCTCAAAGCAAGCCACAAACTCAGCATCCATAGTGGAAGTAGCAATGACAGACTGCTTCGCACTTTTCCATGATATTGCTCCTCCAGCTAAAAGGAACAAATAGCCAAATGTGGACTTTCTTGTGTCCGTACATCCAGCAAAGTCTGAATCTGAATATCCAATCACCTCAAGATGATCAGACCTCCGATAAGTAAGCATGTGATCTTTAGTTCCTTGCAAGTATCTCAACACTTTCTTTGCAGCCTTCCAGTGATCCATTCCTGGATTACTTTGATATCGACCAAGCATTCCAACAGCAAAACTGATGTCCGGCCTAGTACAAGTCTGTGCATACATTAAGCTCCCAACAATTGATGCATAAGGAATTCCTTCCATTTGCTTGCGTTCCAAATCATTCTTTGGGCATTGCATCAGATTGAACTTATCTCCCTTTTGAATTGGAACGATACTTGATGAGCACTTTTCCATTCTAAACCTTTCTAGAACTTTATTAATATATGCTTTCTGAGACAATCCCAAAAATCCTTGTGATCTATCTCGAAATATTTCTATTCCAATCACATAAGTTGCCTCACCCATATCCTTCATTTCAAAGTTCTTTGAGAGGAATTTCTTGGTCTCATGTAGCAAGCCAAGATCATTGGTAGCTAGCAAGATATCATCAACATATAGAATTAAAATTATAAGCTTGCTCCCACTGATCTTCATATATATACACCTATCAACGGTGTTCTCCTTAAATCCAAAGGAGGTGATAGTATCATTGAACTTAAGATACCATTGGCGAGAAGCTTGCTTAAGTCCATATATTGACTTCTTAAGTTTACACACCATGTGTTCATTTCCTTCAATAGAAAAACCTTCAGGTTGATCCATATAAACCTCTTCTTCCAAATTCCCATTTAGAAAGGCAGTTTTCACATCCATTTGGTGCAACTCTAAATCATAATGAGCTACCAAAGCCATGATAATTCTAAAAGAGTCTTTCTTGGAGACTGGTGAAAATGTCTCCTTGTAATCAACACCATCCTTTTGAGTGAAACCTTTAGCAACAAGTCTGGCCTTGTAACGTTCGACATTGCCATCTGTGTCGTGCTTGGTCTTAAAGACCCATTTACACCCGACCTTTTTAGAACCTTTAGGCAATTCAACAAGATCCCAAACATTATTACGTTCCATTGATTTCAACTCATCTTTCATGGCATCAATCCATTTAGAAGAATTAATGCTTTCAATGGCCTGTGAATATGAAATTGGGTCTATGTCAATTTCAAATTCGAATTCTGACTCTTGTAGATATACCACGTAATCATTAGAAATAGCAGACCTTTTTTCTCTTTGAGACCTTCTTAATGCTATTTCTTGTGGTTCATCTACTATAGGTTCATTAATATTATCTTCAGTGGGATTTTCTTGATCATTCAATTGTTCTTCTTGTCTATTGTTTAACTGTTCAACAATAGGAGTAACAACTTTATGAGAAGATAAGGGTAAAGGAAATTCTACCCTAGTTTCTTTAATTTTCACATTTCGTGGTTCTTGACTCCCACTAACTTCGCCATTTTCAATGAACCTAGCATTTCCAGATTCCACAATTCTCGTACTATGGCTAGGACAATAAAATCTATACCCTTTAGATTTTTCTGGATAACCAATGAAGAAACCACTGGTTGTTCTTGAATCCAGTTTCCTTTCATGTGGATTATAGATCCTTACTTCTGTTGGGCAACCCCAAACATGTAAGTGTCTTAAACTGGGTTTCCTACCTGTCCACAGTTCAAAAGGAGTCTTTGGAACTGCTTTAGTAGGAACCCTATTTAACAAATACATTGCAGTTTTTAATGCATGCATCCACAATGATATAGGTAAAGATGAATTACTCAACATACTCCTAACCATATCTAATAAAGTACGATTACGCCTTTCTGCTACACCATTTTGTTGTGGTGTACCTGGCATAGTGTATTGAGCACATATGCCACGTTTTTCTAGGAATTTAGCAAATGGGCCCATGCATTGCCCAGTTTCATCATATTTTCCATACTATTCACCACCTCTGTCAGATCTGACAACTTTCACCTTTTTATCTAATTGTCTTTCAACTTCATCAACAAATACCTCTAGGGCATCTACTGATTGAGATTTTTCATGCAACAAATAGACATAACCATAACGTGAAAAATCGTCAATAAAGGTGATAAAATATTTTTCTCCGTTAAAAGACGAAACATCAAAAGGCCCACATATATCGGTGTGTATTATTTCAAGAAGCTGTGTGCTTCTTGTGGCTCCTTTCTTTGTGTGTTTTGTTTGTTTTCCTTTAATACAATCCACACAAATTCCAAGATCGGTAAAATCCAAATCTGGGAGGATTTCATTCCTTACCAATCTTTCCAATCTTTCATTGGAAATGTGACCCAAACGTTTATGCCACAAGTAAGCAGAACGCTCATTCATTAAACTACGTTTAGTTCCAACATTATGATGCAAGGTTAAAAGGGTTTCTGCGAAAAGATTATCAAGTTTGAACTTGTATAGACCATCATAAAGGATACCTGAACCAATAAAGTTGTTTTGTTTAAACAAACTGAAACTTTTATTCCCAAATTTGAAAGAGTATCCGATTGAATCAAGTTTGGACAAAGAAACTAAATTACGGGAAACAGAAGGTACATAAAGAGTTTGAAACAAATCTAAATGGTATCCAGTGTCTAAAACTAAACGATAAGTTCCAACAGCTTCAACCGGAGCTTTGACTCGATTTCCCATGAAGACAAACTTTTCATTTGGATTTGTGGTTTGGGTCGTAAGGAATCCCTGCATCGTATTTGAAACATGAGCAGTACAACCAGAGTCAATCCACCAAGTATTATAAGGAACTTCAGTTAAATTTGATTCGAAACATACGAAAGCATTAGGCTTACCTTTCTTTTCGAACCATGCCTTACGTTTCTGGCAATCTTTCTGAAAGTGTCCGAGTTTCCCACAGAAACGACACTTATCATCCTTATGTTCCTTCTTGTGGATTTGAGCAAATGACTCATTCACCTTAATTGGTCCATGCTTGCCCTTTCCTTGCTTTCTTCCGATTTTCTTTCTAGCTCCTTGATTGCTTACAAGATGAACAGAATGAGCTCCTTGATTCTTAAGCCTCGTTTCCTCCTGAACTAACATACTGTGAAGTTCATTCACATTCCACTTATCTTTCATGGTATTATAGTTCATTTGGAACGGGGCATAATCATGAGGTAGCGAGTTTATAATAAACTGCACAAGGAAATTCTCATCCACATTCATCCCCAAGGTCTTAAGTCTTGCTGCTATGTTTGTCATTTCAATGACGTGCTCATGCATGCTACGAGAACCATCAAATTTCATGGTGGTTAAAGTAGCCATTAAAGTCCCAGCAAGAGACTTGTCAGCAGTTTGGGTACGTTCTTCGACAAATTTCAAGAATTCCTTGGCATTTTCAGTTTTGGGAAGAGTAGACTTAATGTTGTTTGCTACACTCATTCGCATGAACATTAGGCTGAGTCTGTTTGACCTTTCCCAAGCATCATGGTAAGTCCTTTCTTCTTTACTGCTAGTATCAGTAATAGCAGCAGGTTTTTCTGATCGAAGTGACAAATCAAGATCCAAGACACCAAGGTGAAATCGAATTTGTTCACACCAATCAGAGAAATTAAGCCCATTAAACATTGAAACAGACATAGCTTGCGAATGAAGAGAAACAGGTACAGGTACTGCAAGGATAATATTATGTTCATATATTAGTGCTTTGAATTGTAAACTTCAATGATTTAATACAGATTCAAATTATTAACAATACATGTATATCAGTGTTCTCCTTTGGGTGATACAATGATATACAAAATGATCATAATGATGCTTATAAGGTTTCTGTAATTTGGAAACTATTTATCAACTAATTAGAAATATTTACTATCTTTGGATATGAAAATATAACTAATATATCATATTAGCTTCCAACATTTATGTTCATTAAGTATAAGAGCAAACAATCAACCTTTGGGAGATTCTTAAAAGTCTTATGATAATGAACTTTAATTTACCAATAAAATTAATTATAACATTATGTCATTTATAAGCATCAACATTTATAATTTTATGAGTAATTGAAGATTATTTATGCAATTAAGCCTTATAGTTTGGCCACTTTGGTGACTAACAAACCAAACATTATATGAAATTTTAATTGTATAAATTTCTACATAATTAACATTGTAATTATTAAATTTAATCATTTAAAATTTATTAATGATTCTTATATATATATTTATATAATATGTTAATAATTATAAAAAATACTTTACTGTTAAGTATTTATTTATTTATTTGTAATTATTATCTTCTCAAATTATTTAGCATTAATTTGCGGTGCATGTAAAGGAAAAATGCACTTAATTTATTAGATATAATTTGTAATTTATACTTAATAAATAATAAAAGGATCATGTAGTCAGTTACACATGATTCTTTTGCAGCCACCAATTGACCGAATCTTTAATTAATAACAACCATACAGAAAAATAATAATTATCTTCCCAAACATGATAAATAAAATTAAATAGATTAATAAAGAATTCAGTAATCATCATCTTTGTTGAATTATGAAACGTAAATTTTAAACTTAATTATTATATATACACGAATCGATAAGAATCAATATAAATACAGTTATGGTTAAAGATATTATCATTACATTGACAATTATCTGATAAAGAATATATTCATTAACTATAATAATTAAAAATAATAAAGCCTAAACTTTTACTGTCTTTCATATATATACATAATCAGCATAAATACATATATTTTTAAATAGTTCAGATATACATTATCAATAATGCAGCGGAAACATACGACTATCAATAATGGATAATAATAAATAAAAACAACGATTCAAGTTTTAATGGAAAATCATGAGTTCTTAAACCTGGCTCTGATATCACATGTAAAAGAAAAATAATTATTAATGAATTTAACCTTTCTTTTCAAACAAATAATATACATCATTAAACATGGATCTTGAATTTCATGATTTTCACATAATCATATAAAACGTTAAAAGAACATACCTTGAGCCATAGCTTTGATCCTTACTTATTATCCTTGATAATGAAACCTGAAATAAAGATTAAAAATCAGTTTCTCTCTCCTAACCTTTCTTTTCTACAGAGCGTTTACCTTAGTGATGAAAAAATACGTTCTGTTGTATTTATGTAGGTAGAGAGAGGACCAGCCTTTCATTTCCTCAACCACACGTACGATAGTGGGTGAGAGAAAAGAGGAATAAAAAATAACTGCACATTTCATCAATGTGTATTATAATAACCAACATTATCTATATAGATATACATAATATCTATTTATCTAAACCAAAAGATAGTGTGCCACGTGGGCCACTATCTTACATGCTCTGCATGCTTGTAACCGACTACCTATAATAAGAAATATGAGTTTGAAACCGATTGACTTTTCTTTTGTATCTATTAATCATACAATATCTTATTTATCACAAGTTATTATAGCATCATTATAAATAACATGATGAGATTGCATCAATTAAAATAAATTTTATATGTATACCCTATCAATTCTTTCACACCAATTTATTTGTAATATTATAAATTTTGAGTGATATTTTAACTTCATTATTTTTTATTAGGCATCCTACTTACTTATTAGTAATCATTATTTAAATAATTCAATAAAAGAATCTGTATTCTATGATATGTTTCATGCGTTTTGTTCTTTTTTATCTGGTTATCTACACATGAATTAAACGGGTTTCATCGGGAAAATAATTCTTATATCAATCTGAAATAACTTCTTCAAATTACAAGATGCTTGCTAATTTATCTATAAAAAACCATTTTTTTTTAGTCTAGGTTAAGAGTTTTAAAAGTAGTTCACATAGTGATTTTGCATTAGTACCAACTCCTATACATTTTAAATCACTTGTTCTAATTATCGGGGTTATTATTTAATGCATAAAAAAAAAATTAAGAATAAAATACCCTTTGATTTGTTCAAAAGGAAAAAAAATAAAAAATAAAATTTAACAATTAATTTACTAAATATACGTTATATCTTTCACATGTCGCCACTTGTAAATAGTGATATTGGATGCGGTGTAAAAGAGGCTTTGAAACGTTGGTTAACCTGAAATTAAATTGATTTAATTGTATCACATAATTTTATTTTCATACATAAAATTTATTTTTAATTTTTATAGAAAAAATATATATTTATTTTTCTAATAACGTAAATAAACATATTTTTTAGTATTATAAGAAAATAAATATATATATTTTTTATTGAATGGATTAAAAATAAAATTAGTTGGATAATTGAATCATTTATACATAATAAAAATTAAATACTATCATAATATTTAGAAGTTGCTAATTTTAGAGAAAAAAAATTAATTTTTAAGTAATTTAAATTTTTTCTCACAATTAAATACTTTAGTAACTTTTTTAAAATTATTATTCCAACATTAATATTTTATGCTCTATAAATAAAGCTACCTGCATTTATTAATATTAAATAACGTGAAAAATCTACCACTACTTTGTCAAAGGAATAACAAGAACAATCTTTACTACCTCCCTTATTTTCTCTTTTCCATATTACTTACAACATTTACATTTAGATGATCACTACATTAGATTAATGCAATAATAATCTTTAATTTTTAAGAATTTATTTCATGATATATAACCTTCATTTAATTAAGAGTGAGGTGTTATAGAACTCTAGGTATTATATTAGTCATAATATCTTACATTATAAACAATATTATTTATTTTGTTACCTTCATAAAAAGTTTCCATTAAAAACAAATCATATAATTTTAATAAATTTTTATTAAAATATTATTATTTTGTATCAAGTAATTACAATGCAATTAAAATGAAAGTCTTTAATAAGATAAAAGTAAAATTTAATATAAAATTATTTAAGAGAAAAATCAATAATCATGTTCAAACATAAAGATATTAAAATATATATTTTAAATTTTAATAAAAATTAATAAAATATTAAAATAAAATAGTGACAACTAACAAATTTTTTGTGAATTTTTTGATATTAATTGTGATTTTAAGTTAAAGACTTGTGTTTTAATTACACTTAATCAACTGATGAAAAAATAATAATATTTTAATAAAAAAATTATTAAAATAATATAACTTTTCTTTGATTAACTATTTTTATAAAATTAAGGGATTAAATAACATATTTTATAATATAAAAAATAAACAGTATAAATGACCTAAGAAACTTACATAAATTTTTCTCTTTAATTAATTAATTATAACTTTTTAATAATGATTATTAGTACTGATTTAAGAATAAACTTGTATACGAATCAACCACATGGATAAAGTAAAAAATTTCTCTATCTATTAATTTATATAAATATAAAGCTTATTATTTTATATAAATGTAAAACTTTCTCTATTTATGATTTTATATAAATGTAAAACTTTTCTCTATTTAATTACAACTTTTTAATAATGATTATTAGTACTAATTTAAGAATAAATTTATATACAAATCAAGCACATGGATAAAGTAAAAAAAAATTCCCTATTTATTATTTTATATAAATGTATTTATTTATATACAGAATATCTAATATTAATAATATTTTTCTTAAAATTAACAAAATACCACCTACCAAGGCGTTTTTTATGATTCAAAGTAGTGCATGTATTTCTCGTTACTTAAAATTCAAAGTAGTGCATGTATTTCTCGCTACTCATGTATAACAAATATACAGCTAAGATATCTCCAAAAGTTACTTTGACACTTATGCATGTCCTGCAACGGCCACCTCTTCATCATCATTAGTCTCTCTACTACTACTTTATATATCTTCCCAACCTCACCCTTATTTTTCATCTCTCTCTCTCTATTTTTCTTTCTATCTAGCTAGCTTTTTGAATTTCCTACATCGACATTTCTTATAATTAAAATAAGATGGGGTGCAAAATACATTTTGGGTTTTCCGTAACGGTTTTTTATATGGTACTACTAGTACTGTCTCTGCAAGCTAGTTCATCACAAGCTTACAAATTCACAGTTGGTGGCAAAGATGGTTGGGTCTTAAACCCTTCTGAAAACTTCAATCAGTGGGCTTCCATAAACAGGTTTCAAGTCAATGACACCCTCTGTGAGCCTCTTTTCTCTCTCATGCTTTGTATGTAAATATTAAATATTTGATTTTTTGGGTTAAATCCTATAATTCATTTTCCTTTGAAATACATTATATAAAATGCAGATTTTAAGTACAAACAAGGATCAAACTCAGTGTTGGTGGTATCAAAGGATGATTATTACTCATGCAACACCAAAAACCCATTAATTTCCTTAACAGAAGGGGACTCAATTGTTAACTTGGACCGATCCGGTCCATTTTACTTCATAAGTGGAAATGCTGATAACTGTGAAAAGGGTCAGAAGCAAATAGTAGTTGTTCTAACCACTAGAGATAATCACAAACCCCACCGCACCATTACTCCTCCTCCTCAGCAGTCTCCTTTTCCACTGCCTCAACCACCGACAATAGCCTTATCACCTGCCCCAACTATTGTCAACCCGTCGGATTTAGATGCTCCGACACCAGCCCCCCCTCCTCAGAAATCGGGCGTCAAAAGTGTTGTAGAGAGTTCATTATTTGGTTTGGTTCAATGTGTTTGTCTTGGAGCGACTCTGGTCTTGGGAACTTTTGCATGAATGCTGTAGTTTATTAAGATAAATTATTCAGTTTCTGAAATGAGTGTTAATTAGTGGGTCAGGGTTTCGAACAAATTTAAAGTTGGTCGTCTACATGATAAATTTCTGTAAATCATATTCTGAACTTTCTATAATATATATATGTATATTATAATCATATAGTGAGTGTTATAATCTAACAACCTATAAATATATATTTGCGCACCTTGAAATGGTAAGTCACCAAAATATTTCTCAAAATTTAGCTAAAAAAATATTTCGGTTGCCAAAAGTAAAAGAGTAACGTTATGAAACATAACAATAAAGGCATTTTCCAAAGTAAAAACACATGCAATAAAGACGATGACTCTGGCACATCTTTTCGGTACTCAACTTGATGCACACAGTTTAAAGGTCACACATACTCACATTAACTGATCCAAGAAATTCTCCTTACTTAATAGTTCATACAATATCAGATCGTCGTTTTTTAGCTAGGCATTGATAATTGATCGTCGTTTTTTTTAGCAAGGTGTTGATAATTAATCATTGTTGTTCCTTAACTAGAACAATGAAAAATGACTAAAAAATACAGCCAAAATCAACGGTCACTATCTGCTTTCCTATGGTTCAAATAAAAGCAAATTTGGGTATATACCGTTCTTACCAGATTTCATCAAGAACCATGCTCAACCCTTGCCCAGATCAAGGCAGATCTTTAACCAGGTATTGTTGTAGCCGTCAAATCCTACTTTATTCATTTCTTTCTCTTTTGACAAAATGCATAGCATATTTTCACTATGCAGAATAAAAGCAATTATCTTCTCTGCATCTTGAATCTAGAAACTGGTTTTGATGGCTGCAGAAATTTGGTTGAGAAATCTAGAGCTATAAGACTTTCAAATTTTCAAAATTAATTAATTAAAGTAAGAGAATTGGCAAGTAGAAGGAAAATATTATCATTATCTAAATCAACTGTTATCTTCCTTTTTTACGGCTAACAAAGTTCACAAACTGAAGAGCATTGATATTCAAAATCTGCTACACAAGAAAATTTACCTGTGCATTTAATGAAGCCGAAGTTTGATCCTTTGATTTCATTTCAAGATTACCAGTGCGCTCAATGATAGAACCTGTAAAAGCCTGCACATATATATACTAAATAACTGGAAAAAGAAAACCATAAAAGTAATTGAAATGTAATTCCCTCGAGTGGCACTAATTAAGGTAGGAGTCTAAAAAACATACCTTTTGAGCATCAAATTCTGGCTTTGAAGTCTGCAGAGGAGCCTGCAAAACAATTAGTCTAGTAAGCACACTCTCTACAACAATAAGTAAACTCAGGCCATATATTAGAAAAATGAAGACTCTACACAACACAATCTTTTGCACCAAGTCAAAGATCATGAACCTCATAGACATTAGATAAACTATTTATGCTTACTGTATGAATATATACACACGATTTCATATCCCTTTTGAGCAATTCTAATGATATCAAGAACCAAAATAGAAGAAATAGGCAGGCCTCTTAGTCTTACGAAGCAGCAAGAAGTCATATCTGTGAAATACTGAAATCTCAAAGATGAATCAATTTCATCTTTCTTCACTTCCTTTTCTTCTCTATATTTTTAGATAACAAGGTTCGAGGACATTTATAAATCAGTGAAATGTAAAACACTAGAGTAAATGGGTTGTTTACCGAAGCATATGAGGAAAAAATCAAGGTGAAAATTTAGGGGGTGGTTACAAAGTATACGTTATTCTTTTAAAGTCAGTCTTCCACCAGCCTTCCTATGATCACAATAAGTCCTAATTGAAAACAAAAACCGAGGAGTAAATTTTCTAATTGAAATCCACCTATTTTTCCTTGAATATCCGTATCTTAAAATACGGACATGACAAGTGAAGTCCAAATAATTTGCTTACCAAAAATATATTAAAAAATAATTGAAAAATAGGCCTTGACCTTTTAAACAGGTTCATAAATTTCTCTTAACAAGATCCTTTTCTTACTTGAATAGGGACACTTTGGGAAGCATTAGAAGGAAGATTTGATAGGAGAACTCATTCCTTATGTATCACTTTTGACAAAAAAAAAAAGGATGAATATGGTTCCATTTACTTTTTCATTTATATTTATGAAACACATTTATATGGCAAAATAGATGTGAAGAGAAATGAAATCAGCTAGTTTTCATAACTGAAAGTGTGTTCACCAACAGCATTTAAAAGACCAGTAGAAAGATACCATGAAGGTTGAAAGTTAAGTACGCTTTTATGAGTACCCGATAACTCGACGTAGGCAGCATTGCAACCTTTTCCATATCAGGAGGCGCAGAAGCTTTTTCTCTCAACAAAATATTGCCATGTGTCAGCTTATCTGAAAAGATACCTGTATGATCTACCAAAAAAGGTCGACATTTGATGGGCCATATGTTCACAAATAGTATGAAAAACACTACTTTGAACTAAAAAGTCATGGTTATTATACTTCGCTAAGCACAGAGGACTAGCAAATAAACCTTCATTTTGCAAGTATGTTTTAACTTTTCCACAAACACCCGATGTATGTGGATAAACAAAAAGGAAACACAGAGATCCTACATTACTAAATTTCAATATACCCTACATCCAAGAGCAAATAAACTAACCTTTGGGCGTAGATTGCACAGGTAAACCTGTACACTGACATTGAAAGGATATGGACTATATTAGAATATATATATCATAATATGTCAACTATTATTACCTCAAAGATATTATATTAGGAAAATATTACGAGGAGATGATACTACTGCTTACAGTCAACTGCTCACTAGATTCTTGTTCATGGTAATATTGTCTATTGGTAATATGTTCCTTCACAGAGCTTGTTTCTATTGCCTGCTTTGGTGGTTTTCTTGTCTCAGGCTCCTAATTCACCATCAATTAAAAGGTATTGATCATAATTCACATGCTCCTTATCTTAACATATTTAGCCAAATACAAAACGTCATAAGCATTACCTTTGAGATCTTGACCTCATCAAGAGATATCTGATCTGAGAAGTTATCCAAAACTGCCTTAGTTTTCTCTTCTTCATCACTCTCATTACTGCCTTCAGCTGCAAGTTCCTCTTTCTCAAGTTCATCCATCCTAGCCATTATCCGTGCAAATTCTTCATCTTCAAGAACAACTTTTTTTTTGGTTGTCAGCCCCAAAACCACGGGAAGAAATTTGTTCCAGTGGAACTGCAAAAGAACACATGCAATGCAAGACAACCCAATAAGCACAAGCCAACATTTAAATAAGAAATTACCAAAAGCTCAGGCTTACAAAATTCGGACAAGCATGCTCTCATAGACTAATACCACACTATGTACAGACAAGCCTAAAATCTAAACCTATGCAACAACAATGAACTAGGATATTTAGACCAAAACGAAACTATTATATACATGATAAATCTACCATATGCCTTAACACAAAACTCAGTCAAAAGTTCTCAAACTCCACTCATAGTGATACTACAGACCTCAATTGCAGAGAAACAAGCAAGAGACAGAGACTTGCCTGATTCAGATTCACTTTTGGGCAAGATTTCCTCCACATAATCCTCTCTTATCTCTATAAGACCCTCCTGAAACAAGTGGACGGTTTTCCAATTATTAACAAACAATAGTAATAATAAACTTTATGGAAAATCACATATATAACTCCCACAGCATAGTAGTAACAACATATAGTAAGCTTGTAGCAGCAGATAATAGGACTCCGTCCAACAGTAAACAGCACATCGGATCGCAGTAGCTAATTCTAAGTAACTTCCAACAGCTAATTCTAAAGCAAACCCAAATCCAATATGCCGACCTAGGCAATTGCTCGAGTCCTTGCTGATAGATATTATGATAAAACTCAAGATTAATCCATGTCCTACTGGTAAAAAGTTGTACGGTAACATTTGCATGTCATATTTCTACTATTAATAATTTTCAATTTGAGAATGAAAGTACTGAAAACATGAAATTGAATGACTTAAGAGCAAATTAAAAAAATCTAATGTCTGCAAAATTTGTATAAGGTACCGCAGCTTCAGCAGCAGTAGCATCAAAAAACGAAGCCTCTGCCTTGAGATCCTCCAAATTGGCATTCAGTGAGTTCACTTGAGACTCCAATTCCTTATCTCTTCTCTTCAAAATCTCCACAGTATGTTTGGCCGTTCTTTCTGCATAGTATCCTTCTCCCAGTAGAACCTGCAATATATAGAATCATAATAACCATGACTTATATAGCAAGGAAAAAAAAACTATCAGATAGTACCCTGTTTGGCAGCTTCAAAAATGATAAACTCTACCATGAACTCATTGGTGTGTATCAAACGTCCAGGGAAGAACGCTGCCTTCCCAAACGGTACCTGCAAAAGAAAAAACAAAACAGTAATCAAACAGTCATGTACTCAAGTCAATTTAAACCCCCGAAAATAATAATAAAGTGTATAGAGGGTTTTAGATTTTTGGGTTTAAGGGTAACACGTGCCATGACATCGTGGTGAAGTTGGTCGGGAAGTCTCTGAACGAGATTGATCAGGTTGGTGTTGTCGGAAATGAAACCTTGGAGACGGTCTAGCTCCTTTCGCTTCCCAGCAATCGTGTCCTGCACGCGCTTCGCCGCCTTCTGTGCCTCTACTGCCGGGAACAATGACGACATCGACGTCACAGTTCCTTTCGCTCCCCCTTCCATTTTACGGCGGCGCTATATCACAATCAGCCGTTCAACGGTGACCTATGACGTTCACTGCAGACTGCAGAGGGGATGCTACTGTATAATTGTTATTTGAGAAAAGTGTGCAAGAGCCACTTTGCAGAGAATTTTTTCAGATCGGAGATTCAACGTGAGAGTGAAAAAAAAAATGTTTTGTTTGATAAGATTTTGAGTTTTGATTTTTCAATCATAATTTTTTTATTTTTATTTTTATATTTTTAAAGAATCGTTTCTAAAATATATAATAATTTATAAATATTTAAATAATATTTTTTAATCAATTTTTAATTTTTAATTTTTTTTTATTTTAATCAAACATTTTTTTAAAATAATAAATAAAATTTTATAATTTTTTTATGATTAAATATTTAAATAAAATAATTAAAAATTTTAAATTTATAAAAAAATAACCAAAATTTTTTTTTATTTTAAAAATATTTTAAAAAAAAAATGTAAATTATTATCAAACAACTTCAAGGTGATTTTTTATTTTTTTCTTAAAAATCACTAAATAGAAATTATTATTAAATACAATTATTTTTATTAAAGAATTAAAAATTATAAAATTATTTTATTAAAGAACTAAAAATTATAAAATTAATTATTTAATCATAAATTATAAATTAAAGTCGTTTTTTCTAAAATATATTCAATTATCAATTTTTTTTTTTTTCCATTGTATATGTTTAATCATAAACACTAATAAAAAATAATAATAAAATATTCTAGCATAAATTTTTTTATTCTATAATATTATTTTTAATATATAAAAATATAAATAATAGATTCATATCAAATTAAAATTAATGTAATAGAGTTATATTAAATTATTTTTAAAAAATTATTATTTTATAATTTTTATTAAAAATATTATTTATTTTGTAATTAAAACATAATTAAAATAAACGTATTTAATAAATTGTATGTAAATTTTAATATAAAATTGTTTTAAAAAAACTAAAAATAATATTATTATAAAATAAAGTTAACTTTTTTTAAAAAATAAAATTAATAAAATATTAAAATAAAATAATTACAATTAAAAAATATTAAAATAAAAATTAATAAGAATAATAATCTTTTTTTTTTTTTTCTTTTGTAATAGAATTTTCTTGCCAAGAATAAATATATATTCTTAAGAAATTTTAATTTATAGTTACAAGCAAATGAAAAAAAAATTAAGACAACTATTTCAATTATAGTTTTTTTTTTCTTGCAACCGAACTTTTCTTTAATGTTGTCAATATTTATAACTTACTAAATTTTTAAAAAAAAAATATTTCCAAAATATTAATTAA
Organism: Elaeagnus macrophylla; assembly: GCA_029378325.1. Taxonomy (NCBI): domain Eukaryota; kingdom Viridiplantae; phylum Streptophyta; class Magnoliopsida; order Rosales; family Elaeagnaceae; genus Elaeagnus; species Elaeagnus macrophylla. Next base: position 23,098,404 of record CM055646.1, on the reverse strand, counting down.
TCCACAAATCTTTTATTAGTGATATTATTATTAATAATAATTAGGATGAAAGATTTTAATAGTCATTAATAATTATACCAAGTATTTATTTTATCACCGAGGAACAACTTATATCCCGGAAAAATTAAAAATTAAAAACTGGTTCAATCTAAGAATCTATCCATCTTTTTTATAAAAAAAAAAAAAAAACACAAAATATGATTTAATTATATTAATATTTATAATTTTATTTAATTTTATAATATATTTTTATAATTATTCATGTTACTTTTAAATATTTTGTTTTTAATTTTCACTTTCACTTAATTAACACATACGTGTGAGAATTTTATAATTATTACAAATTTGTGCCAAATTTTCATAGAAATATAAAGTTTTACTTTCATAGAGATGGCTTGACCGGACAAGTCATAGCCTTGTAGCTATTCGACTTGTTCAAATCAAATCGAGTTAGGATTGGGTTTTAAATAGGATAGAAAATTATTCATTTTTTTGCTACAGTGGAAATTATAGTATCATAATTAAAAATAAAATTATATTTTACACAATTTTAATATAATTATTAATTGAAATTTTTTTAAAAATTTAAGAAAAGATAATTTAAAACTAATTTAATTATCAAAATTATTGTTAATAATCTATTAATAAATAATTTTAAAAATAAATATTAATATACATGTGAATTATAAAATATATTTAATTACAAAAATACAAATAATTAATTAATTAAGTGATTAATAATTTATTTATTTTTAAAAGTACTTGGGTAGTATGCCAAGCATATCCAATTTGCATTTAACTATTTAAATACAATATTATAATTTATACTATTCATTACATATTAAAAAAAATTATATTTTGTACATTTTTAATGTAGTTATTAATTTAAAAAAATTTAAAAATTTAGGAAAAGATAATTTAGAATTAATTTAATTTTTATTAACTAGTATTGTTTTAAATAATTACACAATTAATATTTTTAATTATACATAATTTATAAAGTTGTTTGGAGGTGAGACTCATCTCTACCTATCTTAAAATAATTGATTTAAATCACAAAATATTATTTATTAAAAAATTAAATTACATAAAAATATAATATTTCATTCAAAAAAAAAATATAAAACAAATAAATAAAGTCATTTAAAATTGATTTTGATCAACAAATATTATCCGACTCAGCTTGAACTCATTTAATCTAAAATGATTCAATTAAAATTGATTCGCGGGAGAAAACTATAGCCATCTCTACTTCGATGCTCCATATTCTTATTTCTAATATGAACATGCAAAATTGCATAACTATGTTATAAAATTTAATAATTAATGTAATGAAGGCATGCCCTCAACCCTTCTGTGGGTGGTAGGTATATTTAAAGGTATTCAAAACATTCGATCATTCGATTAATTTGATTAATTTAATTCAATTTATTAATTTTTGAATGATTTCGATCCATTGATGAGATCGGATCAAATTGAAATTTTTTCAATCCGTTAAGTTTTGATCGAATAGTGAATTTAACTATTTATCATTCAATCCAACATAAATTAAATATATTTTAAATTTATACACATGTTATATTTTTATTGACCACTTTTATTTATATTATACCACATTATATACAAATAAAATAATAAAATTAAAAATTTTAAAATACTTTTTTTATAACAAAAATACTACAAAACACTAAAAACATACAAATCCAAACCCTAAATCAAAATTCAAAACATATACAATCAGTTATTCACAGACTCACAAGTTGTCGCTCCATTCCAACCCAATTTGTCGCTGCTCTTCGTCGTCGCTCCTGGTTGTTACTTCATCGTCATCGCAGGTCGCAAGTCACTGGTTCATCGATGGTCACGGTAGCTGGTTCATTGCACCGTGGTTAGTCGCACCGCTGGTACACTCCTCTCACCCTGGTTTGTCGTTTCCTTGTTTCTTATTTTTATTTTATTTGCCAAGTTATACATGTTGAGATCTGATTTTACAAACATGTTTATTCATGTTGAGATCAATGAAGGAGTGAGTTTACAAGCATGTTTATTGTCTAGTTACAAACGTGTGTGCATTTACACTTTACAAAAGTAAATAAGATGTGTTCATATGCATTTTGTATGTTATTTAATATATAATTACTAATTATTTATCAATTTACTAACATTTTTTAAATTATGGCTAGTAGGTAATGAAGCGCTAAATTTTTTCGCTATTTCTATCAAAACTCAAGATTATTTTTAAAATGTTTGATGGATGTTGATGTTAAAGAATAAAATGATCAATTTAATTTAGCTTTAGACGACTATAAACTATGTTTTTGTTTATTGTTTGGATGAATTGTTAATTTTATTTAAATAAATATTGTAATTAATATTGTATTATTTTATTTTATGTATGTTTGAACGTTTTCAGTTGTACTTCAACATTTCTATTTAGTATTTTAGGGTTTATTTTACATATAAAAATTAATTTTTTATTAAAAAATATTAAAATAGAGTTAATTAAGTTTATTGATCGGATCTAATATAAATTACGAATTAGATAGGATCGAATTTAAATATAATCGAATCGAATGTAAATTATGATATTTTAATTCGATTAAATGATTAAATCATATTAAATGAATATAAAATTAGCGGTTTTGTTTTGATTCGAAGAAAACCACTGGTTATACCCACTGCTCCATATTTTAAACAAGGTTGACTCTACCTCTTAATAGAGAATAATTTTCTATTTTTTACCCTCAAAATTGGTGCTTGTTCATTTATTAAAAAAAGTGTAACAACGATAATAATATATAAATTTAGACATTTTTTATTATTAGTATTAGTATATGTGAATGTGGTGGAAGATTCGGGTGTGTTTGGTTCGTGATTTTCACACTCTAACAACCGCGCGATTAAACCTTCACCATTCAGAGCCTTGTCTCTCTGACCTCCAATTTTAATAAAACCAACGCAGCCAAAGGGGTAGTCAGTGGATATGTCCATTGTCAACCACCTCTATACAAGTTCAAGGCCATCACAGCTCTTTTACTCACAAACCAAACCCATTTTTATTATAGATTTACAAAAACCTTAACTTCTTTGTAAATTGTATGTATATAGTTGATGTTAATTAATTGTAGTTGGTGAAATTTCCAGTTCACAAAATTATGGGAACGAACGGTTTTATTGTTGTTGTTTGTTGTTTTGATGTTGCTTAAGCAGTCAATTAGTCGCTGAGCTTTCTCTTTCTCTTACAGATCAACTGCTAGTTTCTTCGTTTGACTGTAATTGAAGCAACCTTCTAATCCTGTCTCTCTCTTAAACTATGTATTCTTATGTGTTTCGTAGTTTTCCCTTGGGTTTAAGGCTTTCCACTCCAACAAGTTAATTTCTTCGATAAGGAGCTTTGGAGTTGACATTTTGGATGGAATGCTCGGATTCTGATATGGTGGGCGATGATGATTTGGGCTTTTCGTCGTACCCTAGGAGAAGAATATGGTTGCTGAATCGGGTTGTTTTTGGGTTATGGATCGGGTTCGTGCTTTTACAGCCGGTGGTGGGTCTAAGACCGTTGCGGGAGAGAGCTCGTTCATGGGATGATGAGGTTGGTATTCCAATTGCATAATTTTCTTTGGTGTTTAAGTTTAATGCTATTTGGTCGGTTCGTTAAATAAATTTGAAGACAAAATTTGAATTCGTTTGTGCTTCTTAGGGGTTCTTTGGTGTTTAAGTTTAATGCTATTTGGTCGGTTCGTTAAATAAATTTGAAGTCAAAATTTGAATTCGTTTGTGCTTCTTAGGGGGGTGTCATATGAAAGTGGTGTGGAATCTCTATATCTTCTAAGTGAACTGAAAAAGGAAAAAGAAAAAAAACCAATCATTGCATTGCAATAAAGATACAAAATAAGTTTAAATATAATCTAGCAGTTAGTAGCTGACATTACCAAAGTTAAAAAGTGGCTTGAAATGTCAAATTAAGTTCCTCTTCATTTCATTCCTCCCACAAAGTAGCTCATCCACGTTAGGGTATAAACATGTTATCTTAAAATTTACATCCATGTTGTTAACCTCTTGCATAGTTCCTTAAAATATACATAAGTTTCTTATGTTGTGTTTTTTTTCTTCTTCTTATTACACTTTAGCCATTTCGTATGGCTTGATGCCTAATTTAATTTAATATACTCAGAGTTAAATAGTTAACGAAAGCAAATAAATCTCCTGCATTTCTTTTATCTTAATAACAAATCTCTTGCACATCCTTGAACATGGGATTAAGAACAAGCAAATGATCAACTGCTTCTGATCCAGGATTTAGCTATGCCAATTTTATTTGCTACTGCTTGAATGCCGGAATTTAATTAGATTTGTTATTTCATTCTCTTATTTGTTTTCTTTCCAGGTTCAGAAAAAAAAAAATTAAGCTTTTATTTGTGCTGCTGGCAATAAATGAAAAGGAAGATTTATACATGCAGAACTTCTACTTTAATCCCTACTCACAATATCAATGTAGAAATTTGATTTGAATATTGTTTTTTGGGATATGGATGATGTTAAATTGCTTTATTAATTGAAAGAACGATATATAATGATCTTACTTCAATAATATAACATGTGAAGGTGATAATATACATACGTGATTGTGACAACGATGTCGATGCCATTGATCTCTTCTTGTATCTCGTTCTAAATTTAACCTGCATAAACGTTAGTAGATGTGTAGTGGTGATGGGATGGCTGCATGAACTCTATGGAATTAGGGTACTCAATCTAATACAAATACATGCTTAACATGCTAGTCCATTTAAATAATTACAACAAGTGATAGTTTGACTGAACCTGCTAATTTTTTCTGTTTTTCGTTCTGGCAGTGGTTATTTGTTAAAAAAGATGAAAGTGATTTGGGTCCATTTTCTACCTGGAACATAACCGGCACGTATAGAGGTTTGTATATTTTTACTTGTTATGATAGCTCATGTGACTCTTATTTGGCTTATTCTCTTTTTAAATAGCTAGTCCATGGCTAATTTTGACTTAGTTTGTTTGTGCTTTATAGTTTGGCTTCACTTCTGCTTGATTGATTGCAAGATTAATCTTCTTATTTCTATTGGTCACTGAAGCTAATAAAAGTTATTGTCTTCAACTCATAAAAGCATAATATTAGATAATTTAATGGTAAAGGTATGATGGTTCAAATGAAGAGACTGAAGAAATATGCATTATGGAATAAAGTTAGAATAGAATCATTGATTGGATGTTGGTTTAAACTTTAAACTCATAATTCTGCTTTGACATTTTTTTTTCTTTTTGTTTTTACAACTATCGCAATTATGCTTTGAAGTTCATCCCTACTGAGTTCATACTTTTTATGTTTAAAGGTATCTTTAGAATTGCATTTTTTTAATCAATAGAATGGTTGCAATTTAGTCTGAGAGAAGTTTTCATGGGTAATGGCCTTTGGAATTCTAGAAACTTTTGTAGTTATTCACTTGTAGTAACTGGGAAGCTTGCCTTGTTTGACCTGTTACTCTTTTTCGAATTTTAGTAGTCAGTTTTGAGGGTTCTGGTCTATAAATGGAATATGGTTGAAGTAGCCTTTGAGTCTTGATTGAGATTCAACTCATGTACTGTGGACTGCTAATCCATTCTTCTGTTGCTTATCTTTATTTTTAAAAAGACCACTCTGTAAGAAGAAGGCTTTTAGTGTGGTTCGTAATTGCTCCTTCTCTCTCTCAGTGAAGAAATAGAATAATCTAAATATTTAAATGCTGGCTCAGTGACCTGATTAAGTCTGTGTGTGGATTTGTGATTTCCAGGGACTTGGAGGTCTTTAGATTCCAATATCTCTTCAAGATTTCCAGAATTCAGGAGATCTACGGGCAATTCTGTCATTGAATTAGTTAGTAAACCTACAAAAATTACTGGTGTACATTATGTGCAGGTATTAGTACTGAACTATCTTCTATAGCATTCATATAAGAGAAAACCAATATTTGTATAAAGAAATACGTAGTTTATCTGAAAAGGGTGTGTTTGAGTCATGGGAATAGTATTGAAATATGGTTCTCTCTTTAAGCAAATATGTTTTGGACTAAAGAGGATATTACTTCAATGATAGTTTCAATTCTTACTTTTAATCATTACAAAGTTAACATGTTTATGTATTTTAACTTAATGCTTCAATTGTTGTAAAGCTTTTCTCAAAAAAAAATTTTTCCATTCTAAAGAAAGCTTCTTTTAACTTGTGCAATCTAAGTATGAACTCACCTTTATTGTAGTATTTTTATATGGAGGTCACCTCCCTCTTCCTAGATTTACTGTGAGACTAAAATTTAAAATCCAAGCCAATGCTTAAATCATTTCTCTTCTGAACAATTACTGTTTTCTTTCAGATTTAATAAGAATTTTTTGTTTCCTAACCAATTTTTTTTTTTTTTTTTTTTTAAGTATTTGTATGCTTTCATTTTGCAGTAGCTGTTCTTATATTGTAAACTTCCTTTCCAGGATTGTTCCCCTTGTTATTGCATCATTTGTTCTTTTTTCTTGTAAGATTTTGCACAAGTATCATGGACCATTCATGAAATTGGGAGTTTCTTGACAACACCATCATCAAGATTTGCATAATATCGTGGACACCTAAAATAATCATTGACACCCTTCAAAATATCTATAGCACCGGCATGTTTGAGGGATCAAGACTTTGAATGCATATTTTTTAATTTTAAAAGATGTATTTCGATATAACCTCAAACCTCACAGTGCTGATGACTGACAATTGCTCCAAAGTATGATACGAGAAAGAGAGAATGTACTGATTTTGAACAAACATTTTGTTAAAAAAACAGTTTATTTCTTAAATGCCACTATATATCTCTGCTTGTTGACAACTTTCTTAGCATGTGAACTGGTGGGTGCTTCTCATACTTGTGGCAGATTTCTTTATGTATGCTGCTTTTGGAAACAGGGAGTGATCATATATCATGATGTATTTGACCATGAACATAATGTTGGTGGTGTTCAAGTCAGAGTAGAAGGTGTATATATATGGCCGTTTAGACAACTTCGCATGGTAGCTAGCAGGTAAAACTTTTATGCATGGTTTATTTTCTGTAAATCTCAAGTTCAAATGCATTTTATTCTTTGACATTGTAGTTATACTGTGTTTATAATATGTAAATAGTTCACCTAATTAGTTAGTGAAGACCCAACTGTTATTATCTGTTCTTGGTAGTCTCATTGAAATGTTATGTTGCTTGCACTTGCTTCATTTAGAATGTATTATCTGATCTTTCTACAACTAACATGTTTAGCATACTTCAATATAGTTTTATTGTTTGTTTGATTTCATACATATTAGTTTCTGGTGATATGCCAGTTCTTCTACAGATTTGCGTATCCTTTTTTCATTATGTTTTCTCTGAAGGATTCTAATGTGGGAGGGTCACGTTGTTCTCAGTCCTTTCTACCTGGTTTTCCTGTTGTATATGAATAATTTTACATCAGAATCCTGCTGACTATTTTGCAGTAGAAAAGGAGAGCTGAACCAAGAAGATGAGTACATTGTATCTAATCCATATCACTTGGTAACGTCTTGTGTAATTGTTTTGTATGAGTTTTTTTTAATGATCTTGAATGATGGTAGGATTAATGCTGATAGTGGTACGTTATTCTTATTTATGAAAAGTTCACTTTTCTACTAGATTTGAGATTAGAAACTTGATTTGGAAATGTGTTTATAACATATATGTTTGCATTTGTTTGAATGCTTACTTAAGTTGGTTTCAGCTGTTTACTATTTATCTACCCTGCCATTACTTGGTCAAGGGAATTAGTACTTTTAATCATCTTGGGTTCCTGATTAGTTTAAAATACATTAAATGGTTAAGCGAGTCCAAGTGATTATTAAAGAAAACATATTTTGCATTTTCTGGGGCATGGCTTTGCTTGGGGAATCTATATTGTTCATTTTTAACAAAATATCTAAACTATTGTTAGAATTCTTTTATGCTTACCTGCTATTTCTTAACTTCTTGAGCAGCTTGGAGTTTTCTCTTCCCAGGTGTTCCAAGAATTTCCGCGAGATAAAATTTGGAGAAAAAAACATTGTAATTTATCCTACTTTACTTTGAAATTTAGTTATTTCCTTTTGTGAATTTGTCAATTTTATCTGATGTTGCTGCAGCACCAATTTATGAAATGGAGAAACATTGTAATACGGAAATTGCAGCCCAGATTTCACGTTCATCCTCTCAAAATGGTATTTGAGTTCTCTCAGCGTATGGATCTTTTGACTTTTGCTGCTTTTCTCATGTCCTTAATTACACCTTGATTTACTTAATATGTATTCTCAAAATTATTTTTTGATACTCTATGTGTAAAGTTCAGTTTTATGTTTTTTGATCTAGTTCATCCTCACGATTACTTTCGAATTTTAAAAAAGCAATTGTCAGTGGTGTATACTCCTATATCTATTGCTCCTCTTCTCTCCACCCTTTAAGTGCAACAATATTCCATGCCTGGCGATGTGCCTTCTAGTATACTGAATCTGCATCATATGAAACGATTGAAGATTCAATTCTGAGAACTATAATTACCTGCAAACATACTGGTGAAGTGTGGATTTAAAGGTGGCACTGTGCCGTGTATTCTTGTTGTTAGATGTGTACTTCACCCACAACAAATGCATCTCTAAAAAGGAGGTGTTTAAGTTCTTTTTAATGTTCTCAACTAAACAACTAGATCTTAGAAAGTCAAAGCAGTTTCAGAAGTTATTTGTGTCCGTGGAGTGATACCTATGTCATGATTAGGAAATCATTTATTTGATTGTAACTATTAGTTTTTTTAGTCCTTCATTCAATAGTGTTTTTACCAAGTTTTCATGTTCACATGGTAGACGGAGATCGCAATACTTATCATATAGAAGGATTGATGGAGAGCCCTGCTGTGGATGATGATGGGGATTGTTTTTCACCCGTACTGTTGAATGCAACTTCTGTCAACATTGAAACTTATTATAACAAAGCAGTGAATTATACCCTGATGGTCACCTTTGTATCCTTTATTTAACGTTAGTTTTTATTTATATTTATTTATTTATTAATTGTGCATGCATGGTTGTGCTGCCTCGTTAATTTGGATGTTAACTACAATAGTGTATGCCAATTTTAGATATATTCCTTAACACTTTTTTCTTCAGGTCTCATTTCTTCAAGTTCTGCTGCTTATTCGGCAAATGGAACATGGCAACACTCAGTCTGTAAGCATTTCTTTCAAGCATGATCCATTTCCGGGAGATATTTTACATGCTGATTTACTTTTTTCAGGGGGCTGCAAAAGTTTCAATTCTAATGATTGGTCAACAAGCTATCATGGATGCATACCTTTGCCTCATACATCTGACTGCAGGAATACTAGTAGGTAAGCTGATTAATGACTGTTTGATGTAAGAATTTCAATGTTCAGATAACTTCTTTCAAACTGGCAAGAGGAGAAATGTGCTTACAACTGACTTGGATATTTGTATTTTGGGATGATCAGAGTGTCATCATATGGCCTGCCACATGTTCCCTGACACCGCTTAAATCATGCTACTAATATGCAGGATCATTTTGACTATTTTAGATGGATGTATTGAATATGTTAAATTCTTGTACAGGAAGTAGAGTCTGCATTAGGTTTTTTAAGCTAAACGTTCCATGTCATACAATTTAACATTGTGAATGTACTAGCTAAAGAAGTTGCTATAAGGCATGCTTCATTTTGTGATTTATTTCTTCAGTGCTGCTCCTCCTTTCTCACCTTATCTGTTCTTAACCAGATTTATATTTTCATCAACTGAATGTGGTTTTTCCCGATTATTCTTTTTGATACTAACTACAATTTTGTCTTCATTTATCTTGTTCATGTAGAGTCATTGTTTAATGCTTTTGCAACGGCTGCCTTTTTCAAGTTCGTAGTCTTCTCAATTTTTGAAATGAGATATCTTCTTGCTATATGGAAGGCAAGTAGGCCAATGAACAATGGAGAAGGTTGGGAGACCATGAGGCGTGAGCTTTCTGTTCTATATAGCCGTTTCTGTAAGTACAATTGAGGAATTTAAACTTTCTCTTGACATCCTAAATCCAGATTAACAGGATGTTTTAAAATGACATATATAATTACTAGTTTTACTATAGGGGCATCTAAATTTTCATGGATATAAACTTATTCATGCAAAGCCAACTCCTTGAAGTTATTTGGAATTTAATTAAACTCCTCTTTGGAAATAATATTGGAAGCAAAATATCTGGAACTCACTTACTGCTGTGTTGCCTTTTTTCACTTAAATAGCTTTGTATTTCTGGTTTGAAGCAAACATCTTTTTTTGCCGAGTGGGGGTGTATTTCATATGCTTTCCTATTTAGGCAAGTTCTCATTGAAAAATATTGGAAGATGGAGTGTGAATCTAGAAGTCTTTTTTTTTTTTTTTGGCAACTCAAACTATACATTAGTATAGATGAGAAGTCAGGATGCAGTCTTTTTGCATTCCCTTTGAGTTTGTTACTGTCATAAAATATATGATTTTAGCAAGTTGTCCATTTTCTCATTTTGAATCAATTAAGAACCTTTTGAATGGTTTTTTCAAGAATAGTTCAATGCTATATCGTTCTTTTGGTCTTTGAATAGTCTTCTATTGAGGATGGACTTTGTCGAGATAAAACGCTCTGAAATGCCTGATAAACAAATCAAGCTAGCATTATTATCTTTTTCTATCTACAGATACATGCCCGACTGATTTTGGCTTTTGGGTATTCATGGTAAATAATTTAGTTTTTAGATTGGTTACTAGTTGGCTCCAAATTTGGTATTTATGCACTCTTTTTTTGTGCATGGGTTGCATATTTTGACCTCCATAATTATAAAATCTTCTCTTTTTGTATAATTTTTTTGGCATTACTAACTGTTATAAACATTTACAGATGGGATCCTTTTGGGAGGCATTCTGGTCATGTATGAGTTTCATAATTATTTGCGGCCTATTCTTCTCCTCATGTACTCTTTCTGGATACCTCAAATAATCACAAATGTTATTCGCGATTCAAGGAAGCCTTTGCATCCATATTACATCTTAGGCATGAGTATAACTCGGCTAGCTGTTCCATTGTATATTTTTGGATGCCCAAACAACTTCATGCACATTGAGCCTGACAATAGTTGGTGTATCTGGTTGGGAGTGTTGATTACTCTTCAAGCATCCATTCTTCTTCTTCAGCACTATCTTGGTTCTCGTTGGTTTATTCCTCGTCAGGTTTGATGCAATTCTGATCCTTTTGTCCTGTGGAATCTTCTTTTCTTTCTATTTGCCCCTTTGCATTTTGGTAAATTCTGACCACACTGTCGGCATTCTGTTGCTGCCATTTACCCTGAACATTTATGTGAATTCACTCTACCTCTAAGAATGCTGTCATTAATATTCAACATTGCTAACCATACAAATCATTTAGATTTTTTCCATGTTCCCGGATTTATAATTTTTTAATTATTTTCTTAACAGAAGTGTAATGTTTGCTCGATAATTAATGATTCATGCTTGCTTTTAAGTAATTCTCTTTTCGCTGGACGGTCTGCAGATTCTACCTGATAAATACAGCTACTATAGAAGGTTTGATCAGCAAGCAAATCATGCTATAGACTGTGTCATTTGCATGACTTCCATTGATCTTCCACAACGTTCAAATGATTGCATGGTACAGTTACGAGTTATTCTCTTCGTGGTTGCTAAAGTGATGGCTGCTCAATCTAATTTACTAACTTCTTCCTTGCAGGTGACACCATGTGATCATTTCTTTCATTCCGGTTGTCTACAAAGGTGGATGGATATAAAGATGGAGTGCCCAACTTGCCGGCGTCCACTGCCCCAGCTTGATGGTTCCCCTTTGTCTATAAATTAGAACCAAGTGATACTGAAACTTACTGATTTTGGTTTAGAAAAGAAAGTTAAAAAAAAACATACTAATTTGGGTAAAGTACTGGATATGGCAAGCAAGCAGTTACGTTGCGTCCATTCCTTTTGATTCACCAAGGCTTTCTCTGCACGATAATTGTTACTTATTTTTTATAACTTGTATCATGAATATTGTAAATACTAAATAATTCTATGTAATTGCTTAGTAAAGGAATTTTCTTTTCCTTTTAAATTTATTTTGCATCATTCTTATTTTTCTTTATCAAAGGCATTTATCATAATTCATGACATAGTATTTTTATATGCAATAATCAGTGTTTATTAGCTGCGAGATTTTTGCGTTAGATTTATTATATCAAAATGGTCTTTTCGGTGTCCATTTTCTCCTTAAATGCCAAGATATCATCGGTACATCTGCTCCAATATTCACAGGAAGAGGTTAAACTTTTTGGTAACCAATTTTTATACTTGTTTTTTGCACCACATATGGATCTAGGCTAAATTAAGGTCTCTAAATTTATACTAAAGTTTTTAAACTTTTAAATTTTATAATTTAGTTCTCAATCTTTTAAAATTTTACAAATAGGTTCTTAAACTTTTAAATTTTACATTTTAGTTCCTAAATTTTTAAAAATTTATATATAAGTTCTAAAATTTCGATTCAAAAATATGTATTTTAATACCTAATATAAGGTCAAAAACATGTATTAAAAAATATGTACTTTTAAATCCTACATTTTAGTTCTCAAACTTTTAAATATATATTTTAGTTAAAATTTGGAGACCAATGAAGTAAGTTTTAGATCTCATAATATTCAAAAGTCATGTTAGATAGGGTCCTTGATATTCATATTGTCTCTATTTATTCATTTCACCAATTCAATTCCACTCTTTGGTTTTGTTCATGGCTTGACTAAATCTTATTTTCCTTGGTGGTAACACTCGTACTACTTTGAACGATTTTTTTTTATCGAACTACTTTGATCAATTAAATAACACTTAGGTTGATGAACATCATTGACCTTCGTTGGACAAAAAATGGCCTTTTCTGTTTCCATTTAATCCCCTAATTGTGGAAAAATATGGTTTTTAAATCCACTTGACATCGACTGAACTTTGCCTTCAAAGATGGAGATTCTTTTGAGTTTGATTGACGACTCTCAAGTGCCACACAAGAAATTTTACATACAATCATTTACAAACTACACATACGAGTTGAGTAATAACAATAATAATAAAAACAGACCCATACATAGCAGATGAGTATTCATCAAAGCTGATATTCCAGATATATAGATATTAACATTGAGTAAATGGACATAACTATTGTCTATTACGTGGACGTAGGAGGAAAAGAAGGTGATGGAAAAGGAACAGCTGCTGGCATAGCAGCTATTGTGGGAGCAAAAGCTGGTGCATTGAGTCCGCCGCCGCCGCCACCACAAGGATGCAAAAAGCAGTCAAGTGGATGCTCAAGAACTGTACTGCACTCTTTTTCAGTTCTCTGCAAAGGCTTGTTTAACAAACAGTTTTGTCTATCATCAAAAACAATACCTTTTGAGGTCAAGTTTTGACATATCCCTTCTTCCTCACAAAAATAATTGAAAGAAAATGTGAAATTTGCCAAGTTAGGCAAACTACAAACTCCAGCTGGTACCAATCCACTCAACATATTATGTGCCAAATTTAATATCTCCAAATGGCCTAATCCTGCTAAACTATAAGGTATTGGACCAACTAACTTATTAAAGCTCACATCTAATACCCTCAAGTTGTATAGAAAACCAACCTCTTGTGGTAAACAACCCGACAAGCTTGTGTTTATCAATAACAATTCCTCCAAAGAATGTGCATAATTGATTATGCTTGGAGGAAGGCAGCCTCCATAGTTGTTGTTTGCGAAAACGAGCACTGAGGCTGAGCCTCCACCTAAAGAAGGTGGGATTATGTTAGTGAAACGATTGTTATTGACAAATATTGCATCTAATTTCTTCTCAAATAGTTGGGGAGGCAAAGAACCTTCGAACTCATTGTATCGAAGATCAAGATATTTTAAGGAAGGAAGAGAGAGGACAACCATAGGAAAAGGACCTACAAATCTGTTATTGCTAAGATCAAGCTCATAGAGTTGTTTAAGATTGGCCAAAGTTAAAGGGATTACACCACAAAAGCGATTGCTATTTAAGTGGATTAGTGCAAGGTCTTCCAAAAGGCCTATTTGATCAGGAAGGAAGCCAGCTATATCAGCATGATTTAGGTCTACTCCAGCAACAACTTTAATTTCGGGATTGTCAAGAGCCGGTGCACAATAAATACCTGTGTAGCTACATACGGAAGGACCAATCCAATTTGAGGTTAAGTTTTGTGGGTCAGAGTAAATTACACGTTTCCACGCTTGAAGGGCAATGAATGCCTTTTGGAGTCTAGGGTTTGATATGGAAGAATGGACACGGTCATGGGCATGGTGGCGAGTGGCATGGTTGTTGTGTTTTGCTGCCAAATTTGTGAATAAAGAAGGCATGTAAAGGAGTGAAAGTATCAAGGCATGTGAAGTCATAAACACAAATGAAATAGAAGCCATTTTAGAATGTGGAATATTGTGGTGTTGAGGTGTTGGTATATGTAAGGAGTTGTCATTTGTCTTGTAATATGTTCAGTCTTTTGTATAATCATATTGTTCTTGTCTAAAATCTATTCTAGATTATTATAACACTTGAATAGAACATTAGAATAATGTGTTAAAGTGACAGTTAACCATTCTGAAACATATATTCTGATTTCACATGCTTTGATTTTTTTCAAATTGATTATCATAAATTCATAAGCATATCCATATTCATTCAATAAATTAATCCTATGTTTATTGTCAATGCATTGTAATTTACGTTTGTTTCTAAGGTTGAATTAGAATTACATTGGAGACGTAATAGTCCATACTCCTCACTAGAATTCTATTTGTCTAACTCCGGGTTTGAGCAGACCAAGGTTTTGAATTTTGTAAGAGGGTGACAAAGATGTACCTCCTTCCATGTGTTTTTTTCAGGGTTGTTAGAAGTGGAGATGGAGAAAGACATCTTCAGCATTCCTAAGAAAAAAGGGTTGCTCGAAATTGAAGAGATGGAAATTTAATGCATTGAGGTTGAGGTAACTTTGGTTCGTTTGAAATTGCTTCTCTTGATTAAAAGTGATTTTTAATGACCCAAAGCTATATGAGCGTCTAAAATAACGTCCTTGGTGAAAATTTTGCACATTTGTAATTATTACAAGTATTCGTGAAATTTTTATACAGTTAAGTATCAATAATTTATCATATGAACGTGAATATTGAAAAGAAAAAAAAAATGGTGAATAATGGCTAAACGTATTTTGAAAACTAACTTAAATTAAATGGTAAATATATGTTGTCAGTTTCCCCCGAAAAAATATTTGTGGTAGGAGAATAGAAATAGAAAATTCTGCTAATCGCAAAAGAATTATACCCAACAATAGAGCTTAGATGACAACTTATGACGCCACCACAATCCCCAACCAAAGAAGACATAAAAGGTAAAAACAGTGTTTATGACCTTTTTAAATACTTGACACGCTAAATAAGACCTGTATAGGAATATCTTGACAACTTTGCAGCACTTCGCTACAAACTCGCACAAATAAGTCACCAACTACGGAGCAACAATAATCCAATGAGCATTATTGAGCCCTTATGCTAACTAGGTTTTACCTCTAATTGCAGCACGTTTAGACAAAGAAAGTGCGAAGCATTACTTCAGATGGGTCGTGTAAGACTGGCCTCAGAAATTTCAATGTTATATAAGCTAAAATGCGATTAGAAGGAAATATCAAGTGCAACATAGCAAGCTATGACTTCGAATTCAGCCAGAAAATCTCATCCATTGCAATATTCATTAATTAAACAATACATATTTATCCTATTAAACAAAGTCTAGCACAATCCACTGATAGCTTATTCAACTACACTGCTATAAAAGGACAAGCACAAGATTATAACTTTAATGTCGAAGATAGTTTAGCCAACTACAATTCTCCGCAGTTCACGTAGCACGCAAATTCCTAAGTAATATTTTATAAACATGATTCTTAAAAGTAATTCCATGTTCAAATAACAGATCGACCCATTTTAGAAACATATTATTCCAACACAAAGTCGAGATACTACAATGTAAAACACTCAATTTCGTCATCAACTCCCTTGTCACTCATTAACCCCCACCACCTGAACCATATTTCTTGCCGAAGAGAACCAGCTGAAGCTTGTCATAGCCAGCAAGTACACCAGCCCCAGCAACAGCACGCAGAATGTTTGCACCAGCACCCTTGAAGAGCGATGATGCTCCCTCATTCTTGACAATTTGCTTGAATGCATCCAGAGAGCTATTATACTTAACAGCTTCCCCAGATGTCATCATCATCCGTCTACGTACTGTGTCAATGGGGTAAGATGCCAACCCAGCACCAATGGTAATGCCCCATCCGAGCAAGAAGCTAGCAAAGAAACTATCCTGTATCCACCAAAAATAACACCAGTGAACATAAACATACCACTCCATTGCAAGTATCATTACTTCATAGCAAGTTTGCAACCAAATAGACATTAATCAAACTCTTTCAGACAGAAATAATAATAATAATTCATTGTTCACAAATCAAGTTAGGCATTCCAACAGTAGCAGAACAGTAGATCCACAGGAATTACTATTTTCCTTAATTCTTTGACAAATGTGTCAAAGTTCATACAAATAATGTATCTTCCAATTCCGAAAATTAACCCTAAGAATAATAACTTTCATACTCATAAATCTCATATTAATATCATGTTCAACAATGTGAGACAATACTACTAACATTCCTCAAAACGTAGATCTTTGTCTCTTGCAAAATTTATTTACTTTTACGAGGCCTGTTTCATTATTATTTTTTGGCCAGTTTAAGCCTAAGATTTTTTGCCCAATATACTAAAGCTCTATTGCTCTAATATAATGTTAAAGTTCATAAGAACCATAGTCTAATCCCAAAAGGTTAATATCAAGCATGCTTACTTACAAACTCACACCAGTATCATGCTTGGGACAATACCTCTAACTAAATATACCAATTGAGGAGAACTAGCATGCTTCCATAATACAAGTGCCATTGGAACAATTCTATATCGCAGTCATATTGGACATAGTTCAAACGTTTTAACATATTTCAAAAATCATATATAGCACCTAGTCACCAACCTGCAAGTTCTTTTCCATATGATAGAACGGAGAGAAAATAATTAGGGTACGAATGAAAGACGAAAAGATGTGCAGGTAGAAGTTAAAAGAATCTAATTACCTGCATTCCACCAACCAACACAACAGGTTTCAGTGAGTCATACATTCCAAAGTAGAGCCCACGATACACGATAATTCCAACACATGATATGTTGAATCCCCGATATAGCCCAGCAATACCATCTGATTTTAGGGTTTTCTTGTAAACATCAATTAGGCCGTTAAACTGCCTCTCACCACCTTTCTTGGCAGCCTTAGCGTCATTAGCCAAACGTGTTCTAGCATAGTCTAGTGAGTAAACGAAGAGAAGAGATGAAGCACCAGCAGCACCACCTGATGCCAAGTTTCCAGCAAACCACTTCCAATAGCCATCTCTATCTTTCTTGAAGTTAAAAAGCCTCTTGAAGTAATCTTTAAAAGCAAAGTTCAAGGCCTGGATGCAATTATTACAAATTACACGAATAACCACAACAGACCATAAAAATTAGAATGGTGATTAATTGATCAGAAGATTATACTGAAAGTGCCAAGTAAAAACAAAGGCAAGATAAAAATTTCGCCCAATAGGGATTCCGAAAAATGTGCATAAAAAAAGACAAGAAAATAAAATTTCATAAAGGTAATGTTCGAATAAATGACCTGAGTCGGGAAATATCTGATAACATTGGCAGTATTTCCTCTCCAGAGAGCAATAACACCTTCATCCTTCATAGTCCGAGCAAAGCAGTCAGTTATTCCCTTGTAAGGGTGAGAAAGCCGACCTGATTTTATCATTTCATCCTGATTTTGGATCAACAGTTTAACACGCTCAATTGGAGCTGCTGCAGTTTTGGAAACAGCTGCAGAAACACCCCCCATGAGGAAATCCACAATAAAACCTTTTGCACCTTTTTCATTAGGAGCTTGCACAACAATGGGAGACAAAGATGATACATGAGCCAGGCCCATAGTCTTGTACATAGAATTCAGATAGCTTTGGGATCCACCATTGACATATGCCCCATTCACACCATAACTACCAACTTGCCGATTTGTGGAAAGTCTAGAAATGAGGTAAGACTGCCCATGTAATTTCTGAAATACTGATGGATGCTGCACTCCATCAGCCATTTTTGAGAGATGTCGGTGACCTGCAAGAGAATATTTAAGACGTAACAGTGCAAAAAGTCATTAATTAAATTTATAGAAGAACTTCATCACATAAACTCTATCAGGTCAAATAATAAACAAGACAAACCACACCCAAGTCTTTATTAACAATACAATTTTACCAAAGGTGCAAACTTCTCAAAATACAAAATTCAAGCTAAGGTTCCACCTAATACCCATACAAAGATACAGTATTAAGCCAAGATGCAAAAAAAACTAAAAAATGTACTGATATCTGATAGTAGAAAATCTTTAAAAAAATTTAACGTATCATTAATAGATCTATACCCGTTCCATATCATCTCAAACATACACAATGTTATCATCAAGAGAGGAACCCGGATCAATATAACAAAATCAAACAAAGCATAAAAAGAAAGTACATTGAAATAGAATATAATAAAGTTCTTAATAGACATAGGTCGTTCAAATACAATAAAAAAAATATGGCTTAATTACAACAGTGCTTCACATAACGAGGAGATCAAGTACACAAAGGACCTATTAACACATAAATTTGCAAATTACGACACAAACTCTTATTCCCTTAAATCTGAAACAGTCTTCAGCAACAAAGCATAGAATAAAAACAAATACGTATAATAAATCTCAAGCATGTCAAGATGAGGAAATGATTTTCATTCAACAACAACAACAACAAAAGAAAGAAAAAGCAAGCATTTTCTAGTTCAGAACGACAAGTAGCACTTGGGTCTACACAAAGGCACTATCTTATTAACAAACGGAAATACCAACGATTTTGACGACAAATAAAAAAGAAAACCCAAGATATCAAAGAGACGGGAAGAGACATTACCTGAAAAGGTCGCCGAAAAAAAGTATAAATGCTCGAGACTGAACAACTCTGGGCTGTAAGGAAGCGCGAGAGGTTCTAGCTGAGCTATATATACGAGAGCTAAAGCTTACACTGATATTAGGGTTTTGTCTGAATGGCGAATTTGCCCTTGCTCTGGGTTTTGTTTGACGACTATACCACTGCAAATGCACTCAGGCTTGGGCTACCGACGTCAATCGGTCAATTACCAGTTTCTAATAAAACTATTACACATAATTCAATTATTTAATTAATTTTTAAACTTTTTCAAAAATACATATAATTAATATTTTTATATTGTTTAACGTATATTTAGTATGTATTTTTAATTTAATTTTTTTAATATAAATATAAAGATTAAAAAATATTTATATTATAAAATAAATATTAATAATATAAATAAAGTTATAGATGTATGTATAAAATAATTATTTGTCATCCCCAACAACTTGAGCATTTGGGAAAAGTTAGTATCCCAACAATTTATATCATGATATTAGAATTAAAATTCATGTATTCAAGGTTCATCAATCTCAATTGTTAAAATACAAGAGTTATCCTGTGTTCCTTAATTATTAAAATGTAAGTATTATTTTATGTCTAAGGTTAAACAATCTCAATTATTAAAATGCAAGTATTTGATATATAATGATATCCCAATAACTTATAACACTTTTGTTCAAAATATTATATAAATTTAATCGTTAATAAAACATAAAAATGAGTTATGATATGCTATGCACTTTTTTTTTTTTACTATTTCATACAAGTTGATACCTTTGTTTTTTTGAGTATGGATATGTAATTCCTTTAAAATTAATAATTTGGCAATTAATTATTTTAGGCTCAAATTATTAAAGAAGAAGAAGAAGAAGATACATTTAGAAGCACCGAGAGCTTACGCTCATTACAAGGTTCAATTGCATTAGAGAGGGAAAGGGAAAAAAAATTCAATTGTTTATCCAAAAAAAAATTGAAATTGCAAAACTGTTAATCAATCAAAATACCATTCTTAATTGGTTGAATGGCATACAGGAGGGGTACTTTTGCTTCCCCTTTACATGTTAGATGTGAATGAAATCTAACCATGAAAACATCTTTGTTTGTTTATTTGAGATCAAAATAATATGCATATACTATTTTTTGATGCTAAATGATTTACATCTAAAATCAATTAAATGCATTTGTAAGTGAGGGATTTTCTTCTACGACACAAAGTAAACATATTTTACCTTATTTTCTCTCTGATAACATCTAGCACTTTACATCTTACAAAGTTACGAGTAGGGTGGTCAAACGGGCCAGCAATGGCACGGCCCATCCTGTTAAACACTTGGCCCGTTGACCCATCGGGCCGGCACAACACGTCACGTTAGTCAAAAGGAGTGGCACGGCACAGCCCATGGCCCACAGCCCTTAACAGATTGAACCGGGCTGACACAGCACGACACGCGAAGCCTTATTATTTTAAAAAAATATCAATAAATAAATAATTTTTTTTACATTTAAATAAAATTAGACATAATCTAATAAATTTTTAACAATCTATTAAATGAGAGGTTGAGAGTTCTACTCTCACTTTTAATTTTTTAAAGCATTATTAATAATTTTTAACTAAATAATTAAATAAATATATTAAAAAATGAAATAAAGGGTCACGGGCCGTGTTGGCCCGTTAAACACGGCCCAACGGACCGGGCACGATACGGCACATTAAAGCCCACGGGTAAAGAATGAAAGCACAGCACGGCCTATATAAGGGCCCGGCACGGCACGCTTACTAACGGGCCACGAGCCGGCACGGCAACCTAATTTGAAGGACTGGGCCAAGCCGGGCCGTCCTTTTTGACACCCCTAGTTACGAGTGTGTGACACTACTGAAGAAGACAACATTTCATCTGTAGAGATGTCCAGAAACATACACTTAATTGACACGGTAAGAATTGTGAGGTACATTTAAATATTGGATGCTTAGATGGGTTTGCGGATATATACATTACAAGAATTCATTCACCTTCTGTCCTTGTTTGCTTTGAGAGCAAATGCAATTAGAAGTAGCTATAACATGCTAAGAAAATCTGGAGAAAGAGTCAGAGACTAGGCAGAACACAAAGAAGTCCTTTGCTTCACCAGTAACTCTTTTAATTTTTTTATTAGTTGAGGATTCGAGTACATGTAGTCCTGGAAGGACTCCCTCAAACTCTGTAACAACTTTGGGACATTGTCACCGGTGCTATAGTTAAGCAGTTTTGTAAAGAAATTCTTCCAGAGCAATACATTCCAATATCTGAAGCAGAACAAACAAGCAGATGTCAGAAAAAAAGATGATAGTCATAAGAAAATTGAAATTTACCATAAACAATTTGCAAAAAAGAACCTTTTTGTAAGAATACAACATTAAAAGGGGGAAAAGAGGAGGGAGGAATCATATAGCACAGCTGCAAGCAATACCGTTTAAAATATGACTTTGGCAGGTATATATCACCATCTGGTGTGGTTTTCTTCTCAATCTCCATATAAGAATTGTAAAGCATCATATGGGCAACAACACAGAGGCCATACGTGTCTACCTGGTGAAAAATGAGAATAGGTCAATAGGCATAAGTTCAGGGTTCGATTCAATCCACATTTGGATAATACTAGGAAGGACGCCTTCAATCATACGAAAGTCCAAACTAACCTGAAATTTCCATGGTTTTTTGTGTTGCATTTCAATACAACGGAAGCCAGAAGTCCTGCAATCTCCCATAAATTCTGTATTTTCTGGAAAAAGTTGCAGATCAATACCTCTTCCCCAGTCAACAAGGCAAAGACCCTGCAAGATGAAAACTCTGATGAACTAAAAATATTCGAATCAATTATTAAATATGATGAAGTGAGAATTACCTGACCACACCAAGGTCCACTTCGGTCATGGAACCCTTCTTCACAAAGATCCTCCCTGCCAATAAGTTTATGATTTGAGTCACTAAATGGCCAACTCCAGAGGAGCTAATCAACTAAAAAATCTTGCTTCTCTTCTCCAAGTATTCCACATGATGCATAATCTCCAATAAATTTTAGGCTATGATATCTATCTGGCTCTGTCTACTTTAACTGGTCTCTGTGTTTTCATTGCATTAACTTGAATCAACTCAACATCATGCATTGGCTCCTTTAATTGTTTGATGCAGAAAATAGATATGGCTCAAACAACTTCCTTTCACCTACTTTCCAAGCAGTGTTACTCAACACTTGTACAAATGTCTTAATTACCCTTTATACCTTTTTGTTGCATACTGAACCCAAAGACAATCATCCATCTAAACATTTGTATTTTAATGACACATCATATGTTTACCAATATAAGAAAATGGTGAATGTATCCTGAACATTCTAGTGTTTAACTTTTTTAATGCACATAAATATTGCTTAAAAGTTCAAAGATAATGTCATACATTTATATACAAAATTAAGGTTACCTAGAATATCGAATGAGCAAGTTATCAGGCTTGAAATCACCATGAATTATGCCAGCACCATGCAAAGCTTCTAGCATGTAGAGCATCTCTGTAGTGTAATAAATGCATAACAATTCGTCCATAGACTTGCCGGTGACTGCATATGAGTTTATAGCATCCTACAAGAGTCTCAATTTAGCAAAATTGTAATACTTGACCATGCCACAAAACAAAATAGATAATATTACCTGAAGTGTACCATGTGCTAGATAGTCGCAGACAAGTATGCTACAGTCAGAAAAGAGATGCATCCTAAGAGCCAAACCAAAGCTTAACCTCTAATGAAAAAAGATGAGAATAAGCATACATGACTAACATACTGGGACAAGAAAAGACAAAGATTAGCAAATATCTTACTTCCTTGTCTGAGATGCGATGATCAAGTTGACGATACATGTAGAACTCCCAAGGGAATGCTGGCTTTTGTATCTGTGAGAACCAGGAGATACGAAGAAATTGTAACAAATGAAAAGATACTGCTATGCAGTTACGAGAGGGAGGCAACAGCTATAGACATTACCTTTAGTGCAACAACTTCATCAGGATTACTGTTGACATATGCTTTGTATACTTGAGCAAAACCCCCCTGACCTGAGCAACCCTTAATCTGGTACTTTTTACCACCTGTGGGTATGAATTATATGAGGATAATGTTTAACTGTTGATCAAAAAAATTATATGACTTCTTTCTGTAACCTGAACTTCAGTAGGTGGGAAGAAAAGAGTATTTGATAACTCATAACAGCAATAAGAGACAATTACAGATATGAATGCATTTGAAGTTTAATGTGTACTGGAATTGCTCTGACTAGCATATGGTTGTATATGGATCTATGAGAAAGAGAGCATATTGTTCAATAAAAATAATATATCTCATACTCTCTCTTTGCTACACTCCCCTCCGTTTCACTGTGTAGCATTTGCTTTGAAA
This sequence comes from Elaeagnus macrophylla, assembly GCA_029378325.1. Lineage (NCBI taxonomy): Eukaryota > Viridiplantae > Streptophyta > Magnoliopsida > Rosales > Elaeagnaceae > Elaeagnus > Elaeagnus macrophylla. The sequence goes on along the minus strand of CM055646.1, from coordinate 23,074,781 downwards.
CCCATCTTTTTCTCCAACACGATTTTTAATTCCTCTAAACCAATCATATTTTACATCTGTTGCTAAATCACCAACATGAACATATTATCTGGTTGTGAATAAGATCGATAATAGTATGAGAAACTCCTAAAATTCAGATAAATTATCACATGCAAGTAATCAAATTTCGATCATGTGAATAAGATTGCCTTCCCTACCGCTGAAATATAGATGGAATGGAACAGGGTTTTATGAAAGCAAAAACAAAAAACTAAAACAAGGTTCAAATAACTTTGGGAAGACAGCAACAGTAAACCAGGATGTGGATCACCTATCTCAATAATTTTATTCCTTGAAGAAGCCTGCAAAGCAGAAAAGGCAACTTTTCCCTTATAAGCTTTAGCAGTCGAATGGTACCCCTGAAACACGTTGAGAAAAATACATGAGATGGACTATGAATTGAGCAAGATTACTAAAATAATGATGACCAAATGTCTCACATTATATTTAATAATTTGAGAATTTATCTTCCTAAAAAGTTCTTTGGTTGTAGAGCTTGACCAGGGATTGATGTAATCCTCCTCAAGTGAAAGAAGTTCGACACTGTTTGTCTGAAATGCAGAGATGCTGAACAGTTAATTGTCTGACCAAATATCACACATGATTTTCTTCTTTATAAAACACTCTTTAAAAAAAAAAGAATTCCAAAATCTTTACCAAGAAAAAAAGAAATTGAATATGTAGGATATAAAATCACATTTTGATCATGAAGCCAACTGTTATAAATACTTTTTTCATTCTTAGGAAACACTACGCAAAGAATTTAATAACCAATTACATATTAGAAACATTCTATGAAATATAACAAGGCACAATAAGTAGAAAGATTAGTGAACACATCCTTCAAACCATACGAGCCCAGGTTTCAGACCCAACAGCTACGGAGTCGTTATCTGACTACTACAAATTTCAGCGCAGTTCTTTAACTGTTTTCTATGTGTTCATTTATAGAGACTAAAGAAATAAAGTTTATATTTTACATAAAGAAATAAAATAGTTGATCTTTGCTAAATATCATTTCTACCAACAACGGTGATCAGGTGAAATCGTTAGTTGTACTTTATAAACAAGTTAACATACCCGCTGAGGTGAAGACGCATTCACTATCTCAGACATCCGATCAAGAAATAAGCCTTGTGCTTTTTTCAACCATTCAACCGGTTCTGCATTCCTAGAACCAGAAAAGCATTTTAAGCATTGGAAAAGCTTGGCAAAATGGAAAGGTAAATTAGAGAGGGATACTCAAGGCATGTATGAACAAATACATAGCACAAAGGAGAAGAGACAGACCTCGAAATGCCCATTTGGTAAACTATCTGCGCCTCATACAACTTCCCTTTCGATTCAAGAAACACTGCATACCACGCATAAAGCACAGCTTGGCCAACACATATGTTGCTTTCCATAATTTCTTCGAAAATGTTTGCATAATTGTCACTGAAACCCATCTGCAATAAACAAGAGCAAAAGGAACCCATCAAATTCTTTTAGTTCCCCAATATATCAGATTAAGACGGATGCTGGATAATAGTATCTGTCAATTGAAGATACTTTAAGTTTTGAAGGACGCATAAAAAGCTACTAAACCCAACATTTATTAAGTAAAAATAAATGAATATGCTAACACCCAACAGCACATTGCATTCAGCAAACAGTTGAAGCATAACAACTAACTTGTAAAAATGCCCAGAAGCAAAATGAAAATATACTACTAAAATATTTTCTAAAAAATGCACCGAATATAAGCAATTAATCGATTTACGCAGCAAAAAATTAAACGAACTTCCCAAAAGAAGAAGAAACAAAGTGAAATGTACATAGAGGAACCAAATCTTGAGGAATCTGATGTCGTCTCGATACTGGTCTTCGTGCTTGAACAATTTAGTGCAATCTGATAGAAGCTTTTGTAAATTCAAGCCGGAATCGTTCCCTAAGTTGAAATCTTCAAGAGATTTCTTGATGGACCTGTATTGGCAAGAATTTGTCAGAAAATCAATGGAACTCTAAACTCGGTGATTTTATGACGAAAAGAGAGAAACAGAGATAGAGTACCAAAGCCAAGGCAATAGATGGTCATGAGGAGAGTCGGTATATTGGTTTTCAGGAAAGATAACGGAGGCCATGATAAAATGTGAAATAACGGAGATGAGAAGCAGAACACAGATCAACAGAAGCAGCTCTCTGATAAGTCTGCTCAACTGGGGTAGAAAATAGCGGGGAAAACCCTTCTAATTCCTCTTTGAATTCAGATGATTTTATTTGGGGAAAATAAAATTAAGAAGAAAAATCAAGTTATGATGGGCTTCGGCCTTTGGGTCTATTCCATACATTATAACCGAATAAAAGACCCAATGTTAACAGCCCATTATTATTTCAGAATAAAAATATTTGAGGAACACTATTATCATCCACTACCAAATACTAAATTTATACCCCCAAATTTTTGTAACTTTTACGTAACAATAAAAATATGAAATGCCTTACAAAATAGAAAAATCTGTGATACCTTACAAAAGCAATAAAAATCTGTAATACCTTACAAAACAATATAAAAACATACATAATTTAAAATGTCAAAAATAATAGAAAATCAAGAAATAATAGAAATAGAAACACAAGACATTTTTTGATGTTTTTCACAAGAAATGATATTCAGTAAAAAGAAATTTTAAGAAATTCAAAAATCAAAATTAAATCTTAAAGAAAAAGATGGATTTAAGGAAGAATCATTTTCTAAAGTAAGAAAATTATTTCCAATAAAAGATATAATATATTATAGTATAAGTAATAAAGAAATGAGCGTAACTATAGCTGATACAAAAGGAATATTTAATATACCATTAATTGATAAATAAACTATTATAGAAAAATTATCAAAAATTCCTAAAAAAGATAGAGAAAAAATTGGATATATCCATTTAGGAGGAATACAAATTTTAATAAAAACACACTTTAAAGAAGGAATAGATATATCAATTAAGTTAGCATTATTAGATAACAGAATAACAAACAGAAAATATGTTTTCCTAGGAATGATTAGTGGAAACTTAAGATACAAAAAATTAAAATTCACAACATATCCTAAATTTGCTGTTAATATCCATAATAAAAATCTAAACCAAGTATTAAGTTTAGCCTATGACTTTGAACGAGGAAATTTAATGAAATATGAAAACCACTCATTTTCAATTCATTACCTAGTAGGATATTCATTAACAAACAGTCACAATAGTTCAATATATGGACAAAATGAATTTATAGAAATAGATAAAACTTTCAAGGATATAGGACAAGTAATAAAGAATCCAGAAAAATTATCAGAATATGAAGTACCTGATGAATAGAATTTAGATATTAAGAAAAAACCTCTGATATCATCAAAAAGAAATAATATACAAAGAATAAAATTTATAGATACCCAAGCAGAAGTTAGTAAAAGAAATAGAGAAATAGAAGAATTAAAAAAAGAGATTGAAAAAGTAAAAGAACTAGTCTACACAATGAAATAATAATGATAAAAGAAAAACTGCTAGAAATACAACTAGAAGGAAATAATAGTTTAACAAGTATAAATAAAAATCAAATATCCATAATGGAAGCATTAATTCTTATAGCAGAAAAAATAGATACTACAGATGAAAACATACAAAAATTAAAAAGAATACAGTTAGACATGTATAAAGAAATCATAGAATTAAAAAAGGATGTTAACAACATACAAAGAGGAAATGGGTTAAGATTTGATCAATTAAAAGAACTAAAAGAAGAACCCCCTAAGAGATCTGATGCATTAATACCCAAAAATGAAAAAAGAAAAGCAGAAGAATCTAAACAAATAATAACAATTTAATGGATTTAATAGAATATAGGAAAAACTTAGAAAAACAATTCATCAATCCTAAAAATAAAAATATAGAAAAATTAATTAGCCTATTAACATTAATAAATGAATAATTAGAAAAATATTATGAAGAAAAATTTTGCACAAATAAAGAAGAAGATGATATGACAGTAATAAGTGAAAGTGAATCTGAACAAGAAAATACAACCCAAAAAATTAATATGGAAACCAGTATTAATACCTAGAACAAACCCAGAAAGAGGAGAAACGTCTGACCCTCATAGAGAAGACAGGTATAGACCAGAAGAACCTAACCCAATATATAAAAGAAGGCAACCACCTAAAATGGAAGAAGGACTACATTGGGGTACTAGAGGAAGTATTCCACCAGAATTTAGACCACATAAAAATTATAAAACTGATATTTTAGATCTAGATTGCATAAGAGATAGGAAAAAAGCCTTAGATGAATGGGCTAGTGGAATGAGTGTAATTATAAAAACATCATCAACTACAAATACAAACCCTTCAGTTTGTAAAGTTTTAGTAGCTCACAAAATGACAGAAAATGTAAAAGTTTGGTTTTCAAACCTAACTGAACAATAACATTTAAGAATGCAAGAAAATGCTACAATAGGAAGAAATTACTTAGATACTGTAATAAATGAAATATACAAAGAATTTATAGGAGAAGACAAAGGAAAAAATGTAACAGCATATAGTAAAAATGAAATAAATGAAGCTAAATGGCACTTAACAAATATGAAAATATGTGATATATGTTACATATATTCTTTTATATGTGAATATGAAATGTATTATCATAAATTACTACCATCCATACAAGAAACTTATAAAGAAATGTTTTACCAAAAATTACTTGGAATATTACATAAAACTATGACAGAAGAATGGAATAACAGGAATATACAAACTATACTTGACACCTTAGGAGGAAGAATAAGAGGTCTTAAAAATTGGATAATAATAAAATGTCAAGAAAGAAAAGAATTCAAACAAATAAGAGGAAATGAAAGAATCTGTTGTGATTCAAGAGATTTTAAAACACTAGAAAAATATGGTTGTATTATAAGACCCTACAATAAGTATAAAAAACATAAGAAATTTAGAAAATTCAAGATATATAAATTTAGAAAACAAAACTTCCAGAAATATAGAAGAAGATATAATAGAGAACCTTATAAGAAGATATATTTTAGAAGAAAAAGATATAATATACTTGAAAAGAAAAATTATTGTCCATCAGGAAAAAAGAAGTGTAGATGTTGGATATATAATGAAGAAGAACATTACGCAAATGAATGCCTAAATAGACTTCAACATAAAAAAGAATTTAAAAAGGAATATTCACAGAAAGCAAAAATATTAGAAGAAGCTTTTAAAATGGAATTAGAACCAATAGAAGAATCTGATATAGATGATATGTATAGTATTTATCTATTAAAAGAAACCGAAGAAGAAATAACAGATTCAGGAACATCTGATTATGATTATGATTATGATTCAGAATAATGGATGAAATATTAAGCATAACAAATCCAAATAATACATATATAAAATTAGGATTAAAATTTAAAGAATATAAAAATTATCATTTACATGCATATATTGACACAGGTGCAAGTATATGTGTAATTAGTAAATATGTATTCCCAGAAGAACTTTGGAAACAATTACCAAAAGAATTAGTAATAAGAATAGCAAACAATACTACAATAAATTTAAATAAAGTACTAAAAGACACAGATATATCAATAGGAGGAGAGATCTTTCATATACCTACAATTTACCAACAAAAAACTAGAGTTGATATTTTATTAGGAAATAACTTCTTAAATCTATATCAACAATTTACACAATACTTAGATAAGATAAGTAACCTTAGAAAGAGAAACAATTTATGTATCAAAAATTATGAAAGCATTAACTGTTTCATCACCAACTTTTATGTCACAACATAAAAAGCAAAAACGTGGTGATGATATAGAAAAACAAAAACTATACTTAGAAAATATTTCTTTAGACATAGAGGTTGACCAAAACTCCTTTCTAAATGAAATTCAAGAAGATAAAGCCTTAACAAGAATAAGAAAATTATTAAAAACAGTATGCACAGAAAATTCTTTATATCCAAATATCAATAAGTCTAATGAAATAGCAAAAATAGAATTAAAAGACCCTTTAAAAGTCATAAGAGTAAAACCAATGATTTATACCCCAGAAGACAGAGAGGAGTTTGAAAAACAAATTCAATAACTTTTGGAGTTAAAAGTAATTATTTCTAGTAATTCACCACATTCTAGTTCAGCATTTTTAGTAGAAAAAGAAGTTGAGAAAATAAGAGGTAAAAAGAGAATGATAATAAATTTTAAATTTTTAAATAAAAAAATTATTGATGATGGTTATTTTATATCAAAGAAAGAAGAATTATTATCACTTATTAAGAGAAAGAAATACTTTTCAAGTTTTGATTGCAAAAGTAGATTTTGACAAATAAGACTTGATAATGAATCACAAAAACTAACAACATTTAGCTGCCCTCAAGGACAATTCTAATGGACTGTTGTTTTATTTGGACTCAAACAAGCACCAGGTATTTTCCAAAGATACATGAATAATATTTTTAAAAAATATCACAATTTTTGTTGTATTTATATAGATGATATTTTAATATTCAGTAATAAATTACCAAAACATTATTTAGACATTATTAACGTCTTACAATAATGTAGAAAATTAAGAATAGTATTATCAGAAAAAAAAACTATTATTGCTCAATAAAAAATAAAATATTTAAGGTTAGAAATAAAAGATGAAAAATGATGAACACTATTTTAACCTACTATTTGTTATGTTTTTAAGCATCTATTTTGCATTTAATCTCAATATAATCTTGTTTTGGAGGGTATTCTATTGTTTTGTAGGTCAAAGTAGGTTTGGGAAGAAATGTGAAAAAAAAAGAGCAAAAGTGTTTAAAAATGTAAGCCTTACATCGAGAATCAGCAAAATATGTAAAGGTATTTACATAACCAGCAGAGTATGTACAACGCATGTAAAGTCATATACATGTATGTACGTACCTTTACATGCAAGGCGCGCCGCGGCGAAGGAATTGTGTGCCGCAGCGAGAGGCTCTCGGATTGCATCCTGGGAAATCATAAAAACATTGCGCGCCGCGGCGGGGAGGTTTCTGTTTTTGTTCGTAGTTCAGAATCACATGCTGCGCAGCGGCATGGAAAAAGGTGCGCTGCGGCGCGCGCGCGCAGATTGCAATTCCCCAAACCACACACGCACATGCTCTTTGGGAAACCCTTACATACACGAAAACCTAATTAAACACATGATCATCTCCAGCCTCCAAGAGTTATCATTCAGCCTCCAACACCAAAAAGAAACACACGACAATCCAAGGTGAACAGTAGCGTGAACAGTGCCGATTCTTCTTCTTCTCCACATTCTTGAGAGAGGGATTACTCCATCAATGCTCCTCCATTGAAGCACCATCAACAATCTTGAAGAAGGAGACCATCCAACATCAAGAGCTTGTTGCAAGAGTGGAAGTGGGGTATTTTATTGCTTGTAATCTCTTTTCTCTTTAAGAACTCATAGAATGTTATTTTTAATAGAAAATATTGATTTGGATTCTATTATGAGTAGCTAAATTTCTTGTGTGTGGAAATTTTGGTGATGTAACCATGATTGGATGATTGTTTGTGTAGATGATTTTATAATAAAGTGATTTAATTCATGTTCATTGTTCGTAATCCATATGTTCATCAATTACTTTTGGCCAATTTAATTTGTGAATGTATGAAACATTTTAGGATTGAGTTTTAGAAACGCCATCTGAATTCAATTGGGCATTTGTGAGCATGAGCCTAATTTAAGTGGATTGATTTGTCTTGAATTAGGTGATTAAACTATTTTCTTAAGTTTAAGGTTGATTAACTAATTAACAGTCCGGATCAAAGAAGTAAATTAGTTAATTAAGGGAAAATCACCATTGATTTGGGATTTTTTATGGTTAGAGAAAATAATCATTAAATTCTACTTTTTGGTACTTAATTGTCAAAACCACATAAATTAATTCATCCATCATAGTTCACTAACCATTTTTCTCACACTCGTTCATCTCATCGTTTCAACTTCGTTCTTTATTCATTGATTTATTTATTTTAAGTAATCATACTTTTAGGAACCGTTTTCCAACCCAAACTTTGATTAGAGTGTTTAGGATTAATTTTAGCGTAACGTTTTAGATTACATTTAACGTTTTTAAAAACCAGCGCAATTCCTTTGAGAGACGATCTTGGGAGTATACTTGTCGCTTACTACAAGTGACTCGTGCACTTGCGAGCTTTTACAAATACAAAATTTGGTTATCAAGTTTTTGTGCATCAAAAAATATCATCTACAACCCCATATTTTGAATAATATACAAAATTTTTCTAGTATAATCAAAGATAAAAATTAATTACAAATATTTTTAGGATGTTTAACATATGCAGAAGCATATATAAAGAAATTAGCAAAAAAGAGAAAATTATTATAAACAAAACTTAAAAAAGATTATGTCTGGTAATGGACTGAGCAGGACACTAAATATATGGATAAAGTAAAAGCACAGGTAAAAGATTTACCAACTCTATATCATCCAAGATCAGATGATAAAATGATAATAGAAACAAACGCTTCACATGAATATTGGGGAGCAGTATTAAAAGCAAGAGTTGATGACAAAGATGAATATCTTTGCAGGTTTACTTCAAGATCTTTTCAAAATCCTGAATTAAATTACCATATTAATGAAAAAAAATATTTAGCTGTTAAAAAAGCTATAAAGAAATTTACAAAATATGTTATAAGTTCAAAATTCACTATTAGAACTGACAATAAAAATTTTATACATTTTTTAAGGACTAATATTGCAGGTGATTACAAACAAGGAAGGCTTATAAGATGGCAACAATGGTTTAACCATTACAAATTTGATGTAGAACATTTACCATGAAAGAAAAATAGTTTAGCAGATGCTTTAACCAGAGAATTAGCACCTCTAACTATGTTTTTTATGACAGGAATGAATTATTTCGACATAGAAATACAAATCAAATATAAGAAAATCTTGATCCATGATACAGAAATCTGACAAAACAAGAATGACTAGGCTTATATAATATGGCAAGAAAAACAACTGAGGAACACCTTGAAAATATGAAATTTTACACTATAGAAAAAGATTTTCCAACAGGAAGTAAATTTAATATCTTAGAAGGAGCTGATCCATTATTTGTTTACAAAGCATTTCATGTAGAACTAGTAGAAAATATATATCCAGGAAATGAATTAAAGGAATTAATATATTTTTCTGACAATTTCAAAAAATCCATCAAAAATTTTAAAAGAAAAATTAAGGCTATAAAAAAATCTATTTATCTAAAATATTTTAATTTATTAATGGATTAGAATCAAGATACATCAGTAAATATGTATCAACGAAAGTAATAAGGCTCCACCATATCAGTAGCCGTGTACCTCAAATACCGAAGAGGCATGCATACTTTGTACCATCAACTTTGATATGCACCTCATATGCATGTAAAGAATCCCCTCTTCCTCGATAAATCAACCAACATTAGACAATGTCTCCCTGCGTAAATATTAAAATATGTTAATTTAATGCAATAATTTAGGTTTTGATCATTAAATAAAAAAATAAAAAAAATGCTAAATTTTTCATTAAATTAACATATTCTGGTCACGTGTTATATTTTTTTTTAATGATATTTTGGATATTTTAAGAATAAAAAAGAAACCAACTTAAAGTATTTTGAAGATTTATTTTAGCTTCAAAATTGATAAATTTTAAATTTTTTTTATTACATGATATTTTAGTGTAATTAAAATTTGTAATTTAAAAAAAAAAAAAAGATGAATCTTATTACCAAATTATAATCATTATAAATTTAAAAAATGTTAAAAATATAACCTTTAATAATAAATTATTATGACTAAAACGTAAGTAATAAAATTAAAATCAACACGTACTATTTTATTTTTCTTTTTTAAGTTAAAATTTAGGTACTTAACCTTTTATCTCATCGTAAATAGATTGATTTATGGTTTATGAATTATAATTTAGTAATATTGCATGAAATGCTCTAAATTGATTAGGTGTCAAAAAGCCAAACTAATCACATAATTTACACTCTCTTTACCCAAGGGCGGGACAGACGGCCATCAATCGAGCCAACGTGTGCTTAATTTCTTCGCCGTAACCCGTAACATCTTATTCTCTTTGTTAAATAAAAATAATTATAAAATAAAATAATATTTACCATTGAAATCAATAAAGCTAGCGAAAATCTCCACATCTCCATCTAGTTCTAGTTCTTGTTAATAATTGTTCGGTTGAATCTCTGAGAAACTCAACGTCAGCGTTGGAACGTGTCGAAGCTCTGAGACTCTCCTTCCAATAGCTAGCAATGCCTGCACAGAAGCGTTCTGTAGCAGACAATCTCAAAGAAGATGAAGAGTCGTCTACGCTACACCTACACCAACACCAACACCATCACCATCACCACAATTCCAAACAATCTCGTTCTGAACCTCGACCAGATGAGTACGAACAAGGAGGAGAAGGAAGAAAGGCAAGTGCCCATGAAACAAACGAAGAAGAAGAAGAACACGAAAAAGTGACTGAAGAAGAAGAAGAAGCAGAGAAGGAGCTGAACCAACTTTTACAAGATGAAGCAGACGGTTATTTATCCTCTTATTTTCTTTACATGTCCCTGTGTTTGTCTGCTACTATGGTTTACAATTGATCTTTCTTATATTTCGTGTTATGTTTCGCAATTGGCTGAAGCTGTAACTATTTTCTTGTGTTTTCAGATTATGAGAGAAGCCCATCTTCTAGTTCCTCAGAAAAACCCGAGTACATCCTTAACCTTTTTCTCTCCGTATTTTTTTGCTTGGTTTTTTCATATTTTGATAAATTGCTTCGCGTTTGGCCCCTGCGTAGCTAGAGATTTATCTGTGCCAATTTTCCTTTTATAGCATAGCTTTCAAGCTCAGTGCTCTTCTAGTTGATGGGTTTTTCTAGCGTTATTTGACGAGTGTCATGCGTTTCAACTATACGGACATCTAGTTTTAGCACTGCTTACTATGATGTGCTAATGATTGATTTGATTTGCGAGAGAGTGGTGTCTGTTAGGAATTAGGATCTACGTCTTATTCGCTACTGTAAGTTTTGTAGTTATTCCGTCTTTCTATGACCCTGGGATCGAGAATTTCTGCCCCATGCTGGCTGGCTTTCAACTTACTTAAAACTCTGCCAAGCTCTAAAATTTGCTCAAAGGGCCTTTATTTTTTTTACAGACAAATAATAATTTTATGTTATTGGCTATTATGGATTGTCAACTTAGATAGCTGATTCCTTGAGAAACTTGGTGACACAATAACAATTCTTAGACTTTGTCTTGAATGAAGGGCCAGAAGGATGGTAGCTAGTCAATGAGAAATCCACATTTTTCTATTGCAGATTAGATTAATGGATTAGTGCATTAATTAAAACCTCTCTTCCATAAAAGAGGCTGAATATTGTGTAAAGAGAAATCAATTGCATGTGTATTTTATGGCTACAAATAAGAGGTATCTGCTTGCTTTGGCAAGCTTTTATGTGTTATCTTTTTAACCTGGTTATCAAGTGTTTCCTCTACCTATTGAGCATTGATAAAGGGTGGTTTTAGGTCAATCTAGATGGGGGAGTAATTCAGGAATGAGATTACTACCTCATGAGTAATTCATTGTAATCATGGTAGATTACGAGTCTCATGTCCATTAATCTTGGTTCATTTGCATCTCACCCTCAATGTGGGTGAGTTAAGATTATAGTTGACTTGAGGGACTGTTATGCAGCCTTCACAGTTACTCAATAGGAAATTTCCATAATTGTTGGCTTTATTTTGCTTCAAGTAAGTTTTCATCGTGTTAACAAATGGTATAAAAGAATGTGTATCTCCCATCACCTTCACTTTTGGGTTTGGGATTTGGGTTATGGATAAGTGTCCAACACAACCTCGACATTGTATTAGAGTAGAAGGTTCTAGGTTCAAACTTTTGAACCTCCAATAAAAAAGATTTAAGTGATGAGCCTAAAAACATTTAGAGCCTACATTTTAGGGTTAGATAAACAATATTAAAGAAATGTTGGCATATCTTCCATAAACTTAGCCTTTTGAAAGAAATGTTGATCAACATAATCTTAACACATTGTAGCGTCAGAATTGCATAGTGATATATTCTTGGTTGACTATTAGTAGTTTCTTTAATTACTTTGATATTTTATTTTTGCATGACTTCCCATTTCTTCCATTTCATAGTAATTTCCTAATTTCTTTTCAAGCATTTTAATGTACACACCCAAATATCTATTACCAGTTTGATGAAATTGAGTTTCTACTCTTGTTTTCCATTGCTTCAAAATTATTCTTTCGTACAATTATCTTGATACCTTATTTTTCCTATCATTATTGTGAAAATCAATACATTGCTAAAGTTTTTCGCTTTGCAGTTCATTGCATCATGTATGCTGGACAAGGAGGGTAGCAGCATATGCTTGCTATATCATTGCCTTATTTTTCATTCAGGAAAAAAAGAATTTTGTATTGCTTTTTTTGTACATGAACTGTTGGGTGTAACCAACTGATTTCAATGGTACACCTTTGCAGGTTTGTCTTTGTAGAACTTTCAAACATGCGTAATGATGTACAATGTCCCATTTGTCTTGGTAAGTGTTCCTCTCAATCTCTGTGTCTAGTTTAACTCTTAATAACCTGAAGTGAGTATCTGTTTACTCTGCTACAATTGATAAAGATGGAAAGTTTATCCTGAAAGGATGTCTATCTTTTAAAATGGAGCCACCTGGCCCGCATATTGTTTCATGGCAGTTGTATCTATTATATTAGTCATTGAAAATGAAGAATTTAAGTGGAATTTAACAATTTTCTTTTGTGCTATAGGAAATCTGTAAGGTTAGTTGAGTTTACAAGTTTTTTTTTTCTTTCTTACTGGTAGAAGTAAAAGGAAATGATTTTCCATCTATTATTTTTAATAAACTTTAGGTGCTGTTCAGCAGGAAAATTTTTCTTGCTCGTGTTGCTTGTTCTTGCATCTTGATCTTAAATTGTTTGAAAGGGAACTAGCAACACCAACAACAGAGAAGATACTGCATGACTGCTTGTAGGGCATCATGATGCTGCACTCTTCATTACTTTATTTGCTATTTTATCTAGGTGGGAGACGCTATGTTTTCTTAAGCTATTTATGGTTTGAAAATTAAAACATTCATGGAATACATTGTTGAGCATCAGATTGCATCACTGCAAAAAAAATGGATGGAGATATATTGATTTATGTTAGATATGTATATATTAATTGTGATTAGCTGTATATTAGGTATATATATATTTAGTTTAATTATAGGGATCCTATTTAATAACTTTCCTAAGTTAGAACCTAAGTTTTGTATATATATATGTGTATTACCTTTCAATGCAATAACAAGAAATTATTCAATTCAATCTTGATTAACATGGTATCAGAGCCAGGCCTGTAGTTCATCGTGGGTTTGTTGGCCTTCGTTGCCCCTGTCCAATGTGAGGGGGGTGTTGAAGGAGAATGTCCCACATCGGTTAGGTGTTCTGGAGAAGTGCAAGTTATAAATCTGGGCAGTCCTACGTGCTAGTGTTCCCTTTGAATTAGTTCATTCTGATGTTTGGGGTCCTTGCCCTATTTTGTCTAAACCTGGATTTAAGTATTTTGTTACTTTTGTGGATGATTATTCTCGTGTAACTTAGTTATATTTAATGAAGAGTCGTTCTGAGTTGTTTTCTATTTTTTGTGCATTTTGTGTTGAGATTAAAACTCAATTTAATGTTTCAATTCGTACTTTGCGAAGTAATAATGCTAAAGAATATACATCTGCTTTGTTTCAATCTTATATGGTTCAAAATGGCATGCTTCATGAAACTTTTTGTGTTGATACTCCATCTCAAAATGGAGTGGCTGAACGTAAGAACAGACATCTTCTTGAAACTGCACGTGTCTTGTTATTTCAAATGAATGTTTCTAAACCTTTTTGGGCTGATGCAGTTTCAACAGCATGTTTTCTTATTAATCGCATGCCCTCATCTGTTCTTCATGGTGAGATTCCTTACAACATCCTGTTTCCTAATAAGTCACTATTTTCGGTTGACCCTAAGATATTTGGTAGCACTTGTTTTGTTCGGGATGTTCGTCCGCATGTTACTAAATTAGATCCCAAGTCTTTGAAGTGTATCTTCCTTGGTTATTCTCGTCTTCAAAAAGATTATAGATGTTATTGTCCTAGTCTTAACAAATATCTTGTCTCAATTGATGTTACTTTCATGGAAGACACACCCTATTTTTCGTCTTCTTTGCCTTCCGCACGTCAGGGGGAGGATGATAATTTGTTAGTCTATTCTATCACTTCATTTGAACCTGTCTCGGATCCAGCTCCTGTCAAGCCTCCCATTATTCACGTCTACTCCAGACATAGACCTTCTGATTCATGTCCTGCACCTGCTCCTTCTCCTTCGTCTTCAGATCCAGTTATGAGCGATGATCTTTGATGAGTGCTCGAAAAGCACTAATATTTCGTGATTAATTATGCTTGATTGATTGATATATAGATTTATTATGACTATTATTTCGATTATTTTCATAAATCTATCCATTCGGAGTCACGGGTATATTTTAGTGCATTTCAGGTGTTTTTAGCGTCAAATGATTCAAATGATGAAAACACGCGAAGACGGAACACCTACGGCGCTCGGATCACGAGTCACGGGCAAAACGAGTCAAATATGTAAGCCGTACATGTCAAGCCAGCACATATGTAAGGGGGTAAGCATGAAGAGCAGGAAAGCAATGCGCGCCGCGGCGAAGAAATTATGCGCCGCGGCGAGGGTCTCGACAATACATGTAAAGCCATGTACATTCCATGTACACTGTTACATGCAAGGCGCGCCGCGGCGAAGAAATCATATGCCGCGGCGAGGGGCTCTCGGGTTGCATGCTAGGAATCCAAAAACATTGCGCGCCGCGGCGAGGAAAAGTTATGCCGCGGCGGGGAGCTCTCGGGTTTTTACATAATTTCCAGAATTTGTGTTGCGCCGCGGCGGGGAAAATGTATGCCGCGGCGCGCCTATTCCTATGGCACATAGGATTCGTGTAAACCCTTACATCTATAAAAACCCCCTTAGAGTCCCCCTTACAAACAACTCGAAATAACTTGACCAATTCATACACAACTCTTCCTCTTCTCAATTTTGCGACCCAAACACGACATTCAATCAGTTCTGAGAGCGTTGCCACACTATAACGAAGCGAGAGACAATATTCTAAGGATTCAAGGAAGCTAACGACAATCGAAGATAAAGCTTACGGAGGAGTACGTCAACCGATCCATAAGCGGTATTTAGATTTAGGTTTTCCTTGTTGTTATAGAATTAATTCATCTTCTTTATTTGTTAAAGTGTATGATCATATTTTATTTGTCTATGAATAATAATATGAACATGTCTGGCTAATTTAATTATGGATGTTTAGTTTGTGTTGCCATGTTTGCTAGAATTGTGTATGGTGTATCTTTTTGACTTATGAATAAAATACTTTTTGATTAAGAGCATGTTTAAATGTTTGATTATGAATAATCATGGGCCCATTTGATGTTCGTAGTTAGATTGAAAAACCTAAGAATTTAGTTAGAGGAACGTCACCTTAACTCTATTCCGAAACACTTAATCAAAGATTCAAGTTAGTGACTTAGTCATAGCATTAATTTGATTGGCATGTTTTCCTTGCGCATAATTTGATTGCTATTTAATTTACCCCCGCCAAAGGCAGTTAATTAGTTAATCAACAAAGAGACCTACCCCCGCCAAAAGGAGTTTCGTAATTAAAAGGAAAGCCGGTAGTTTTGTTTATATAGGACGTTCATGTATCTCACCATACCTTTTCGATGCAAACATGGTTAACCAAGCTAAACGTCCATACATCCTCTATTGATATTTGATTTGATTGATTGTTTGATTGCGATCTTGTTTTAGTAAAGTGATAAGCAACTTCCAAGGTCGGTCTCTCAAGGAATTGCAGTGGTTTTAAATAACTAACTTTTTAATCTAAATAGAGTTCTAATGAAAATAAAAGACTAATTAAATAGAGTTCTAGTAAAACTAAAACTCTAAGTAACTAGAATCCTAAAGCTAGTAAAACTGTAAAAAGGTGTTTGATTTGTAACGGGAACAAAGTACGAGCAATTAAACGAAAACAAAATCGCAATTAAACAATCAATTGCGCTCTTTGAAGGATCAATGTTGAATGTCGGACGGTTTAGCTTGGTTGAGCTTTACATCCGAAGAAGGTATGGTGCGAAGCATGAACGCTGTATACAGGGCGCCCTATCCTATGGCCTTTTAATTAGGAAGACTCCTTTCGTGGGAAGACCCCCTTTGATTGCCCCTTAACTAACTAAATAACCTTTGACGGGTTCAATCAAATAGTAATCAAATTTTGCGCAAGGAAAACATGCCAAATCAAATTAATGCAGTGACTAAGTTCTAACTTGAAGCTTCGATTAAGTGTTTCGAAATAAAGTTAAGGTGACGTTCCTATAACAATCAAATAAATCTTCGGAAGTAACTACGAACATCAAATGGGTCCATGATTATTTAATCATTATCTTAACATGCTTAATCATAATTAATTTGTTTAAATTAAATGATCATAACTTACCCTACACATTATAGCAAACATGGTCAGCAAAATTTAACATCCATAATAGAACTAGTCTATTTGTCCATATTAATATTGTTAGGTAATATTTTCGAACATACACTCCAATAAAAAATTTTATAAGAGCATTTTACAATTTAAGAAAATCTAGCCTTGATACCGCTTATGGTATCGGTTGAAGACTCCTCAGTAAGCTTTATCTTCGATGAACGTCACCTTCTTTGGATCCTTAGAATCGTTTCTTGCTGTTTTGTGTAGCAAAACTCCTAAAGTTGATTGAATGTCGTGTTTGGTTGCAAAATTGTAAAGTTAAGAGTTGTCCCCCAATGGAGTTCTTGTTGTAAAAAGGACCTAACGGCTATTAAATGTAAGGCTTCCGTGATTGCAATAGGAAAGGCGCGCCGCGGCATGTATTTTTCCCGCTGCAGTCAACACCAATATTTGGAAAATATGCAAAACAGGTAAGCCCCACCCGGCATACAATTCCCTCTCTGGTTGCAATGCTTTATGTTTTCAGGATCTTTTAGAGTTCTCGCCGCGGCATGCAATTTCTCCTCGGCAACATTGGTTTCCTTCTTTTAGGTCCCCCCTTACTTATGTGATGTCATTTGTAAGGCTTATTAATTTGTCTCGTTTTCCATTAACTCGTGATCTAGATTCAAAAGTGTTCTCTTCGCGTTTTCATCATTTGACTCATTTGACCGAAAACACCTGAAATGCACTTAAAGTATTCCGTGATTCCGAAGTGGATAGATTTATGAAAATAATCGAAATAGGTCATAATAAATCTATTACTTATCAATTTACCAATTAATTCGAAATATAGTGCTTTTTCTTCCTCATTGATCTTCCATCCTCTAAATTGGAGTGGCTGACCCAAAACTGTTCACGAAGCCATATCTCACCCTGATTGGCATCATGCAATGATAGAAGAAATGAATGCTTTAGATGACAATGGTACTTGGGACTTGGTTGATTTACCTTCGAGAAAACGAGCTATAGGATGCAAATGGGTGTTCACAGTTAAGGTTAATCCGGATGGATCAGTTGCTCGATTAAAGGCTCGTCTTGTTGCTAAAGGATATGCTCAAACCTATGGAGTGGACTATTCTGACACTTTCTCTCCTGTTGCTAAATTGACTTTTGTTCGGTTTATTTCTATGGCAGCTACTCATAATTGGCCTTTGCATCAACTAGATATCAAGAACGCTTTTCTTCATGGTGATCTTCAAGAGGAGGTGTATATGGAGCAACCTCCTGGTTTTGTTGCTCAGGGGGAGTCTGGGCGAGTTTGTCATCTCCGCAAATCTCTGTATGGTTTGAAACAGAGTCCTCGTGCTTGGTTTGGAAAATTTAGTCAAGCTATAGAAACGTTTGGTATGATGAAAAGCAAGTCGATCATTCTGTGTTCTACAAACAATCAGAAGCTGGTATCATTTTTTTAGTTGTGTATGTGGATGACATTGTTATTACTGGAAGTGATACTACGGGAATTTCATCTCTTAAGTCTTTCTTGCATACTCAATTTCACACGAAAGATTTAGGAATGCTAAAGTATTTCTTTGGTGTTGAAGTCACAAGGAGTAAAAAATGTATCTTTCTATCTCAGAGAAAATACGTTCTTGACTTATTAACTGAGACAGGAAAATTAGGAGCAAAGCCTTGTAGTGCTCCAATGAATCCGAACATTCACCTTACAGGAGATGGGCAACTATTTAAAGATGCTGAGAGATATCGAAGGTTGGTTGGAAAGCTGAATTACCTTACCGTGACTCGTCCAGACATTGCATATTCAGTCAGTGTTGTTAGTCAATTTATGTCATCTCCAACAGTTCACCATTGGGCAGCGTTAGAGCAAATTTTGTGTTACTTGAAAGGAGCACCTGGACGTGGTATCTTGTATGCAAATCATGGGCACACTCATATTGAATGTTTTTCAGATGCAGATTGGGCAGGTTCCAAAGTGGATAGAAGATCCACATCAGGCTATTGTATTTTTGTTGGAGGAAATTTGGTCTCATGGAAGAGTAAGAAGCAGAATGTGGTGTCACGATCGAGTGCAGAGTCAGAATATAGAGCTATGGCACAGTCTACGTGTGAGATAATGTGGATATACCAGCTTTTGAATGAAGTAGGTCTTAAAACTTCAATACCAGCAAGATTGTGGTGTGATAACCAAGCTGCTCTTCATATTGCTTCTAATCCTGTATTTCATGAGTGAACTAAACACAATGAAATTGATTGTCATTTCGTCCGCGAGAAAATTCAACAAGGTTTAATTTCTACAGGATATGTGAAGACTGGAGAACAACTAGGAGATATCTTCACGAAAGCTTTAAATGGGGTTCAGGTTGATTATCTTTGTAACAAGTTAGGCATGATTAATATCTATGCTCCAACTTGAGGGGGAGTGTTAGATATGTATATATTAATTGTGATTAGCTGTATATTAGGTATATATATATTTAGTTTAATTATAGGGATCCTATTTAATAACTTTCTTAAGTTAGAACCTAAGTTTTGTATATATATATGTGTATTACCTTTCAATGCAATAACAAGAAATTATTCAATTCAATCTTGAATAACAATTTACGATGAAAACATAAGATTTAAGCTAGTATAAAGGTTATGGAACATTGTCAAAGAGTTATTGCTTTTTACTCCAACAATATTCCCATCATACATCATGCTTTGTACAGTTAGAAACTTTGAGGCATGTAATAATTTTGCTATCAACTAGGAGTGGTGGGTTGTTTCATCTATTTTTCACTGTTTCTCCCTTATTATCGTAATAGATGAGCAATCTGATAATGGAATAATTGGTCAACTTTTACCTGTACAGGGATTATTAAGAAAACACGAACTGTAATGGAATGCTTACACAGGTTTTGCAGGGAATGCATTGACAAATCCATGCGAATGGGGTACATACGTCCTCACCAATTTTATTTTTCTTCTCATTATTCAAAAATATTGCAATGCATTGCTCTTACTGATACAGTTGGTTTATCTCAGGAACAATGAGTGTCCAGCTTGCCGCACCCATTGTGCCAGCCGACGATCTTTGAGAGATGATCCAAACTATGATGCCTTAATTGCAGCATTATATCCAGATATTGATAAGTATGAGGAGGAGGTAGTCATGCATGCACTTGCTTTTCATTGTTCTGTATATGTGTGTGTTTACAAATAGCATGCTAATTTACTGCTACGAGCAGGAGCTAGACTAAGATTAGCTTTTTGTAATCTTGTATATTTGTCTTTTCGATAATATTGTTGAAAATGATGCATTAACTTACTGTCTTTCTGCTCTCAGGAGCTGGCATTTCATGAGGAGGAGAGAACTCGAAATGAACAGGTCAGGCTTATATACCTTTCTGCATGTTTATGTGCATCTTTGTGGCAACTTACTCGCTCGCACATTACCTGTTTCCACCCACCTACATGCATATGACTACACCATCTAGTTTAGCCACACACAAAAACCTACATCATCTAGGTCATTATTCAAACTTCAAATTTTGCATCTCTCTTCATAGAAATTTAGTTGCTTACTTTATTCTCATAATTTCATGCTGATTAGAGGAGTGTAGCTGAATGGGACATGCCACTATTTTGAAACCAGTCATGAATATTACCATGTCAAAAGTCCAACTAATCTCTACCTGGGGTGCTGTTCATTCCTTTCAGCTTATCCAAACCATGCACCTCCAGTACAAGAGGCTTCCTTCTCATTTCACGAGTGTTTATTTATGATTACAAACTCACTCACTGATTTTTCTGATGGTCCTGTGCTTTATTTACAGATCCAGGCATCTATTGCCCAAATTTTTCAACGACAGTCTGAAGCTCTAATTAAGAGACGTACAGTAGGGAAAGATACATCAGATTCTCATATGACAAGAACACAACGGAATCATAGGAATGCTCGCACAAGGAGACGATTCATCCAAGGTGTTGAACCGCAAGGATCTGAAGACAATGATGATGAAAATGAAAATAATAAAATAGGCAAAGATTCATCTTCCACTGAAGGCCGGCGCTTGGAATTTAGGAAGAGGAAACGCAAGAAAAGGTTTCGTTCCTCTCAGCCTTCTTCCTCAGTAGCCAATTCTGACGGAGGATGCTCTGAAAATGACTTGGATACGAGCCGTGAAAACCGAGGAATCTCTCCTGGTCTCGCCTGGAACTCTGAAATGCTTGCTTGGGGAAGGGGCGGTGTTCGTAGTCATACTCGTTACGGCAATGCCAATGGATGCAGCAGTAAGATTTCTCGAAGCTCTCGTCTATCCAAGTTGGTTGATTACCTTCGGAGCTTAAAGGAAAATAGTGATGAGGTATGAAAAGATGTCAATGATATGAATAAAAGGTAGATACGTGTTCTCTTGCATCTGACAAAACAGAAGTGTTCTCTTGCTTCATTGCTTTTTATCTATGGGTGGTGAAAAAGTGGAAATGTTCATAACTTATCATTTACTTTTACCAAGCACCACAAGGACTTGAATAAGATTTTAATGTTTTTTGTTGTTTCTTTGCAGTTAGATGTGCATCTTGTGCTTTTATCTTTGGACAAAAATAGTATACCAGATCTGCAGAAACCCTATCTTTTCTGTCGGCCAAGTCTGTCAGTCAAACAATTATGTGAAGTAAGAGATCCTAAAACTTAATTTGTAATCTAGTACAGTATTGTTTATTTTCGATTGTTGGGTTCATTCCCAAAATGTTAATTGATTACTTTGTTTCCTCGCGATGAAATTGTATGCTGCCTGGCTTTTTTTGCCCTGGCTTGTGTAACTGTCACAATCTATCTGTTCTACAGTACATTGCTTGCCAGACACTTTTACAAGCCAACGAAATTGAATTGTTGGCACCTAGAGGGGTGTTCCAATTTGATAATGATGACCAATTGAACACAAAATCTTCAACCACAATGGAAAATCCAGATTTGATGTCCCTGGTGATCAATTCGTGCAGAAGCATGCAAATTTTGAAAGCAGAAGAAACTCTGGCAGAAATGGAAGCCATTTGCACTTCCATTAAGGATCAACTGGTGAGTTTCATTGAAATCCCTTGAGACCAGTTTAAGTATTGTTTTTTCAAGTCTGAGAACTTAGTGTGACATACATGATAGACTCGATAAATACTGTAGGAATGGTAGAGTTCTTTTGCCTCACATCCTGTATTAATTTGAATGGACATGGCTTGTATCTTACAGCAACATATAGGATCCGTGTGTTTGTTCGAGCCACAGGATTTGGTATATACATGGACGACTCTTGTTTCTTTTCATTTGTGTCCTGTATGAATATTAACTATCTACATCCTTTGGGATCTGGACGATGATTTCTTTTCTTTTCCTTTCTTTTCCCACTGTTTCAGATTTTAGTGTACCGGCGGAAGGAGATCTGCAAGCAAACTTCTGTATGCAATCAGCATTTCTAAATCTTGATTTAGGTTGTCATTTTGGATAAGAATATTTTATTGCTGACTATAGTTGTATATACTCCTATATACTTATCGAGATAATTTTCCTTCACAAATATTGTTCCTTATCTTTTCGATCGATATAAATGCAGCCTTGAAGAAGAAAAGCAGCCAAAATACAGAGTCAACAAAAAGATAAACACACATTCTGAAATATCTTTAATTTTCTTTTTGTAGAGTAGTTTGTATTCTGTTGCAATGCATGTTCACTTTGTTACCGGGATGAATTTTAATCTAGCAAGATTCTCAGTGTTACATTCAGCGTTAAGAAGTCATTTTATAAAGATCAAGATAAAATGACGTTGCAGGTCAAAAATAAAAGGGGCAATTTCATTCTCAATGACTTTGCATTAGTCTCAAGGAATACATGTGAAAGAAATGTAAGAAATAATACACGAACTTATGCCATTTACATAGGGTTCTCGTTGATGAACTAGCTCTATACTATTCTAGACCTGCTTCTGCATATTGCAAGAGGTGAGTCATCTCATGTTAGCGGCAGCACTGGATACTGCATCTTTCACTACTCGTCGCTTTTCTTTTCTTTGTAGCAACGCGTAACTTCGTTGACTTTGCCTTGGTTGTTTCCTTTGAGGATCTATCATGCAAGCATCAACCAAAAACAATTGAAAAAAATCAAGCGTCAACCAAACACAATTGAAAAAAAAATCAATGAAGAGAGAAGAAGCTAATATTACTTTTGGGGCCAGAATGGATTATCAAAACTAGGTGCTGGTTTCGCTCGGGGCACCAATGTCCTCCTCAGTTGTTTTAGGGCTCTCTCTTCTTCCAACTGCACATATGGATGATCAGTTTTAATTTTTTCTACATGCGCCTAGCATATTGGATCAATGCAAAAACTTCCATAGAAATTTTCCTACCATCCTTGCTGCCTCGCTCTCCTCTCTGTATCTCTTGTACATCATTTCCTTCTCCTTAACCTTTAAGAGTGAAAAGTTTCATGTGGAGGAAACAAAGTCTATAACTTGAGAGCAACTTCCACACTTATTAATGGGTATTGAGAAAGCAAGTTCGATACAAGATGACAAGCGAAAGAACAAGTTACCTTCTGATCAAACACTGCTCTATCTATAGCCCGATGATCAACATGCAGATTAAATTCTTGAACTTGTGTAAGGGGCCTGCGTACCCTTTCTGGAACTGGAATCCGATCCCTGCATCATATAACAAAAAGAAATCAGAAACTGCTCGTTTCTTTACCAAATTCACTTCTATATCAAGGTTGAAACCATGAACTGCTCCTTACTGCCTGCATAATAAACAAATAGGAATGAGAAACAGTCCTTTGCTGATATATATACATGTTTATGAAACAAGGTTGAAACCATAAAGTGCTTACTCTTTAAGGATTGGTTGTGCCTTAAAGATCCTCATTTGGGATTCTTCCTCTTCTTTCTTCCGTCTTTCTTTCATTTCCCTCTGTACTTCCTCTTCATGCCTCACCAAACTCTCCAGTTGGAAAGGTTCAGGTCTTGTACAATGCTTAGGTTCTGGTTTTGGAGGGATCTGCACATTAAATGTGTAAGTGATTTGAGCACTAAGCGTAACAAGGCAACTAAATGGAGAGTTTCTTACCACAGGATAGTCAGTGGTATAAGGATAAGGTTTAGCTTTAGGAATCCTGGCTCTTTCTTCTTCCAATTGATTTTGAATGACTTCCATGATAAATTTCCTTTCTTTCTCAGCCCCTCTTTCCTGGTGCCATAAAGAGGTAACAGATGGGCATAGGAACAAACAGTTTAAATGTACTAAAATATGTATCTAAGTAAGCCAGGATACCTCTGTTTGCAGATGGAATGGATTTGGGGTTGTATTTTTTGGAATTTTGCTTTCACATGTAGGTTCGAAGTTTAAGGACAGCTGTGAAAACATAGGACATATCAGTAACTGTTTTTCAGTTTAGTGATGCTAGTTTCACAATAGGATCAAGACTAAACGTTATTGTCAGCTACCTTATCAAATAAGCCAATTACTGAGGATGATGGTGGAATCCTCTCATCCGTTGCAAAGTGAAATTCTTGAGGTATGGTTATGTGTTTCTTGGTGTTACAGAATATCCCCAATTCACCTTTACTTTCAAATATCTAGAAAAAGAAGACTTTATATTAGTAAAAAGATCTTAACATTTGAAACACGAGTGTCAGATGTGTTGGAAAAGATACCTTCTTATTCAAAGGCCGAGCCTTAAATTTAGGACATTTCTCAATTTCCTCCTGCTCAATTTCCAAAGAACTTTTCACGGTAGTAGGACGAGCTCTTAGTGATGTTTGGAGTAATGGGGTTTTAGGTTCTGTTAAATGAGGCTTCCATTCTTTCCTCTGTCAAATAAAAACGAATAACACGAAGAGGCTGGTCAGTTAGTAAACAAAATAATCAAGGAAAAACCGAGACGAGAAGAAATTTATCACATGTACTCGCTACCTGGCGTGATGATTCTGTTGAGGCTACTGAAGTTGTTTCTGCATGGTGAATGGCCCTTTCCATAGTTTCCAAATGGAATTCCTGCAATGATTATGGAATAAGATAGCAATCATTGTAACAATCCTTCAGATAAAGATTATAGCTGCTTACCTGAAATTCTGGAGGCTGTGGAGTACTTCTTGGTATTGGAGGTAAGGATGAGGCTTTGAAAATCTGAAGCAAATGGCAATAACAATTCAGAACACATCATAAAGCAAGCAAGTATGTTATATAGCTGAGAAAGAGAGCACAACCTTCTTATTAAATGGTCGAGCTTTAAACTTAGGCATTTTACCCATCATCTCTCCCTCGAGCTCAGCAGAACTCTTTACTTTGACAGAGCGAATTCTCTGAGCTGTTTCAAATTCTGGCTCCTTTGGCCTTGTCAATGTGAGTTTAGCCTTCATCTGGATAATAGAAGCAGAATCAACCTGAATATAAGTACAACAACAAATTTGGGTGGAAGAAGAATGGAGGGAAAAGAAATTCATTCAGATGAGGAAGAAAACGAGACTTGATTTCTCTTACATGGGAATCAGAATGTGGCAGGAACAAGTCTCTAGTACTTGATTGGAATTTCCTCATCATCTCTGCCATTGAAACAAAGGGTACTGCTGGTTCTCGAACATAAATCTAGACGTAGGCAGTGTTTCAATTCCAAACTCACCCAGAACCTTCAAATTATTCTGAAAGTTCGATCAAGAATTTGGTAAAAACTACATACCTTTCTGTCCTCCTTTGCAGTTGAAGAACATACGTTCTGGCTGTCACTCACAAGACCCAGTTTTGATTTATGGGGCAAATTGAGGGGTTTGACATTAAGAATCTGAATTTAAAAAGAAAAAAAAAATCTGAGGGAACAGATCACAGAAGTATACATTTGAAAGAAAAAAAAACAACTATGCAATCACCTGTCTTGATTTTCCTTCTTCCAACTTCTGTCGCTTAATTGCCTGGTTCTCTTGAGTCAAGTTGGAAGTCCCAGCAGTGTTTTTGGCGTTTGTTTCTCTACAAGTTCAACATGAGTTTCTCCAATCAATAATACTGTATCATATATGAAGATCTCAACACTGAAGGACAAAGGTAAGTGCAACAACCTTTCCACACTAGAGGGTTTGATGTTTTTAACTTGGGATGACTGCAAGTCACTCTTTGGCTTGAGGGACGATGGGTTTCTAATCAAACTTGCTATCTTTCTAGCTGTTTGGAGCTTCTTGGTACCGGTCAATGAGCCCTTCTTAGATGTCATTGTTGGAACTGGTGTGCAATCTTCTTTTCTTGTTTGAATGCCTTGTTTGATGATCACTTTAGCACTACTGGCTGTGTCCTTGATCACAACCGAAGGAGAAATTACTTGAGCTGAAACACTGAGACCAACACAAAACAGCACAAATAAGAAAGAATCACAACATCTTATGACTTTGATTCTGTCCTCTGATGAATGCTAAAGACAAAAATTCAAACCTTTCATTATTTTGGGCACAATTCCTCTCCCCATTGTTAATTTCATTTGTTCTCTTTCCAGAAAAATCCTGAAAGTGTTGCTTCAATAAGACTTTGTCAAAAACAAGAAATACTATTGTAGATGATAAAGATTCAGCATCTAATTACCACTATGTTGTTCTCTTCTATATCCTCTACAGAAAGAGTTGCTTGTTCCTTCATTTTAGGAAGAATGTGCTGGATTTGAGGTTTGGTTTTAGAAGTACTGTCGGTAGTTTTTAAAGACAATTCGGAGGTCTGCAAAATATCACCAATGAAATTAGATAAGGATAAGGTTCTCTTATAGGGACAGAACAAAGGAAGCCATAGAAGATCACCTCCTTCTGTATATCCTCTGCTTGGCTAAAGTCGCATAAGCTCTCAACAGTGAAAGTCCTGCCAGTCTTGATTCTAGGCATAAAAGCTGCAATGTTTAAAGACTCAGAAAAGATTCAAAATTCAAAAGTTTTACAACAAGAGCAAAAGATTGATTATTGAAACGAAGCAAAGTAGTAACAATCGCTTTGCAAGAACCCTAACTTATTGAGAAAGACGCGAACACATAGAAGCCTAAATAAATACTGCCATTATTATCACTTGTCTACCAAAAGAACGTATGTGCGAATTCGTAACAGAGAGCCGTTACGCTGGGCCTACTCAGAAATTTCTAGAGAACCGAACCAACGGACTCAAACAGGGGTTAAAAAGCCATTTCGATCCAGATCTCTGCTCCAATTTGGTCGGTCGGAGACTCGGAGGACATGAATGTGACAAGAGATTTGATTTTTCTTTGCTTTCCCCAATTTTGTGTGCATTTGATCACTAACTCAAAGAGACTCAGACTCTAAATACATCTCAGAGTCAGAAGATTTACTAGAAACTCAAAATTCACAAGAAAAAGTGAGACAAACCCTTGATGAAGCCGAAGGATTGACTTAGATAATAGAAATAAAGCAAATAGAAGAAATATTAAATCAAAGCTCAGCGGGAGAAGACAGGTAGAACATACGGGATGGGGCATATGTAAGAGCGGTATCGAACCAGAGCTCGGCAGCACGTAGTTCCTCTTCGGATTCACCCTTGAGGAAGTCGAAGAATTGAGGCGCCGAGAACTCATAAATCTCATTGATCATCTTTGACATCAACGTTGAACCCGAGTTTGATTCTTCAGCCACCTCCATGAAATGTGAGAGATTGAAATGCGATGTGTGATTAAATTTTTCTGTGGTTGTGTGCAATGTACGAGAGAAACGAAAAGGAGCAAGAAGATCTTAGCGGGTTAATGTGAGGAAGAGCATAACGGTTGGTTAATCTCCAACGGTCATAATTTTTAAATTTGGGGAGGAGCCTCTTGACCCAAATCCCAATAAAGACAGAGTAATCCTAGTACTTAAAATTATTATTAAAGAATATTTGTATATAATTATGGCTCTTTTATTTCCTTCAAATTTATAATTTTGTACATGTAATTTAATTCCATTATCGATTAGAGTATCAACCGATGATAAATTATAATTTATTGAGACTCAATTATGTTGTTGATTGGGTTTTTCTAATGAGTTCCGTTGACATATAACATGACTATATGAATAATTCTCTCTTTTTTTTTTTTACAGTAAAGGAGATGGTGGATTACTAGAGTATGTTAGTTGTTCTACAACTACAACTACTGAAAAAGTGAGTGCACATAGAAAAATAATAATATTTGTGTTGAGAGGTGATTATGCAAAGTAATTTAAGAAAAATAATGTAAGAGTTAAAATGGTAAGGGATAAAAAAAAAAAATTTCTAGCCTTTTGCTAGAAATGTGGTGTATTTCATTTACATTCATTTTTTTTTTAGCATACTTTACTAATTATATTTTTTTTTTCTCTATCAAGTATTAATTATTTGTATTTTTAAAAAATAGAGTTGCAATAATCTAACATTTTATTAGCGTAGAGTACCAAATTATTACTTATTTTAAAAATAATGAATAAAATTTTATCATTTGCTCAACCTGTACTAAATAGTAATGTCATTATCTACGGACGATGAAGCTTAGTTAGTGTTCTAGCTCATTAATATGTATGCGTGAAACTTGACTTTAATGAGAAAAAAAAAATCATTATTTATGATAAATAATGGAAAAAATTATATATTTACATGACATAAAATATTAGCGTTAGAGCAGTTGAAATTTTTTATCTTATAATTTCATACTTAAAAATAGGAATTTTGCTATAATATTAATGAAAACAATTTTGACAACAGTGCTTAAAAAAATAGTTATACAAATATTTTCATTAATTTGATCCTCAATTAGTCCAAGTCCTATGTATTGTAAGTTAAATATACTGAATGAAATATATTTCTTGTTGTATTATTACCTCACAATAGAGGTATATATAGAAGATAAAATACAAGAGTCCTAAATAAAATAGAATTATGTACAACTTAAAACTCTATTACAGATAGACACTAATTACATGACTCACGCTAACACTCCCCCTCAAGTTGGCGCATACATATCGACCATACCCAACTTGCTTAGTGAGTCATAAAACGTCTTCTTGGAAACTCCTTTGGTGAGCACATCTGCAAGTTGTTTCTCAGTGGGAACAAAAGGAAAGCTAATGAGTTTGGCATCTAGCTTCTCTTTTATAAAATGACGATCAACCTCCACATGTTTAGTGCGATCATGCTGTACTGGATTTTGTGATATGTCAATGGCTGCTCGACTATCACAATACAACTCCATAGTATTTTTGAGTTCGAGACCCAAATCAAACAATAAACTTTTTATCCACAACAGTTCACAAACACCATGAGCCATACCTCTATACTCAGCCTCAGCACTAGACCGTGCCACAACTTTCTGCTTCTTACTTTTCCATGTAACCAAATTACCTCCCACAAAGGTAAAGTAACCCGATGTCGACCTTCTATCTGTAATACTTCCTGCCCAATCTGCATCTGTGAAGCCACAAACTTCAAGAGGATTGTTGTGTTTAGTGAACATTACTCCTCTCCCTGGAGCTGACTTCAAGTACCTTAAAATTCTCACAACTGCATCCATGTGACTCTCACTCGGGTTATGCATGAACTGACTTACCACACTTACTGCATATGTGACATCTGGTCTAGTATGTGTCAAATAAATTAGGCGCCCAACCAACCTCTGATAGCGGGCTCGATCAGTTGGTACTTGATCTGGATACTCTGCTAGACAATGATTTTGCTCAATAGGAGTGTCAATAGGTTTACAATCCAACATGCCTGTTTCAGTTAGTAGGTCAAGAATGTATTTTCTCTGACATAGAAAGATTCCTTCGCTCCCCCTAGCTACCTCAATTCCTAGGAAGTATTTCAATTCACCCAAATCCTTCATCTCAAACTCAGAGGCTAGCTGTCTCTGTAATTTATCCATCTCAACAGCATCATCTCCAGTAATTACCATATCATCAACGTAAATAATTAGAGCTGTTACTTTCCCTTGTTGATGTTTGAGAAATAGCGTATGGTCTGAATTACTTTGTCTGTAGCCAACCTTCTGCATGAACTGTGAAAACCTTCCAAACCAGGCTCGAGGGGATTGCTTGAGCCCATACAAGGACTTCTTCAATTTGCATACAAAATTACCAGGAGAGACAGCTACATACCCAGGTGGAAGATTCATGTATACCTCCTCGACTAACTCTCCATGAAGGAACGCATTCTTGACATCAAGCTGTCGAAGTGGCCAATTAAAGCTTGCAGCAAGCGAAAGTAGAACTCGAATAGTATTCATTTTGGCAACCGGAGCAAAAGTCTCATCGTAGTCTACACCATATGTCTGAGTGAACCCTTTTGCTACAAGGCGGGCTTTATACCGATTCACAGATCCATCAGCATTATGTTTCACAGTAAATACCCATCGACAATCAACTGCCTTCTTGCCTTGTGGTGAAGGTACAAGTTGCCAAGTATCGTTCTTCTGTAATGCCTCCATCTCTTCCTCCATTGCCTTTTTCCATTTTGGGTCTCCCAGCGCATCCTGCACTTTGTTAGGTACTGATACAGTAGATATTTGATTTACAAATGATTCATATGGCTTAGACAATCTTTTAGTAGACATGTAGTTGGTTACTGGATATTTTGATTTTGCATGGATACTTGGTTCATATCTTTTGGGTGGTTGACCTCGAGTAGACCTATTTGGTAACACATACTGTCCAACACTAGACTCAACGCTATTAGTATCAGTAGGTATACATACCTCAGATGAGTGACCTTCAGTACCAGGGAGCTGTTGATCAAGGGTATGAGTGATGCCTGAGGGAACAGCAGTATCTTCATTTTCATTTGCTGTGGTTGGAGCTGGTGCTTGGACACTTGGAGTATCTGTTTCTTCCACTACTGGATTCAATGGGTTAAGAATCTCAACTGGACCCATAGAAATATCAGTAGGTGATTCTTCCAAATCCTCCCCCTCACCATGATACAGCTCTTCAAAATATAAATTCTCCCCCTGACGAGCAGTATCAAGTGAGGAAAAATAACTCATGTCCTCAAAGAAGGTAACATCCATAGTGACATAATATTTCCTGGTCGGAGGATGGAAGCACTTGTACCCTTTCTGATAATCTCCATAACCAACAAACACACATTTGATTGCACGGGCATCTAACTTGGACCTCTGATTTTTAGGAACATGGACAAAAGCAACACAACCAAATACACGGGCAGGAAGATTATGAAATGATGACAAGGACACATGAGATGCAAGAACCTCGAATGGGATTTTGCCGTGAAGAACACTAGATGGAAGACGATTGATGAGATGGGCGGAAGCTTGTACAGCATCGCCCCAAAGGTATTTTGGCATATGAGCACTAAATAGGAGTGCACGAGTCATATCAAGTAAATGACGATTTTTTCGTTCAGACACCCCATTTTGTTCTGGTGTTTGTGGGCAAGTAGTTTGGTGAACAATTCCATGTGTTTTGAAAAAATCTTGAAACATACGATTAATATATTCTCCCCCATTGTCAGAACGTAGGACTCTAATGTTGCTATTGTATTGTGTTTGAACATGAGTACGAAAGTTTTGAAAAACTGAAAAGACGTCATCTTTAGTTCGAAGAAGAGAAACCCATGACAATCTTGTACAATCATCAATAAACGAAACAAAATACCTCATGCCCGATAGAGTGGGCTCTCTACTCGGTCCCCAAACATCAGAATGAATTAACTCAAAAGGAACAGTACTTTTATTAGAAATACTAGGAGAATAAGTAATACGATGGCTTTTGGCCAAAACACACGTCTCACAATGTAAAACAGACTCACTAACACCAATGAACAAAGTAGGCATAGATTTTTTCATAAGACTAAAAGAAGGATGCCCTAAGCGGCGATGCCATAACCAAATTTCACTTAGATTGTCAGAACTCGAGGTCAATGCGGTGCGGGACTGTGCTCCTGGTTTCTCCCCTGCGTAGTTCTGATCCAGACGAAACAATCTGCCCCTCAGATACCCTCGACCAATTATTTCCCTGGTAAGAAGATCCTGAAAAATCACATACATAGGATAAAAGGTTACAAAACATTGAGACTCAGTATTCAACTGTGGGACAGATATTAAATGATGGGATAAGTCAGGCACATATAAAACATTATGGAGCTGTAAAGTTGGAGTGATACGGACTGACCCCTTTCCTAAGACAGGAAAAGCTTCACCGTTAGCATTTGTAACATAAGACACTGGAGGGGAAGATAACTCAGTAAAAAACGATTTATCATAAGTCATATGATCAGACGCACCAGAATCAATAATCCAAGTATTAGACCCAACAAAATGAGAAACGCTTAAGGCCATACCAAACTTACCACGACCGGCTATTGAAGCTATAGGGGTACCTTCACATGTCACACGATGATCCTGTCCAGTCACACCATAGAAATCTGGTTCCTGTACTACTTGTACAGCAGCTGTTTTCACTTTAGAACGATAATTTGGCCGTTTAGGTCTGAGGTGAGGGTTCAGTTTATAGCAAGTCTCTCGAAGATGTCCTCCTTCATTGCAATAAGAGCAATGGGAACGAGGACGATTGGCAAAGCCTGGTGGAGGTCCTTGCTGATGAAGTGGAACTGAACTCTGCTGCTGGAGAGAGGGTGCCTTGGAGTTGGCTTGAATGGCAAAGCCTGGTGGAGGTCCTTGTTGATGAAATGGAACTAGATTCTGCCGCTGGAGAAAAGGTGCCTTTGAATTGGCTTGAATTGCTAGACTAGATAATTCAACCTGTGCCTGATTAAGACTCTCCTGCTGAGATTCGTCCTTACGGATGTATGTAAAAGCTGTGGTCAAGCTCGGAGGGTCTGGCATTCGAAGCGGCAGGAGGCGCGGATCTGAGCAGGCGGCGCGGATCTGAGCAGGCGGCGCGGATCTGAGCAGAGGCGCGCGGAACAGGCGGACAGGCGCGCGGCGGCGCGGAAAGCAGAGGCGAGCGGAGGCAGATAGGCGCTCTGCGGCGGGGAACAGGCAGACAGGCGTGCGGCGGCGCGGAACAGGCAGACAGACGTGCGGCGGCGCGGAAAGCAGAGGCGCGCGGCGGCGCGGAGGCAGACAGGGCGGCGTCGGAGGCGCGGTACCGCTGGACAGGGCGGCAGCGGAGTGGGAACGGCGGCGGCGCTGACAAAGAAAATAAAATTCTTTTACGAATCTTCCGCTCTGATACCAAGTTAAATATACTGAATGAAATATATTTCTTGTTGTATTATTACCTCACAATAGAGGTATATATAGAAGATAAAATACAAGAGTCCTAAATAAAATAGAATTATGTACAACTTAAAACTCTATTACAGATAGACACTAATTACATGACTCACGCTAACATTGTAATCTTTCTTTTGCGCTGAAAATTAGGAAGAGAACAATCAGAACGCTTAAAAAAAATTTAAAGGTTAGGCAATGCTAATGTTATTAAACTAAAATTTACATTGATCGATCACGAAACATACAAAGCTGAGTTTCTGCAAAGTAGTAGTGGTATAACTAATTAACTAAGATGGAATAGGCTGGCTCGTAAGTAGAGCAGCAGGAGATCATGCGTGAGGCGGAAGTATCAGAATACTGTGCAAATGATGTGATACAACAATTCAGTAGATATATGTTGTACGACCTAATGAATTGCCAAGCAAGAGTTGCTAAAAACAAAAACAAAAAATTAATGACTTATTTGATAATTATTTTAATTTTTAATTTTTAATTTTTTAAATAATTTTTTTATTAGATATATTTGATAATAATTTTTTATTTTAATTTTTATATTTTTAAGGAATCATTACTAAAATATGAAGTGATTCATAAATATTTAAAAAGAATATTTTTTAATCAGATTTCTGATTTCTAATTTTTTTGATTTTGATCAAACATTTTTTCTATATAATAAATCAAGTCTTATAATTTTTGTATGATTAAGTGTTGGAAGAAAATGATTAAAAACTTCAAATTTATAAAAAATAACCAAAAATTTCCTTTGTTTTTAAATTTTCTTGAAAAAAAATCAAAAAATATAAATCATTACCAAACAACTTGGAGGTGATTTCTGATTTTTTTTCTTGAAAATTACTAAATAGAAATTATTATCAAACGTATTTGTGATTATTTTTATAAAAGAATCAGAAATTACAAAATTAATTATTTAATCATAAATTAAAATCGTTATCAAATATGTCCTAAATATCTTAAATTTAAGATGTATTATAAATAAAATTGTGTAATATTATTAATAAATATAATTGATTTCATATAACAAGATTCAATAAAAAATTATTATGTGAATTATAATTATATATGCATAATAATGCTTGACTTGCTATGCGTTGAATTGAGTGGCCTTAAGCATCTAACCGTATAATATTAATTATTTTATTGTTAAATTATATATAATAATAATAATAATAAAATAATGCATTTAAATTCATTATTATACACGTGTATGTAATTGTTATATAAAAATGAAAAAATAATAAAAATAATTTTTTTAAAATTTATAATAATAAAAATAATATTTATTGTGTTTAAATATATATTTTTATTATTAAAAATAATAATTGATATATTATTTTTTTAAATAATTATTTAATTAAAATTAATTAAAAGTAATTTAAATCCTTTAATATTAAATATTTAATATTATATGAGTGTTATTTTTTATAATTATTTTATAAAAATTTATAAGATACATATTTGAAAATTTGACTAGTATTATATGAATTTTCTTTATATATATATTTAATCTCCTTTCAAACTCCTTCCCAAATTTGCAACTTACACCTCACTTTCCTCATTTCCAATGCGATGGACTGCTTCTAGCTATAGTAATTTAGTTAATACCTTAAAAAAATTACTTTTTAATTAAAAATTACTAAGGCATGATTAATGCGTCTTTTTATTTCTAATGTCTGCCACTAGTGGCATTTTAAGAACCCACGTGACTTTTTATGTATGTTTTTTTAATAATATTCTTAAAATATATAATAATAAAAAAAAATATTTTTTATATTTAAATAATATATTTTTATTATTAAAATAAAAAATATTATATTATTTTTTTAACGTTATTTAATTTAAAATAATTTAAATTAAACTGTAATAATTTAAATTTATTTAATATTAAATATTATTTAATGTTATTAAATTTTAATTTTATTATTATAAATTTTTAAGTATTTTTTTCTCCTAATTTTTCTTCTACCGTGTATTAGTTATATTTAAAAATAATAATATTAATAGGTAAAATTGATTTAAACGAGTATGGTATTTATACAAAATAATTAGTTTGGACATGTACGTGCTTCCTTAATTTAGTTTTTATTTTTATTTTTGAGTAATATTATATGTATTAATTAATATGTTTATATTAAATTGAATATTAAATTTGAATGGTGAGATATTAAAATAACTGTCAAATAATTTAATAACAATATCTAATTATATTGTGACATATAAAATGATATATATATCAAATTATAATAAAATGTATTTTCTTTTATTTTTAGACTTATATATGTTTATTTCTATTTATAAACTTTTAAATTTTTGTGTTTAATAAAAATAATAAAGATAATATCAAATCTTTTAGTAAATTAAAGTGCTTTATTAGTTCTCTTGATATAAAAAAATAATATTATATACATCAAATGATATGTTAGTATTAAATTGTATGTTAAATTATGAAGATGAGAGGTTAGAGACTTGAGCAACTAGGAGACATCTTACTAACATAGTAATTATATTGTAATCTACTAATTAATACATGCATCAAATGGTAATAAAAATTTATTATAAAAAATATAAATGAGTTTTAAAAACTATAAAATTATTAACAACAAAAAAAAGTATGTATGAATTATAACTCTATATTATTTATAGGTACTCTTTGATATAAGGAAAAACTAAAAAATAAGTTTCAAATTTTTTTTAAAAAAAAATGTCAAATAAAATATTTATCAAATATATAAATAATTAATTCTCTTTTTTTGTATAGAATATATCAAAATAATAAAATTATTAAAGAAAATTTCAATCAAAATAATTCTTAAATACATATCGCATATATTCTGTCTTTTTATATAAGAGGAAAAAAAAAACTAACAAATGAGTTTTAAAAAAATAAAGTAAAAAATGTGGAACAAAATATTAATCAAGTAAATAAGAAAAACTTGCTCTTTTAGTAAAATAATAACTAAATATAGATAATAATGTACAAAATAAGTTGGTATATATTAAAAATAAGGGTGTTTAAAAAATTTTAGGACTAACCCAACTAAAACTACACAAACCAATTGAACTTTAAATGTTCAGTTTTGAGATTTTTTTAGTTTAATTTTGTTTTTCATTTAAAAAAATATTAATATTTGATTAATTTAATTTTTATTATTAAAAAAAAAAAAAAACCAACTCAATCTATTTATTAATTTTTATATTTATATTACTATTTATACGATAATTTTTATTAAGCTATTGTGATCCTCAGATACTCAATATCACTAATATAGTAGATTATATAATTTAAAAAAAAAAAAAAAATTCTTGCCTCTCACAATCATTAGTCTCCTGTCAACAGTAATTAGTCTCCGTCAGCCCATTTCATTCGTTTCTTTAATTTTTGTGTATTTTTTTTATAGATAATTTAATTATTTTATTCTTACGCTCGTAATAGGCAATGAGCTATAAATTTGGAATTCCATGTTTTGTTTTATTATTTATTATTAATTTATTATGTTTTTAATTTCATGAAGACGACCATTCTCATTTTCAATAATATTTTAGAATTAAAATTAATTTTTTAATTTTTAAATATAAAATAAATAAATTTTACTTATTTTTATTGTTATAATTTAGATATTTAAGCAAAATTTATGCTATAACTTTTAGACCAAGTACTTTATCTTATTTTATTCTTACCTATGTGAGATACTAATTATATAATATTTAATTATTTATACAATATAACTACATTATCTTTTATATTTTTGTAATTAGAGTTTGCGTCGCATGAATAATATTATTGATGGCTTAGATGTAAAAATTAACAAATTTTGTCAAGTAAGTCGATACTATTTTTTATTATCTATTTATCTTATTTTTAAATATTTTTTTATACTTTATAATTAATATGAATAATGATATTAAGTAAGTGATTGAAATATAAATCTTTAAATTTATGAATTATAATAAAACTAACATTGAAAATATGAAAAATTGTGATACAAGAATTTTTAAAAATTAATAAACAAAATTCATAAGCAAAAAAAGGGGAGAAATTTTTTTTTGACACAACCCTATCCAAACCAAAAAAATTAGTTTAGATTAAATTAATTTTTTAAATTTATTGGTTTGATTTAGTTTTCACTTTTAAAGATTTGATCATATTGAGTTAGTTCTAATTTTAATCTAAAATCTAAATTAACTCATATATGTATACTTATATTTAAAAATAATATAAATAAAATTTTAGTAATAATATATATATGAGTAATAAAAATATACCTTAAAAAGAGTATACCTAAATATACATAATGGAGATAATAATAGATAATAAAAATTGGTATATATTAAAAATAAGGAAAAAATATCTTAGATATATTCTACATTTTTTAAAATGAGCAGTTTAATTATATATCTATTTTTTGTAACACTTAAGTCAAATTTTATGAAAAAATATAACACAAGTCCTTTTTTTTTAAGAAAACATCAAAAATATATTTGATAAAAAATACATCTAAATTTTGTCTATTAATTATAAAAATTTATTTGTGCATATTAAATTTTTTATGTCAATACAAGTTTAAAAATGAAAAATTGTTCTAAAAAATTCGTCTGTTTAAATATTAAAAGTTATTAAAATCAAAATACCGTAGAAAATTTTGATATCATAAATGGTAAGAAAGTTAAATAAATTTTAAAGTTAAATTTATCGAACATAACATAATACAAAAAAAAAAATCTAAAATATTATAAAATTAATTAATAAAATTAAACTTTAGGAAAAAACAAAAGAATTAATATAAAAAATGTAAGATAATTCAATAATTAAAAAAATTATAATTAAATTAATAAAATGTTATAGAAAATAAAATATTTTTGTAAAATTTTACAAATATCTAATAAAGATTTATAAAATTTTACATAGTAAAAAAAGGATTAATATAATATTACTTAAAAAAAAAATGACTAAAATGATGCAAAATTAAATAAGAGGCTAAAATGTCAGCTTTTTATAAAATAAAATAAAAAAAACCAATAGTCTTTTATCCACTAAAAATAATATAAAATTGTATAAATACAAATAGATATTTAGTAATAATATAAATATAAGAGTAATAAAAATACACTTTAAAAAATATCTATATATTTTTTATTTTTTAAAATTAATAAAAAATATAAAATAAATAGTTATTATTTAATTAAAAATAACATATTTATATAAATAATAAAAAATAAAATAAATAAATAATTAGAAATAATAATAATAAAAAGTTATGACCATATAAATTCGTGATATTCTATGTCAATTTCTCTGTACGTTGTGGGGCGGCTAAGTTTTGCTATTATTATTTTTTTTCATTGACTTGACTCAAACGTCGTAAACATATAATACAGTTAATAACATAATTAAATTATATATAAAATTATAAATTTAAAATTATAAAAATATATATAATAATTATTAAAATTGTAATAATAATTTTAAATATTAATTTATTATCAATATTTTTAAATATAAATAATAATTTAAATAAATATAAAAAAGTGGACATTACTTCGTTTTGAAGAAATGTTTTATATGATATTAATCACATGCTTCGTTTATCTTTTTTTTTTTTTTTTTTTTTTTTTATAATATAATAAAAATTAATTACATGCTCCTTGAAGACGTTATCCAAACTCCAAAGTATATATTTAGGGAACAAATACAAACTAAAATGGTTAACACTTTTAATATAAAATTAAAATCCTACGATATAGTAGAAAACCGGTGTTACTCCACCCAAATAAAAGATTAACCTCTTAATTCTTTTACGATGAAATAATGCCGTTGCATACAAATCACCAAAGAGTGTTAAATTCAGTCTATTAATTACTCTAGTAATTAGTTGGACTAATTTCGATGAAAACAAACAATTAACTCATACATGTCTGAATTAGATTACAGATTAACTTATCTTAAATATATATAATAAAAAAAAGCTTTATATATACAGTTTGTTTGTATTATAACATACGTATACATGATCTTTTGTGTTATACATAAAATTATGCCTTTGATAATATAACAATACATTTATCATGTTTAATTTACATCTTTATAATTCTCTCAACTGTATGTTTTTTCGCTACCTTCTATAATTGTTATCACGTGTTAAGTGATTATATTGGTGGCATGGTCAAATAAAATAAGAAAAACATTTTTAAAAAAAATTGAATGAGTTAGATTGTATTAAATTAAATAGAAATGTTGATATCTTAATTCTTTTCTACACCCATTGTAGCTAAAAATATAATAACAAAAAATTGAATATATATTGAAATCAATAAATTATGGACCTCATATACGAAAAGACAAATTATAATTTTAACAATGACATTCGTGATAACATCAACAAACAATAAATTAAGTCAACAACTTAATTAGAAGAGAGTGGCACCAAGATCAAGATAAAAATAAATAAAGAAAATTATATATATTGAGATGATTAAAAAGAGTAATGAGAGGTTGAAAGACATGTATGTATTTTATCTAAATTTTAATTTATATTTACTTACAACATAACTTTTGTTTATTTTAACTATTTTATTAATTCATTTTTTTTTAATTTTAATATAAAAATAAGATTACATTTACATATTTATCATTATCATTTTTAATTACTTTTTTTTTTTTAATAAAAGAGTGATAAATAAAATCTAGTGATATTACTTTGAAATTTTTATTTTAAGATTTGAGTAAAAATTGATGATATTATTGATATTTATCGTTTATGGAATAATGACATTCTTATGAAGATTTGTTTTCCTGCCTTTTTCGCTATTGGAAGAAAAATTGGTTTGTTTTCATATTTTTATGAAGCGATGAAAAGACATTTCCAGCAAAACCTAACCTGTCAAAATTTTAAATAGTCTACATGTCTTATATTTTTTCCAAAGAAAAAAGTGAAAGAAATAATATCAAAAAAGAACGCAAAAAGCATAAAACAAGAAAAAGGCGTCGGCCATTACGCGTTATTATTCAAACAACGCGGCCTCAAGAAATTGCGTTAATGTCACCGGCAGGTCACATGCCCAAAAGTCAAACTCCATCGATTTATATACTTTTCTCTGTCTCTCTTCCTCTTAAGCTCTCTCTCTCTCTCTCTCTCTCTTAATTGCTATTTTTGTTTCTCTTTCAATTCAACTTATCTGACAAAATTATCAAAATGGCTGCCCGAGAAATCCTCCATAAGATGAAGGTCAGAAGTTATCATTTTTAGGAAAATTTATTTTTATTTAATTAAATATTTGCTATTGCTTTTTCATTAATATAATATTTTGCTTTCTTCTGTCACTGTTTTTGTAATTGTAATTGTTGCTGCTGATATCTCATAAACATATAATTCATAGGAATTAAGATTGTAAACCTTTGACTTGCCCTTTATCACTAATCATATGAAAAGGTACATATTTGCAAGGATTGATTTCGAAGATGGTGATTACTGATGCTTTATGACAAACTTACTCTAAACCTTGGATGGGTTTAACATTATGTAATTTTAGCTGTTTTGATTTCAAATGTTTCATTTTTATTGCTATTTCTTTCTAGTTATGTATTTATTTATTTATTTTGCCTGATTTTTCTGGTCTGAGAGCTGTTTGATATGATTAGATTATAAAA
Source organism: Elaeagnus macrophylla (assembly GCA_029378325.1). Lineage (NCBI taxonomy): Eukaryota > Viridiplantae > Streptophyta > Magnoliopsida > Rosales > Elaeagnaceae > Elaeagnus > Elaeagnus macrophylla. The sequence goes on along the minus strand of CM055646.1, from coordinate 23,034,212 downwards.
TTGTAAATTCTTGATCCAATTCTGAAAGTTCAATCAAATTTCTTCTGCTATAGTTTTGACATGTATTTAGCCAGTTGTTGGCTCTAGGATGCTTTGTTTAATGATTTTTACCATGGAAAAACTAAATATTGAGTCCTATGTTCTGGAGGCTAAGAATGTAAGAGCTGTAAAACGGCATAGGCAGTCTGTAGTATATGAAAGGTTTTGTTTGTAAAGTTGAGTTGTTGATGGCAATTCATTCTAGACATTTTTTTAAAATAAACATTTACATACTCACACATAGACACACAACACAAAATTGTCATTGGCAGGACTTGAACTCATGCCATTTAAGTGCTTAGAATGAGCAAATGGTATTCCACCACAAGATAATTACATAGTTATACATATTGTTAGTAACGGTCTATTATGATCTTATACCCCTAATACAAAGCATGAGCATAATCAAAATTCCAACTTGCTCTAACACCCTAGATTAGTTTATAGCTGGACTTTGTTGACTTGAGTCTTATAGCTAATGCGATGCAATTGTTTTGTCATTTTCCACAGTGATGGCTGACTCAATGCCTTTTTGGATATGCAAGTTTAGTGTGAGGCTAAGACTTATTCAGTATATTTATTTCTTGATTATGTTTACTTTTGCAGTAATATAATTAAAAAAAGTATTCCTTGTTTTGATACATCTTGTGTTACTAAAATCATTGAGGGGCTTTATGGACTGTGCCCTGAGTAACAGAGTTATCCCCCAAAACACATAATATATTACCTTACCTGGAGAGATGCAGTGGCTCTCAGAAATGTAGTACCAAATTTACTAATAGAATTAGGACATTTCTTCCTTGCTTCTGTAAATATATAAACACATGTTCACACACACTTACGCTAATGGTTTTTACTTGTGTGCTTGCGTTCAAGTGTGCATTTCATATGTAATTTTAAAAATATCAGTCAAGGAATTCTTGAAAGTCTTGGCACCACAACGTGGATGTCAACATTTGTGAAATATTTTCTATGCTCTGTGCCTGCCTATAGAAGCAATGCTTATTCTGTTTCTGTCTCTATCTCTGTCTCGCTTTATCTTCTTGGATTTGCTGAAGTAAAATGAGTGAAATAAATTTACTGGTTTTGTTTAGGAAAAGGCAGGGCTTTGCCCATCTGTGCCTGAAACGGGGAGGGGCAAAAGCAAATTGTCAAAGCACATAACTCATGGCTTCCACATGGTTAAGGGAAAATCTAATCATGCCATGGAAGATTATGTAGTTTCAGAATTCAAGCGAGTAAAAGATAATGAATTAGGTTTGTTTGCAATATTTGATGGTCATTTAGGCCATAATGTTGCCAATTATTTGCAGACCCACCTTTTTGATAATATTTTGAACGAGGTAATTCTTTACGCTTCTTTTTAGATCGAAGAATTCTATTAAATTTCTTTAAGAATCTTTTTTCAATATTTGAAGTGTTTATTTTTGCTGCAAACAGCCCGACTTCTGGACCCAAACGGTGGATGCAATAAAGAGAGCTTATAGCAAAACAGATAATGCAATATTGGACCAGGTTATTTCGTTGGGTAAAGGAGGATCAACTGCAGTAACTGCAATACTAATAAATGGGCAGAAGCTTGTGGTGGCAAATGTAGGAGACTCTCGGGCTGTTATATGCAAGAATGGTGTGGCAGCACAGTTATCTGTTGATCATGAACCAAGCAAGGAAAAACCGAAGATCGAGAGACGTGGTGGTTTCGTGTCTAACCTTCCAGGTAATTACCATTTTCATGCACCATACTAATCTTAGCCGTAGCATAGCTTATAGAAGTTTTTTTTTTTTTTTTTGGGGGGGGGGGGGGTCTGTGCCTTATTTGTACTGGTATGGTCTAAATTTCACCAAGACATAGATTTTCATTGATCTTTTTGAGAAAAAACATAATAGGGCTAGATAAGTAGAGCTTTCTTTGGGGTAGATATCTAGATTTGAGTAATAATTTTGTGATGGTTATTGGTGAAGAAAAAAAATTAATTTATAAGGTAAGCATAGTTGAAAACATCTGAGCTTTGCCATCATCATATCAGTCAAATGGTAAGTTTGGCAAATCATAACGTTGTCAATGCTATTTTTGCAAGGTTGAACTACTAATCTGCATAAAAATGCAGAGTTCAAATTAAAGATCCTAATCTACTTGGAGATCAAATGCGAATTTTCTCATTGCTATTATTTTAGGCTAAAAAAAAATGCAAGTTTTCACTCACTTGCCTTTTGTCCAATTAATGACAAACAGGCAGACTTGTGATCTAGAGACAATTAATCTTAATAAGCTACATGGACCATTTACTTGTCAAGTTTTTAAAGGGATGCAGCATAAAACTTGACATAGGCTATAGATGGAGTTCTAAACTAAGTTTCTGCAGGGGATGTCCCCCGTGTCGACGGACAGCTTGCTGTAGCAAGAGCATTTGGGGATAAGAGCTTGAAGATCCACCTGACTTCAGAACCTGATATCAAAGAGTTGATGATAGATGAAGATACAGAGTTCATAATCCTGGCAAGTGATGGGATATGGAAGGTCAGTTATCATAAATGCCTGCTTATTTTCATGTTGTTCTCTGTTTTCATAACACTATCAAGATGAGTGACAAAACTGCTTAAGATACAAACTTGTAACATTTTTTATTCAGGTCATGACGAACGAAGAAGCTGTGGACTCCATCAAACATATAAAGGATGCTCAAGCAGCAGCAAAGCATTTGATTGAGGAGGCTCTTTCTAAGAAAAGCAAGGATGACATATCATGCATAGTTGTGAAGTTCCAATGATTTTGTTCTTTAAAAGAATGGGCCCTTCTCTAATTCTTTTTTTTAGTTTGTGCTTAATTAAGTGGTCAACCAAATAGCTAGCTAATGTGTCTATACAAGTAAGATTTATTTCCTTTTGTTGGCTATAAAGAACTAGTATGTAAAAGTGACTGTGAGATGGCTACCTGTAAGCTTAAAATTGTTGGGACTCTTTTGTATTATATTAAACTAGTATCTTATGAGGGTCCTCGCTGATTTGCATATAAAAACTGGATTGAAATCGCATAGCTGTTTGTTTCTGCTTCAGAACTGAACAAGGAAAAAGTTTTTGAAGCGCTGCTCATAAAGAAAATTTCGTATGTATGCTTTTGAAAGCGTTTTAATGCTTATGTTTGAAATGACCAAAAGCCCAAAGGCCCCAAACAACCACACCTTTAATCAAATAGCATATGATGTTTGAATCAAAGAGGGTGACATAACTTTGTTTTTTTGAATTTCGCTAAACTTAGATTGCCAAGCAATAATGAGAAACCATCAAATCTGGGAGCCTAGAGATGAAATTGAAAATTGCCATTTTGAGAGAATCCAGATGTCATCAGTGTTCTGACCAAGCAAGTTTATCACTATATGAGTTAATAATTCAGAAACCAATAAAAATTAAAATCAGGATTTTAAAAACTAAAAGAGTGATAGATTCGAGTGCATGCAATTCAACACCTTCTCTTTTTTGTCCATTCTTAGAATTTCTAACATGTGTAGATTATATTCTCAGAGCTCAAAATTTCACGAACTGTTCTCTACGAGCCGATATTAAAATTACAGCCACAAAAGAAGCCAATGCATGTCACACACCTGCAAGATTGAGGGTCCATCAATGTTCAACTCTTTGCTGATCCACACACACACACACAAAAAAAAAAATTCCAATTCACTAAACAATAGGCAGTAGCTTAATTTTAAAGAGTATAACATGGGATAGTAAAGTTTCAAAGAAGATAAAAATGATAGGATTTCCCCAAATATATATTTCCCATCAACAAACAAATAATGTAAACAATTTTCTGATATATATAGCTTAATTGGTTATGTCTAACTTTTCAAATGCATCATGTGGTCCTTTCACAAACAAAGATGAAGTGAGCATACTGAGTAAAAGATGTTCCAGTCAGTAATTAATGTAGTTACAATTGAATTTATTTTGCAAAATGTAGTAAAGAAATAGGCGATTGTAAACTTGGTTGGTGGGAGACCAATCGAATAAAAAAGTATTAAATATGTATCCAGGTTTATATAGCTACTTTTGCATATGTGGGTAACCACTTTCGATAAACGTACCATTTAATCGATTGATCTTATTTTAAATTTCAAGTTTCATTCCACATCCATCATCAAAAATTCTAAACAGAAAAATTAAATATTCTTGATATTTATTATATACTACATTTGTAATTACCATTGTAAAAAGTTTCAATTATTTTGTAAAATTGTTAAAGTTGGAGTTATAAGATAGAGTTACTATGAAAAAAATCAAATGTCTTACATTCAAATTTTCATAATTTGATAATATATTGATTAATTTTTTTTTTCACTAACTTTGTTTTCTGGTTACTATAAAATAATTTAACAATTGTTTTATAAAGTAAAAGTATTTATTATAATTTTATATATTTATTTAAATAATATTAATTTTAAATAATAAGAATATACAAATATAATGGAATATATATATTATAATTAATAATTATAAATACTTGTTATAAATAATAAGAATATACAAATATATTGGAATATATATATTATAATTAATATAAATACTTGTATTAATTATAAATACTTTTTGAAGAAATTAATAAGTCTGATTTGTAACCTGAAACTTTATGCCCTATTTATAACAATATTATCGTAACATAATAAATATTTATAAATACTTGTTATAAAAAATATACTTTTTGAAAAAATTAAGTTTAATTTGTAATCTAAAATACTACCTCTACTTATAATATTATTATTATTATAATATAACAAATCATAAGTGCCAATTAAATCTTAATTTGAAATTGTAACACAAAATTTATTAAATAATATCTAACTCCTTTTTTTAACTACTTACAAATATCTTAATTATTAACAATAGTATGATAAATAAAATAGCGAGATATCAATTAAAACTTGAAAGGAAAATAGAAGATTAAATATTAACAAGATAATTAATAAAAACTTGAAAGGCAAATAAAAGATTAAATATTAAATCAAGATAATTTTAGAAAACGCTGATTTGTAACTAGATCTTTTTTTTTTTATTAACTAAACTATATTATTTAATATTTGTGTGCTAATAATATTTAATTAAAAATTTAAAAATAAAATAATAAATTTTATTTATAACTACGTTCAAATAAGGTTAAAATTCGAATACATTTCTTATATATTTCAAACGTGCAGGGCATAAAAACATATCCCTAGCTCCACAAACTAAGTAGCCGATTAAATTGATGCAGAAAAAATAATTAAGCTTAGGTACCAATAATTTAAAATATATCTTTACTAATCTAATAATAATGTAGTATACTTAGTTTAAAATTTTGAAGAAAAAAAAAATCATAACTTATCTTTCATACATTTAAATTTATATAATTATAATAATAAGATATATAATGCATTTTACTAGCAGTACTTATTTGGTCTTTTGCCAAAATCTTTATAATATTATTGATATTGGCATTATCTTATGTATAGTTTATAAGTTAAATTAATTTAATCAAATAGATTCAAAAAAAAAAAAACACAAATATTGAAAATATTAATTTTATTATTATAAATTTTAAGAAATAAATTTTTGTCCTACTTGAGCTTTAAATCGAAAAAAAAAAAATTAGAGTTACTTGAAAAAATCAAATGTCATACATTCAAATTTTCATCATGTGATAATATATTGGTTAGTTTTTTTTTTTTTTTTCACTTGCTTAAATTTGTTTGCACTAACTTTATTTTTTGGTTACTATAAAATAATTTAACAATTGTTTTATAAAGTAAAAGTATTTATTATAATTTTATATATTTATTAAATAAGATCAATTTTAAATAATAAGAATATACAAATATATTGGAATATTTCTATTATAATTAATATTTATAAATATTTGTTATAAAAACTTAATTTTTGTAGAAATTAATAATCTAATTTGTAACCTGAAACAATATTATGCCCTATTTATAACACTGTTATCGGTAACATAATAAATATTTATAAATACTTGTTATAAAAAAATATACTTTTTGAAGAAATTAAGTTTGATTTGTAATCTAAAATATTACCCCTATTTATAATAATATTATTATAATATAACAAATCGTAAGTGCCAATTTAAATCTTAATTTGAAATTGTAACACAACTTCAAATTTTAAAAACTGATTTATTAAATAATATCTAACTTCTATTTTTAACTAATTACAAATATCTTAATTATTAACATTAGTATCATAAATAAAATAACGAGACATCAATTAAAACTTGAAAGGAAAATAGAAGATTAAGTATTAACAAGATAATTAATTAAAACTTGAAAGGCAAATAAAAGACTAAATATTAAACAAGATAATTTTAGAAAACACTAATTTGTAACTAGATCTTTTTTTTATTAACTTGCACTTCAATATTATTACTAAACTATATTATTTAATATTTGTGTGCTAATAATATTTAATTACAAATTTAAAAATAAAATAATAAATTTTATTTATAACTATGTTCAAATAAGGTTAAAATTCGAATATATTTCTTATATATTGGCATAAAAACATATCCCTAGCTCCACAAACTAAGTAACTATTAAATTGATGCAGAAAAAATAATTAAGCTTAGGTACTAATAATCTAAAATATATATTTACTAATATAATAATAATGTCGTATACTTAGTTTAAAATTTTGAAAAAAAAATATTTCAAAATTTATTTTTGGTACATTCAAATTTATATAATTATAATAATAAGATATATTATGCATTTTACTAGCAGAATTTATTTCGTCTAGAAATTATTTTTGTCAAAATCTTTATAATATTATTAATATTGACATTATTATGTATATTTTATAAGTTAAATTAATTAAATTAAATAGAATCGAAAAAATAACACAAATACTGATATGAAAAGATTGATTTTATTATTATAAATTTTAAGAAATGAATTTCTGTAGTACTTGAGCTTTAAAACGGGAGGGGGAAAAAAAATGCTAATTAAAGTGTCGTTTCTCTGATGCCATAGGGGATATCACTCTCCCACGTAGCCAACAGTGGAAATTTTTGTTCCATAATTTTAAGAGAGAAATAAAATTAATTTTTTAAAATTCCGATTCAAAATTTTTCTCTCGCTTATATTATTTTTTATTTATATCTATCTTTTTTTTTTTTCAATATACCCAAATTTTTATGTAATAAAGAAAAAATTCTGCCAACAGTGACCTTAACGATACTCAAAAGTAAAATGACAAAACATCCCAATAAACAAACACATAGGGCAAAGGTGTTACGATCAATGAATTGTGAAGCTGCCACATACCCTAATTTGCATGCTGATCCCTAATACTATGCAGCCACGCATCCGTTTTGCCCATCCCTCCTGCTCTCCTTGTTATATCCTTCTATTTTCCCTTTCATTTTCTCTCCTTCCAAGTCCAACTACCCCTATATAACCCCTTCCTCTTCTTCCCCTCTCTTACTCATTCATACTACCATCCAATTTTCACATTCATATCCAAATTAACCCCCCAACTACCCTCTACCCTTTTAATAGACTCTCTCCTCTCAATTTCTCACGCAAAAATATGGACACCATTTGTGCTGAGCAGCACAACTTCCACCACTCCCAACAGCTTCTTTCTCCCAAAAAAAGCCTTCTCTGCAGAGACATTGATATTCCCCCAAGAAAACTCCTCAGCCGCCGATCGACTTCAATAACCCACCAAGATCAAAACCCAGATATGTTCTCTGATTCTCCTATATTTTCCTCTGCTGATGAGTCCCTTCTCCAGAAATTCTTGTCTTTCAATGAAGACGATGATGACTCTGACCCTTATTCCTCTGACCATTTCCGTATGTACGAGTTCAAGGTCCGTCGTTGTACTCGTAGTCGTAGCCATGACTGGACCGACTGCCCATTTTCTCATCCTGGGGAAAAAGCTCGCCGGAGGGACCCACGGAAGTACCACTACTCCGGCACCGTTTGCCCTCACTATCGCCGAGGTGGATGTAGTCGAGGTGATAGCTGTGAATTTTCACATGGGGTGTTTGAGTGTTGGCTTCACCCAGCAAGGTACAGAACTGAAGCTTGCAAAGATGGTAAGAATTGCAAGAGAAAGGTATGCTTCTTCGCTCACATGCCTCGTCAGCTTCGTATTTTGCCTCCCCCTTCATCACCCGAGGTTGTTTCTCCAAATATGGTTTCTAATAAGAAGGCTAATTATTTGAGCTCTGTTTCTTCCTCTGTTTGTTCAAATTCTCCTCCTCATCGCCACTGTTGTTTGTTCTGTCATCACTCTTCTCCAACTTCAACACTGTTAGGCATGTCTCATTTGTCACCGCCTATGTCACCGCCTCTTTCACCTGCTAATAATAAGCACATTGGGTCTCTAAATGGGCCGTCTCCAATTTCTCGCTATAGCGGTGAAAAGCACCATTTCTCTGCTCCAAATTCAAATGGGTTCGATCAATTGCATGCAATTGGAAAGGGGTCTAGTAGTTACAAAGATTCACTTACTGATCTGATGATCAGTTCCTTGGAGGCTATGAATTTTAATGAAATTAACTCACCAAATTCACCTATTTCTGCTTCATCCATTTCTGCTCATAGTAGTAATTCCAATGTTCCTCCTAACTGGGTTGATGTTTCTTTCAATGGCGATGATCAACAGCAGTTTATTCTTTCACCATGTACTCCAAACCCATCTGGGTCTATCAATTTTTTCAGTCGGGATGGTCCAAGGAGATCATCAAGCGTCTTTCAAGATCAGAACAAGCTCAATAACGACAATGGTGGGTCAGGGATGGATCCAGATCTTGGGTGGGTTAACGAGCTCTTGAAGTAGAGCAACAAGTCATGATTAAGCTAATGGTTGGTATTACGGGATGATGATTCACAACTGTATATATATTGCGGGCCAGCAGCAATATATAATTAACCAGTATATATCTCTGTTATTTTGGTGTATAATAATAATATTATTATTATTATCCTGCATTTTTCTTGTTATTGTTTAAATTTAAGGATTTTGATCATGTTCTTCAATTCCTGGAATGTAATTGAAGCTAGCTGTGTGCTGTGTATCATTTTGTTTGAGATTTCCATGTTTTTGAGGTTTCTTCTCTATCTGTGAAGAGATTGCGTTGAGATACGATCTGGATCTTAATTTGTATTATTTAATGAATTTTATTTCCCTGTTCGATGTTTATCTTTAAATTTTTGGCTAATACTTTTAACTTTCCTCATCTATCTATTTGTATGCAATATTTACGTGTTAAACCTAACCCTTTAAATTGTTGGCTAATAGCTTTTAACTTTCCTCATCTATCTATTTGCATGCAATATTTACGTGTTAAACCTAACCCTAACCCTAACCCACCCTAGGGCAATAAAATTAGATATTTTGGTTAAATCATAATTGTTTAAATATGATAGTTTAAAATTTTAATTATGATTCTCTTTTGTAGAGAAGTTGTGACAATTGTCAAATTAGACAAATCTTGATGATACAAGTGGCAAGCATACAAAGATGGTGGCTTGCATTTGGAGATATGTGAGGATTTTGTGATGAGGTGGCTTGCTATAAATTTGTAAATAGTATCTTAAAGGTGCATTATAATTTACTTTTAAGTCCAAAATATTATTATGCTCAACTTTGTAATATAGATTCTTCAAAAAAAAAAAAAAAAACCCTAAATGCTCGTGCTCATTTAAATGTAATTTCTTAAATCATGAATGATATTAAGATTAACTTTTTTTTTTCTTTCCAAGGTGAGTTTGCTGCAAAACGTTTAATTTATATTTTCTGCAAATTTTGTAATTTGAAAGAAAAAAATTACAAATTTAAACAATTGTGATACGTATTAATTTTTGTTTGTACAATAAAAGGTGTATGTATACAAAGCACAAATATCAGTAATATTAATTATTTGTGGTATATTCACTACTAAAAAATTGAAAAGATCATATTAGTTTATCATATGATTTTATTACATGTATTAGGGATAAAATATTAACACAAAAGTAAAAAATTAAAGTAGAAATCAGAAAGGAAGTCACGTAACATTTCAAGATGATACTGGTAGGAAAGGAGAGTGCATATATGTATCCAATTCTTTAAGAAGGTAATTAGTTTTTGATAAAATTTAAATTTATGGAATGATTCCACATCCAACTTATATATATATTTTGTTCGACATTTATGACCTTATGGTAAAAAAATTAATCTACTTAAGTGTAAGTTTTTTAATGGAACCAATGAAACTGTTGTCTGATTTTTAGATTCATGCATGTCAAAGTAATTTAAAACAAACATTTATGACCTTATGGTAAAAAATTAATATACTAAGTGTAAGTTTTTTATTGGAACCAATGAAATTGTTGTCTGATTTTTAGATTCATGCATGTCAAAGAAATTTAATTACAGTTATAAGTGTTGTTCAAATCCCACTACTCTAGCTCTTTCACATTATTATATATATGAATCTATCAATGCTTTAATATATAAAGATCACTTTGTTCATGACTATATATAACCATCTGTATAATTAAGGGTTTTAATTTACTCATCACTTTACTACTCTCAGTTCTCTCAACTTTTAAGCAACTCCACATGCTCTTTACATACAGGAAGAAAGGCCAATTATTCAAATTGTGGGCGTTGTACGTTTAATCATATCTGAACTTTCGAGTTATTTTTAATTAGAAGCCCTACGTACATTGAATTAATAAGAATTATCTTAGCATTACTCTTTGTTTCCTAGGAGGGCTACTTATCTCAAAGACACAGTTATGATGGTGGGGAGTAGACCCATTTCTTTGCGTTTGTAATATTAAATTGTAACTTACTATCATGAGCGCAGTTCTTGGTTACAGAGTATATGACAAGTATGTATGTAACTTGTATACTTGTATATATCCAATGTACAATTACATTGGTTATTGATATAACCATGCGTGTATATAAATTTATAATATATTTTAAGAAAATATTTATATTAAACATTCATATATTGTTTGATTATCACACCAGTAATAATTTTTCACATAATAACTAGGGGTTTGGTGTGTGCAGTACTGCTTGTGATATAATTGGGATTAGGGTTAGGTAGTATATTGTCTACAAAATCACAGAAAAAAAATATATGTGTGTGGGGGAGCGGGGGAGCAGCCCATATGCTATGCTAAAATGACCCATAAATAGGGTTTGGGGACCCCTACCTTGCGTTTATATTTTTTAGGGTATCATTGTTTTCTAGATGGTTTTGTTTTAGTGACGGAAGGCCCATACTTAGTAATGGTTATCGCTCACCTTTACTTTAGAATTAATAGATTGATAGATCTAGCTAGAAGTCTAGAACCATGCATATGTACTTGTATGAATGATCTTTATCTGCGTGGACAGTACTTCTTTGGGGTTTTCTATCTCATATAAAAATACTACAACTTAGCTACTAGCTATAATCCGACTCTGATTGATATTTATTCCTTTCTAATAAGAAACCCTCCTTTTTTTTTTGGTTCAAATTACTAGCAAGGAACTATAATTGTACTTGTACACTTTTTCCCACAACACATATATCATAATATGACATGGTATACTAATGCATAATTATAAGTAATTTATTAATTACAATACTTTTATTTCCAATATTTTTCTCTAAAAATTATAACAAGTTTGCTATAATTAAAGATTCCTCGCTAGAAAACAAAACATCAATGGTATAAATTTCAACATTTTTTTTTTCCTTAATAAACCTTGAAATTATAAGCAAGAGCATCTGAAGTGCGGTTTGGTTTGTGATACCAAGTATGTAAGGACAACATATATAAATCGATCGTTTAATCTTACTATTGATATGAAAAGGAAATCTACTTTTGGTACATCACATGGTCTAAATTATACATATTGAAATTGGATGGATCTCAAGATAGTTTTAATTTTAATCAATGTGTCGTGGAGTTTTTAATCCAGCGTCACAAATTTGTAATGCCTCTAATTTAAATACTTGTTGGGTTCAGTTTTTTCATTGATTTTGAGACATTTCACCAAGAATGTAAACGCCTAATATGTCCAAATATGGTCTCCTTAAAACCAGAAAAGTATGTTTAAACAAGAGAGGAAAACACCCTCTCTATTAGGAGAAAATATCAATTACTCATGAATTAAGTATTGTTAATATGTTATTCTAGCTAATGAAATACGATATAAATATAAATATTTTCTTAAAAATCTAATTTATTTATTAATTTAACGAATAATTTAACAATTTAATTGACTTAAAATACCAACATAACTCAGCATCCTCAAGAATAAAATATTTCTTCGGAGTTAGAGTACTTGAAAGGGATGGACGTCTAGACTCGAGTATCCCTATGATTAAGTTGGGTTCTTTAAATATTTCGAAACAAAATACCATTCAACTCTTGCATTATTTTGGGTTGTTGAAAGAGCTTTTGCAGGTTACGAGAAAGCAAATTGAATAGTCTAATACTATTGAAGTGTTGTATAGTTTCCGAGTTTTAGCCTTTAAATACGGTTTTGGTATTTTTTTTTGGTCTTTATTTAATAAAAAATACTTATTTGTACCTTTATTTTTGAAGTAAAATTGTTTTAGTTCCCTATTTAATTAAATGTACCAAATTAGTTCAATTTTAAATAGTAAATGAAGTTTACAAGGGTTAAATTGTTTTTTTTATATTTTTTGTATCATATTTTCTGAAATGCGATACAAAAATGTGTAAAAAAAAAAAAAACGAATAAATTCTTATAAAATATAAATGTTCAAAAATATTTGACAAAAATATAAAATAAACAAAATTATTGTAATGTTATTTTATTTTAACGGTATAACATTGAATTTTAACAATATAATATATATTTTTTTATTTCTTTGGTCAACTATTTTGTAAATTAATGTTTTATGAATTTTTTTTGTATTTTTTTATATCGCATTTTTATTCAAACATGATACCTATAGAAAATACGATATATAATATCTAAAAAGATAAATCAGTCTTTATTAAATTACATTTGTTAAATTGTATTTACTATTTAAAATTAAATCAATTAAATATTTTTAATTATATGAGGACCAAAAAAATATTATTTTTAAAATAAGAGTACAAATAAATATGTTTTGTTAAATAAAAAACCTTGGTATCAAATCCATTAAATATTCTATATATTTTATCATGTGGATACTCAAAAAGGAAAGTCTTCAATGGGTAGTTCCGATTATAAATTATGACTATCGTAATTGAAATTGATTTTCAATAGTAAATAATGCAGTCATGTTTAGGGATGCGCAAAAAATTTGATAATTTGATTCATTAATTTTTGAACGATTTCGATTTAAAAAATAGATAAGATTGAAAATTTTCTGATTCGTTAAGTTTTGATTGAATGAAAGATTTCACTATATTTCATATGATATGATTGAAAAAATAAGTATTATAATTTGTATTGTGTTATTTTTTTAATGTAAATTTGAGTCTCATTTTAATATTATTATTTGATTTTTTTGGGTTTATTTTCAAATATATCTATATTATATAAAAATTTAAGCTTTTTTATTTAAAATTGCTATTAAAAAAAATAGTGAAATAAGTTTATTGATCCGATTTAACAAATTCAATCTGAAGATATTACATATCAAATTTAGAATACAATCATTTTGGATGCAGATTAGTATATTTCAATCGAATTAAAATATTGAATCAGATCAGATCGAATATAAATAAAATTAATAATTTAAATCCAATGCAGACCTTTATGTCTTTATTTATTCACATATAGTATATTTCTTAATAAAAGTTTATATGTTAGCTGACTTCAGCTTCACTAGCTAACTACAAATATTAAAAAATATATTGATATTTTTAAGGATAAAAATATTAGTATAAATATTCTAAGTTTGATCATATTTTGTGAAAATAAGGAAAAATAAAATATTTTACTTTTTTACATGTATTTTGTTAAACGAACATGCCAACTTGCAATTGTTCATTAGCTTGGTAGCTCATTTGAGCTAGCTAGTTTTTTCCGGCTCATCAATTCATTAGATAATGAGAAAGTCATTTGACACTACTAGGCAATACACAGATCATAGTTCATAAAATAAACAAAATTATTGTAATGTTATTTTATTTTAACGGTATAACATTGAATTTTAACAATATAATTTACTTTTTTATTTTTTGGTCAATTATTTTTGTAAATTAACATTTTATGAAATTTTGTATTTTTTTATATCGCATTTTTATTCAAAAATGATACCTATAAAAAATACGATATAGAATATTTAAAAAGATAAATCAGTCTTTATTAAATTACATTTACTATTTAAAATTGGATCAATTAAATATCTTTAATTACATGTGGACCAAAAAATATTATTTTTTAAAATAAGAGTACAAATAAATATGTTTTGTTAAATAAAAAACCTTGGTATCAAATCCATTAAATATTCTATATATTTTATTCTGTTGATACTCAACAAGGAAAGTCTTCCACGGGTAGTTCCGTATTATAAATTATGACTATCGTCATTTAAATTGATTTTCAAGAGGAAATAATACAATTATGAATGTGCAAAAAAATTGATAATTCGATCAATTAATTTTTGAATGGTTTCGATCCGAAGAATGGATAAGATTGAAAATTTTCCAATTCTGTTAAGTTTTGATTTGAATTGCAAATTTTGCTATATTTTATATGACCTGACCGAAAAAATAAATATTATAATTTGTATTGTGTTATTTTTTTTTTTTATGTAAATTTGAGTCTCACTTTAATATTATTATTTGATATTTTTTGGATTTATTTTCAAATATGTTTATATTATATAAAAATTTAAGCTTTTTATTCAAAATTGCTATTAAAAAATATAGTGAAATAAGTTATTGATTTGATTCAACCAATCCAATTTAAAGAGATTACATATCAGATTTAGAATACAATCAAATCAAATCAAATGCAAATTAGTATGTTTCAATCGAATCAAAATCATGAATCAAATTGAATTAAATGTAAATAAAATTAATAATTTCAATCAAATGCAGACCCCTAATTATGTCTTTATTTATTTTTTGGTTGATCGTTTCACACATATAGTATATTTCTTAATAAAAGTTTATATGTTAGGTGACTTCAGATGGCTAAAAATATTAAAAAATATATTGATATTTTTAAGGATAAAAATATTAGCATAAATATTATAAGTTTGATCATATTTTGTAAAAATAAGGAAAAATAAAATATTTTATTTTTTTACATGTATTTTGTTAAACGAACATGCCAACTTGCAATTGTTCATTAGCTTGGTAGCTCATTTGAGCTAGCTAGACAAGCTATAGGTTTTTCCCGGCTCATCAATTCATTAGATAATGAGAAAGTCATTTGACAATACTAGGCAAAACACAGATCATAGTTCATAAATGTTTTTCTTGGGAAAAAAAGGTAATTTCATTAAGATTTGACAATTGACACAAGCATCTTATCCATCTTATTTTTTTTCATCAAATGCTAATTGCTTCATAATCAAATTTAAGTGAGCAACTAATGAGCTTTCTGGAATTTAAATTTGCAACTCAATTATCCTTGCAATTTCTTGAGTAATTGGAAGAAGACAATCGGGACCCTACTGATCTCCTAGAGGCATTTGGCGAATCTGATAGTAAAGGTTCGTAGACAGGATTTCTACTCTTGGGTTGCATTATCAACAGTGGAGGAATTTCCTTCTCTATGGATCTTTGTTGGGATTCTATATTCCCAATTGACAGAATAGGCCCACCTAAACTCTCAGCTTGCTGAAGTATATTGATTTTACTTGGTCTATAAGTGTACCTCAAGTACTTCAATGCTAGAATCGGACCCATCCCTGCTCCAACAATGAGCTGAAATGGCAAGAAATTTTCTCAGTACCTAAACTCAACAATCTCAACAGTTGCTAAGTAGGAACCCAAGGCAATATTCAGAGAGAAGACAAATAAGTAACAAATCAAAATAGGAACAGAAGGAAAACTTACAAACAATGTTATCCAATAAGATGGTTGTCCACACAAGCGAAACATAATTGTGTACATTCCTGATGATGGAATAGCACTGAATATCAAGTTGATTATGTAGAAGGCAACCAAGTTTCCCCATATAGCAAGATGCTGCAATATAGTAAATGAACTGCAGGCAACAACAATGAAATTCAGGCAGTAAGCTCTAGCTCAAATGATTTCAATATAGTAAATGAACTTACTTTGTCTCCAATGTAATAACAAAGGCTTGCAACCAAATACATCCAGAAAGTGCAACCAGAGAAACCTCCTCCATTTCACTTCTTTCATAGGCATAAGCATGAATGCTGATTATAAATACAACAATTGCCTGAACATCAACCCTGATATTAGTGAAATGGACTAAAAATCACCCTACCACGGTGGAGGTAATTGAGCTTTTACAGGAAACAAAGTTAAAAAATAATATTCTAAAAGCATCTTCTTCCCGCATCCCCTACATGATGATCTTGAATGGAAGGGGGCAGTCGCTATCAACAATATCTAATGATTCAAAGCTAAGTTAAAACAAAGCACTCACATGGAAAAGCGCTCGGCCGAACCATCCAGCAAATGTGCTAGGATTGAGAAGCCTGAACAAGAAAAATTTCAGTGAGCATTGATTGCATTAGACACACTTCTTCATCCATCAAATGCTAATTTTTCAGTACACGTTCTAAAAGGGAAAAAAAAAAAAACTGTATTAAATTGTGAGCAATCGGTTGAATGATGTCATAAGTCAAACCTTCCTGCTTGGCAATAAAATAGAATTTGTGGATGTTGCATCACAGTTTCTTCACTAAGGTCTTTGTCAAGGACACTAACAAGAACGGGAACACTAGTGTAGAAAACGTTATAAGCCATCAAGCTAACAGAATTGAAAAGACTTGTTCCTGAGACACCTGAAACAAAAGAGAAACTGAAATGTGCTAAAGTAAGTTTACCAGAAATAACAACAAAAATCCAAAGAAAAATTGATATCCTATCTTAAAACAGGCTAGTATATTGATAAGAATTAGAAAACAAGCTGAAGATTTGAGATATAACACAGGAACTCACAAGATTTGGATGAAACATAGCACCAGCGATTTATAAAAGGAATACTGTGACAAGAATGCTGTGCGGTTGTAAGAGTAACGCCCATGGACAAGTATCAATCTTTTAATAAATCTGAACTCTGCAAACAGGGAGAAACAGTCCAGAATATTGTTTACAATGATCTTTTAAAGCAGTTTTCCATGAGGACCAAAATTAATTTTGCGTACTTGTAGGAAGACAGGAAATTCAGTGAAAAAAATCTTAACATTCTGAGACATGTCAGAGCCCCCACTAGGGACATGGTTTTTTATTTCATAAATAAAATGATTCCATGATTGGAGTCGGTAATAATCCTAATGCAAGGGATTGTAGAATATAGACGGACTTTTCAGGCATATCATATATTGAGCTCCTTGTAAAGGACACTGTAATTTCAACTTTGGATCATTTTTAATATGTATAGAAATCTAAATTTACAAGGTTAAGATTTTGTAATGGTTGGTAGTACCCTTGAATATGTGACACAAGACTCCAGCAAAGCATCTAGAGTGCTTAGTTTCCCCTAATTGGCACGAGCTTTGTAAAAAACGTTTGGGAAACATTAAATGTTTTTCTGCCTTATCTAGTTTGCTCTGTATGGTCAAAGTTTATTAGAAAATTGAAAGATGTGAGTTACATCAGTGATATCAGGTTCTTGCCGGTGCCCATTAATTATTTTTTAAAAATTGTGTTCCTGGGACTAGTAAAAGAGCAAATGTTTTGTGGACATTTGGGGAGTTCAAACTGTTATTCAGAGAATGTACAGACATAGCAATATTTTGCAGTTTTGCTTAAGATCTTTGTTTCTTATTAAAATGTACATGTCTGCATGTGTTGTGCGTAAGCAAGTAAACTAAAAAAATCTATCTAGAACAAAATCAGGCAATTATCAAGCAACTTACTCCCTATACTATAATCTGCTGCCCTTGCTGCCTGCAGTCCCTCTCTACCACTAATCCCAATTCCAATGTCAGCTTGTTGTATCATCCTCACATCATTTCCACCATCCCCAATAGCCAATGTTCTATAATCACATGATTTCAGAATCTCCACAAGCTGCAAAAAGTAAGAGTATAAGATTTTACTAGTGCATTTCAATTAGCAACATAAATACAAGGTAACATTATTATTAGTGTTACACTTCACAAATACATGAAGCAAATACTTGACTTAATGAAACTGAACTATTTTAGTTGAAATTTCAAAATAATAATAAAAACAACAAAATTAGGTGGTGGAAATATGTCAAATTAGATTCTTTTTCTATGAATAGTTAGATTTTAATTAGCGATCAGCAGCTGAGATTCCTCAAGTGTCCTGGGAGATCTACTAAGTAGAAAACGTTATTGATTAACAAAATAATAATAAGTTAGACTTAGGGTTAATTTAGTTCAATGTTGATTTGGGACAATCAGCGTTTGTTATAACAACAATGAAATGCCCATGTCAAATCAGTCTTCATAGTTGTACATGTAGTATCTTACAAACAATTTGTCTCTGCTCTAACATTGGCTATTTTTTGTATATAAATTAGGGGTTGGGGTGTTCAAAGTTCGAACCAAGATAATACATATGAAAAATCCCCATTTTCGATGAAACATCCATTTTTTACCATTCAGCGTTTTCCTTCACTTTAGAATCAAAATGTGAAGTGCAACATAGAAGAAACTCTTAACAGAGAAGAACAAAATTGGGAGGACTAATTCGCCCAAAATTTGTCCGTCTTAATTCTAATTTTCCACCTCAGACTCGTTTACAGGTGTCCAATTCATATGAAGTCGCAAGATTAAGTTTTCAACTCATCTAAGCACAGGAATTCTACCTAAATGGCTAAATGAGTCTAAAGATTCAGATTTTTTAAATAAAATTTATGCTGAATTTTATCCGTATAGATCTTTATTAGCCATATTTTAATTGTAATGCTAATTTCCTTTTGATAACATATGATGTACAAATTTATGTTGGAACATTACATGACTCAATTAGTACTTTAAAATGGAAAATAACAGTACAACTATATTTATAGTATTAGAAGGCATGCGCAAGATATAGAAGTGCAAAATTACATGCACAGCGGAACTCACATCAACAAGAAAATCTAAATTTACATGTAAAAGTAAACAGGAAAAAAAAAAAAACCCTAAAAACTCACCTGTGCTTTTTGGGATGGTGTTAAGCGACAACAAATAGCAGTCCTTGACAATATCGCTAATTCAGTAAAAGCTTTCCGATAATGCTTGAGAGAAATTTCAAGAGCCCAACCATCAATGACAAATGCCACATCCTGTTAAAATTTGAGAAAGATACATAAGATGTTCTTAAATCTCTGTATTCGGCCATGTCTAAAAAGTTCAACATATTTGCTGACTAACAAATATGTGGTATCATACTGTGGTTATGCTTCAATATTTTCATGTCGACAAATATTTCATCAATATTGATATCAATCTATATTTTTTCATATCAAAGCCAATTGTATTTCAGTGAAAATGTTAGTTTATTGAAACAGTGGTAATTAGTTATTTGTCTTTCCAGAAAGTGAACAATTGGGCATATCAAATGATTTAATATTTCCTTGAGTTTCATAATTAACCTCTATGTTCAAAGCTAATATTTTCATGTCCATAAACATTTCACCAATACTGATATTAACCAACATTTTCATAAATCCAGTGTATTTCAATTACACTATTATTTTAATATCCCAGCAATATAAATACATTACATCTGAATAATCTTCATATCTACATGCTTTAGAATATGAATAGTGGGATAGCAACCTTTAAATTCATCTGAGTATAGAATTGCAATAAGAAGGTATACAAGGTGTACCTTAGGTTCTGAAGTCGCAATCCTCATCGCAAGTAAGACTCTCTCTAAACTTCTATAAACATCATCTTCAGTTTTGCCATCGATCAGCAGAAGCTGGCCTTTTGGCTCTGCCATCCAATATGACAAGAAAGCAATAACAAATGTCATATTTTTTTTTTATGGGACATAAATATAGATCTTTAGTGACTTTCAGAAATTCAATTAACATAACTGCAAAAACCCAGGTAAAGCCCAACTTTGGACCCCTCCTCATCACACGTGAAAATTTCAAAAGAAAACTCAAAGAATAGGAAAGAAAACCAGAGTATATTTATGTGCAAATCAAAAGATGATAGTGATGCACGCTGGCCTGCATCAGAGAGGCCAAGGAAATTAAATAAAAAAGATTAACCAATTTCCAATGAAGCCTTTGAAACATTTCTACGAGAAGAAGCATATTATATGTAACATTACACATATGTAGATATATATTTAGCAAGGCACGTATTAAAAAAATAGATATATATCTTCTTTAGAGAATTACAATAAGGGAAAATAAGTTTAAGAAATATGAAGTTGACAAGGGTAAGTTTGAGGAAGACAATGAGTTATTTTAGTAAAATATGACTACCTGGTGAAACAAAATTGCAAGAAAGAGCAATCTGTATGGCAGTAGTCTGCTTGTCGCCCGTAAGCATCCAAAAATTTATTCCTGCATTTCTAAGTGTTTCAATTGTTTCTGGCACACCAACCTGAGAATAACGTTTCAATTCTTCAAAATTTTCACCATCAGCATCTCAAGAGTGTAAAACAGAATGTTTCGTATAGGGATGAATTTATGATATAACTTTTTTCCCTTTAAGAGCATGGTTAACAACCTGTAGTTAACAACCATTTTCCGGGGAGAGAGACTCAATACCAGTGTTGAAATGTTTACCTGTAAACGATCCTCTATTGCAGTGACTCCAAGGATCTCAAAGTCGTGTTCTAATCTTTGACAGACCTCAGCTACTCTCCACTGCACCAAGAAGAGAATTGAGAGAAAGATATCAAGTGATCAACACATAGCATAAGAACAGGTGTCATATGATCACTTTACCTCCCTATCAATCAATGTGTTATTAGCCTCTTTAAACATCAAAGACCATTCTTGATATACATCTTCCTCCACTTCACGCCAAGCTAGACATAGGGTACGAAGACCTAATTGAGCATACTGTTCCACAGCTTCAATAAACGTTCTTGTCTGCTGTCCTGAAGAGTATTTGGTATGCAAATACTAAATAAACAATATGCGTGAACCAAGTTTTCCATTGTAATCAATGCAAATTACAGAGAATTAAGGAACTGAGATTAATATCCATGAGCCAAAAACTAAGAAGCCATAGAATGCAACATAAAGAGCAAAGGAAGGTTAAAATAATCAATGAATAACACATGATTGAATAGGAATGGCAGATAAGAACATCACCTAGGTCAACAAGAAACAAATTATTGTTTGAGGCAAGGAAATAAATACTAAGCACTTCTTTTGCTATTAATCTTGACAGAACGCATGCCTAGAGGAGAATCGAAAAGGCACTTTCATGTCTCAAAGATGGGTGCAACTTTGCATAAGAAAGCTACGAAAAAGGAAAGAAGCAAAAACAACTCTTACCAGCCAGTGCATAGGGAAGAATTGCTTCATCTGCACCCTTGGACAGAAGAATAATCTTCCCGATTTGACAATCCTTAACCACAACAGACATTTTTTTCCTATCAGAAGTGAATTCCAAAGTCTCTAGCACTTCATATTTAACTTTTGAACCATTGAACCTGATATCTGCAGTATTATTGGTTAAAACGTAGATGTTAGGACCACACTATGATCAACTGAGCATAATATCATTACAGATAGAACAAATGTTTTACCAAGAAAATTTGCATTTTTATTGAAGAAAATCATATGCAACTGAGCAGCAGCTTGGACTAGTGCATCCTCATCCTGTGACTGTGCTTTGTACAAGATAGTCTCACTTTTGCTACAAAGAACAGAAATATATATTTTTAAACAACTACATCAATGTATCCATGCTTAAATTTAAGAGCATAGGAATCAAACATCAGCAATGATTTTCATCCAAGCATACATCTAAAAGCTCAGCATACTTTCTTTTCTTTTCTTTTCTTTGTATAAGAAAAAAATACAGGAGACTAAGCTGCAAGTGGAAGCAAACTCCACCTTTTAATAGGTATAACTGTATTACATATTGCCATAACTGTAAGGAAACGTATGACATCAGAAGAGCCACTGGAAACAGCATTGAGCAGCCTTAAATCTACAAATTAAGGGATTAAAATAATGAGGTCCTGAAGTTACATGTATTTCAATCTGAAAAAGACTCCCAAGAATGAATCATCTTCGGGTGAATAATTATCTTCCGCCACACTACATGAGCATCTGTATTAATTAGCATGTGGGAACATACAGGTCAATCATCCATTAATTGCATTTTAGATGTCAAGTGTTAAGATAAAAAAAACTATCCCAAAAGTCCAAACAATTAAGAGAGGACCCAGCATGAGCTTTCAATTCTCACAATATCCACTTAGCTCAAGAAGAAATACAAGGTAGCAAGAAAACTATACTAAGTAGAAAGTTTTTAGAGAGAATATTAAACCTTTTAAAGCATCTCCTGTCTCATTCCCATAAAAGATGCCATTGATACAGCATCTTCTAAAAATCATCCTATTTTCAGTCAGAGTGCCAGTTTTGTCAGTCAAAATGTACTCAACTTGTCCCAGGTCCTCGCTAATTGCTGTACTGTCATATATTACAATAAATTCTCACAAACATATCAAAGAATTTTTTTTTGAACATATTTAGATTGCAGCATCGTCTTCCAAGACAAATAGAGACTCACTTTGTTGCATGAGCTGGAGTGCTTGTCTCCTCATCAATCATTTCATTGTCCCAATCAATGAATTTTGCATAAAAGCTCTTCACAAGGTCTAGAGATACCTGCCAAAGACAAAAATGCATTCTATTCTAACTGTGTCATTTCCAAAAAGACATATTTTCCTCTCTCTCAGCCCGGCAATAGTAAACTTTGGAAAGCATAGTGTTCAGCTCAGCCAAAAGAATTTACTCTTATTTTGTCACGGAACAAATTTTATAGAAGAAAAACAAATGTCAACATATAGTGTTTAGTAGAAGTGGAAACAATATTAGAATTTAGTATTTTAAAAAAAAATAAACAAGATCAGAAATAAAACAAGCATTACTCTTTTCATCCTTGAAGATTTTCCTCAATGGAGGAGAAACTCTTAATACAGTTAAGTTTCAAATAAACTTCTAGCAGTTATTATATATAGTGTCCTTACAATTTGATAACCTTTGAGACCACTGAAAAATAAAAATGTCAGAACGACTTCACACCAGAGCTAACTTGACTTAGTTCCACAAGAAAGCTACCTTTTCAATTTTTTGATATATCACCCTAATGCTAACCATCACTTCATTATCATTGTTACTTGGCATGATGCTTATAGTTGTCATTGGAATGATGGTCATTACGTGGGTGTATGACCTTGAGAATAAGAAGTTGTGCAATCACAATGATGAGAATAATATGCACAAGCTTACCTTAATTGAAATGGGTATCATGATTGAACAAAGTAGCTCAAACCGAAGAGGAATGATTAACAGATCATACCATGGACCTTCCTCCGGATACTGGACATACCATTGCTGCAGCAGAAAATAATAATGACAGTATAAATGCTCAAAAATTAAGAGCTCAACACCAAAGGTAAAACAAGAAAATTAAAATACAATTGTTTATTATCAAAGGCCAAGTTAATAGACATAAATGGAGTCCCAGTGCACGCCCTGGCACTAAGGTGAGCAAAATAGCAGATAGGGAATAATTCAATAGAGAAAGCACTAATCAACCCAAGAAAATTATCCACCATACAGGACTTCCCATGCTCATGCATAGTATGAGTGTCAATCAGACGTTTTCTATAAATCTAACAAATGATGATGAAACCTATTAAACAACAAGAGCTTCATAGACCAATTTCTGTCAGGAAAAACCTCTATTTGCATATTGACATGCAGAAGCTTAAGTAGCATAATATACAAACCAGTAATACATCTCAACAATAATCCATAATAATATAAATAACATGTCAAACAATGTAAAATACAACTTAAGTAGTCATATACCTTCCTAGCTTCAGTATCCTTCCATAAGTTCCCAGCTACACCGAGGACCATAACGACTACTATTTGGAAAATAAATATAGCTCCAGTCAACTTGTCAATCATGGCATCTACAGCTGTAAGTTTGGCTTCAGGTATTCCCCTACTCATACCCAATTTAGTTTCATTGCCTATAAAAGATAATAAGGTAAGCTCTTAAAATCCTCAAAATGGGAAGGAAAAAAGGTTTAACTTGTACAATGAGTTGCATACATAATCACTTTGACTCCTTTCAAAAGGTTGGCAAAAAAACAAAAGTAAAAAATACATAACCCGTATTTCTATCATTCAGCCAACAAAATGTCTACATTATACCCCAACTAAAATATCCAACAACAAAAAAAATAACATTCCGCCAAAATTTTAAAAGACCAAAATTTGTCATCTGAAAATCACAAAAAGATGGAAAGAACAGTACATACCAAAGGAAAACTTATAAAACAGAGATAGGAGGAGGAGAAAGAAATGTGTCACTTACAGATAAATTGATGTTTTACTGTAGAACCAATCCCCCAAAATTTAAAATAATCAACAAAGAAAATAAAAAATAAGGGCAATGTCGCTTCACAAAATTGGCTGTTACTATTTCTTTGCTAACAAATATGATTTTATTTATTTATTAAAATAAGCCAGCATTCCACCAAATAGATAATATGAACTCTCTGATGCACCCACAGAATGCCCCAGAAAATGACCAATCCTTCTCTAAAACATTAGAATTACCCCCAAAATTTTCTAAATCACAAAGTCCCTGCAACACAAAACCTCTCAATGAAACCAAATGATAAATTGAGAATAACTGACAAACTAGATAGATAAAGAGCCAATAAAGGCAAAAAGAAGCAATAATTTTCCCCATAATCTCCTTTAAAGGAAAATTAATAGCTCGTCTAGAAAGAAAAATTAAAAAAAGACCAAATTCCATGCTTTACTGATAAAAATGAAATTTCAGTGCTTAGAGTGAATTCATCATATTAATCCTAGAAATACGTTTCGCAGAGTGCTGAACTACTTAAACACAGAATACAAGTAATGTGGCAGGTGAATCGCAAGAAAACAAAAAGATAAAAAGAAATAGGTTTATGTTGAGTGATGAAACTACAACTCATATTAAGGAACTTGCCTGTGTAAACAGCCACTCCACAAGCCCATTCTGTATTCCGCAAGTAACATGATTGAAGAATGGTGTTTTTTACGGTTAATGGGCATAAATCATTGTCAATAAAGGGAGGAAACAACCGCAAATTTGCATCAAATCTTCTAATGTCCTTATCAGGAGTAGGGCACTCAATTACACCCTACACATGCAAAATATTTATAAATTCGTAAGATGATAAGTGAAGAAAAAGAATGGTGAAACTCTTAAGTAAAAATTTCTTGCCTTGATCTTGTGCAACAGTTCAAGATCAATCCCCATGCAAGCAGAGGGAATGAACCTTGTCTTTAGATCAGTTTCTCCATCCAGGGCAGCAGTCTGAAAAAAAAAAATTAAAAATAAAAACGAGAGGAGAGAGAGACTATAAACTCAACAATACTATGTACCTAACGTTTCACGCACCACCATTTATGATGATGTGAGGACAAAGTACTAGGAAGGATTTTTTATTTTATTTTTTAAAATAAGAAAAAAAGTTGAGACTACTGCTTCATACTGAATCACTTCATGTCTTCGTGATCAAAAGTTAGGAAACTTACCTCAACATAGCAGAGGCCCTGTGGGTCAGAGGTCCCAACCAAAACAAGATCACAGGGCACTTCATCATTCTCCCTGAGCCACACTATATTGCCAACACGAATATCCTGTGCTTGAATCTTCAAGTGGATGCCACCAAAGAAGGAAAAAAGATTATGGGAAGGTTAGTTCCAAAATGTCCAAGGAAAAGAAACAAGAATCTAATCCAAGAGATCTAAAACAAAGGTTATGTGATATATATGTGTGTGTCATGTCGAACACCTAGTGCTCTCTATAAGGAGAGCTCTAAGTGGCCTAAATGCCTAACAAATAATGAACATAGAAATATGTAAAATCAACATATTTGTACCCTAGATCAGGGAGCTGAGGCAGACAATGACAACAGCAAAAGATATCCACCAACCATAAATTAATCATTTAGAAAAAAATTCACTGGCATCAAAAGAGAATAACAGTGAAGTAATTTTTATTAAAAAAAGTAGAGAATAGAAAAAGGGTCATGTAGTGATCTCCCTATTACCAGATGAATATTGATTTTACACTTCAGGGTAAATTTGAATATCTAGTAATTCTTCTCTTTATCTTAAGGCAAACAATTCGAGGATGGGAACAAGAAATTTAACAGTTACAACCAAGTAGCAGTTCTGAAGAGGGAGTAAGGCTTTTTAAGATGAAGCCAATGATACAGAAACCCAATACCCATCTTTCTTTCTCTCTTTTTTTCCTTCCCTTTTCTGACAACAAACACAAGATTTTAGATTTCCTATTTTTTATAAGAAATTTGTGTGTTCTATATAATATAACCTACATCATAATCCTCTAATCCCCTAAAATTTGATAGTTAGATCACCATGTTTTGAACTGGCACAAGATCCCTGTTTTTTGAACTGGCACAAGATCCCTGTTATCTCTACTGATCGTACTAACTGCTACACTGATGTAATTACCAGAATAAAGAAGTAATCAATAAAGGAATGCCTCCACGAGTATCTGTTAATCATGCTAATATGGAGTGTTAGATTCTTTGCCTTTTGAGTGCGTCTATTTTGATCAATCCAAAGTTCCCAATGTGTTATCCGTGGAGTGAATAAAGGGAAACTTTTGTCACAACTTTATATATCACCTTATAATTTGGTCCCTTCTATAACAAAGGGTTAACTCAACCGTAGAAAAGAACCCATCTGTAAAATATTGTGACATGCGCAAAATCAATAATATACGCAAACAACCTATATGGTTAACCATTATATAAAAAATACGTGAATGCATGTAAATGCGAAAAGGGAGAATCCCTCAAATTCTAACACCTATCCATCCTTTATACTTTAGCTATCCTTGCATGTTAAAAGATGTTATCCTTGTATCAACTTTATGGATCAAATAACAAACAAGTCAGCAGATATTAAATTTGGTAGAGAAAAAGTAATATAGAACAGCCAATTCAATAAATATGCTACAATGTAGATCAACCATTGCCAAAGAAAATGCATTCATCCAGTTCAAATAAAAATAAATTCACTTTCTGCTTCCGTATTTTTTGAACCAAGAATAAGAATATAGAAAGGGGAAAAGCAAAGGTTCCAATACATGTTTTTTGATGCCCTGCCTGACAACCCAAACTTCTTTCTCATTTGCTATCTTGTCGGAGAGATATCGGTGGTAATCCTCCCATGCCTCTTTTGTTGCAGAGACTGCAAAAATGAAAACAAGTGGTCCCCATGTACTGGCTGGATTTACTGGAGTAATAAGAGGCCATAACTGAAGGCAGGCTATTAGCAAAAAGTATTGGTTCATAAAACGGCTGAAAGCAGAAAAAGAATTTGTTAGAGGACTATGGTAAATGTAAATAAAGCATCTTAAAAACTCGTAATACATTTGAAACGTAAAAATAACATGAATTTAAATAGAATCTGCCTAGCTTATGAAAGATAACAAAACAGCCTGAACCAAACAAATTCAGGACCACTGTGAGAGACTGTTGGCTAACAATCATATTTAACAAAATACAAATATGATGATCCCAAAAGAGATGTTCTGCATCATGAAATCAAATTGGCAACTAGCTGCAGTAACATGTACGACACTACTGAACCATTCAAATGGACAAACACATTTGATGCATTCAAGAATATGTCAAACAAAAATTAAATTCTATGAGGTAAGTTATAAAAAAAAGTATAGACAAATATTCAGAGAGGCTTCTGGGCAGTGTTTAGATTTGTTTAAAACGTCACCTCTAATTCTGAAAAACAATTCTCAAACATAAATCCTCGTATGTAGAAATTATAAAATTGGGTGGAAATATGCAAATTTTTACCCTATTTCCATAAAAACCTCACTGGGACAACTAGGAAACTGCCACTGGTCCAGGCTACGACTTATGATCTATATATCACAATTTTATTGCCTTGTTCAATAATTTATTAAATTTTATCAAAAATTTAGAGATAAACTTGAAGAAAAAAGAAAGAAAGAAAGAAGGAAATTGTATTCCTCGGACAATTAAAACCAAAAAGGACAGATCAAATTGGTGTATGGATGACAAGGAATGTTTTCAAATTTTAATACTTTGAAATGCAAACTGCACATATTCTGTGTAAGAAGAAAAATACAGATTAACAGCATTAATGTAAAATTCACCTGAACTGTTCCCATAAATTTTTGGGGAGGAAGTTCAACAAATTATACTTGGTGTTCGATATGCGGTTTGCGCAATAGTCATGAGAATGTTGATCATCATTTATGTAGACATTACGCTTCATCGTTGGAATTAGAAGCATGAAGTCATGATCAAAACCTCAAAAAAAAAAATTGTAGTAAGCTGAAAATGTTGCTGAACACAGTAAGAATCTTCTTAACAGGAAAAATCCTGACATCCTGCAAAGAATTTAGGGAAATAAAATTTAGAAAATTTTCATTATAGCATATAGCCGACCAGTTACAAGATGAAGGGGCCCAACATCCAAGTATGCTTCTTTTAGTGTTCAATAATGTAGCATAAACAATCATATCAGGTGCAATGCTACTCGTACAAATTTCAAATTCATACATTAATTAAAGTATATACTGCGTGCTTCGTAATATTATTCATGATAACATAAACAACCCCTTCCAACACAATGCAATGTGCTCTCACAAAGTTTTAAGAATTGGATGTGCATAAAAGTTACAACATAGGCTATGTGATCATTACACACTGGTGTAGATATAGATTTTGAGGTTTCCGGTAATAAGTTCTGACTTCTAGAAATCATGAGAGCTATCGTGTTTGGGAAGAGAATCAAGGAAAATTTAGCTCACTTATCAATGTATGCTGGTATCAAGTAATGACGCAACCAAGGCTACTGGAAGTCTCAAGGCACAAACTGGCCTGGAGACTATACAATGTGCATGTGTTCAGCAGCTGCAGATTTTTTTTGAGATTTGGGCTCCATATTGCTTATGTGAAACAAGCAAAACTATAGTGCTGCTGTTTGCAAGTAATTAAATCATGGCTAAAAGCTTCTTACCGGAAATAAAAATAGGCAGTCGAAACATACACAATAAACCCAACACTTGAATGGCCGAGGGTAGCTATTTTAGATTTTCATTTTGCCAAGAAACTTAGGGGGCTTAACTTTTTAATGAATTTGGAACAGCACACAGGACTCCTGATAATACTATTGTAAAACCAACCCCAAGTAATACAAACACCATATTCCAGTCCTCAAGGAAATCCTATATCAATGAAATTTCACTTCAATCCAGTGACAGCACAAACACCATTTTTGAGTAGTTAAATCCGAAATACAAATTGCAAGCAAATCTGGAATTCTGAATTCTCAAAATTACCAAGTGGAGCAATAAGAATAATTATCCTAAACCAAAATCAGAGCTGACAGAAAAAGAACCCAAACTTGCTAAATATATACTTTAAAATTTTATGCTAAATAGTGAGCAGCAGATTGAAACTATCTGTTCTCTACCAATTAGAAGCAAATTTAAAGATTTTTTGTCCGAATTCGATAAGGTGAATTGAGATTATAACTTATATTTTATTATTATCATATATAAAATACAATATATATACTAATAATTAAATTTTAAATTAATACATTTTTAGTAAAATTTATTTATTTATAGTCACAATTAAGAGAATCAAAATAATAAAAAATATACTCTTAAACATTATTAAATTATTATAGAAAATTTAACATTTATATTTATATTTTAAACTAAAATAGTAATTTAATGTAATTGTAGTATGTATAATATTTAAATATAACACATTAAAAATAAAATATGTATTTATTTACAATTATAATAGTAATTATCGGATTAAAACGAATTATAAATTATGTTAATTCAAATCTGAACAGATTGAAAAATTTTCAATCAGGATTCAGTCCAACCATAAAATTTGTAAATTCAATCTGATCCGTATCAAAATTTTCAATTTAGTCAACTTGATTAGATTATTTGCTCACTGCTGCTAAATAATAAATACTAGGATGGAGAAAGTTATTAAGGCTACCGACCTATTGTTAATACAATTGCTGATCGGAATTATTTGTATTGTCCAAAATAATCTCCACGATAAAACACCATCCACACTATTGGTTGTTTAAAAGTACTAAGTGATTGGGTTATACGTTACGAGGACCATAAGATGATTAAAAAGGTATCTGATCAATATTGTTGGCAGCTAGGGTCCGAGATCAATTGGAATAGAAGAGAAGTGGAGAAAGCACCTGGATTGTTCATCTCCGAAAACTTTCGCTTCGTCGTTGGCACGGGGTTTCAACTCTCCGTTCGTCGTCTTCCGTAGATTGATTGAAGAAGATTGAGCAGGGTTTACTTGCGTGCGTGTGCACCGGGTTGACTTCAATTGGAACATCATGCAGCTTTGGATGTCAATAATCAAGATTTATCTCCACTGGTAATGCTGTGTACGTGGAAATTCATGACTAACTTAAAATCCCTCAAATTAGTTTCTAATTTAGGAAAAAAAAAAATAACGCTATCTTCCATTTTTGTAATTGTAAGCAAATAAATTTAACCCAACTGCACAAAAAAATAATAATATATATATATATACACACACACTGTAAAGTCGTATTATATTGTAGAAAATAAAAATTAGTAATTATTTAGAAAATTTGATTATCATAATGTATGGGTTTACATTCTTTTAAAAATTAATTAAGTTTACTTGAATTTTTAATTCTAAAACACGGACACTTTTTTATATATGTATAAAAATAATATAGAAGATAAATTAATTGTTAATAAATTTTTATAAGGAAATTGTTGTGATATAAAAAAATACATAAAAAATTTACTTGCTATTTTTAATATAAATATTTTATTAAAAATATTTATTATTAATTTTATCTAACTTTATTAACAAATTGTTACATATATAATTCAAAATTATTTATTATAATACAATTATATATATATATATATATATATGTACACGAAAATTATTGTATGCCTAATTAATGAAAAAATTTAAAAGTATCGAATTTTTGCAGTGGTTCAATTAAAGTCTACTAAAACTTGCTTTTAAAACTAGATAGGAAAGATTGGGGATTAATAGTTGAAATTATTTTGTAATTTTTGAAAGGGTATAATTTGATAATTTAATGATTGATATAATTGAGATTAGTATATTAATTATAATAAAAATTATAAATAATAAATATGCTAATTTTTGTATTTTAATACGTGTTGTATTTTCATGAGACTAATTTTTGTATTTTGAAATTTGAATTAAAAAAAATAGATACAAAAAATTCAGCTCCTTCATCCCGCCTCTAGCAACAGAACCATACCCATGACACCCCTAAATCTTACTTGTGTGCTCGTCGCACGGTCGCACCTACCCTCAAACTAGGGTAGAGCTAAAAAAAAAAAATTAAGATTAAAATTTAATTTTTTTATATAAAATAAAAAATTAATAAAAATGATAGTAAACTATATTTAAGTTAATACTAAATTTTTTATGTCATATTATAATATATACGTATAGTTAGCACTAAAGAAATATAGAGTTAACACATTATAATTAACTTATAACGAAACTTAAATAAAAATATAATAAGTTAATAAATATTAGTATCATTTATGAATAAAACAAATGTATTAATTAAAAAATATAAGCAAATAAAAAGCTCAATTAAACTCATCAAAATTTATAGTTGTTAAAACTAAAATAAACATATAAACATTTTAAAAGTAAAATATAATTTAGAATTTTACGCTTGAAATTATATTTAAAAATATATATTTATAAATAATATAAGACTGACCAATAATAATAAAATAATAAAATTTTTATATAAATTTTTTAAAATAAATTTTAAAAGATTATTAAAATAAAATGTCAAATAATATAATATTAAATGAAGTTAAAATTTAGATTGAAATAAAATTTGATAAACATAAACTTAAAAGCTTTAATATAAAACTTTTCATATACTTATTTTTTTAATTTTATTTTTATGATGTTGAGTTATTTAAAAAAAAATTAGATTATTACATTTAAGAACAATTTTTACATATTATATGATTGCAATTTTGTTACTAATAATTACTAAATACATGAAAATATATATATATTTAACTACATTATTTACAATTTATATAATTTTTATCAACATATTTGTTAAAAATAGTTAATATATTCTAAAATATGTACATAAAAATTATACACAATATATTATTACAAATAATATATTTATTTAATGCTAAAAATATACATGTAATTAATTTTTTTTTAAAAAATTGACCAAAGTTACAACTCCCACAATGCTCCGCCCAGCCTCAAACCATCCACCCCACTAGAGATTTTTGAGTTTTTTGGTTTTTTCTTTTTAATTAAAATTTTCAATATGTTAAAAAAAAAAAATTTAAATACAACATATGTTAGCAAATGTTTTAAATATAACATTTTATATTTATTTTGAATTTTTATGAAGTTATTGTTTTTATTATACTTAGTTAAAAAATTATTATACTAAATTGTATATTTAATTTAGTAAATTATGGTAAAATTTCTACACTTATATGCTTACCAAACTTATATCAATTGTTAAAAAAAAGGAATGTAAAGGTTATTGTTGTTCTTTAAAAACATGTAATGTGAGACATAATTAACCAATAAATACAAATGTATAAGGTTAAACTTGTTTTAGAGTTTACCTAGTCCATATGGAAAGTGGGTAAAAAAAAAAAAAAGTTAATTCTTAATCAACTTTGTTTACTTTCTTATTTGATATAGGAATGAAAATAAAAGGTATAATCATATTACAATTTCCAATCAGGCTAATAACACATGAGCACTGTAATATAATATTTTTGTGAAAAATGCATTTGAATCTTAAATATATGATTTAGTAAAATAAAAATAAAAAATACATTTTGAGTCAAATATATGTAATTAAAATTCACATTTTTATAAAAATATGATTTTAAAAATACCCCGGCTAAAAAATGAAGAAATAAAAATATCTATTTCTATTTCTAAACAACTATAAACCTATTGGCATGCCTTACTCTTTCTTAGATCAATTGTTTCACTTTATATCCAACTTAAAGGTATTTATTGATTTCAATTACTTGATTATTTTGTTATTTTTATATAGGTTCTATGGATGGATAATTGCTTTTACGAAACTCAATTTTAAAATATACAATTTTTAGAAAAATATAATTTATTATTTTGAATGATTTTATCTTTAATATTTTTTTATTTTATATGTTTTAATTCTTAATAATTTTTATCTTTTGAAAATTTATTTGACTTCATTTTACGAATCTATTATTATAAGTTTAATCTTTAATAAAAATGACTAATGGTATAAAAACCATTATTATAACAATTTATTTTAATTGTTTATAAGATTCACATAAAAAGTTACCATGTGATAAAAATAATTATCAAATAATTAAAAAATTATCATTAGTGGAAGAAATTATTACATAACATAATGAAAAGAATATGCTAAACTTTTTTTTTGTCCTTCTAAATATTTCAAAATAATTTAAATTAAATAATTTATGTTGGTTTTATAAATTTGGCACCTTACATTTTAAATTATGTATTAATTAATGTTTTTACTAAATTGTGTATCAATTTGATATTTTTATTAAAATTAGTGCTACATATGGATAGAAAGGTCAGGTGACTATCACATATGACCTTAAGCTTGATCTTGAAAGTATTTAGTTAGAGTCATACCATACCTGTCCAAGTGTAGTTGCCTAGTTGGGTTTCAAGTTGGACAAGATCATACCAAGTTACGATAGTTTTTTAGATTCTTAAATGCTCGAATATTTGGGAACGGAACAGAGTCAGGGCATAAAATTTACTCCTTCATTTTGTTTTCTTAGATTCTTAAATGATGGAATATTTGGGAATAGAACAGAGTCAAGTCATGAATTTTACTTGTTCATTTCGTTTTTATATTGGATGACTTTACATACCTACCCATATACGTTAGGGGTAAGATAGTCAAAATATACTACACAAATTGCATAAACATTGTTTTATTGCCATCGGACCCACTAATAGGAATTAATACGTGGATGTTTTGTACTTTTCATAGAGAGAAGGCAAAAACGAGTAGCGGCAAAAATAAAATAATATTGATAATAAATTAAATTAATAATTATTATTACTATAACAATTTATTAGTAATAATTTTATTTAATAATAGTGCTTTGAATTCTTAAAGTATTATTAATTATTTTGACTAAATTATGTAATAAATCTGTAAATTTTAATTAAATTAATACTACATCTTCAAAATTTTAAATTATACAATTTAATTTTTAAAATTTTAAAATTTCACATATAAATTCCTAAAATTTTAAATTCTATAATTTAGTTCTAAATTTTTAAAAATTCATACATAAATCATAAAATTTTCATTTAAAAATATGTATTTCATTACTACCTATGTATGAAATTTTTAAAATTTGATTACTAAATTATAAAAATTTAAGAACTTATTTGTAAAAATTTTAAAATTTGGAGACCAAATTGTATAATTTAAAAATTTAAAATTTAAGTATAAATTTAATTAAACTTTGATAAATAATAAAATAGTTAAAGCTATATTATAATAAATTATTTATATATTTGTGTGGCAATAAAAAAATAATTATATTATTATAATCTTGAAAAAATAATATAATTTTTATTGTAATTTAGTACTATATAATACAATATTTGACTCTGCTACAATTGTTTCACACTTCAATATTTTTAATTTTATATTTAACAAATAATTAATAAAAATTTTAATATATATAATTTATACATTTTTTTTATTAATTAATAATTATTTATTTTAAACATAAAAAAATATTTTCTTTATTAAATTTTAAATTCATAAATTTTTAAATATAGAGCATAATTTTCCAAACAATTTACACATATACATGTAAATATATTTATAAAAATATATATATATCCATATAAATATAACAACTGCTCCAAATGAAGCGGTATGAGTCAAAACCGTGGATTAGAGAGAAACAGCAAAGTGAAAGCGACATCATCTCCAGCGGTTCCGCCGCCGACTCAAAAGTCTCGAATGGGTCCCTTAAAATATAACTTTTTAAAAAATTAGCAAAAACAACATCTTTAAAATTAATACTAATAAAATTAATATTTTAATAATTTTTAATATATAATATTAAATAAATTTAAATTACATTCATTTAATTTCAATTAAATAAATATTAAAAAAATAATATATAAATTATTTTTTAATTATTAAAATATAAATTTAAATATAAAAAATATTATTTTTATTATTTTAAATTTTAAATGATATTATTTTTAAAAAAAAATTCTATTACAAATGCATGAAAATAAATAAGACTCGAATATAAAAATAAAAAAAGTATTAAACTTTATAAAAAATAGATATTAAAAAATTTAAACTTATTTCTTTTTTAAAATATAAAAATTCTTAAATACATATTCCGTACAGAAAATTTTTTACCCCTGGCAGCGGCGACATCTTACACTTCTATTCCCAGCTTTTTCTCCGACACTTCCACGTGGGTCCTACTTGCTGTTAACCTTCTCAATAGTTGCCCTCTCAATTAGAGATGTTTATATCATGTATCGCACAGAAAGTCAGAAAGACAGACGTCAAATAACCCCAAACCAAACCCGCAAGCCTATAAACCACAAGATTAGTTTTCCTTTTTTATTAATTGAACACAGGAACAAAAAATTTTAATTCATTCTTAATATCTGTATATAAACACTCACCTCATTAATCATTATAATAGTACAGAGTCAGTTTTAAAAACATAACATTTTCGATGTTTCTCTTGCTAGCAATATTAAAATAATAGCTAGACATAATATGAAAATATATCGATTAATATATTATAACTTAATTATTCTTTATTAATAAATAATATTATAATTATTTTATTATTTTATATTTAAATTATATATTTAATTAATAATTAATATATATATATATATATATTTTAACATATATAAATATTTTATTAATTTTAATTAATACTATCCTAATTTATTTATTAAATTTTTATCGAAGGAAGATTTAATGGACAAAAACAAAATAAAAAAATTAGAACCCACTTAAAATAGAGGTAAATTATTTGATAACGACTTACAAGCGAATTGAGTTTGTATCTACAAAGCATTTTTCATTAATTTTTTGTCATTTTTTTTTTTTTATATTTAGAAAATAAAAATTAATATAAAACAATCTGTATTAAACAAACGAATCAACACGCTAACACGTATCCTAACCCTGCGTCCGCCGTTACCCCCTCAAGTTAGGATAGGTACGGCCGAGAAAGCAATTGCACTGTAGCAGACCAACAGGTGTGATAATGATTTAGATCCACCTCTCTAAGCTCCTATATTATCGAAAACGTACGAAAATTTCAATTAATTATGGTAATCAATGAATATTTCAAATTATAGTTTATTTTTAGTAATTTTTTTAATTATATATTTTTTAACTATTTAGTTTTTAAGAAAATTATCAGAATAATTAATAAAAAAAATTAAACAATATTTAGATTATAAATTTCATATTTTTTAGTTTTTGATAACATGCGGTTAAAAAGGTATACCTCTCCCGATTGGCCTATTCAACATCATAATCAGTTTGGACCATTACTCTTGTCAATAACTTCTAAATATGTCAAATGTTGATTATTAATATAAAATATATTAACAATAATCAAACAACTTTTAATTGATTTTCGACTCTGTTATTTCTAAAATATTATCAAATATAAATTATTGATAAAGACATTAGCAATATATATATATATATATATATATATATATATATATAATCAAAAATTAAATTTCAATAATCATATTAATTTTCCATTGTTTTTTTTTTTTTTTAAAGAATTGTGATTAACACAATCATAAACAAAAATATTAATATTTATATAAATATAAACTTTAATTTTACAAAAATATCAATAATATTATTAATATCGATAAATATTTTAAAAAAATTGCTAATTTTTTAAAAATTAATGTAAATTTTTGAATTTTTTTTATAAAATTTAAGTAAATATTAAAATAAATAATAATATATTAATTTATCAATATTTTTATTAAAATATTATATTTATGACATATATAACACGTATAATAAATATAAAATAATAGAAAATATAAATAAAATATTTATTTAATAAATATAAATATAAATTATATAACACAATTTTTTAATGTATTAACTGCATCCAATACAAATATATATAAATATTCAATCAAAATTTTTCATAACTAACTTAAATCTTGAAGCTAAAAAGCATCAATATTAATACAAATATAATAATCATATCATAATATTAAATAATAATAAATTTAATTATAATTATTAATGTACCATATAAAAGTTTCTTGATTTCTTACAACGTCTTCGTATTAAAAAAAAATATATTAATCTAACTCTTATAATATAAA
Source organism: Elaeagnus macrophylla (assembly GCA_029378325.1). Taxonomy (NCBI): domain Eukaryota; kingdom Viridiplantae; phylum Streptophyta; class Magnoliopsida; order Rosales; family Elaeagnaceae; genus Elaeagnus; species Elaeagnus macrophylla. Next base: position 22,996,335 of record CM055646.1, on the reverse strand, counting down.
AAATATTTATTCCAAAATATATATACACATAGTTCATATCGAAAGTCATTATAGTTTAAATTTTTTATAATTAGATTATTGCCAACGATTCCAACGCTCGAAAAAAGAACATTGCTTTCTAAGGTGTTTGGCAATTTTTTTATACGTTTTTACCCATAATTTTACTATTATTATCGAAATTTTCATTAACATTTTAAAAAATAACAAACCAAAAATATTATTTTAATATTTTTATCTATATTTTAGATTTCAACACCGTATTAATATCTATTTTAACAAAATTTTCACCGAATATTTTCCCATTTAACATATATATAGATCAAGAATCCACCAACCGTGAAGAGGAAAGAAAAACTTGTAAGATATATGGGCCTAATCATTAATTAATAAGATTCAAGAAATTAAAGGTTCAAACTTGGTTTTGGCACTCATTTGACCATTTTTCTTCGAAGATAATAGATATTTTGAACTGGAATGAAAATACAGAATCAGAGGCACTATTCGGCAAAAAGGGTAAAAAAAAAAAAACAAATTAGTAATAATATTTTTATATTTGAATTATATTCCGAAAATCTGATATTGTTAATAAGTAAATGGTTGGGCATGTGTTACCATCATAAACCAGCAAAAAGAAGGTATATCTTCTCATAAATTGACATTCCCAAAAAGGATTTGGCAAAGGAACAAATCTTATCCTTTTTTTCTCAGCAAAGCAAGAACGAACAAGTTACAACAAGAACTTAAAAAGGTTACCTAATTTATTTACATAAAAAGTATAATCTTAAGAAAGCTTCATCGACAGTACGCTGTAGGAACCCTTTAAAAGAAATGGAAAAAAAAAAAAAAAACATATTCGGCATTTATTACAAAATGTCAGAAAAAGATCTAAGCGTCGACCGGAGGGGCAAGATTTAGATCAAGATTGATGCCTTTTTTGGGTTGACCATCGATGGCGGAAGACGAGTCCGATTCACTCTGGGCCCCACTAAAAGCCGTAGACATGTTGAACTTCACGGTTTCAGTCTCAAACCTCATCGGATAGACAGATGTGACAAACTCGGGTTTACCGGGCGCGTCTACGAAGAACACCGGACGCGCGTGAGCAAAAGTGCCACCGAATGCAACAACATTTTGCTGAGTTTGCTGAACAAACGGAAACACATTGACAACCTCATTTCCACCGCGAGGGAGGCGAATAGGTTCACGATCACAAATTTCTTGACTGGAGGACTCAACGGTGCCGCTGTTATTTGAACAGTGGGTCTCGGTAGGTCCCACAGGAAAGTTAGTTTTAGCTTTAGCGCCGCGGAACTCTTTGGCTGCGACATCGTAGGCTCTAGCAGCTTCCTCAGCAGTGTCGAAGGTTCCGAGCCAAACCCGAGTCTTTTTACCGGGATCTCGAATTTCGGCAGCGTATCGACCCCACGGTCTCTTGCGAACTCCTCTGAAATGCACTTCTTTATCGTCGTGAAGAGCTTTGGAGTTGCAGGTGTTTCCTTTCCTAACGGCGGTTCTTTCTCTTTCTCTCACGGCCATTTTGAGGAGCTTAAGTGAATGTTTGGAGTTGTGGGTAATTGGTTGTGGTGTGTTCCATTATATAGAGGAAGTGATAGTTTGTAAATGTTTTTATTTATTTTATTTGGAACTGAGGCATTGAGTGGTCAGCGAGGATTTTGACTCTGCAGAGGGGCGCCGCCCTAGCCATGTAACAGAGAGAGGGGTGGATAAATAGATTTCAAATTTTTTTTAAAAAAAAAACACCCTTAAAATTTATAATAATAAAATTAATATTTTAATAATATTAAATATTTAAAATATTAAATATTTAATTTAAATATTTAATATTAAATAAATTTAAATTTAAATTATTTAATTTTTATACGAATGAATATTAAAAAAATAATATATTAATATTTTTTTATAATTATAAAAAATATAATATAATTATTATTATTTTTTTTTCAAAAAGATTTTGATTAATTTGTTAAGTTATATTAAAGAAGAGCGGGACGTTTACGTGGCATTTAAGGACAAGTGTCGAGTGGTTTGATTATTTGCCGGCTTTAGTCCCAACTGCCTTAATTACTTTTTGAGCCTGGACAATTTTTTTATTGAATACACGCTCTTTGCGTACGTCTGTGAATTATATTAAAAATTCAATTTATATTCTATATTACATCATGCCCTGGTGGTTATTATATTGTATTTTTATTTTTTAAATTTAATAATAATAATTACTTTCAAAATTTAATATTATTAACAACCTTTTATTATAATAATATTTACTCATCGAGGCACTTAAGAGTGTAAATTTAAATCATAATATATGTGTAAATATTATTTTAAAAATAAATTAAATTAAAATTTGATGTTAATAAAAGAATAATTTTATAAGATATATTTTACATAAATTAAAATAAATAAATTGATATTAATACAATAAAATATATAAATTATTTATAAATTTGTACTACTATTATTAATAATTTTTTTATCAGTTATTAATAAAATAATAATTTATGTTATAATAATATAACAATACTAAATAATCTTAATTATATTTAAAGTTAATTAGAGAAAGTGCTTAATTAAGGAAAATGCCAAGAAAAGTGTGTAGCGTGGACGTGAGACTCACTAGACAAAAATGGGGATAGATAAAGCAGGCATGAATAATAAAAATAAATAAATAAATAAATTTAAACTTTTTGATTCTCTGTGTTTTAAAGTTTAACATTTTTTCATACTTCATATACAATTTTTAATCTGTATACAATTTCTATATATATGTGGTATAAGAAAAATTCTCTGAATAGTGAATTCGATGACGATTAATTGAAATCATAGTCATGCGCCACATCACCACTGCAACTCTGTCTAAATCCATTTGAATCGTTCTTTACGACCGACAGTACATGAAGAGAGAGAGAGAGAGGACCAGAGAGGAGAGGACATGTGTTGGAGTCTTGAATGGGACGCGTCCTATTGATTAAAAGCAGGCGTGTCGTGAGGTATCTAAATGATGTTTCGGCGCAATCAACCTAACTGTATGTAGTCTGTGCTCTACTATCTATTCGATGTGTATGTTATTTTCGTCCCAGTTTTATGGTAAAGGGGCCAATCATGCCTATGTCGTATGTTTTGTGTCTGCAGCTTGTTTTAGGGTAGAGTTTCTTATTGAACGCGCGCGTTGCTTATATATTGGCATATTTCCATCTCACGTGTTAAAGAACAAAGAAACTAATATTTGATAGTTTTAAACTAGATTAGTATCCCAATAAAATTTGGAATAAAAAAAATAAAAATTTAATTATATAACATAATTTTTAATTTTTTTTAAATATTTATATTTATTTAATAAATATTTTTTGTTAATATTAGTATAAAATGAATATATATTTTTTCATTAAAGAAATTAAAAATAAAAATAACTAAATAATTAAATTATTTATATACTAAAAAAAAAAAAAATTAATAACTAAATTACGGAAAAAATTTAATAGAAAGTAACGTTATTCTAATTCATAATTTATTTTATAAAATAAACAAAATCTAGTGACTTAAAATAAAAATGAATAAATCACAAGCCACAAAATAAACTATATATAATTCAATATTTTTTTTTAAAAGATGGGTAAATGTTTATTTTAAATATATGAAAATAAAAATTATTATTTACATAAAATTTTAAATTAACGTTCTTTTAAATATAGGTAATTATATAAACTATATAGTCTAATTTTTTCTCTTGATATACTTACTCTTAAAGACCATTATTTTTAAAAAATATATATTTTTATCACAATTTAATATATATATTAATTTACATTATATAATTTAATTGATGTTTTATTAATAAGGGATCTTATTACTATCATTTTTTCATCATATATTCTCAATTTTATATCTAATTAATCAATAATATGTTATTTAATATATATATCACAATTTTATACATATAGGTGATGTTTGGTTGGTTGTAATGGAATAAGTAATGTAATTGATTATACACATTACAATGTTTGTTGTATTAAACACATGTAATGTAATCAATTACATGAAGAGAAGGAAAAGGAATTACACATCCCAACATAAAGAAAAGAGATTACATTACAATGAATCAACAGCTTGCGTCGTAGTCCCTGGGCTTGGGTGGTCCCTGCGCTGGCATCGTAGTCCTGTCCAGCTCGCGTCGTCGTCCCTGCGCTTGCGTCGTCTCATCCAGCTCGAGTCGTCCCATTCAGCCTTCGTCCAACCGTCGTGTGTCCATCTATCGCGTCGTCCTCCGTGCGCTCTCTCCTCTGCACTCCCAACCATTTTTAGTTATTTTTTATAAATTTGAAGTTTCTAATAATTTTATTCAAATATTTAATCATAAAAAAAATTATAAGATTTTATTTACTCTTTAGAAAATATGATTGGTCAAAATGAAAAAAATAAAAAATAAAAAATCTTATTTTTAAAGATTTATGAATCACCTTATAATTTGGTAATGATTTCTTAAAAATGTAAAAATTAAAATCAAAAATCATTATCAAGGATATTTAATTGAAAAATCACTTAAAAAAATCAAAAATTAAGAATCAAAATCGTTATTAAACAAGGCCTTAGTTAGTGTATATCAAAGCAACTTTAAAACTTCAATGTTGCCTAACCTTACAAATTGAGGGACCAAGAAAGTAAGGTATTTCCATAAACCACATTCTTCTAAGGCATCAACTTGAATAGGTAGTAAACTTCAGAATCAAAGCATTGACGTGGATACAATGACATCTCTGTCATTTCATAAAAAATAATACGAGCAGGTCCAATTTCCCCACATTGAGGATGCATAAAACCAAAACTCTTAACATAAAAATCACAACGAAACCAAGACTTCAAATCTCCGCAATGAATTTTCAGATCCCTTACGGACAACGGGTAAGTGATAGGACTTGGCATCAAACTTCACAGCTCTAGCACCTGCGTTGAGTGTAAAATCGAAGGTGAAAATTGAAATGATCAGACCTTACTTGCAATTACTATATACATGTATAACATAAGCTCTTATCATGGTGTTACAAATTGATGGATCAAAAAATATTATTCTCTACCGATCAATCTTATCATTCTAATCACAAAATAGCAGGACATCTTTATAGAATAAGTACCACCTGTGTCCTAAGTACACCTTATGCACAATTACGTACTCAAACACCTAAACATTTTCGGGAAGAGAATAATTTAACAAAATCATCATCATTCACTTGACGTGTTAATATAAAACAAATGCTGAAGTGAGGAAAACTATACTCATGCATTTATGCCTTATGCCTACCTCTAAATCTGCAACATCCAAAACTTCGAAGGCCACTAAAACCTTTTCCAAATGCAAAGTTGTTGCCTTTCCACCATTTCTCGTCACAAAATTTAGAGAATCTCCAATACTTCGACAAGAAGCAAACCCATTTCGCCAAGCTAACTCTTTATAAATAATCCAACCTTTTACGTCTAACAATAAGGCAATACGTACCCACCACCAGTCATATCCGGAAAACTTCCCAAACTCAAAACAAAATGAACAATCACATCTCAATGAGTTAAAATGAACGTCTTCAAGTGTGTGTCCAATGGCGTGATCAGTGATGGACGCCCACTTGAACAATTAGTAGTCAGTTTAAGACGATGCCTTTCTCTCTGACATTTGATGCCTACGAGCCAAAACAGCCCAAGTTTTCAGCACATCAAATAAAAATTAAAATTTCGCCTTACACATCATTTTTAATTTATTTTCATGTATGCACATTTGTAGTCAAATTAATTATCGTGTGCCAGTTAATAAAATAGTTTTAAAAATCATAAGTAATTCATTTTGAAAAAACTATTACATGATTTATTATAATTAATGTGAGTTTAAATGCTTATAAATTTATTAGTATTTAATATTACTTACCTATAAATTACTAACTTTGAAAAAACAAATGAAAATATAATAAAAAGAGAAAGAATGAGCCCACTTTTTCTAACTTTTCCCCCTCGAGTCTAAGACCGATATATAATTTTTTTTCAAAAAGTAGAATGAAATGATTTTCTCGATTTTTTAGCGCAATTTGTTTTCTCTTAAAGTTGATGAACCATTTTGAGAGAAAATTATCCATTCTTCCTTTGATATTAAATATTTGGTATTTTAAACCAATAAAATTAAAAATAAATATAATAAATTTCTTTGAAAAACAGAACAACACACTAACTTGTTAAAAAATATCAATAATAAGAGTAGAATATGGAGTATTGCTTATAGTATTCCCTTCCAATTAGATATGAGATATTTGAAATAAATAAATTTTCTTAAAAAAATAATTACCCATTATATATATATACTTGGAGATCTTTGATATCATCAACTTTGTGTTGGATCTGAAGCAAAATTATAAGCATTTTCATGCATGCGAAATTACGTGGCACAATTGTCAGTAACTTTCTAAGATCATGCTGTAAGTACTGCTTGTCGATCCCATGAAAACTTGAAGTCTCCGTGAATGTTTGATTTTAGCCCGCTGATCTTTAATTATTTCAATAACTTGATCAAAGATAATTAAATGTTAACTAGTTTAATTTGCTTGTTAATTTAATTTAACTGATATTGAGTATTGAATGTTTCCTGAAAAATTAATCTCTTAGTCGTATTCTAATCGATCAAGTTATATTTTTGCAGATTGTAATTTGTAAATATCTTTTAAGATAAGATAAGGAGGGAGAGATGTTTGTGGAGCAGCGGTGAACATAAAAGGAAAGGAAAATACTAAATTGGTCTAATATCAAATATATAATATGATGGTTTATTTTATTTACAAATGAATCGTACTTAGAAATTAAGAAATATTTGTGATTTGTATTCTACACTTGTAAGCGATAATGGTTCTTAAATGATAGCTCACCAATATACACTTGTCATTAACCAAGTTATAACATTGCAATTTGAGGAATATTGCTTAAGTGCGTACAATTTTATAGGTACATCTAGGGGTGGACATTTTTTTTCAAAAACCGACCAATCAATCCGAGTTTAGGTTCAAACCGAGCCTATGTTTTTTGTTTTTGGAGGTTGATTGATCCGATAGGTCCAAAATATTACAAAATCGACCTAGTCGGTTCGGTTGTAGGTCCGCCAAACATAAAAACCGACAAAACCGAACCGACCTACACTTTTATATATTAGTATATTTTTTAAATATTTTTAAATATTATATAATAAATGTTATAAAAAAATAAATGAAGTATTAATTAATATTATACAAATATACAATGTAAAAGTCTTAAACAAATATTTAGCTTTTGAATTCATGATTTTAAATTTAGGAGGGTGAGTAGTGGAGCATCAAACATGAAGTATCAATAATAAAATATTATTCCCATATGGCACATAATATGAGCAAGGATAGTAGTTTTTATAACTGAAAGCAACACATTTGTATGCTCTAGCTTTTAAAAAAGTATTTATAGTGGTAAAATATTGTTTGTATTTTTTATTATGATAATAATTTTTAAGTAAAATTATAGGTCCAAAACCGCCAAACCAACTTCCTTCAAACCGACATTGTAGGTCGGCTTGAAGGTTGGTTTTTTAGGGATTATAGTCGGCTAAGGTTTTGAATTTTTTAAAACCGCCAAGATAAGGTCGGCTTGTAAAATGATTTAATAGCAGACTTATCGGACCTACGCCCACCCCTAGGTACATCCTAGAAATAATAACTTTTTTTTTTTTTTTGGGTGGTCAAAATACACTTCATTAATGATAGAGAGGTGGATAGAAGATATGACAATCGTTACACAACACAAATCATCAGCATTGGGTGAGTACCCAACCTTATATAAGGGTGTACCTATCGAGGGCCAATGGAGAACAGTAAAAGAAAGCTCGACTGCTGAGCACAAGCTTCAAACTTCGAACCCATACGCTTAAACTTCTTACCTAATAACTTTTCTTATCAGATAATAATGATATGTGTCATGTATCTATGCATTGATTTTGAGGGCAATTATGTGTAATTAGCATCTCTTAAATTTTTTTGTTTTAATTATGAAAGAAAAACTACCTTTACATTATACAATCATGATCTGATCTTAGTCCTATTTGCATAGACATAGTTAATAGTAAAAAATAAATAGCATGGATGAGTGAATTGTGATCCTTTTGAAACAGCTTTTTAATCGTTGAAGAGATTTAGTTCTCTTACATTATAAGGGGAATAACTATTGCTAAAGATTTCGGAAAGTGTTAGTTAAATCTTGCAAATGGATTACATCATTTCCTTGGATAAAACCAAATATATACCAGAAAGAACAAATCATAATATATATCTTCTTTTTAATCTGCACAATGGACATTGGACAGTACATATATATATATAATTTTTTTTTTGAAAAGGAAAAAAAGAAAAGAAAAGGATGCTGTACGATGGATGTGATAAGGATAAAAGGATTTTGATATGATTTGGTTTGGTTTCCACTTTATTAGATAAGTCAAAAAAGACGAGTATTCTAAGTAAAATTGAATTCTGATAAAAATAATAATTATTATTTAAGTTTAATTAAAATTAAACTCTTTGGTTATAAAATTAATTTTTTTTCTTCTAAATTTAATGGATAAAAATTAAATTTGTAGAAATTATAGAAGATAATTCATGTATAATTTGATAAAAATATATATTAGAAATTGTTGGTTAGTAACTTTCTTAAAGACTTAAACTATTAGGAGTAGGATTAATTATATTTTTATATATTTATCACCTTACAAGTATTGGCTATACAAGATATCTAGCTCTAATACTAAGTTAAATATAACGTAAATAAAATATATTTTTTATTAATTATTACCTCACAATAGATATATATATAGAAAAATAAAATACAAGAGTCCTGAATATACTAGAATTATGCATAAATAGAGTTCTATTATAAATAGACACGTATTAATTACAATATATTATATATTAATTATACAATTTATGCAAACAAAATAATTATTATTAAAGTTTAACTAGAATTGAATTCTATGGTTATAAAATTAACTTTTATATCTTCTAAAATTAATTGATATAAATCAAATTTTTAGAAAATTATAGAAGATAGTCTGTGTAATTTTAAAGCCAACATTTGTCTCTCAAAAATTTAGTCATTTATTTTCAATTTTTTTTTTTTTTTTTGTAAGATCTTAGGCTTTAATATGGTTGAAGATATCATAATTTAAATTGGCCTGAATTAGCTTTGTGTACTCTCTTGTTGTTGGTTTAAATTCGATTGTATTGTGAAAGATAAATACAAATATCTTTTTAAGTATGTGAGAGGACGAATTTATTTTAAAGATACTCTATTTCCTTTATATTTAAATTTTATTGTATGATATGCATGCGAGAGAGCGTACATAGATTGTTGTCTGTGTCTTTGCAAGCAATCGACGTCTTGACTCAAATCTTGGATTACAACATCTGTTTCATGGATCTGAAGAGTGAGAACAACTTTTTCTTTAGATACAATATCAAGAAATTATAAATTGAACAATCTACACAGGACTCTCTTATTTAAATATTTCTGGGTATTGCATGGTATTATCAAAGAGACTTAATTACTCCCATAAAAAATCAAAAGAAAACATAAAAAAAGGTAGATTATTAAATTGATCTAGCAAACATCTCAAACAAAAAGAAAATACGTACACAAGATATATATGGCAGCAACTGGAGCGTTATAGGACTCAACATCAACAATATTTATATATAATTTAGTAATTCACAATATGATTAATTCAAGATAAAAGACATAATTTAATTAAATATTATATAGAGGAGTTAACAGTTAATACCAAACCCTAACAGAGAGAAATTAAGTTAATGAATTACATACCTTAATTTTCATGATTTAAGACATTAATTAATTAATCCTTCAAAAACAAACCTAGCCTCTTTGGGACCCCAAGAGAAATAATCTCTGTAGATGACCTAAAACGAAAATAGTTATCATCATAATCAAACCCACATAACTTCTCAAGCTCTATCTGACTCTCTAAATTATGATCTTGAACCGCAGATTTTTCCATATTTTTTAAAGCAATATGTGAAGCTCTTCTTTGCCTTTTTATCTGCAACTTCTTCAACTCACATGCACGCTTAACTTTCTCTTCACGCTTCAATATCTTGTCATATTTCCGTTTCCCTTGTTGAATTTTCACTGGGTCTACAGAGCCTAGTAATTTGTTTTGAGCCTTGAATATTGTTTCTGAAAAACGTTGCTTTAATGCTACGATCCTAAGAGCTTTTTCTGGTTCGACTTCTTCATAAAACAATTTCTTAGACGATTGTATGTAGACTGAAACCATTGTAATCGATTGCGTATGACTTAATGAGTTTGTTGGCTAAAACAAAATTAAGTTTTTTTATCAGATTATTTATAGTCTTTGTAAAATTATCCGAACTTTTAATCATGTTATAATTATAATTTACTTTCTTACGGCAAAAGCAATACATTTTATTATTTTTTTCCCATGCTCTGCGCGCTTTTAATTAAATTACTTTGTGATTTAACTGGTGAGATAAAAGTTTAAATATTTTGAAAAAAAGAAAATAACATTATTAAAATTTATAACTAACAAATAACACTTTTTATATTCGTCTCATATATTTTTATTATTTTAAAAAAATTGGCACATTATTTTGTATTAAACGCCGTTCACTTAAACATCATTCAAATTAAACTACGATTATTTAGACATATTCAATTAAATCTCGTTCATTATTATTGAAATATTATTTTAATTATTATAAGTCTTAAGGAAACTATTTTTTTTTTAAATAATTTTTTCTAACAAGAAATTATAAATACTAAAACAAGTTACTTTTGTTGCCGTCGTTTTAAAAAACTGGTTATGCACACATACTTTGCACGATAATTAATAAATTGTCAATTTTTTTTAATTTAAATTAAAAATTAATTTTTTTTTTAATCTTTTAATTAGACCTATATATTCATATAATTCTATTAATTTTAATATATTGGAAAAAAATTTAATACGACTGAAATTGTATGATAAACTTCATCGATTAGTTCTACTAAAAAAAATTAAAATATAATAAAAGGCTAAAGTTTCATAATATACTTTATCAATTAATTCTACTAAAAGAAATTAAAATTAAATATAAGAAAAAGATGGTCTAATTTTTTAGAAAATAATTTTCTTTAGGATACAATTATTTCTTAAATATATTGGCTACAAATCAATAACACTATATTGATATTAATATATTTTTTAAATACATTGATGTCCTGTAATATCACCATTTTCTTTATATCCTTAAAAAAAAAAAAGTTCTCGTAGAAAAAGTATTTTTTATTATTTATTATATGTGCAAATTCCATCTTGTCTATTTCAAATACAAAAATATTATTACGAATGATAATTTCAACTAAAGTGAAAAAAAAAATACTACTATAATTATCAACCAAATTTGGAAGAACTTTTTTTTATGTTTTTAAAATATGCTAAAATTAACTACAAATAATAACCATAATAACAAAATTTGTAAATGTTTCCAATGCTATTACATATTAATGAAGTTACAAATTGCAAAATCAATATTATTTTTAATCTAAATGTTATTTAAAAGACACTATTTTTAATCCAAAAATAAAAGACGAATAGTTATCAAAGAAATATAGAAATTGTTATCTCCTTTGTTAGATAAATAAAACTTTTCATAATTAGAGAAGTTTGTAGGAGCAAAATTTGTATTTAATTACAAAGCTAATGCATATTAATCTTAACTTGCAAGATGTAGTTGTCTTTTTTAATAAAATACTAATAATAAAGATTGAGAGATTTATCTACATCATCCTAATATTTTTATTAAATCTTCTTTTGAACATATATTATGCTATCATAACGAGGGCGGAGCAAAAAAAAAAATTTAGAGAGTGTTAATTTTTTTTTTATACAAAGTAAAAAATTAGTAGGAGTTATAATAAACTATACTCGATTCAAGCTTAAATTTTTTCATGTCATATTATAATAGAGACATAGAATTAACACATTATAATTAACTTATAACGAAAATTAAACAAAAATATAACAAGTTAATAAGTATTAGTATCATTTGTGAATAAAATAAATTTATTAACTAAAAGATTTAAGCAAAAAAAAAGCTCAACCAAATATTTATAGTTGTTAAAATTAAAACTAAAATAAACATATGAAAATGTAAAAAGTAAAATATGATTTATAATTTTAAGCTTGAAACTATATTTAAAAATATATGTTTATAAACAATATAAGAATGACTCATAATAATAAAAATAATAATAATTTTATATAAAAAAATTCAAATAAATTTTAAAAGATTATTAAAATAAAGTGTTAAATAATATAATATTAGATAAAGTTAAATTTAGATTGAAATAAAATATAATAAACATAAACTTAAAAAACTTTAATATAAAGCTTATCATATACTTATTTTTTTTAATTTTATTTTTATAATGTTGAGTTTAAAAATATTTAAACATTATTTGGATTATTATATTTAAGAAATTTTTTTACATAGTATATTACTCTAATTTTATTTCTGTTATTAATAATTACTAAATACATGGAAAAAAAATATATATGTATTTAATCACTTTATTTACAATTTATGTTATTTTATTCACATATTTGTTAAATATTTTTAATATATACTAAAATATATACATAAAAATTAGACACAATATATTACTATAAATAAAATATTTATTTAATACTAAAAATATACACATAATTAATTTTTTGTAAAAAAATTAGATGGAGTTGTAGCCCCCATACAACCCCACTAAATCCGCCCCTGTATCATAACCCCTTAGCTTTCCTGAAAAATTAGCTCAAAAATAATGAGGATCTCTTATTTTATTGTGTTTAAATATTAATTTGACAAGAATCTTTTATTTTGCTTCAAAACAAATAATTTAATAATTTTGAAAGATTTCTATAAAAGAAGAAGATAACTTTCAATAATATTTGAATTGAAACCTCAAAAATATCGTTTTTACACGATTTTACTTTTAAATTCCTTTTACAAATTCTATAGCTAACTATTTTATTCTAACTATCTTTACAAGTCTTAAATCTCATATTTTAAAATTACTATATTGATCCTAATTTTTTTTAAAAATAAAGTTATTACTAAAAAATTAAACTGATTTTCGATATAGTAAAAACTATAAGTATGATAATATAAACCTAAGAACATATTAAATTTTCAACATTAAACACATGACAACCAACATATAAAGTGAATTGTGATGGTCGCTAAAAAGTATTAAAAGAATCAAATTTTCTTATTAAATAAAGATTGGTATTATAGTATTAGGTGAAAGTTTTTAATCACGGATCAAATAAGCCTAGAGGGGGTGAATAGATTATTTTCAATTTTTAACAAATATTAAATGTGTAATCTAATCACAACGGCCAGACAAGCAATCGTGTGTAAAGATAAATGCAGAATAAAAAACAACACACGATATTTTTAGGTGGAAACAACCTAGGCCACAACAATGACCTAAGAGGAAAACCACCGGACCACCTAACTATCCACTATGAAAATCAATGTTCAATTACAACCATAGAGTCCAGAACTACCCGTCGCAGATAGATCCCCCTTTCTGTAATTTACTTACGAGCCGTCGCTCCTTTCACAGCCTCCAATAGCTAGATGTCTGGATCCAGACCAACGTTCCGATCTACTTGAGTCACACAAGATCAATCGAACCCGTCACTTTCGGTAATTTCGAGTCACACGAAATACCGAACACCTCACTTGAAACGTTAGTACAATAACACAAGTGCAAAGTGTGTCCTAGAGCGGATTTAAACAATCAACAATCCTAACTAGTAGATTCAACAGCATACGATGTAAAATCTAAATCAGCTAGCAAAATCTAGAACAATCATATAAAGCTCAATATCATGCAAATCAATTAGGCATATGAATGAAACATTAGAACGCCTAAGAAAGATAGATGAAGAGAAGAAGTTAAAAGCACAAGTCAGATTTATATAAACTTATTTCGATGTAGTGAATTTTATGCACAAACTAGCTTCCCTTAAATAGAGTCCAATTTTACTTGAAATAGGATTTGCAATAGACTATAACTCTACTCATATCAGGATTTAGTTCTCAAAAGAATTCTACTCATACAATGATTCTACAATTCTACTCAATTCAGGATTTTGCTTTTACAAGAATTCTACTCATACAAGGATTCCACTTTTAAAACAATTCTACGCAAATAAGGACTCTATTTTCACAACACTTTTATTCACACAAGGATTCTACTTTCTTAACACTTCTACTCATACTAGAATTCTGCTTTCTCATTAAATGAGTCAAATTGGTAAAAGTAACACATGGGTCGAATTAAAAAAGAGTTCTAGTAGAAGTGAAAAACTGGCTCGATCGATCTAATGACTAGCTCGATCGATCGATCCAATTCTCGATCGATCGACCAGATCGATCGATCGATCTAGCTCAACCCGAGAGCACCTAGATCGATGTCGTTCCACACTCGATCGATCGAACCATATACTCGATCGATCGACCAACATGTGCACAATTTATTTTTCGTTACGATCCATACTAAGTGTAGTGCACAATTGTGTGAAGATGTATGCATGATAGAATTTTATACCTGTCATAGGAGCGTTGCAAGCTTGGTGACTCCATCATGTATCGTCTGATTAAACGTTGAATTCTTAATCTATATTACAATCAAACATTTTGTCCACGAAAATTGCCAATACAAAATAAACCTTACATTAGGAATTTTTTAGTCAAAGATAAATATAGAATACAAAATACAATAAAAATTCATAAAATGAACCATAAAGATATATAGTTATCTTTGTGGCTTTGTACAAATTTGATTATAAAAACGAAACATATGATAAGAATTAAGATTATTTTTAGAACAGTATTAACTAAGCTTTTATTTTTATGAAAGACGGAAAATTTGAGCTTTAATAAGATGATTATAATAATTAAAATAACTTGATAAATAATCATGTTTTCGTTTTTATATTATATTTAATTATACAATTATTAAGTTTTTGTAAGAATATATTTATCATCTTATTTTTTTCATGAAAGAGGAAGATCATAGTTATCAATTGTTTATAACCATGAAATTTTAATTGGAGTTGATACTATAATTTTAATTTTAAAAAAAATTAAATTTATCTAACAAATTTTTTTTTTTATCAAGCTATCAAATTTGTCAAACTATATCTCTTTTAAAAAGTAATATACCATAAGTACAATTAAATAACACATATTTAAAGATTTAGTTTAAAATAATTATTAATCTATTAATAATATAATTAATTTATGGGCATTGTGGTCATATATGCAAAATAGGTTCGACAAATTTAGAATTCTTTTGGCTAATCTTTTCACATTTTTATATAGTAATAAGATTTAAGTTTAATGGTTTTTTTTTTTTTTTTTTAATCTCAACTTCTTGTATTTTTACACAAATGTCATCAAATTTTAAAATTTAATTTGTTCTCAGGCTATTATTCTTTACCAAATAAGTCATACGTAGTAATTTATCATTTTTTACCGGAAAAAATTAACATTGAGAAAGCATGTGAAACTTGCATGGACATTAAATAAACCACCCTTTGACCTTTACGTACCAAGTGTCAAGATTTTTAGTTATGGAAAAAAAAAAAAAAAAAACCTAACTCGTCGTACTATTATTATCTTCTCACAGATTTTTTTAGGTTAATCATGATTCATTTAACGCTAATATGGGTTTCACGTACACTATTAAATTAATTAATTTTTATAGATGAAATGATATTTAATATGATTAAAATATGTAATTTAAAATAAAAAAAATGCATTAGTCTTATCGGCCACTAAATCACTAAATATACTATTATTAATATTAATTAACTAATATGACAAAACAATAAATAAAACATTACATTTGAGATTTATTGTTTATTTGTTTGTTTGTTAAAAAAAAAAAATACTATAAATACCAAAGTGTTAAAGTTTGAGAACCTTTGGTAAAAAATGAGAATATCAAATCATTTTATACAACCACAACAATTCCAATCCAACTTTTGGTGAGAATATAAATTATTTTCGGCGCCACTCAATATGTGTTAGTATTAACAAAATTTGATATTATATGGTTTTACATTTTACAATTTGTTATGCACGTAATTCTAGGAAATTTATAACTATAAACACAACAACAACAATAATAAATAATAATAATAATAATAATAATAATAATAATAAAGGCTAACAAATTATGATATAAAACTTATTTAGGTATGTAAAAAATTTAGGATTTAAGTTAGGTCATATTTAATAACGATTCTGATTTATAATTAAATAATTGATTTTATAATTTTTGATTTTTTTATAAAAATAATCAATAATGTGTTTTATAAAAAATTATACTTAGATAATTTTCAAGAAAAAAAATTAAAAATCACATCCAAGTCGTTTGATTTTTTTTTTTTTCAAATAACTTTAAAAATAAAGAAATTTTTTTGTTGCAAATTTTAAAGTTTTAATCATTTTCTTTCAATATTTATACATACAAAATTTATAAGATTTGATTTATTCTCTATAAAAGTTATTTGGTCAAAACAAAAAAAATTAGAAATCATAAATATGATTCAAAATACTTCTTTTTAAATATTTATAAATCACTTCATATTTTGGTAGTGATTCATTAAATATATAAAAATCAAAATAAAAAATTGTTACCAAACATACTTGATTAAAAATTACTTGAAAAAAAAATAAAAAATTTGAAATTAAAATTGTTATCAAACAAGTCCTTAATATTTTAGTTAAATACACAATGTATGATTTTTTTTTTCGTGTTGATTAATGATTTTTTTTAGATTATGCAGAAATTAAAATCAATACCTCAATCAGGAGTATTCTAGAACCGAATCAAATTAGATTAAACCTAAAAATTGAATCGGATTGGACTGGATTGGTCCAAACGGTTATGTGAGTCAAATTATTTAGTTTGATTTATATTTTTTTAAACCATTTTGATTTTTTGAATTTTTTAACCATCCAAATTGAATTAGACGGTTATATATTATATATTAAAAATATTCTTTTTAAAAATATATTATATTATTATTTATTTTAAAAAATAAAAAAATATATTATATTATTTATTATTAAATATTACATTTGAATCTTTTTTTTTTTTTTTTAATCTTAATTTTTTATCATACAATTTAAATTTTTAGTTGCATATAATTTATAATGATTTTACATTGAATAATTTTATTAACTTATGTAAAAAATATTATATGATTTATATTTATAACACATTTAAAGTAATTTAGTTAGGTTTAAAGTTTTATTCTTATGTTAATTTTAAGTTTTAATATGATTTGGAGGAAAAAAAATCATTAAAAAATTGTTAAACAAATCTGGCCGTCTAATTTTAATAAATTTATTAGACAAATGATCTAATCTGAATCAACTTTAAGTCATATAAATAATTTAATTTAATTATTTTTTTTTTTTTACTAAAACTAAGATTGAATTAAATCATAAACACTCGTAATCTCATATACTATTTATTATTTGTTTGAAAGACATTGGGTCATTAAAGTTCCCGATGGAATTTGGGACAAATGTTAAACTTCTCGAATAGTCCTTAAATTAAGATAAATTTTTATATATAATATGTTTTATATATTTTTTTTAATTTTAAAAATAATGATAAAAATAGTATCTTTTATTTTTAAATTATATATTTTTATAATTAAAAAAAATAACTTTATATCATTTTCATTTAAAAGTTTGTCTAACTGAATATCGTTCAAATTAAATTACGACAATTTTAACCAGTTTAATGTTGAACATTTAATATTACACGTTCAATATCATTAAGATACTAGTTTTTGTTATTATAAATTTTAAAAATATTATTTTTTTAAATTTTTTATATATGTAATATTAATTCTTATTTTATAAAATATTGATGATCAAGATTTACTATACTATTGTTCTTAATTTTAACTAAATTCACACTTAGGTTTTCAAACTTT
Organism: Elaeagnus macrophylla; assembly: GCA_029378325.1. Classification (NCBI taxonomy): domain Eukaryota; kingdom Viridiplantae; phylum Streptophyta; class Magnoliopsida; order Rosales; family Elaeagnaceae; genus Elaeagnus; species Elaeagnus macrophylla. Next base: position 22,978,235 of record CM055646.1, on the reverse strand, counting down.
CAAAATTTTACAATTTTCCAAATTTTGGTTTTAAAATATATATTTTAGTATCCAAAATAGGACCTATTGTAGAATTTAAAAGTTTAGGGACTTAAGTGTAAAATTTTAAAAGTTTGAAAACTAAATTATATTATTTAAAAATTTGAGAATCTAAATACGAATTTAACTAAAATTTAAGGATCAATAAAATAATTAAGTCTATTTTTTAAAACAATATGTTGCAGAAAAAAATTGAAAACAACTTACACTTGTTTTACATATTTTTAAGACAATTTAAAAATGCGTTATTTATTTTGGGTCGAAAGAATGCGAAATTTTATTAAGCAAACTCAAAACAATATAAACAAAGTTCATACTCAACAATCAACTGAAGACATAAATAAATAATAGAACAAACTAAAATAAAAAAAACTAGTAAGAACTCTATCTTCACTGACCATCATGGCAACTTGAGTACTCCAAGAATGAAATTTTTAGCTGTAAGAGCTTGTGACAAATGTTTTAAAAATAGTTCACAAACCTCACCAGCATAATCCAGTATAGTAAGTAAACGACCTCCAAAAACTTCAAAGTTAGCACAAGTATCACCAATCAAGATGAAAACCCAATAGAGAAACCACAACTAATATTCAACTATCCATAAGCCTTATCTTTACAAAAGTCAGTACTAAGCAAGATAAAACCAAAATCAGTATAGTCAACATTTCAATATTAGCCCTTTCCCAAGTAAATTTGCTTGGATTCCACACGTTCCTGCACTAATGGCATCCACACATTCCAGCCCTCCTTAATAGTATTGACATAGTTCATCTCTTCAGTACTAAAAATACAGGAAATAAGCGCATAGTGGTTTGGGAACCTTAAGAGACTGTTACGGTCTGTCCAATGTAAAGGAGAGCTGAAGGATTTTTAGTCAGAAAGAATTGACGTTGAGCATTCCTCCAATGCTCTGTTTTTGGTGCAAACTGCAATGCAATTTATAGTCTATCTATGTAAGATTCTAGTGCAAAAGTCAAGACTTTATTGATAAATAGGAAAAATTCTATTGACCAGTGTAATTCGTTTGTTTTAATTATGCGTCAATCAAACTTGTTCTGTTGTGTCCGCGATGCCAATGTTCTGTATACAGTTTTCTCCATATCAGTAACGGTGTGGGCTGTGCAGTCCAGTTAAGTTTCTAAAAATGTCGAGGTTATTAATATATATAGATAGGTAGATAACCTCTATTGGTCATTTTCTTTCTGGAGCTTTGGCCTTGATATAACTGAAGCTCCCAGATGAGTCGATAATCAATAGTATAGTATGCAACATTGTCATTTAAGACATGCGGTCAAATCCAAACATGACTTTGAAAGAAAGGTTGCTTTTCTGTTGATTTGCTCTTGCTTCAAGTTGTTTTGCAAATTGCAAGTTTCTGTTTCTGATTGGCTGTCATTAGTGGTTTTTGCATTACCTATATGTAGTTGACATCATGGAGTCCGGAAATACCGTGATTTTGCGCAATTCTAAGATTGACATGTTCAAAGGGACAATGATCGGCTAGCTGTTGACAAATGGGGACGTGTAGAAGTAACTGAACCTTCTAACTTTGAAGTTAAAGAGGACAATAATCTCTCCTTAGTTGAAGGACTGATAGGTATATTGTGGGGTGAATATTTTGAAGTTAATAAGGGTGCCATTCATGTTCCTGACCTTTAACTGTTTAACTAAAGATGTAATTTTCGGTCATAATATTACTATATCCACACTTGATTTGACTTAGATAGGATGTGTGGTGTTGAAATTTTATGCTCTTTACGAATCCAAACATGGGAAATTTTGTATGATCATGTATTTTCCATAATAGGCTTATTTTTTTATCTTGTAAATCTGTTTTCTCATGAAACTTAGAATGCTCAATACGGTTTGTCATATTCAGTGAACTACATGAAAGTTACATGAGCCTATTATTTTGGTTTTAGCGTCACACGAGGTATATAGCTATTTAACAAATTTAAAGTGAAAGAAGTCCTACATTCGAATTGTTAAACAACTAGGCTTTTACTTCCGTTTGGTAACGATGTATCTCATGAAAGTTTTTCTTTTTCCAGCATAAATTTAAAAAATTCCTCACATGATCAGAGGCTGCTTTCTCACAAAGCAGACCAGGTAGGCGAGTTAAATTGTTAAATGACTACACCCTAAAACGTATATTACCATATTGAGTCGCTCTGGAACAACAGTGTATGAGGATGGACCAGCATTCCTCAAGAATCTGCGTGGAGAGAGATATATAAGGTATTAATAAATTTTTGTCTGCTTGTTATGGCAAAGACTATATCAGAATATAACCCTGCACCAAAATCATAATAAGAACTCTATCCTTTTAACTCATAGATAACAAAAGAAACCCTCATGGTTTCGATCTTGACAAGACTAGTTAAATATCCAAGGAAAAACTATATTTTGTGTCCAACATTTTATTTCATGTTGCACATATACCCTTTTCGTCGAGTTCATTAACGGAAGACTACAGTGAAAAGCATTATACAAATTCATCATAGGATAATTTCCATTTTTAGCAGTTACATAATTGATGTATAATTCCTCAAAGCCACATAAATGAGAGGGACGGGAGTAGACTTTAAAGAAGATAGATATGTTCCTTGTGCAGTTAGCGTAAAAGAAAAGTGGAAATTTTAAGTATACAATGATTATTTGAACAGTTAATCCAACAAAATTTTTGATCAAATTCTCATGCTAAAATGACCACCGAAAAAGAAAAAGAAAAGGTTTCAGCCGAGAATAGTCTGTTGTACTTATGAATTACATACAATCATCGCATAAACTTTCAATTAAACTTCCTCAAGGCCACTGGACTTTTTCATGCATCATCGCAAGCTGATAAATACAAAATATTAGTATGATGTTTTGCTTAATGACATCAATCCAGAATAAATAGAAGAGGATATGAATACACAATCAATCCCATCTCAAAGTCTACATGAGCATTTCAAAACAGAATATTGAAGGCATTTCTTGATGATATGATATCTGGAGGAAAACATTAAAAGGGTACTAATTTATTTAAATTGTGAAGGTCAAGGAAATATAACATGTCCCTTCTGCAGCTCATTCATGAGTCCTAATTAATCAGCAGTCACTGCCTTAGATTGAAGAATTATAAGACTTTGCTTGACTCCGTACATTCATCAGTGATCACACATCATCATTGCAATCTGATCAAATAAAGTTGATCAGTAATTTTCTTAACAAGTTGATCCTAGATTGTTTAGTCACCTTACTCAATTATGTTACTCAAAACCCAACACAATATAATTCTGGACTAAGATCTCTACCATTGTTTTATTTTGACCAATCATGATCCTAAAATGGCTTGTGAAACATCCAGAAAGTAAATTATCTTTAAAGGCAAATGTAACAAGACATTATAAATTCAGACTGAGAACAAGCATACTCCACGATTTGACAGAAAACTATGGCATTTTATCAACGACAAAGGATTTGTCCAAACATACAACTGTTTAGACAAACTTATGGCTCAACACATAGTTCAATCATCACTCGCAAATTAGTCTTTCTCATCCATTAAAATGGCACAACCCTACAAATGTAAAGGCTTGAAAATATTAAGAAATGGACAACACTCCATCATCCCCGCTCGATCTTCATCTAGTCTTGTCTTGGCCTACAACATAAGAAGAGGAGTGTGCAACTTTTCACTAAACAGACTAGATTAAAATAATTTAATATTGACTAATTCAAAATAAAGAAAAGGAGACAAAATCAAAATGACCAGAGTTGGAGGAGCTTGTAATCTATTGATGGAGGAAATGGAGAAAAGAAGAAATAGCCATAAAAGACACAATCCTAAAAATGATTTTCAGCTTAAAGGTAGTCAATATCTCCAATTCTACAGGGAGGAAAAATACGTTCTGAGTTGATGCTTCAAAATTTTAAATTCAATACTCAGTATTTGAATCACTGTATTAATATCACTAACTTACCAGAAAATTATGGATGAAAATGACATCGAGGGGTCCTACGAATGTTGGCTAGAAATCTAATTCAAGAATAGAAACGTTGTTAGGAACCTAGAAATAAAAGTAGTTGTTGTTAAATATAAGGAAATATGATGTTGCAGATGGGTAAGATGCAGCCATCATGTACTAGAATATGACGACAAGTATACTGATAAAAATTAAAGATTATTTCCAAGAGTCAGCAGGTTTGTTGTAGAGAATTTGAAACCTTCTTGACCAATCAATTTCGCAGGTTCCTTTTATTCTAAAAAGATGCCATCTCTACATAAATTCAGGTTAACAGCATCTGAGTCATGGCCCTCATTGTATAATCTAAATCTGGAATTACAGTTTCTTGCAAAAGAAGACCATCAAATAATTTGAAATCTCACAATCATGAATCATGTAGAGTAGGACACAAGCAGAACAGTCACTTAACTAGACAATCAGCTATTTTGATAACTAACACATAAAAGGGATGATGAGTCTGCAAATAGTTTTCCTGCAGTAGATATGACTACTCAGCAAGGCTTCAGTGAAGAATAACTAAACAGACAGTTGCACCGCATGTTTGCTTTATTGAGTAAGCAAAGCTTAGAACGAGTTCCTCTAGGCATCTACTATATGAAATTGTCAATAGCACTTACAAACTAGTTTCACAAATTTAGGTATGACAGCACTATCAGCAAATTAGACTCACACAGCACTACCGGCACAAATACAACTCATGAATAATTTTATTAATAAAATTGATTGCTAAATATTTCACACTTGTAAGCATCTTTCAGTTTCCTTACTATTATAATTAAATAACTTGAATAAATATTATTTAAAATTTTCAGCTATAAAACATGTGAGTTCGACACGCCAACGTAGGCACACACAGGAATAGTACTCAGGATTGAAAAACCCTATTCCTTCCCAACAACAAAACAATCCATAAATCAATGAAATGTGCCAAATTCAACCGAGTAAGGAATCAAGTGAAAAGAAGGTTTCAAGGAGAAGTTGAAGTCAGTCAAATAAAAATACCTTCAGGAAGCCAGCCGTAAGTGCAGCGAGTAACGGAAAGCATGGAAGTCATCAAGGCTGATGCAGTGGCAGTGTGGTACGGAAGCATCGACTCCACGCAGAAGCTCATTTCAACAGGATTCCTTCTGCTACCACCATACATACATTAAAAATTACGTAAGAGCTAAATAATGAATTAATCCTTCAAAATATTTACTTTTTAACAAAATTAGACCCAAAAATTTCCCAGTTAAAAGAGAGAGAGAGAGAGAGAGAAGGCATTAATACCTGAGGAAGCGAGAAGAGAGAGATTTATTTGCGGCAGTGCGAAAAGGGGAACGAGCTGCTTTGGCTTCAGATGCAAACAGCGAAGCCACACTGCTGCCGCGGGCCGAGCAAGACCTGAATACGGATCTGGCAGCTGCTGCGGTAGCCATTATTCTCAAAATCACAATTTTACTTGCTGAAGATGGTCGAATGGGGTTTAGGGTTTAGCGTTCTCTAACTGTGTTAGGGAAATGTGTTGTGCTGTGTAGTCTAGAAAAAACAACAAAAACCTTACCAAAAGGCCCATGAGTAGTGTTGTAATTTTCTCCACTGAGGTGGTAACCGTAGAATTAAAAAAAAAAAAAATTGAGCTAGAGAAGCACATTCTTCATCTTATCCAATTCTCTAAACTCAAATTTTTTAAAAAAATTAAAATAGTACCTTTAAAATTTATAGTAATAAAACTAGTACCTTAATAATATTGAACGTTCAATCTGAACGTAAAATATTGAACATGTCTAAATTATCGTCGTTTAATTTAATTGAATGAGTGTTCAAAGAAAAATGACATATTAATCATTTTTTTTAATTGTGAAAAATATAAATTTAAATACAATGAGTGCTAGTTTTGTTATTACAAATTTTAGGGTGTTAATTTTGTTGTTTTTGCAATTTTTTATTATTTTATATAATTATTTTAATATATTTTATTTAAAAAATAAAATATTAAAGTTAAAAATATTTTTTATTTTTATTTTTAACACCACAAAAATAAATAATTTAATTATATCTATAACTTATATATTATATTTAATATTTATTAAACTTAATTTTAAATTTATTTTATTATATATATATATATATATATATACTAGGATATCTGATTATCATAAATTATCTAATTTTAGTGAAAAAATTATGTTCCTAAAATTTTAGTGAAAATTTTCTGCTGCACTTCTATAAATAATAAACGTAAAAATGGGAAACCCCGCCCCCGCCCCCGCCCATGAGATATAACAACTAATTGAAATGTATCTTACCTAGTCACCCGTAGAACAAACTTTATTGACAAAATGCACATAATTAGCTTAAAAAACAATTTATTTTAAATTAAGTTATTCATCCAATTCATTTAGATTTTTTTATAATATAAGATGAAATTAAATGAAGTTGTGTGGCCACTCCATATTTAATATTTGTTTATTTCCACGATTCAATAATATATAATTTATTTAAGTATATAAAAACTGGGCCATCATAAATATATTAGTTATAAGTATTTTTTTTAAAAAGTGTTAAATTAATTTTAAAATTGTGCTTAAAAGTACACTTTAATTTTAAAATTGTTGCTTTAAGTTTCACTAAATTAATCATAAAAGACTAACTACATTAATTTATTTAGATAAAAATAACGATTATTTTATAAATGATTAAAAAAAATGATATAATTAAAAAAAAAATTATGTTTTTTAATTCTAACATTAATTTTTTATAACTTAAATTATCTAGAAAATTTAAATAAAGGAAAGAAAAAAAAAATATAACATACAGACATATCCCCTTTATATTTTTTTTTATAATTTTTTCATATTATTTCAACGTTCTCCAAAAATAGAGTTCTTGCATATTTTTTTTATAGTCTCATAAACAATTATCATATCATTTTTTTATATTATTTTTTATAAATCAATAGTTTGGTCGATTTTGATGGGAAAATAGAGTTCTTGCATAGAATACATGGAAACGACCAAAATATGATAAAAATTGTTTACTTAAGTATTGTTAGCAAGCCAAAAAATTATTCTAAATAATTTTTAAAGAGAGTTTCACATAACTTAAAAGCTTTTGAAAATTCAAGCAAAAATCATGGAACTAGTTTGAAATAACTCTATTATTTATAAAAACTATTTTAATTTAGATAAATATTTAGTTTTGAATATTAGTAGAATCTAAAGTTATATTTTTTGGTTGAATAATCATATTTTTATTCTACACGTGACTTAATTTAAAAATGATATTAAATTATTACAAGTTTTGAAAATATAATACTAAGTTTAAATTCAATTTTTGTTAAATCGAAAGTCATTCTAATATTATATATGAAGTTATTTTTAACAAAACTACAACAAATATATAATTAATCATATTATTTCTCTCGCTTATAATTTTATACTATTTTTTTTTCCTTTCAATTTTATTAAATTTTTAAAAATTTGATTAGCATATTTGTAATACGCTGTGTTCTCTAAAAATTTAAAATCAAAATACCTTCAAAAATCAACAAAAATTATCTCAATAACCAAATTACACCCAAATGGGAGGAAAATTTGTGGAAAAAATTCAAAATTTGAGAATTTGTTTTTAATCTCACAAATACTTATTGAGAAAAATATCATCATTATTTTTTTAACAATTTTTTAAAAGTATGACTAACTTTATTTTTTCTCATAATTTATATTTATTTATTTTATATTATATCCATAATTTGTATGTATTTATAATATATAAAAAAATTCTCCTGATTATCATATCTCAAAATTTGTTGGACACAAGAGGCACTTGCCCCCACCTTTCCTACTACTATTCTCAGCTATTTTCTTCGATTTATAGCCCTGATATAGCACAATTTATAATACATCATCATTTTTTCCCTTTTTCGTTTTACGGTATCGTTTTATGTAAGTTATTTTACTTTTTTATCCTTAATTCAAGCCATTGCTGCGCCGCTTCCTTGCAATCAATTGCAGAATTTGACTCCAGAGTCCAGAGGACTTCTCTAGCCCACCAGGTACTACTACAACTCAACACTCCCAACCACTTCAAATCAAACGATTTTTGTCTTCTGTCACTCTTTTTTTTTTAAATCTGAGAATTGATTCTACCTTAAATTTAATAATTGGTTCAATCTGCGAATCAGTTGATATATGATTGGGTAATTACACCTATTTACATATTATTACATTAGTATGTAAATTTATTTGATATATAAATCTATTTACATATTATTATATTAGTATGTAAATTATTTACATATTATGTAAATAGTTTATATAGTATGTAAACTTATTTACATACTGATATATTGGTATGTAAATCATTTTACATATTATGTAAACTGATTTACATACTATGTAAACCATTTTACATACTATGTAAACTGATTTATATATTATGTAAATCAATTTACATACTGATATTACATATCACATAACTAAGGATATTTTTGTAATTTATTTAATTTTAATGTAATCAAAACTCACAGTTTTGATCCTATTATTGTTAGTTTTGAAAAATTTAATTTTTTAACTAAATGCATGCTATTTAGGCAAATAGCTCATTTTCTTCTGTTCCTACCGCTACACCACTCCTCATCTCGACCTCTCTAACCCCACCCTCACTTTCTCTCTCCACATCGACCAAAACCCTCCCCATTTTTACTTTCGTTCTCAAAGTTCTCGTTTTTAATCGCATTGACTCTCCCTTCGACTGTCCTCAATCCCTATTTATTTAACTTTTTTTTTCAACATTCTATTAACTTTTTTTATCAACATTTTATTAACTTGATTTTTCCCCACATATATATAATAAAAATAATTTCTAACAAGTGATTGATGATATTGGGCGAAATAATTAAATATACAAAAATCAAACTTTTTTAATCATAATAGCATTATATTTGACAATATTACAAGAAGAAAAATGTTAACTTCTTGTTTTTTTATAACCCCATGCTTAACTTATTTAAAAAAAAAAAAAACTCCCTCTTTTAAGTCTAACTCTCTTAATTATATATTTTTTTTTTTTTTTTTTTATAAATGACACATATATTCTTTTTTTGGAACAAATGATACTTATATTTTTTTATAATATTTGACATAAATGTTATTTTTATGAAATAACACATATGTGTCACATATTTTTCGTAACATATAATTTTTCTTTGATGTACATATGTCTTTTTTTTTATTTATATATAACTATCACTTTTTATTTAGTAGAAAGTGTTCAATTATACATAAAAATATATTAATATATATAAAAAAAATATTTAAAACAAATACTATAAAAATAAAATTATAATTATAATTGCTTTTAAAAAATTATAATTTGATAAGATAAATTAAAAAAAGAAGGAAAAAACGAAAAACTCGCGTTCTGCAACGCAGAAGTAATTGTGAAACTCGATAATTGAGGAGAGAATATGTGTTACAATTATTCCAAAAATACTGATCATCAATTTTTTTTTTTAAATGTATTCAAAATAATGTGATAAATATGATTAAATATTATTACAATTGAACCTGTAAACTATAAAGTGTGTTTAATATTTTTATGATAAATAATAGTCGTATCTTAATCTTACAGGAAATTCAAGAAAATATTAGTTTTTTGAGAAAAAGAAAATATTATTACACTGACGCTAAAAACCAGACTTTTGGATATTCAATATACTAATATTGGTCCAAAAAGGAAATCGTTAAATACTTATTTGAAACCGTGAGGGGTCCATGTATGCAAAAACCGGTGCCCCGGGTTGAATATTTTCGAACCCTAGACTCACTCACTGCTCAGAGTCGGAGGAACCGAGAAAGGGAGAAGAAGGAAACGGAAAAGAGGACACTCATAAATCAGCTTCAAGCCGTCCAGACCACACCTACATTCTCAGCCGGAACTGACTAATGTGACTAGATACATCCACGATTTGGAATTCACCCTTCAACTTTAGCTCGGTAATCGTGATGGCTTCTTTGTTCAAGGTAAATTATTGTCGTCTCACTCTTCACAACTATATGATTGTCAATATTCGACTTGGGCTTGTAATCTAATCTATGAATTGCTACTACTTATTTTTTCCTCAAAGAATTGTTTGAGGAAAATTCACTCTCCATCTTGTTCTTTGCAGCTTGTGAAATTTGTAACATCAACATAAGAAATTTATTATTTTTTATTGTTGTTTACTCTAAAGGGTTTACGTTGATTGAGACAAATGGGTATGTGTAAATTTTCTCTGTTAATTTGAAAAACTGAGTGATTTTGTTGCTTCATTAACTGTGTTATATGAGCATCTATTTTCGAATTTTGGGGAGAGATAACCAATAGTTCAGAGGAATCTTAGAAGCTAATTGATCCAGCACTGTGGTTTCATCTCATCCTTTGGGAGTCCACTTGGCGAAAGATGTATTTTTGTGATGCGGTTTTAGTGGCTAATTTTATTTCGTTTAAGTTCGCTTTGACGAGCTAATAAGACTTACTAATTGTATTAAACAACATTTCTGCACTACCCTACCACCCAAAAGACTATTGCTTTGTACTCCTATAGTGTGTATTCTTAGTCATGTTTTCCACGTTGCCATCTGACTATTGTTAAATTATGCTTGAGGACTCCAGTGACCCAAAGTTACGACTTGTATCTTTGTAATTTCATTATTTTTGTTGCCTACTTTCCTATCATCTTTAGGATCCAAACAAGCTTTCAGCTTATCGGGATAGAAGATTTTCTGGATCACAAGAAGAGTATGAACAGGCACTCCTAACATCAACAACTGTTTACATCGGGAACATGTCGTTTTATACAACAGAAGAGCAAGTGTACGAGCTTTTCTCCCGTGCCGGAGAAATTAAGAAAATAATCATGGGCTTGGACAATAACACAAAAACACCATGTGGCTTCTGTTTTGTACTGTAAGGCTCTATTCTTCTTGTTATGTTAATGGCTTGGAGGTAAAACTGTGAATTGATAAATTTTAGTTGAAATTTTGATCTTTAAACTGATCATATATTTATGAAGCTGGGCAAAAGTTCATTCCTTGTTTTGGTAGTTCATAAATGAACTTCTATTTGATGCTAATCATTGATAATCCCTGAATATGTAAGCATTTCTGAACAGATACTATTCTCGCGAGGATGCTGAAGATGCAGTAAAGTACATCAGTGGGACAATTCTTGATGATCGTCCTATTCGTGTTGATTTTGATTGGGGATTCCAAGAAGGAAGACAATGGGGCCGGGGTCGAAGTGGTGGGCAGGTAAGTGTATCATGCTGCTACAATTTAGGTATTTTCATTTTTCAACTTGCCTTTATTTATCCTTTTTCCCTTCCATATTGTTCAGGTTCGTGATGAATACCGTACCGACTATGATCCTGATATCCTTTTGATAAACTTAGTTTTTTAGTTTGTGTTATACTATATGGATTTCCCTTTTCATTTGGAGTTAATTGGTGCTTGTTCGTGTTAACCATCTTTGACAAGGTTTCTTATTGAAACTGCAAGTATGTATTTTGTTGTTTTGATTGCCATGAAGTGCTTATGCTGTATGGTCTGTTTCCTGTATGTAATACTTGAGAGTGCAAGAAGTAGCAGGTGCAACAGGATGTTTTCGTGTGCTTTCTTGTTAATTATCAATTTTTTAATTTAAATGGAATGTTCAAGGTTACATTTGTCCTGTCAAACTCTGTTACTTTTGTGACTTGAGTATCATAAGTTATAATTTTGAGTTTTTAATTACTGACCTCAAAATTAAGAAAGACAAATTAAAGGATATAGGTTTTTCTGAAGGAATTCAAACGTGATATTCGAGTAAAGAGCACAATGAAGAAAACGCCATACTGCATATCCAATTTCTTTAAAATCCAAGGTTGAGGTCTTGTGAAGCCAAACCATCTTTAATTGTTCTTCCTCAATTTCAAGTTGCGCTAGCTGACACTTATGATTTGGCATAGAATTTAATTGTTAGATGTAGTCTGACTTGCAATTTCTATCTTAAACTCCTTATATGTTGATTTGTTTTTAATTTATGCATAATTTGTGCTATTTGTTCATTTCAAAATCATTTGGTTCTTATGTCTCTTTGTACCTTGTAATGAGCATTATTATTTTGAAATGGTTAAAGGCATTATTTATGTTCTTCAAACTTGCCTTTTGTCTGAAAAAGCACAATGTTGGTTTTTTGAATTATTAAACATGTAAATTGGGGTTGACCAAATTTGCTCTTTAGTTTTGCTTAACATGTCATACGCAGAGGTGGTTATGGAAAATTAGTTCAGAAAGAATTAGAAGTGCAGAGGCAGCTTGTAGATTATGGTGCTGGCTCCTTGGGCTCCTTTCCAGCTGTTATGCAACCTCAATGTAAGTAGAGCTTTTCTTTCTAGATTTATAGCTTATATGCCTATCCGATGGTTTAAACTTTGGCTTATACGAAATTGATATAAATCTAAACTGTTGCCCTTCTGCTCTAAGTTTAACCATATAGGATAATAGTCAATTATCTCTTTAAAGTGCCAACACAAAATATATTGAGTTCAAAATCCTTCGGTCTCATTCCATCTAATCTCCAATATGTTAAATTTTCCATGCCCTGGGCCTCCCAAATCTTTTTTTTATTGTTTGCGACTAAATAAAGGCTTTCATTAATATGAGTAAAAGTAAATGTATACAAAAATTTGAGATTCAAACATTTACTCTGAACAACAACCAGGGACATGAGCTAAAAAAGATGATAACATTACAATAATCTTGCACCCAGGATGAAAAAGTGCAAGATTACTAAATGAGAGACTCCCAAAACAAACAAACTACAGATTTTATCTATCATGCATAGTAATGTCTGTTTCAGCATGACAGCATCTTCTGACTCTTTAGTATTGCAGATGGTAGGCATGGTGGGGGCCATGGTCATGGTGGTTCTCATCGACATGGCAGAGGTATCTCTGATTTATATATGGCACTTCAGATTTTCCTAGATGTTGAGTATTTGTATATATAGTATGATGATTGTCTTCTTAAAGAGCAGATTATCACCGAAAAAGATACAGAGATGATGATCGCCACTCATATGAGAACTCCAAGAGGCATGCGGATCATGAGCCCCGGAAGAATTCTGATAATGACTCTAGACCGGTAAATTCTAATGGATACTCAGGCTGATTAACCATATTTGTGAACTACTTGCTGTTGTTCCCATGTCGCAATATGATAAAAGTTAAAATAAAATAAAAGAAAGAATGAGAATTAGATACTTGTTACATTAAATGAAAAGGGAAAAAGAAACAAAGATAGAGAGAGAGAGATGACAAATAGAATGCCTGGTCTATAAGATCTTTTTCATTAGATTGACAAGGTGGTAATTGGCACGTACTTGTCCTTGGTTAAAAGTTCCATAGTAGTAGTGCCCTCCTTTTGACTTCTCCCACTTTTTTGAGTAATGGTTAGTCTGTATAATTGTATTTGATACAGCAGGAGAAGAATCCAAGGTTTCGAGAGAGTGGAGATTCTGATGATGAGGACGAAGATGATAGAAAACGACGCAGTTAGCTGGCCAACATTTTATGGTACACAGATTATATTCAAATTGTAACACTTGGACTAGATTTCTTGTACAACCAGATAACATTACTCTGAGGTTAAGGTTCAATCATGTTGCAATGTGTGTGGCATGCTGTCAAGGCTGGATTGAAATGACCAACATGGAAAAATACTGCACTTTATGCTTGTAATGTGTTGCTGTAAAATTGCTATAGTCGAGGATTCATCAATTGTCTGGTTAAAACCATTTCCTGGTGTTAAAACCGTTTCTTAGTTTGTTTATGAGATTTTATGATCTAGGCTCTAGCAGGCGGACAACTTTTCACAAGCAAGTGATTTGAGATTGTTGTTGAGTCATTTGACTCACTTCTAGAAAGAATAAAGCCGGTTGGGTAACAAGTTTTTGAAAAATGACAATTTGACAACCTATTTTCATCCTTCACTCTCCGGCTGATTGCCATGTTTTGTGTTCGCAGCTATATGCATCGAGTTGTATTTATCAAGTTATAGTATTTGATTTATATGTAATGTTGAAGTAACTACGGGTCAACTTATCAACGTGAGATTAATTACATTGTGGTATTTGGTTTGATATATCTCAGCTTAGATAAGAATAGTATGTTTCTCATTGACGCACGTAGGTTTTGAAGGACAACTTACTGTGAGGTCAATCTCTATTGTTACTGATACTAACAATTCATTCAGCATACCAAGCGTCTCCTAGATGCCAAACATACCTAATAATTCTCATTCTAAACGATTAGGGCATCTTCTTTACAGAATATTTGTTTCGTAAAGAAGTGATACAACTACGTGAAGGAATGGGCCTTTCAACCATCTTTTGCATGTAAAATCACTAGAATCAATCATGCTTTTCAGACAAATTAGTGACGTTTTTGGCTTGGCTAAGAGATTTTCTCTTGTGAACTGGAGCAATACCTCAAGTACCTATTTTGCTTTACAAGACTCAAATCTCAGCAAATCTTCTGGTAACATTTCATGACCTCAAAAAAAAAAAAAAAAAATTCCAGTAATATTTAGGATAGAGCACAATTTTGTAGCCACTCTGCACCTTACAGAACTATTGAGGAAATGTCCACTTGTGATAGTTAATACAATAGAACCATGTTTTTTATGGTTACACTTAAAGTAGATATTTTTTTTATAAGAAATTAAAGTAGATATTAACTAATGCATCACTTCAAGCTAGCATAATATCAAGATTTCTCATATAACAACTGCATGTATGAATTTCCAAACTGATCATTGATAGAGACCAAAAAGCAGCTCCAGCCAACATAATTTCAATATTTTCCAACAGTACTGCATCAGTTGAAGCAATATTTCCAAAACAATTCCCATAAAATTCATCTATTGACACAAGCTCTGAACTCTAATTGAACGACCACAAGTCATTACTAAAGCTTCCTATTGTAAAAAGCTCAACAGATTTCACATGGTAACTCTCCACTAGTATACCTGAATGGCAGCATTAACACAGTACGAACTTCCTAAATCTGGAACAGCACAACCAGAGAAGAACAAAAGTTGGGACCATCCAGTATTTGACTCGATCCTCGGCAGCTTAAGTTACTGGATATAAGAACAAGCGTCTGGACAAGAGACAGGAAAGCTATACCTCGAGAATACATGTAATGCCAGTGAAACTAATGATCCTCGACATAATCCGGATTCTCCTTCAGGATAACAAACCCTTCAAGGATAGGAGAAAGGGGAATATACCTGCAAAAGATATGCATAATTTTAGAGATTCACCCTTTAGAATATTGTTGGCAATGGCAAAAGCTAAAGCATGAAAGTTGGAGGGAACAATTCCATTACTTCTCGGTAGCCAGCTCGGCTCTATCACCAGCAGCCAGAAGAACCGGAGTGGAATGGGTTTGGAAACCAGTGATTGTTTTAGGACGACCAGCCTGGCCAACAACATCAACTGCTTGACCCACTCGAACAGGTACAGATAAAGGTTTGAGGTTCTCATCCACAGTCAATAGCATCCTAGGCTGTCAAGAGCAACAAAACATATAATAAAATAAATAGCCAGGAGAGACTAAAATATTAACTCAAGTGCAAAAAATGAACAACCTGCATTGCTAAAACAAGGAAGTAGAGAACATAATGATATTTCCCCAGAATAATTGCTTTCATGTCAAGACATGCATGTAGCATGGTTATAATTCCAGCAAGTGCTGTCCTGCAAGGAAACATAAAAAAGATTTTACATTAGAACTGATGCGAACAAGAGACAGATAGCAGTGTTAAACACTTCCCCTGTAAAAGGGTTACTTACGGTGATAGCAAGAAGCGATCAGAATGATATGGATTTAAAGTTAGCAAGCCCTTCCCCATATGTACTAGACCTTGAGCAATCCGCACCTGCAAAAGTGGCCAAAAGATAAATAAATTCCAGAGAACAAGATGGGGAATTATAGGGAACTCACAACGAGAACTCCTAGGACACATTACACAGAACAGAAGGCTGGCATCTTTATAGTAATAGCTTGAAAGATTGCGGAGCATCCCAGCAATTCTGGCATTGTTGGTTCCTGCACCTATTAAACCTAAGGAGATGACCGCTGCCTGTAATATCGACAAGAGATATTAGTAACTGATTCCCTGTACACACAAGGAACACAAAAACACATATATTGATTAATAAACTCATGCAACATCATTATCTTACCATTGCAACTTCTGAATCTGTGTCATGGCTAAGTCTGCTTAAGGTGTCCATAACATTCACCTGGAAGATGATCAATTCAAAAATGATAACCAGAATTAAGAATCGTAAAGTTAATCAAGTTGAAAAGTTATCTAACTTGCATTTATTTGCATCCAGCTTAGTTTAAAGTAATAAAGAGCTAAGAAAGCTGCTTCTTTTTCTTCTTTTTTCATGGTCAAAGAAATATGAGTGGTAGCTTGTTCAAACAGATCACTGCTCAACGCTCAAGTATAATGGGGTTCCAGGAGAGTATTATAGTCATGAACGTGCAAGTTGTTCTTTAATAGGTTCACTTGATACACGAAATCAGCCATTCCAGAATTAACAAATACAAAAATATTTAAAATAAATATTGTAGTAATCCATTCAAACTGAATGGACTAATTTATTAAATAACTTTGCTTCATTTAAAAATCTCAGTGATATGTGCTTTGATGAATTTACTTACCTTTGGATTAGATATGCAAAGGAGAGCAAGAGCCAAAGGAATAGCCCTTCGGATATTTTGTTCTCCATACTGTAGAAGATGCTCCAATGAACGGATTGCCATTTCTAGGCCCAGTTCTTCTGCCATTGCTACCATAGCAATTCCAAGCACAGCAGGTCCTTGATGGGTTTCACCCTTCTCCAGATGCTGAGAACAATGGCCGAGAAGATTTTGAACCTGCATAATAGAAAAACAGTTACTTCATACATACAACTAAGGTTTCATTAACCTTATAAATAAAAGTGGCAAAGACTTCAAAGGACAGTTGAGAGGAATTAACAGATGAAAAAAAGAGAGGATACCTTGAGAACATTCCCTGTTCCAGCGTAAGCACAGGATAGAAGAACCATATCACAATGTTTTCTGATTTTTTCATGAAAAGTTTTTGAAACTTCGGCAGTGGCCTCCACACTATCCTGCAATACAAAAAGGATTTGGAAAAGATATCAAAATAGTGAAAATTGTATGCCCTGAAGTCTCATTAACACTCATGTTCTTTTACTGGTGCAACTTATACGCACAACATAGATGTAACGAAAAGAAAATTGAAAAGGGAAAGAAAAAAAAAACAGAAATTAGGATAATGGCAATATCTAGAATTGGTGGTTTCTCAATTCAAATAAAGGAGTAAACCACCTGCTTCCCAAGAAATAGAAGACCAAGGCTAAGAGGCAACAGCCGAGTAAGGGGTTCCCCCAACTCTGACTCACTTCGGTCCATTAAGGCCAAAATGATGGACTGCACAACATCTTCATTGCAGGAACCAACAAATATCAAACTCAATGAGATTGCAGTAAATGCAATCACATCAAGAGGAGCCTTGGTTTCAAGTATAGCAGAAAGTCTAGTTTGTATCTGCAAAAGAGAGATCCAATTACAACAACATGTTAAAACCTTTCAGGGAAAAAACATTAAACAAATTTAGTAACAAGAACAATACAAGATGTCATCAGAAATTAGACATATTCAAAGGTAAGCATTTCAAGATACACAAAGGACCAGAGTTGTCTGCATGGTATGATAGAAATAATGCAAAAAGAAATTGCAGTTCAGTAGTACGTGATGTGCAAATTCTCATTATAAAAACAATATTTCCATGACCAAGAAGTCAAATTCACAGTAGGAAAACTAGAAATCTGACCTGCCGATTCTGAGTACCAGCATATGCAATGCCCAGCCCCATTATGGCACCAATTCGGATAGATGCATCTTCTCTATCAATATATTCACTTAAAACTGCCAGTGCCTAAGATAAGAATTTAGGACGTAAGAGCAAATAGGAGTTATAAAAAGCCTAGTATAAAATAAAACATCAAAACAACTCACAGGATCACAGTCATGCTTGATACTGCAATTGACGATTCCAACTCCCAACAATGCACCAGAAATAACATGGTTGTCAGTGCCATGCAAGTATTTGTCAATATGACCAAGACCAGTATCAACATCCCATAGTAAAATCATACCCTATTATGAAGATCAATTTTTTTTAAGAGCACTGTGAAAGCACAATCAAATAATAATCCATAAGAGTAAATGAGGGCACACCAGACTTGCAGCAGCACTCGACTTCCCATGCTCCTTATTTTTAAAAAGCCAGTTTCCTGAACTACCACTTGAAGCATCTGGCGGGACAAACATTAGCTTATCCTGCAATGAAACAAAATCTTAATATCAACGAAATCCACATCCACACAATATGGGTGAATCAAACATACAGAGCTCACCCGACCAAAACCGGCATTCACAAATGCATTGACAAATGTCGCAGCCAAATTCTGTCTGGCGGAATCAACACTGGCACCAGCACTAGCCCGGCCATCAAGCAAGTGTGCCTAATGAAACACAACATAATAAAGTCATATACTGCAATCACCAACTTTGACAAAGAAACACACCTGAATGTCATATACTTTAGCTAAAGTAAAATCGATGAGTTTACCTTCAATTTAACTACTGTTTCCTCTAAGAGATGTAATTGAATGTCTTCAAATGGAGCTTTTAAGGTTGAATATTGGATCATTACATCTTATAAAATGGATATGATGTTTTTTAGCCAAAAAAAGATGGGAAGTTTTTTAGCATAGAAAATATTGAATAAGATATTGGAAGATCTAGATCATAATACAAACATTTTCCAAATGAATTCACAAGAAACCACCCAGCTAATATGTTTGAGTATACCAAATAAAGACAGCTCGTGACAAAGAAACTCACAGATAGTCAAGATTCAAGAACACCTTCATATTATATTAGCATGTTCAGCAAAATGGAAAAAGGAACCATTCAAATATGAAAAATGATACATATACCAATTGGGACACACTTTATGATACATATACCAATTGGGACACTTCATAAAAGTGTCAAGATTTTGTTGGTGATGTGTTGGAATTAGAGGACCAAATGATGCAGGAAGAAAGCAATATTTGGACTCCTGAGTTTGAAAATGTCTCAACTTGGTTCATGCTTAGCATTCTTCTTGAAATGATAATTAAAAGGGAATACCAATAAGAACCAACAATTCTGACCTTGTAGATATCTTCTGGAGTTTTGGCCTCCATGACCTCAATATCACGAGCAAGTGTGAGATATCCTTCACTTAACTTAGCATTGTTAATGATATCTTGCAACAGGAATCTGTCATCATCATCCATGACATGGTCATCATCAAGCTCAAAACAAGTTCCCTGCATCAAAATATTAATTAGTAAACAGCTTTTGTCACTAATGAATTTCATAAAACCCCATTGATTTGACCCTGCCACCAGTACCACCACACTGTACCAGAGGGTCACAGCAGGGAGGTAAAGGCACAATCACAAATTTCCAAGATATTATACTTTATAAAAAGCATTGAAATAAAAAAGCAAATGAGCTATTACTAAATTATGAAGGAAATTTAATCTAGCAAAGAAATTTAATAGGTGTGTGTAAATCTGTAACGTATTGATTCATATAAAAGCCAAGCAGCATATACACACAGCATATCATGTGCAAAGCAGTATAGTTTTAAGTCAACCAGAAAGGTGAATTTTGAACTTACGTGCCGAGCAAGGATGTAACAGAACTGCTTTTTTTGGAGGAGATCATCACATTGAGTAAAGATTTTGTGTACATACTGCCAACACAATGCTCAGACTTGTTAGGAGTTGTCCATAAAGAATAAGCAGGAATCAGAAATTTAAAGCTTTATTAAAAACAAGACATTCATTAATATCTAGTAAAATCAGTGAAACTATAATATAAAAAAAAAATCATGTCTGCAACAAAGTACAAACCCGCATGTTATCAAGGAACAAGGCAATCTGGAGGGCATGTGCATATTCCTCAAATTTCATGTAAATTGTATATGCGATATCCGAAACAACCATATCATCCGGGCCAGGAAGATATCTGTAAATGACATAAGTCAAAAATCACACAAAATGTCGATAGTCTGGAATTCTCTCATGTACCAGAATCTCTGACTCTGATAATTAAGATGTTACAACTAGCCAATAAAATCAACTATAAGTTATAATTGACAAACCAACACAAGTAACTCAACTTGTTAATACTAGTTCATAAGTTCAATACTTCACTAAGAAAACCTAGGATGATCATTCAATTCTCTTGGATTTTAAAAAATGAATGATTTATCCATAATCAAATTATCATACTGAGCAAACAGCAACCCAAGATGAGTCATGAACCTTACTATTCAAAAAGAATTAGATACTTTATGGGCACATATATCACCTGTGAAGTAAAATGACTTAAAATTAGATGCATTTCCTATTTGCCACTTACTTTGCTGAACTCGTCAGGTAGAGACAGGTTCTTTTAAAATTTGTCTTGTCCACATGCTCAGCTAACAGATCAAGATCTTCAACCTGCATGATCACCAAACAAATTAGAGCCAACAAACCAAACCAGAGAGAAGGTAGGAGTGAAAACCTTTACTAGTGCAAGGTACTGACAAATAATATGTGAATTTACCTCCATTAAAAGGTCAACAGCTTCAGGTTCAGCATTGTGCTGCAGCCAAAAAGAAATTATTAAAAACCAAAAGCAAGCAACAATTTCTTGGACGACTTTACTGCTGGGAAGCACTAGATCTTACCTTCATATGAAAAGCAACAATTTCTTGCACTAAGTCCATTAAATCGTCAATTTGACCCTCTTCACTCTGTCATTGAGTGCATCATATTCGTTAACTAAATTACATGTTCCACTATACTGAAGCACCAATGATAGAAACAAGAGAAAGTACAACCATAAATGAGACATGGTACTATATATGTTATACAAGTCACCTTGAAATATAAGCTAAAATGCTATAATCATGATACTGTTTTGAAAGATAAAGAGACTTAAGCAAGTGCTTTTTATACGAAGATGATACCTAGTATTCTGAATCACATGATGATGAGAAACACTTCATCACTAACTATATTTAATTTTCAGACAACAAATTATAAAAAACATGCATAGGATAGATTACAAACCTGTCGCTTAGCATGCTCTTGAGCAATTTCTCCTGCTAAATTCCTGATTTTAAGAAAAGCATTCAGAAGTCAAGGTAAGATTCGTACGTCTACAGACTCTACTTACATCTAAGCGTAAACACTCAGGCACTTATTCATATCCCACATCAATCATTATTGGTAAGAAGCTTATTACATCGATAAATGTTGAACACCAATATCTAAATGAGATGATGCTTACCTGACATATTCATGACCCCACGAACCAATGTCACCACCTGAACCCAGTAACCTATACTTGAGACTTTCCTGAAAGGATACGAAAACAAAGGTTAACTATACCACAGTAGCAAAATATATTAAGAAAATGTAAACGTTAAAAAGTTCATAACAAAATAAACACCATGCTCTTGTATCTTAGTTTGGCAGCATCCATCATAGAATACATACATGAGAAACATGAAATTTTAGAATTAGCCATACCCGTTCTCCTTCAGCAGACATTGTTAGTGCCAAGACAGATAATATATCTGCTAGGTATTTCTGCAAGTAAGAAGTACATAAAGTAAATCAACTGAAGTGGAGAACAAGACATTCAAGTGGACATTGGATTAAAAAAACACAAGTCCAAGTGGACAATGGATAAAATAAAATAAAAACACGTCCAAGTGGAAAGTACAAAAAAAAAACATCCAAGTGGACATTGAATTTAAAAAAACACATTCAAGTGGACAATACAAGAAATGATTGATCTTACCTTCAAATCTGAATCTTCCATGGTTTCATAATATGCTTTTAAAGTTCCATAATGTGCGCGAAGAAACTTCAATGGCTTAGGAACTGAGGTCATGGAGCTTGTTGAGCTACGGATTTCATGCCTATGAGAACAATTTATGTAATGTCATTGTCAACCACCAAAATATGTAAACACACAGTGCTACTGACAATTTTATTTGAGTACAAAAGAAAGTACCAAGCTTAGACTTTATATCAAGTGACGTAAACAAGAGAGACTAAATTCTAAATGAAAATAACAGGCGTTCACCTATAAGATATTCTAAGAACGTTGCCTACAGCATAAATGAAACACGAGAGAAATTTAAGCATTAAAACTCAAACATGATTGAATGAAATACTCCTCTGATATATATTATAAAGGATTTGTTGCCTTCAAGATATACTTTGAGTCATGGAATAAATATATATTATATATATGATTCAAAGGCTATCCAAGTTCTCATGATGTGACTAAAATGATCCATTGGGGAGAGATGCAAAAAAAGGTCCTTGCAATTCACCGTCAACATTTTGTCCCAAAAAAAATACCATCTACATGGCCCATCACTCATATGGTAGCTTCGATGTGTTAGGATAACCTCCCTTTCTAAGCTCACTCAACAGAGAGGGGGAAGGAATCAAAAAAAATAAAAGAGCCCAACTGAAGAATGGTCTCTCTATAGGCTTTTTAATTCACTCAATGAAATTTCAGCCCATAGTTTTACATTATATAACAGCCACTATTTGACCTTTAGCAGTGTAATATGCTCTGGATACTTTCTCTATAGGTTTATACACAATTCTATTCTCAAGCAAATCAGTGATAAGTAGCTCTTGGATGTTAGTTTACTAGGGTTTCTGCCCAAATCAAGACAAGCTACCCGTTTTAAAAGACTTGAACGAACACTCTTTCAGCAGATGATAAGAAAGTAAGACTCTAATCCAGGGCCTCCTCTAGGTGGATTTACACAGCTTTTATAATCAGAGTGACAGTAAACAGAAAGCACACTATTGCTGCCCCATTACATTAAGAGACAACAACACGATAATATTTTTGTGATAACAAATTACCTCATATTCTCAAGAGCAATCTTTTTCAACTCGGGATTAGGATCCTGAACCCTTTCTACGTACAACTCCAATTGCTGCTTCAATGCCAAGTCCTCATCGGACTGTGCCCAGTTGAAAAACAAAATCAATTATTAATCAGTTATCTGATTTAAATATAAAATTTAACCTAAACAAACTATCTTTACTAACACTATGTTAGCATTCATATTCCATAAAGCCACTAAATTTGTCTTTCCTCACACTTTCCTCGAATAATAAAATTCCTAACTTTACCGTGAAAACAATTGTTACCCAATTCAGTTCTCTCTCAAATTCTCAGCAAAGAAACAAAAAGCAGCATAAAACCTAAGATAAAAGATTCAGAAACAATTTACCAAATCCTCGTCCTTCTTGTCATCCTTCTTCTTGGGGTCTTTGGCCGGGACCTTGACCGTAGCCTCCTTGCCGCTGCCGCTGCCGCTTGCGCCGGCACTGAAGCTATTCTGATCTGGAGACATAGTGTTGAGTAGTTAGAAATGAACCCTAGAATGAAATAGGTGACGGTCTGCAGTAGTCTTTCCTCCTCTACAAGAAAACAACTTGGTGATTTTGTTACTTTCCTGCTCGAAATCAATAAGAAAACTGAAACCCGATCTGTCTCAATTTCGGGTTAGTATTTTAAGCAAAATATCCGATCCAAGTATCCGACCATTACTGTTGAGCCCATCAATGTAATGGGCCTATGCCCAAATAGTAGCTACCCCGCTTCTTCGAAATGATACTGTCTAATGTGGGTGTGCATTTTTTTTTTTTAACCGACCAACCAACTAAAATTTAGATTTAAATTGAGCATATATTTTTTATTTTTAGAGGTTGATTGGTCCAATAAATTCAAAATATTACAAAATTAACCTTATCGATTTAATTGTAGGTCTGCTAAAAGTAAAAACCGAACCAACCTGCACTTTTATATATTAATATATTTTTAAAATATTATATAATAAATGTTATAAAAAATAAATAAAATGAAGTATTAATTAATAATATACAAATATACAATGTAAAAGTCATAAACAAATATTTAGTTTGTGAAATCGTGATTTTAAATTTAGGAGAGTAAGTAGTAGAACATCAAACATGAAATGTCAATAATGAGATATCATTCTCATATATCACATATTGATACCTTTAAATTTATCAAGCATTAAATATGAGCAATGATAATAGTTCTTATAACCGATAATAATACATCTGTATGCTATAGCTTTATATTTGAAGCTTTAATGATAATATTTTATAAGTAAAAATAAATCACAAAAAAAAAAAAAAAAAAAAAAAAAAAAAAAAAAAAAAAAAAAAAAAAAACAGACAAACAAAAAAACAAAAAAGAGCTTGTTACCTTCTATACCAAAAATCATCGACATAATAGGGAGACGTATCCAGAGAGGAAGAACAAGAGTCAAGTGATTTTTAAAAATGTCTTTTTAATAATTTATTAATTTTATAATAAGATCTAAGTAACAATAAAAATAAGTTGAAAAATTACAAAAATTAGCATTCCAAAAATTTATAATACTAAAAATATCACCTTAATAATATTGAATGATAATAAATTGAACGGCGTTTAATATTAAATTGGTTTAAATTTTTACACTTCAATTTGAACAAAGTTAAAAAAAATAATGTTACAGTTTTAATTGTAAAAATATATTATTTGAATACAATAAATGTTATTTTTAATATTATAAATATTAAGAGTGTTATTTTTATTATTTTTTTTAAATAAATTTAATAATAATTTTTTTACGATATATATAAACATATATAAATATAATACAATATTTTTGTTTTATGTTTTTTGAGATTAAGTAATTAGTTTAAACAAACATATATATTTTTTATTATTAAAATAAAGTATATAATTTTATAAAACTGGCAATAATAAAAATATCTTTTACAAATTGCATGAGTTATTAAAATAAATATCTCATTTTTATTCCCCATTTTTATTTTATTACCTTCTATATTAATTACCTCTGATTAGGGATTTTTAGTAAAGATTTTGTCATAAGAAAATTTCATACATTAGAACTTAAGTTTTTGGCAGAAAAATTAAAAAATTTATCACCTAAATCACAAAAAATTATGAAGCCCATAAAAATGAGAAAAATTCATACATACCAAAGGAGTGAATGTGCAAATTATGTATATCAAAGGAAAATGAGCAAAATTCATGATTTTTTTTTTAACTAGCGGAATATTTTAATTCAAATTTAAAGTGGATTTTCTGTCCCAATGTCCTATAGTAAGGATAAAAATAAGGTTTATGATGACCTAGCTCCAACGTACATAAAGTTTTATTTTTAACTTTTATAAAAAAATGACATTGAAAATTATGTGTTATTTTTTATAATATAAAATAACATACGTATTTTACGAAAAATATTTATTTTTACAAGAACATATATATTTTTTTTACGAAAAACTTGTGTTGTTAGTGTTATAAGAAAAAACACAATATTTTTTTAAGATGAATTAAAAATGAAATCATGTGAATAAATAAGTTATATATGCATAAAAGGGAGCTCATGCCAAAGCACAATACAATACAAGTTGTCAAGTATGGAAATTTGAATTTTTTTTAAATCTGATATGTATGAGTTGTCTCATAGCTTTGGACAAAATAACAATTTAGTCCCATAATTTTTAACTTGAGCAGTTTAGGCTCATACATTTGTAGAATGTGCACTTGAAATCCATATATTTGATATAAAAAGTGTAGTTTAGTTCATATTTTTTGAAATTTTTGTAACTAAAGCGTACCTTATTATTAAGGTATAAACACTAAATTGCTCAATTTGAAAATTATGGAACTAAATTATTCATTTGCTCAAAGTTATAGAATTGCTAGTACTTTTATCCAATAAAATAAATTTGAAGCTTTTAGGAAATGGACTTTGATTTTTTTTATTTTTTTTTATAGTATGAATTTTGAAGTTTTTATAATTTATGCTTATGGAATATTGCTACTTCACCCGACTCATTTAAGGGCACGGGTTACACGGTTAAAATAATGTATATACTATAGATTATTGAAAAAAAAATGTTATTGATTAATCAGATCACGGGCCTAAACGACCGTGTACAAATATATTTTTTTTGCTACATATTTTACTATTTTACATTCTTACTGCAACATGAAGTAAAAACAAAAAAAATTCAAAACGAGTTTCACTAGTTTAAAAAAATAATATTATTAATTAAACTAGCTAAATAATAGATTGTAACAATTATTATTATTATCAACAACAATAATAATAATGATGATATTATTATAATACTCATGGAAACCACTACAATAATATAATTGATTTAATAGTACAAGCGGCATGAAGCTGTTAATATATGCTTAATATATATAGACTACAATACAATAAAGCCATAAGCTTAAATTTGAGTTTAGGTCCAAGAAAGAAAGAAAAGAGCATGGAAAAAGAAGGTTTAGCAGTTAGATGTACATTACATCTAACACAGGGACATGTCGTCAAATTTAGGGTTTTTGTAATTTTTGAAGAGATCCCCAGGAAAAAACAACCTAGCTCCACTAATAATTGAGGATTAATATTGTATCAATTAATCTGGGTTTTCAAGCATTAATAGAAGAAGGTGGTACTTTAGGGACTCCTTGGCGATGAAGTTCACCCATCACGCTGTCAATGGAAGGAGGTTTCAGGCCAAGAGGAAGTGGCAGCCATGGTTTTGACATAACATCTCCTATTGCCGCATCTATGCTCTCTTTTGACTGCACATGTGTGGTCATGAACATGAATTCAAATACGTACAAATATTCCATAAATCAAAATTATTGAAAAAAATATTAAAGCAAAAAGGTATAATATTATCATAAATATTTAATCAGTTAGAAAAAGAAACATATTAAGTAATGGTGTCATGCTTAAAGTCACAAGCTGAAATTGCATACACTTCAAGAGCTAAATCAACTCACGGGTTGAAAATCAAGAAGAGGGTGGGGGCCAGATTGAGCAGAAGGGACAGCTTTGTACATGCCATGCGGTGGTGGTGGGACACCCGGCACTGGTGCAGTAGCATATCTCTGCATTATTAATTATTATTATTACAAGAGTACTTCTGAAAACCAAGTAAGCCAAAACAACTTCTTTAATTGATAACCAAGTATCAGCACCATTGATTACAAATACATGGCAGTTTGTGATTATACGTACTCGCAATTGTGCTGACACGTAATTTTTATCGTAATGCATTTGTTATAAAGATGCCAAAAACATATTATAGTGCATTTTTTTTCAAATATATACATGATTCAAAAACTCAAGGTAAAGACACCATGAATAGCTCCAAATTAAGTAAACAGCCAGGAATGAAGAGTTACCGTCGTTGCCAGAGGTTGTGGAAAGCATGGTGTTCCTGGGTTTAGCGCAGTGGGGACCTACATCGATCGGAAATAGTATAATACCTCGTTAATTCAAATTTTCACTTTGAACTTGTGTTATACTAGTCTATAAATGAATAACTAATATTAACCTGCTTAGTGTTAACTTGGTGTGTACTTGATCGATCCGCTAGGGTTCGTTAAAACCTTGACTGTAACTAATTTTATTTAGAAAGCTTATTCTTTGATTGAGAAGGGTATGCTAAATTAATTGAGATTTTAGCTGCACGAGTCTTATAAATTTTGAATATTACTAAACTATATATATATATATATGTGTGTGTGTGTGTATGTATGTATAAGTACACATCACACTTCAAATAATTTTGAACAACTTTGTGTCATGTTTTAAATTCAAAAAATAAAAGCTTAGAGCTTTAAATAAAAATATTTTATGTTTCAAAGGAGTTTATTTTTATGCTTATGTTTTTTTAGAAATTATTAGAAAAACTTGTATTAACACAAACAAACAGTTTAAAAAACTAAATGAGTTTTATTAACAATATTTATAATATTAGTGAGTAATGTAATTATTTTAAAAAATATTCAATATATGTATGAGTATATGACTCACTTATTCACATTATTTTTATCTACTAAAAAAAGCATATATTATTTTAAGTACTTATATTTTTTTGTTAAAAAAAATATAATGTTTTTTGTTGCAAGTAAAATAACATGAATTTTTCTTCTTCTAGATTTAAAAGTAAAATTCTTTGTATTAATGTTATGCAATTAAATCTTTAAAAAATAATATTTATAATATTCATTTTTTTTATATGCGTTTTAGTGATACGATAATAACATTTAGTAGAGATGGGAATAGAAATACTTACACGTGGGTGATGCCAAAAGGAAGGGTCAGGCCGTGGCGGTAGAGTGGGTGGCCACGTAGTCAGTGGTAGCTGCGGAGACGGAGAATGAGGTAAGTTGTTAGGCCAATGCATTAGGGATTGGTCAACACGAGTTGGGTGACCCCAGACATGCAAGGGTCTGAAATGAGGGTGCATTGTTGTTATTGGTGGTGGGAAACCAATGGTTGTGGGTCGTACAATCCACGGGTTCAGGTCTCTCTTCCTTATCACTCCTCCAGTGCCTGCAGACCCATACATTTGCCTTCTTTGGTTCAAGCTTGCTGCCTCAGCTTCTCGAGCTAACAAATGTTTCCTGTGTGATCTATATTTCTGCACCATATATACGTACATTTAACTTTTGAATTAGTTAATTCTCTTCCTTCATATATTAATACTACTAAAAGGTTCTGAATCTAACAATTTATAAACCTTACCTAATTAAGGACTTAGCTCTTGTAGAAAATTTAAGATCGATTTATATATCTGGTTATTATATTTGGATGGTGAAAAAAGAAAAAAAAAAAAACAAAAAACAAAAAACAAAAACAATTCATGTTTTCTGACAAATATAATGTTATATGCTTGCCTGTTAACTCACAGCCATACAATACTGATTTGCATACAATGAAATCCGTAGCAGTCTAGAACAGAAAAAGGAACAATTCACGAACAGATGTCAAAATTAAAAACAAATAAAAAGAACCGTTTTTTTTTTTTTTTTTAATATTATTTGTTTCAGCAAACCGTACTTATTTCTTTGCACCAGAATCAAAAAATAAAAACTTATGTGAGAAACACAAGTAAATCAAGAAGAATTTGTCCAATTACGAATTTGCTACAGAAATGTAGAAAAGTAAAAGAATAATTATAGAAATGTACTTGAAGGTGGCTAGCAATGTTGTGGCGAGTGAGACAATCAATTCCCATAAGCTCCAAGATCCTGGAAGGCACTGCCTTATCCACCCCAAGTTGCTCCACTGCTTGCACGAACCTCCTGTGCAGTTCTGGCGTCCAATCCACCTACGTAGGTACACAAATTAATTTAAGTTCAATACAATTAATTGAGCCAATTCAAAGATACTAGCTTGAAACAATTAATTAATTAGAAAGTAGAAACTGTATATGCGTTTATGAACTTTATTAATTCCCGTACGTGACTCCTTCGGACTTTATCTATAAGTTTCAGGTTATATGGATTTTCTAAGACATATATAATAATTTGTTTAAGTTAATAATTATTTATTTATTTATTTATTAGTATAGTACCTTAACTTTTCGTTTCCCTTGAGACTGTGCTGTGGAAGACGACGATTTTTTGCCTTTATTATTATTTGCATATTTTGGAGTTGAATTAACTGCAGGAGCTGTTTCGTCTCTTTTATTACTCAAAATATCTTGATCCCCTCGAATACTAGTAGTACTAGAACTTGAATTCAAGCCAGAACGAGAAATGGAATCTTTATCATCTTCATGTTCTTTTTTTCCATTATTTTCTTCTTCAATACTTTTCTCCTCAATTGAAACCGATGTGTTGTTGAACTGATCAGATTCCTCACCCACAGTACTGGTGGCTGAAAAATCAGCAAGAATATCAGGATCCATCTCCAAATCAGGCAAAATATCCCCATCATTGATATTAGTGAAGAGATCATCAAAATCGATACTGTCCAACAGATTTCCGTCTCCGAATTCTGGAAAATCGTCTCCACCAATTGAAAAACCCTCCACCTCTCTTTGATTTTCATCCCTAAAAGGTGACACAGCGAGCATTAATTCCAGAATTCCTAAATCTGCTACTAACAATATAAATTAATCAATATGCCCTAACTCCCCAATCAGGTATTAGTGTATATATTTCGGAAATTAGCTCTACTACAAATATAAACTACTGAAATTTCACGTAGAGCTAGAGAATTGCATGGACTGTTCTGCACAAGTCTTCTTGAGGAAGCATGTGTTAGAAAATTGAAAGACTTTCCCCGTGAATATTGGGTTGGTCACTCGCGACGGTGAAAGGAGGACACAGAAGAGGAGACAAATTAAAAAGCTTTAATGGGTTGGAATGGTTGTTTTGTTGCTTTTTTGGGCAGTAGTGTAAGTGGTACTTGTAAATACGATGGAAAACAAGCTAGCTAGATTTGATCACCACCACAAATTTTCGCTGACATCTTACAAATTTTTTATTTTCAATTAAAATTACTCATAATCTAGCTATATATATATATATATATATATGGAATTATTTTATAAAACCACTGTATTCAGAGGGAAAAATTACAAAGAATATTATTTAAATCATAATATAAACGATGTAATGTTATTTATTTTTTATTGCTCTTGTATAATTAATTTCTCATTCATATTATACTCATGAGTTTGTGGATGGCCTTTTTTGGGAAATCTAGAAAAGGACCCGGGATTATAATTTATTTTGCATAGAGATATCAAGGAAACACTTAAAAGGAAGAAAGAGAAATGAATGAAGAGATCCAAAATAAATGTCAGAGTAGGGTCGAAAACGTAAATGGATTGTTATATCTATCATCTCTTTCTAGGATGTATATCTTTTGTGCAGTAAAAAGAAAGCGATGTAGTCACGTGGTGAACCAAATGACCTTTGTAATCTTCCAAATGGCATATAATATTATTCTCCGTTTCCATTATTGTGTAATCAAAATAACCTTCAAGCCTGCAGTCAACTATAGCTTCTTGTTGAATTGGTGTGTTAACATTATATAACACACCAACTCCTTTGCGCATATATTTATTTTGACTCAGACATACAATTAGTTCAGCCTATTCGCTGTTCCGACGAATGGTGGTCTCATAGCTTTGTCAATACTCGGGCAATATACGTTTAAATTAAATTTGTTTTAGAATTAGGTACTCTTAAATGTTTTGTAAACTGATTCAGATAAAATCAATATGAGATAATTTTATTTATATATAAAATTTTATTTTTAATTTTTTAAAATAAAAATAAAAATATATTGTTCTTACAATGTTAAATAATATATATATCTTACAAAAAATATATTTATTTTATGTTATAAAAAAATAACATATGATTTACTAAAACGGTTAAGAATAAAATTATATAAATAAGTCCCTAAAATTGTATTATGCTTCTTTTACGTTAAAAGAGATTAACTTAACTAACTTTTTTTGCAATGTGATTATCAAATTCCCGAGAAATCGTTTATGTTATATAATGTAAACAAATAGCTTAGTTTTCTTAAATTATTAAATAAAAATTATTATTGAATTTATTATTGATTATTTTTTAAAAATAAATGAGAAAATAAAAAATTAAATATTTAATCAAAAACTAAAATATTTATTAAATAAATGAACATATTTATTTTAGAACTGTGTTTAATAGCAGGGTGGCGTAGGCTGGCGGGTAAGAGGCTAATACAATTATATTTGAGACAAATAAAATAATTTAAATTTTTTGTCTAATTATATTTATTATAATTTAATTTTGGACGGTTTCTTTTCTGTTATAGTAGTTACCTTTCTATTAATAAGTTTTTATAAAGCATTGTACACATGTCAGCTTGTAATAGGTTCCCAAGATTCATCAATGTATATATATAAGCTGTCATGGATTTCTAGTTAGATATGTAACATTCTTATATTCTCTCAAGCCTCTCACGGCAAATACAAAATATATTAGCTTTGAGTTTTCCCGCCATTTTTCTGTTCTTTCTGTTATTTTAGCTTTGAAGCTTCTGAATGGTATCAGAGCCTTTCATCTAAGATTCATGATGAATACGAAGGGTGCTAATGGTGTTACAAACCAATCCTACAGAGATGTTGTTTCGCAATCTTCTCTTAATTCTCTTGGTGCTGGTGTTGCACCACCTTACGCCTCTGCTGGAAACATTGCAACAATGAGCCAAGTTGATATGTTGGCTCAAAATCTTTCTTCTTCTCCTCCAGTGAATGTCTGTTTGTCTGTGAAGTTAGAAGAAAAATAATTACATGATTTGGAAAGATCAATTGCTCACATATATTACAACATATGGACTTGAGGGAATTGTTGATGGTTCTTTGAATGTTCCATCTCGTTTTCTTGAAAATTCCTCTACGCCTAATGCGTCTTTCTTGAACTGGAACAGATTGAATTCAATTGTTAAAGGCTGGATCTATGGTTCAGTTTCAACCAGTGTATTAGGCTATCTAACTAGTGGCATGACTGCTAGAGAGCAATGGCTGGCTCTTGAAGACTCATACTCAGCAAACATTCAGTCCAAAGTTATGGATTTAAGACAACAGTTGCAAAGCTTGAACAAAGAAGGTCTATCAGCGTCCCAATATTTCATCAAAGCTAAAACCATTTCAGGTCATCTAGCAGCAGTTGGAGAACCAGTTCAAGAAAAGGATCTGTTGCTATATATTCTGACTGGTTTGGGTCCTCGATATAACAATTTCATCTATAATATTCAAATGCGTGAAGTTATGCCCTCCATCAATGATGTTCATAACTATCTAGAAGGTTATGACAGAATGCTTGAGAAGGAAGATCTTGGATCACATGGAGCTTTTCAAGCTAATGTTGCTTGTTTTGTCTCAAGAAGCCATAATCAGAATAATGGTGGTAGAACTTATGGTCAAAAGAATGGTGATGGATCAAGATACAGTTCTAATAGTTCTCGGTGGAATCTCAAGCAATTTCTGCATGGAAACTCACAAAGCTCAAAAGGTTTCTCTAATTCTGGTGGAAATTATCACAAGAATTCATACAAAAAGAGCACTGGTGATCGTCCTGTATGTCAAATTTGTGACAAGTCTGGTCACAGTGCACAATCATGTTTTGTTCTTAGAGATCTGTTAATTGGAAAGAGTTCTGGTGCCCAAGCAATGGTAGCTCAGTGTAATGGTATGACTGCAGGATCTTCTGAGTGCTCATGGTTACTCGATACAGGTGCTAGTCATCACATTACCTCTGACTCATCTCAGTTCACTACATCTGTACCCTATTCTGGCTCTGAAGGAATTATGTTAGGTAATGGAACTAACACTCCTATATCTAATGTTGGCATTAGTGAATTGAAAGTTAATGCAAACTGTGTTCTATCTTTAAAAGATATGCTTCATGCACCTAAAGCTGCTACCAATTTACTTTCTGTTTATAAATTGTGTCGTGATAATCAAGTCTCTATTGAATTTTTTCCTAATAGTTTCTGTGTTAAGGATCTTCACTCCAAGATGGTCAAGCTGAAGGGTCCAAGTGAGCATGGTTTGTATCAGGTGCATGGTTCAGTTGGAGGTTCCTTGTCGTCTGAATATGTTCCTTTCTCTCCAACTATGTTTTCAGCTTCCTTACAGCATTGGCATAATAGGTTAGGTCATCCATCCTTCCCCGCTGTTAAGAGTGCTTTATCTAAATATGTTTCAAAACAATCTGTTTCTAATTCTAGTGTAGAGTTTTGCAAGCACTGCAACTAGCCAAATCTTATAAGCTTCCTTTCCTCCATTCTCATGAACGAGTTTCTACTCCTTTTCATTTGTTATATCTTGATTTGTGGACTGCACCACAAAATTCTTCCATTTCTTCTAGATACTTTCTGTCTATTGTTGATGATCATTCTCGGTTTACCTGGATTTTCTTACTTCAGAGTAAATGTCAAACCAGTTCTGTGTTTTTTAGTTTCAAAACTATGGTGGAAAAACAGTTTAATGCTAACATTAAAGCTGTTCAAACCGATGGAGGTACTGAGTTTAAACCTATGGTCAATGCCCTTATCAAACTTGGTGTTATTCATCGTCTAACCTGTCCTCACAGTTCTGAACAAAATATGGTGGTTGAGTGTAGGCACAGGCGTATTGTAGAAAGAGGTTTGGCTTTACTTTCTACAGCTGGTATGCCAGTTCATTTCTGGCCTTATGCCATGATGACTGCCGTGTATCTTTTAAACAGACTTCCCACTAAAATTCTGGCTGGTTTGTCTCCTTATGAGGTTCTTGTCCACAAGAAACCTGATTACACATTTCTCAAAACCTTTGGCTGTCTGAGCTTTCCTTGTTTAAGAGCTTATAACAACAATAAATTACAGCCTAGGTCCTTAGAATGTGTCTTTTTAGGATACTGTTCTAATCAAAAGGGCTACCTCTGTCTTCACAAGGAATTAGGCAAACTTTATGCCAGTCGACATGTTGTCTTTAATGAGTCTTGTTTTCCTTTTGCTCAGTCTGCTGCTTAGTCTGTGACTACGTGTTCTACTCCTCCTCTGATTCAAGTACCTGCTCATTTTCCCGTTGCTTGTCATGTCCCATCTGATATGTCAGACAAATCTACTCCTTTCCATTTTTCTTTATCATCCTTAGGTTCCTTAGCTTCTGTGGTTCCAACTATTAATGGTCTTTCTTCCTCTTCTACTTCTTTACCTTCTTTTCATTCCTCTAGCATTGATGCTCCTGGAAATGAACTCCCTATATCTGATACTCCCATCGTGTCTCCTTCTGGGGTCTCTGATTCCACTATTAATATTGTTCCTTTACCTGTGTCATCTCTCATTTCTTCTTCTATACATCAACCTCCTACTGACATAAACTCTCACTCCATGCTTACTCGATCTAAGGCTGGTATCTTTAAACCTAAGTCCTTTCATGCTACTTCCAATGTCTCTCAAGTGCAGCCTGTGCCTAGAAGTTATAAATTAGCTCTTAAGGTGCCTGAATGGAAGCTGGCTATGCAGCAAGAGATAGAAGCTCTTATTACTAATAGGAGGTGGAACCTGGTCCCTCTACCTGAAGGCTGTCAGGCTATTACATGCAAGTGGGTATTCAGAGTGAAGTTTCTGTCTACTGGTGTCGTTGACAGGTACAAAGCTAGGTTGGTTGCAAAGGGCTTTCTTCAGGAGTTTGGTATTGATTATTCTGAAACATTTAGCCCAGTTGTCAAAACGACCACTATCAGAGTTGTGCTTACTCTTGTTCTTTATCGAGGATGGAAGATTAGGCAGGTAGATGTTAACAATGCCTTTTTGAATGGTGATCTTCTAGAAGATATATACATGTGTCAGCCCCCTGGCTCCCCCCTGGCTTTGAGACTAGTGACTCTCATTTGGTCTGCAAACTGCAGAAAGCCTTGTATGGCTTGAAACAAGCCCCTCGAGCATGGTATCACAAGCTTAGTTCTTGCTTGTTAACTATGGGTTTTATCAATACTAAGTCTGATAGCTCTTTGTTTGTGAAGAATGTTGGCAATGATATGTTTATGGTGCTGGTATATGTTGATGATATTCTTATTACAGGCTCCAACAATAGCCTTGTTGATCAGCTCATTTCTGATCTACATTTACAGTTTGCACTTAAGGATTTGGGCACTCTACATTACTTCCTTGGCATTGAGGTTGCTTATGGCACTAATTGTTTGTTCCTATCTCAGCATAGGTATATTATTGATCTGTTAGATAATTTTGGTATGATGGTGCTCCATTAGGTGATGCTACTGATTATAGAAAACTTGTTGGCTCACTTCAGTATTTGACTCTTACTCGACCAGATATATCTTTTGCAGTTAACAAACTCTGTCAATTTATGACTTCTCCTACTGATGTTCATTGGTTGGCAGCCAAACGTTTGCTTCGTTATCTCAAAGGCACATCCCATTTTGCTCTTGTTTTCTCTGCACCTGCTTCTCTTGATTTGGTTACTTTATTGTGATGCTGATTATGCCAGCTGCCCTGATGATAGTAGAAGCACCAGTGCATTCTGTATGTTCTTGGGAGATTTTTTAGCTTTGAAGCTTCTGAATTTAAATTTATGATTTAAAACAATTAACCATAATTGAATAATTTAATATTAACATAACGAACTCAAAAATAGTAGCTAGCCTTTATATCTTTGAATATTGCTAGTAGGGCCGTGTTATATATTCTGCTGTCTCATGAAGGAAAAAGTCTATTCTATGAAGAAAAAAAAATTTGAAGGAAAAAGTCTTGATGGTAGTATGGATAACATTGTCCACTTCATAACGACACAACAAAATCAATATATAAATAAACAATACAGTTTGTCCACATAAGCGTTTTTAAATTGACACTAAATTAATTAAAGTATGTTTTAAGTAGAATGTGGTCACTCTTATATCATTTATTACTAATAAAAATAAAGTCTTAATCCCAAAAAAAAAAAAAAATGAAAGTCACCCATTTTTTAAAGATCATACATTAATTTATAAAAATTATGAAACTTTTCAGTCATTTGTGTTAAATTTTTACGATTTGGCAACCATGCTTTCAACTCTATAAAATGGACAATACACACAGTATATATAAAAAAGAAAAAAATGTCACTAAAATTTCTTATATTAAGTTATTTGTATTGTTTAGTCATTTATGTTATAAATGATGTCATTTAGTTTTTCAAATTTATTAAAAGAGCCGATTAATGATGAATTATATTATTTTAATGAATTTTAAATTGAAATATTATTATTTTTCTATTAAGTGATTAAACGCGATTTAAACACGAGTATTTAATAATGATAAAATTATAGTTAATATGAAAAAAATTCACAAAATATCATATTTGAATATTTGATAGTTTTTACTATTTTATTTAAATATTTTATTGATTTTTTAATTTTTATTAAAAATTAAAATATATATCTAAATAAATTTTTGTTTGAATATTATTATTATTGATTTTTTCTTACATAATTTCATATTAAATTTTATTTTTATTTGTTTTAAAAACTTATATTTTAATTGTATTTTAATCAGTTGGTAGAAAATAATAATATCTTAATAGTAAAATCATTAAAATAAATTGGTCTTTTTTTACAAAGCTATGGACTAAGTGACAATGTTTTTAATCTAAATGGTTAAACAACGCAAATGACATAATTTAAGAAATTTCTATAGTATCTCACCCTATTAGTAGGAGCTACAATTGATTTTATTCAATCGAATACTAAATTTTTTATGTCATATTATAATAAAAATAATAAGTTAAAACTCAAAAAATATAAAATTAACACATTCTAATTAACCTATTATTAAAATTAAATAAAAATATAATAAATTAATAAATATTAATATTATTATATGGGCTTTATTTGTTCATAATATTTAATATATGTGGCTAGTTTTTTTTTTTTTTGAAATATATATGGCTAGTTAATTGCAAAGAAAAATAGTTATATTTTCGAAAACATGAAATGGATAGCACTGACAAACCCTCCACTTAAGTCCGTCATTGGCTAAAAATCTATGAGTTTCCAATCGAAAAAAAAAAAACCAAAGATAAGTTATAAAATATAGTAAAATATAAATTAAAAAGATAGAAAATACAAAAATGATGGTCCCAATTAAAGAATAAATTAAGAAATTTTATTTTTTTTCATAAGGCGGACAAATTATAGGATGCCTGGCAATTTATATGAAAAGATAAGGAAAAAAAAATGAAGATATAATTTAAGGTCTCAAAATGTGGCTCTAGATTATCTATATATATATATTTTTATATTAGTATATATATTACTCATAAATAATTAACAAACATATATTTTTATATTTTTTTAAGTAAATTTGCCTTTTTCTTTTATATATATATATATATATATATATATAATATAATATATATATATATAAATATATATATATATATATATAAAGTGATACATACAATTTGTACTTCCAGAGCTACCTAAAAGAAAATAGAGAACTTCGGATTAGTTCAAAACGTTATAAAAAGAGAGAGAGAGAGAGAGAGAGAGAGGGAGAACTACGGATAAATTCAAAACGGTAAAGGGCTAAAAGCTACCTGACTTTCTATTAGTGCCGGTCATGCTCGTCTCTCTGCGTATATGCATAGTTTCATTTAGATTTATTTTTTCTCCGTACGAAGAGATTGTATCACGTTTAATACATAAATAATTCAATTATTTAATTTATTTTATTTTTAATATATATTTTAAAAATATATATTTATTTATTTTCTTCTAACATTAAATAACATATGTTAATTTACGTCATATAAAAAATAAACACATGTTTCTTTTATAACATTTTGCATTATATTTATTTTCCATAAAAATTACTTCATTAGTTGGTAAAAATTATAAGAATTTTGTCAAAATTAATACCGATTAAAAGTCAGAATTTATAAGAAACTTGACAAATACTTTTGTACTCAGAGAATACACAATTACGAGAAACGATAAAAATGAATAAAAATCAAATTGAAGTCTTCCAATATGAGAACACCAAATACTAACAGGTTTAACGAAAGATTAAAAATAGAAAAGAGTAGAAAACAATATAAAATAAAACTTTAAGCTAATTGATTTATAGTGTAATGATATTTGATGGGCAAGTTAAAAACTGTGAGTTCGAATCCTATTTGTTATAAATGTATGTGAGTTTTTTATATGTGTGTATATATATATATAAACTCTAGGGAAAAAAAAAAAAAGAAGAAGAAGAAGAAAGAAGAAAGAAATCACGAGTAATTTCTCTATCAAGGAAACAAACATTTTTTTTTTTAGAAAAATAAGAAAGGATCCTATACAAGCTAATAACTTAGCTGATTACACATCAGGGTAACAAGGACAATGAAAGCAGTACAGGAATTATATTTAGTCCAGACTGATAATAAACGAGCGGCAACATTAGTTGTACAAGCACAATGTTTAACAATGCAAGCAAAATCCAACCCCATGTAATTCTTAACATCACTAGCAATGACTTCAAGTTGGGAAATATCAGCATGCCAGACAAAGAGGTTTCCATGGAGTTTTAAGTTTAATTTTTTTAAAAATTATATAAAATAACATCAATAAAACTTATTGCAACAGAAATATCACCATAGTAATATTAAACGGGATCGAATTGGATAGAGCACTTTAACATTGAACAAGTCTAAATAATCGTAGTTCAGCTTGAACAGCGTTTGATGAATTGTACTTTTTCTAATAGTAAAATTATTTGAGCTTAACATAAGGAGTTTTTTTTTTTTTTTTTTCCAAAATAAGAAGTATTATTTTTGTAGTTAAAAGTTTTAAGAGTTTTTTTTTTCTTTCCCGAAAATCTGTCTTATAATCAATTTCACTCTCTTTCTCCTCCCTTTCTATTGATAAAAAAATATATTCGTCTGTTTTTTTCCTTCACTTATTTCATAATGAGAGTATCATATTATAAGATCTTTCTCGATAGATCACTTTCATTTAATTTGTTTCAATAAGCATATGCAGTGCATATATCACAATTAGATTTTAACCTAGTGTGATTTTTCTTTCACCTAAATTTGCTTATAAGGGCGATTTAAAGCAAGTTTGTTTTATGTTTATTCTAAATTTATATCTAGATCTAATATTTTTTTGTTTAAATATTTTTTTAATTCAAAACGTGAAGATCTCAATACATAATCAAATTAGATTAAAAATCTATCATATTATCAATATAATAGTCAAATATAGTTGGAAAACTCAAAGAACCAAATAAGAAAGCTTGAAAACAATTATTTTTATTGATTTTTATAATAATTTGTTGTATTTTTATTTTATTCATTTAATCGTTCTGGTATAAAATTTAAATTTTACTAAATTCGAACATTAATCATTGAAACTTAGAAGGGGATTGCCTCAATAATTTGAAGTGCTAATTTGGATGTAAATATATATAAGAGGATGATACCACATGCATTAAGATGATTTTTTTTTTTTTTTTGGGTTTAAATTGACAGCTCTAGGTTAGTACTAAAATAATAATAAAAAAAAACATATGTTGATGTTTGCATTAATTAATGATCCTGATATATAGGCATGGACAAATATTGAATATTATAAGATCGATGTATATGGGGTCCTCAACACAACAATAATTGTAACATATGTATCCATTTATATATTTATATTTTGTGTTATATATTGATATTGTTTCTGTTGTTGATTAATGTGTAGCAAATAGGAATCTGACTTTCTCTTTCAAATGTGTTATTGTCAAATTAGAGGTCCCGAGACCACCACACCCCTCTCGCTCAAACGATCCAAAATCCTAGCCCAGATTATTCAGACCCACCCCTTTCAATAATTCAACTCCACAAAAACTTTGTTAGGCATCTTTCGTCGCTAAGAACGTTGTCTTAATAGATAGACGTCTTAATTTGACTAGACATGATCAATATCTTAAAGACAAATATTAATTACTAGACTATTTATGTATAGACTAGGTAAATTTGTGATAGACCTACTCTTATATTGTTATGTTTGATTTGCAGAATATAAAAGAAATACAAATGATGATAATAATAGAATAAAATAAAAATGAATTGATATTATTATTATCATGTTTAATGGCTTGTAAGAGTAATAAAATATAATACAACGTACGTTATAATAATACCCAATAATAGATTGATAGGGTTGAAGTGTTGCGTATTTTGTTGTTTTATATGTAAGTGTAGTACTAAAAAAACAAGGTTAATAAATAGAATAAGAAAATGAATGATTTTTCCATACCCAGGGAGTGTTAAGATATTTACGTGCTTATCTGCAAGAGATTACATTTCATTCTACCTCAATAACATAATCAAACATTGAAATATGTAAAGTTAATTACATTTTTTATCTTATTCGTACCATGCAACCAAACATATATCATAATATATTTGTTTTGGTAGAGGCAATATCACTCTTTTCCATATTAGGTATATACGTATATATACAAACAATTTTCACTAAAAAGAAAAAAGGCATACCAAAAATTTTAAAAACTATTTATCAATAAATTTTTTGATAGACTTCTTTTGTTTTAGAGTAATTCATTGATGGGAATTGTTATTTTAAGACCAAAAAAAAATGACTAGATAAAAAATAAAACATAATAATTTACACTAAAATTGCTATAAAAATAAAATAACAATTTTTTTTTTCCAACAATAGTTACACTTATCATTAATCAGGTTCTAGTGCGTAATATGAAAAAAAGTACACATATTTTGATTGTAATTTAAAATTTAAAATTGTTATTAAATATACTTGATTGAAAAATTATTTTAAAAAAAAATTAAGAAATCAAAAAATCAAAATAATTATTAGACCGAGACTTAGATAGCAAAATTTCAGTACTGACCTTTGCATTCATTTGGCAAATTGCAATGCATGTAATAATAATAGAAGTTACATAACGAATTTACTGTATTTATTCAGAACACAGGTCTATATCACTCAATTATATTTTGCACTTGGAAGTACTACTAACTCTTTCTAAATGTGGAGAAGGTCCATTTTGCTGGGATTGGCCAAATGCCGTATATCTATCGTTTTCAAGAGGTAGTGTGCTAAACCGCTAAAGCAGTAGACTCACAGAGGTCACATATAACAATAATTTTTTTTTTTTTTGATCAGACGTATAACAATAATTGAAATACCAATTTTTTGTAGTATAATAATATATAATTGTTATACATGTGTATAAATATTAATTATTTATAAATAAAAAAAGCAGTAATTGAAATTATTTCCACTCCAATGACGTGAATTGCATGCAAACTACAGTAATTAAAATTAAATTATTAATCTAACTGGTGTGAGTTTTTGTACAATTTATCTTCTAAAAAAATACCTACCTAAAGAAAAGTTATCTCCTAATTCAATGTGGCCGCATTTTGAGAAGTGAAAGGGAACGTCTCAAGGTATGTTATATTTGGTAAAACACTTTAGTGTGTAATTACAGCTATCAATAACATTTAGGTGTCATAAACCTAACAATTATTTGTATTTCAACGAAATTTAATCAATAACCATTCACCTATGCACTTAAGTAATTTTGGTGCCCATATAGAATTAATCTATATTTGGAAAGTAAATTGTCAGCTGTTAGCTGCTATATGCTACATTTATATGTATTAAAACTCAAATTTACTGTATCAAGCTCTTTTAATCATCATTATTATTATAATTAATTAACTTTTTTTTTTTTTTTTATATATCTTTTTTCTTTTTAAATAACACTTCACGAAGTAATGCATCATTAAATCAAACCTGACGTTTCTTTCACATACTATTTTTTGTACATGCACGTATGATATTAATGAACTAAAAGATGTTTCTTTAAGGGTGAATGATAATACAAGTCTCTTAGTTGTACTAAAAATATTAATTTAATTCATTTGTTATTTTTTATAGCAATTTAGTCA
Organism: Elaeagnus macrophylla; assembly: GCA_029378325.1. NCBI lineage: Eukaryota > Viridiplantae > Streptophyta > Magnoliopsida > Rosales > Elaeagnaceae > Elaeagnus > Elaeagnus macrophylla. The sequence goes on along the minus strand of CM055646.1, from coordinate 22,935,633 downwards.
TTTTATTTTGAATAAATAACAGTCCAATAATGACAAATGATTAATATTTTCATTTTATTTTTTTATTTTTTATCATATGTTCAACTATTATTAAGTTATCAATTTTATTGATTATCTTTAAAATTGACAACAATGACTAAAATATTGATAAAAATAAATAAAAAATATTAAAATTTTTTGTTCTTATGCAATCATTTTTTATAATAAAAAGACTAAATTGCTAAAAAAATAATAAATGCACTAAATTGCTCTAGTTAAACTAACACCTAGGGTTTAATTATTATAAGTCTTGAAGATTACAGTTTCAGTAAATTTTACATGCAGGACAAGAATACAAAATAAAATAATGGAGTGCTAACTAAATAGATTTGTCTCTCTATAGAATTGAAATTATATTTTAAGAAGAGGGCCAAATGCACCTTTAGATATGTGTGGAGAAGAACTTTTTGTCTTTTACTCCGATATTAATATATTCAAAGTTTTTGTGGTCAGCAGTGTTTTGTTCGTAAGTAAATATACATTTTTTATTTACTTGTGTACAAGTACGGCATGTATATTGAGAAATTTTTGTAGTTTAGGTAGGAAGACTCTAAATTTCTACACCAATAACTCAAGTTTAAATTCTACCTAAATATGTGAGTGTATTTTTTCTTTATTAGTAAAAGAGAAGGGGACTTTAGAATCCTTTTAAAAATAAAAATAAAAAGTACGGCATGTGTCTTATACAAATACACGTAGTCACGTACGTACATTCTTTTTGGCAGTTATTTCTATATATATCATTTTTGATATTTTTCTTAATTTAATATATGTCTAGCGATATGATAAGAGATTTAAAAATAGTGGGATTGCGACAATTTTTTTTCTCAATATTGCAATATTGGCTTTTAAGATTGAGCAAGAATAACAGGAAATCAAATTATAATGCATACCAAAATTAGATTAAAATCTCATTTGAATGCAAAGTGTTTTTGATAAAAGAAGTTCAATTTTTTTTTTTAAGAAGTATTAGGACTTCTTAAAAAAGAACTTATAGTATTTTAAATATGGCTCTCATAAACATTAAAAGTACTTTTTAATTCCTTACCAAATGCAAGAAAAAATATCCTTTTAAAAATATTATGGCTTTTAAGTGGTGTATTCAAACGCACTATAAATCTCAGTTAGCAATAAGATTTCGCTAATTAGGGATGAATCAATCTATCAGAAACTCGAAATGGAATTTCATATTCATTATTGAAAAAAAAAAATATTATTTATCTCAAATTTGATATAAATTACAAATGATGTGTCACAGTATTATTGGTAAGTATAGTCGAACTTACAAAATTATATCCAATGAAAAATTGTCACGTTAATTAAGATTGTAATAAATTTATGATATATAGTATTATTCTTGAAAAAAAAGATTAAAAGTCATTATTAAAAAAAAAAAAAAAGGAGTATTATTCATTAAAAGTTCCATTCCATTCTTTTTGCTTTTTTAAGAAAGAAAATAACGGTTATACTTTCTAGCTTTATTTTGTGTTCATCAATAACTTTAAAATTTGCACATAATTGTCACATATGCATATTATTTCCAAGTGATATTTAGTAGATTTTGCCGTGAGGGAATTGAATTCGAACTTTATGAAAAATATCAAATTGACATATATTATATTTTAAAAATTTTAATACTTGAAATGTATTTTACTATCAAATTTACATCAAATATTTTTATAAAAACTTTAAAAAAAAAAAAAAAAAAAAAAGAGAGAAGAAAACATATGAAAAGATTAAAAACTGCATTATCATAATTATTTGATATTTGCTTATTCTTCGTAACCTTTTATTGTTATTTTTTATTTTTATAAACTATCTACCTAATTACTTTATCATACAAATTATACATTTAATGAGTAAAAAATTATTAAAAATTAAAGGACGCTATTCTATTAAAATAATTCACCCAAGTGTTTAGATTTTTTATAAACAATTCATAGTTTATTTAAATTTTTTATTGTTCCATTAAATTAAGGTAAAAGAATAAAAGAAATACAATTGCTCTAAATTATATGTTAAGATGCCTTATCAATAAGTTTTTTCACCTTTTAAGATGATCTTAATATTCATATTACTCTATTAATAAAAGATGATCTTAATATTCATATAATACTCTATTAATAAAAGAATAAATTAAACATAAATTTAGGATTTTAATTGCTATAAAATAATTCATTAATAACAATTTTATCCAAAAATAACAATATTTAAATTTAATTAATTAGAAATATAATAGATAATTCATAATTTCATAAAATTTTATCATAACAATAAATAAACAAAATTTTGTCAATGTCATTAGTCGAAGTTTATAAATATATTAAATTAAAATAAAAAAAATTAAATGTAAAAAGGAAAATAAAAAAGTGCAAAGAAATTACAAACGAAAAAAAAAAAGTGGCTATAAATAAGCCTTTTATCATATATACTTACTTAACTTGTTAAATAACTATATTATTTAACAAATAAAGATATTGATATAATTATTATTGTATTTTTAAATTAAAATATATGAATTATATATCATATTTCTATAACTAATTATATTTGGTGTTATTGTTGAATAAATTTATTATTAATAAATAATGATTATTAGAAGAACAATGAAAGTTGTTACAATATATCAAACTTCCTAACGTCTTTTCATAATATTTGTTAGTTATAATTAAAAATGTATCATATATTACAAATAAGTAAACAATTATAGATTTTATTTATTTATTATAGTTATTAATGTTGTTGTTATTATTATTATTATTATTATGTGTAACTTTAATTTTTTTTTCTTCGTATATTATGTCACATGTTATTTTATATTTGGTATATAAAAAATTATACAAAATAAAGTAGTTTATAAATGCATAATTGTTATATATGGAATATAAAAATATTTGACAATTGTCGCATGTTTTAATAACACATATTACAAGTAAATTAATTAATATGTAAAAAGTTTTTGACAAATATAAAATAAAAAGATAAACGAAGAAAATAAGCAAAAGAAAAAAAATTATAAAAGAAAAAATGAAAAATGTTACAATTTAAATTTTATTTATTATTGTTATTAATGTTGTTGTTGTTATTATTATTATTATGTGTAAATTTAATTTTTTTAATCATGTTATAGTATATAATATTTATTTTATTTTATTTTTCTTATTGAAGTATTGATTTAAATTTTAATAAATTTTTAGTGACTTAAACTAAATCATGAAAATTTTATTTTCGAAAATTAAAATGGGACATGATTTATTACAATATTCTCGTAAACATGTTAATTTCTTTGCAACCATTTATTTAAAAAAAAATGTCACTTAAATAGACATGAACGTTTATAATATTTTGCAAGAATTTTTAACTAACCCAATTAAAAGTTTAAAACATTTTGAGTGCTTTTTTAATAGTTAGGGAGGGACTACGTCTCTGACTCTGAGGGCAAAATCAAATAATATGCTACAAATTTTTTTCCCCATTAATAATCTTGTTTTTAGCTAATGAAAATTCTGAAAGTCTAACGTTCAAGTTTTATAGATGTATGATTTGTAGTTATTTAAAAAACAAAAAGACTTATTTTTATAAGAGATTTTGGCAGAGTAATTACTAAAAAAAAAAAAATTAGAACTTAAAAGAGACCAAAGAGAGAAGAGAGAAGCCCATAAGCCATAAGCCATAAGCCATAAGCCAGACTGACATAGCTCCTACTACAAAAAGCCCATTATACAAAACGAGCTGACACTGCCAACTGCAGTTGACTATAAATTAATGGGCTAGCAATTTGAATTTATTAAAAACAAACCACTAGATTCTTAGCGGTCCAGTACATACTGCATTGTAATTAATGCTACATATAATAATTGAAACACGCGCGCATTGAGAAATTAATGTCTTATTCTATGAATTTTAGGGAACAAAATAAGAGAAAAAAACATGACAGACAATATAGTCGAGTATTTTTTTAATTTATAATTATCTATTATATCAATTATTACTGTACACAACTCAACGTAAATATTTGTTAATAAAAATAAAGAAAATAATAAAATAATGGAATAAATTTATATCCCTTACAAATTGAGATTAAGGGACCAATTGTAATGTTATAGGTTACAAAATTATACTAGTATATATATCATTAAAAAATTATTAATAAATGTATAATTTTTTTTTTATTTTTTAAGTAAATTTGATTTCTATTTCAATGTTTTTTACTTAAATATATACTATATATATTAATGATACATAAATTAATACAAAAAAAAAATGTTAAAAAAAATTTGAACCCCGTTATAAGTGGGAGTATTAAAAATTTGAGATCAAGATAATGGTTGGAGCCTTCATCCATACTCCATATTCAACGTTGAAAACATCCTTGCGGAAAATATGAGTCTTCAAAAGCTTTTTTTTTTTTTTTTTTTTTCTCTTTTTTTAAATTAGGTGAAAGGGTTGAAGAATGCTCTCATTTGGATGCATAAAATTAACTATTTGTCGATAAAAATAATCAACAAATTTTGAAGTTGCTAGATGCTGATCAAAGATTTACCTGCTAGAATATATATATTTTGTTAAAAAAATAACAAATATAACACAATTAAATTTAATAACAATAAAAATATAAATTTTAGTATTAATTTAATATTAATTCATATTTTTTTAATTTAAAAAAAATGTATTATTTTTATTATTATAAATTTTAAGTGATATTATTTTAAATATTATTTTAATTTTATTTTAAATTATAATTAGCATAAGCAAATAAATGACTTTCAAATTCATGAATTCAGATCACTTACTTTATTTTTGTATTATTAATAATTAATAAATATATAAATAAAATACTTATATTTTATAAAATAGTATCATATTTTCAATTAGTTTTATTTTGCGGCTGAGAAATGAATGGGACAGTTGAATTAGACTTTAAAAAATATACTGGTTGTCAAAGTCTGTAATGGTGTGAATATGTGATTGATTCATTGACGAAATGTTTTATATGAATTAGATTTACTGATGATTGTGAAATTTTTTTATTTATTATTTTATATAAATGTGTGTGTGTGTCTATATATATATATACATATATATATACATACAAAGAATTTCGGTTCGAAGAGTTGAGGGGAAAGATGGAGTTTCAGGCTGTTTCTGGAAGCTTCCGGCTGATTCTCAAATGATAAAAAATAATTGAAAAAATAAAATAAAAATCAGTTGTCGACACCGCTTCCGTATCCAGGTAATACAAAACCCCACTCATCATTTCACGCATAAGCACACCACAAACTTCTTCGTCATCATCAACAATTGAGAGAAATTTACACCAAAGTTTCCAGCTTTTTGTAAATAGAAATAAGAAGAGATAAAGCGAGGAAGAGAATCAGAGAAGAAGAACAAACAAAAAGAAATGGGAGTCGATTACTACAAGATATTGCAGGTCGATAAGAATGCCAAGGATGAAGACTTGAAAAAGGCTTATAGAAAACTTGCCATGAAATGGCATCCTGACAAGAACCCAAATAACAAAAAGGAAGCTGAAGCTAAATTCAAGCAAATTTCTGAAGCCTATGACGTATGTACTTTAATTTCTCTTTTCAGTTGATCATTAACTAATCATAATTCATCATTTTTTAGATCTTTACCTTTTTGTTGATTTATTTGATTTTTCCTTCCTTTAGGTTCTCAGTGATCCTCAGAAACGAGCAATATATGATCAGTATGGTGAGGAAGGGCTTAAGGGTCAAGTGCCTCCACCTGGTGCTGGTGGTCCGGGAGGAACATCATTCTTCTCGACGGGAGATGGACCGACGACTTTTCGATTTAATCCCCGAAGTGCGGACGACATATTCGCCGAGTTCTTTGGTCATTCGAGTCCATTTGGAGGGTTTGGAGGGATGGGCGGTAGTGGTGGTGGAGGTATGAGAGGACCGAGGTTCGCGAGTTCAATTTTTGGGGATGAAATGTTTGAGTCTTTTGGAGGAGTTGGTGGAGCCGGTGGTCATCGCAAAGCTCCACCAATTGAGAATAGGTTACCCTGCAGTCTCGAAGAGCTTTATAAGGGGACTACCAAAAAAATGAAGATATCTAGAGAAATTGCTGACATAAGTGGGTGAGTTTTTGCTTTTCAACTTAGATATCTATGTTAAATTCATTTATTTTTCAGTTTTGTTTAGTGGTTTATTTGCGTTTTCGTTTAATTGACTAGTGATTTTTGGTTTCTATAGCTTTCTGTTGATGTGGGTTTATTCTAGTTTAATCAGAAGAACTCGAAATTAAGGCATAGTTTGGCTATGTGTGTAACATTCGGATCTTTGGTCTTCAATAAGACGATTTCTCTACAATAGTGGATGAATTGCAGGAACACGGTATTCTTGGAATTTGATCTATCCAGTTATTTTGTATACATAGATAAAATTGTTTAGGTCCAGTGAAAGAACAACTTGTGACCAATGTGAGTTACAGCAAGATAAATAGAAGTGAGGATTTATTAAACTTAATGGGTAGTGTAATACTTCAATGGTAGGGATGTGAATCATGGTATAACCGTTTTGCTTAGAAATAAAACACTATCTTTCTTTGCGCCTGGATACTAATTGTGTGTCGTTCTTTATAGAAGGTCACTTGAATATATGCGAAAGAAACATAGCATAGTTGATTTTGCTGTGTGTCAAAAAGTATAAAGCATTGGAAGGATAAGATGATTGTGACAATTAGTCTATCTTAACAGAAACGGATGTTATTCTTTTGGTTGGGCAGTACAAGACCATTATGACATGACTCATTGTTGGCTAATTTTACAGATACTGTGTCAGTGAAGAATTTTATAGTAACCATGTTTATGGTATTAAACGTTTTCTTATATGCCTGGCCGTTGGAGATGTTAGGGTTCTGTTTTTGGATACTCTGTCTTGACATAGAGGTACTGTCTTCATAAAATGTTTTTTCAACTTGTAACTGACGTTTCATGTTTATTGTATATCTGTAAAACTAAGTCCACAGAGTTGCATATATATATTGCTTAAAAACATCAGTTCTAGCCTTCTAGGTTGTTAATGAAACGTACCTTCATATCCAAAATTCCATAATTAGGTTAGTATGATTTGAATGGTAAGGTACCGTGAACATTAAATGATAAGCAAATTCTGAACTTTTGCAACTCTGGAATAACTTAATAATGACAAAATTTGGTGGTTCATTTTCTTGACGCCTATTATTATGGATTCAGGAAGACTATGCAAGTTGAGGAGATCCTGACAATTGAAGTAAAGCCTGGCTGGAAAAAAGGTACAAAGATCACCTTCCCGGAGAAAGGAAACGAACAGCCAAATGTGATTCCTTCGGATCTAATTTTTGTAGTTGACGAGAAACCCCATGGCGTGTTTACGCGTGATGGAAATGATTTGATAATCACACAGAAGATAACTTTGGCTGAGGCTTTGACTGGTTATACAGTTCAGTTGACAACCTTGGATGGGAGAAACTTGACAATACCAATCAATAATGTCATACATCCAGAGTATGAAGAGGTTATAGCAAGGGAAGGAATGCCTATTCCAAAAGAACCATCCAGAAGGGGTAACTTGAGAATCAAGTTCAACATCAAATTTCCAACGAGATTGTCTTCAGAGCAGAAGTCTGGTATCAAGAAATTATTAGGCTCGTGAGCAGGCAAGAAACATTTGTTGTGAATATGCTTTTCTTTTTTGGGATAATGGTGATATGTGTGGTTCCGTTTGGTTATGTTTGTCAATAACCAAATTTATAGATATTTTTGTTTTGATGTTTGTTGTCTCGTTTTGTACTATTCAAATGTATTAGCGCCTAAAATAAAACTGGCTTCTACTTGGTACTGGTATGTCATTGCTCTAGAAAAATTGAAGTTTGTATTGGCAACGAAGAAGTATTTTTTTTTTTTTTTAATCAGCTCCCTTGTGACTGTTATTAAAACACTGGCCAGTGCAACAAGAAAAAATTTTCGTATAGCTGCGTTCAGAAATCATAAATGAAGACTGCTTAAAGGCTTGATAAATAACTATTTTTATTTTTTATTTTTTTAAGTTATTTTTTATTTTGGTAATAATTTTTATTTTTTATTTTTATTTTTTTAAGAAATTATTATTAAAATATAAGGTAATTTATAAATTTCTTTTTCAAAAAATTTTTATTTTTAAATTTTTTGAAAAATAAAAATAAAAATTATTACTAAATAATTTAAAATAATTTTTTATTATTTTTTTTTACAATTACAAATTATTATCAAACATATTTGTGATTATTTTTATAAAAAAATTAAAAATTATAAAATCAATTATTTAATCATAAATTAAAATCATTATTAAATATGCCTAATAAATAAATTCAGCAATAAAAAAACAAGTATTCTTAGGCATGAAGAAAATTTTATATACAATTGTTGTATATATTACATAATAAAATTGATAAATTTTGACCATTAATTTTTAAAAAATAAAAATTAATATTAAATACTTAAATAACATCAATAATATAAATTTATAAGCCACGTGTTGTATAAAAAATTTATGAAGTTAGTGAGACAATTAGCTGAGCATGTAAACCAATAAAGGCATGCATGAATCGAGCTGTCTGTTACTTCTATAAAGGATGAACTATGCTTAGATTCGCGTCTTCTTAGAACTCAAGGCGACATGGTTACAACTCACATCATATCATTTACAACAGGAGGTCCGGACCCACTGCTTCAGAAGAAACGACAGTCATTGTAACTCATCTACAAAAACGGTATCAGATATGAGACTGTAATTAAATAGTGGAAATTTTGATTCATACAAATTTCCGGTACAGTAAAGGCACTCTGCTTGTATATTTCTTTCCGGCTTTCCCCTAACTCATTGGTCTGATTTCCTATTTTGTTAAGATTTTTTAATATCATACAACTTATCTCATTCTACAATTTACCTCATCTTTTGTAAACCGTGCAGTTCAAAGCAATATTTAACATGGGATTAGAAGCTATAATAAGAAGATGTGGACCCATTACCCTCATCAAGTTTCAAGACCTGATCTCCGACCCCTGCCTCGTTTTGCTCTTTCATCCAAATCACCATTTGCGTACAGCTTAACATCAAATTCTCCTTGTTCTCCAACAAAATCTGCTTCCAATTCATCCTCACTTTCTTGACCATCCACATCATTATCACTTCCCTCAGGTAAGTCACCTGACTTGCTATAAAAGTCAATGGTATCATCAGCCACAGCCACATCCTCATATTCATCTCCCGATGCTTGATCATTTTTATCATCATAGTATGATCTTTCTGAATTCCTTGCTGACTCTGCATGTTGAATCGGCAAAGCAGCAGCTTCATCTCCGTTCGATTTATGGCTATTTCTTTTTAGTGACCTTTCACAGATGTCCTGCTCAGATGTATTTTTCACCTTACCAACCTTAACCATATGCTTTAGTAGCTTCTGCCTAATGCTCCTACGACGACCACCCTGACATCCTCTTCCTTGTGGTTGTCTTTTCCATCTATGTACCTGGTCCAATCCCTTGTTTGCTACTATACTTCGCTTTCCAGATTTGTTTCTAGAACCACCAGAAACAGCTTGATATGGAGCTCCAGTGTCTCAGCACCAGAGGGAAGCTTCTGAAAAAAAGAGAAAAATGTCAGCAAAATATTTAACTAAAAGTAATGGTAGAAATCACCACTTAGTCAAGCAAAGGAGAGAAAGGTTAAACATGTTCGAATACATAACAAAATTAACAACCACAGCCTTGCAGAACAAGCATTCCTTCCTGAATGATAAATAGTTCTGCGCTTAAGTTTCATGTGTCTCACAAAAATAACTTCATAAAGCTTAAATAACTTTCTTAAGCTCGAGGGCTTAATAGCAGCAGTGATTGATAAAACTTAGCAAAGAATGGACTTATATCAACAAAATGCCTGGGAACAGATACTTCAAAGCCAATACAATTTCTTTAAACAAGTGAACCTTTAATTTTTTTTTGGACAAGCTCTTCATGTAATCTATTGTTATCAGATCCATTACAGATGGGCTAGAAGAAATATCAGGAAACTCACAGGGGGGCATCCAGATCCCTCCTTCACTGAGGACTCAACTTCTTGATGCAATCTATAAGAGATGGCTGCATCGAACTCCATGAGCCTTAGAGCTACAGCAGCTGTTGTTGGTGGTATCCATGGAAGCGTAATCACTGTTTCAAGTTCAGAGGGACCAATGGCAACAAATCTTGTTGAGTTTGAGGAATCCATAAGTTCATTAGTAGTCTTAAAAGCAGAGGATAGCCAGTCCCTCTTTATGGCACTTTCCAACAAGGTAAGAACCTAAAACCAAAGAAAAATAAAGTGAGGATCATTGGAAAAAAATAAAATAATTACAAGCTTTCATAGGTTGATTCTGCATATTACATTTTGATAAGAACGTCTTAAATTTGATTGACTCCTTGCATTTTAATTTGAATGATGCATAATAAATAAATAAAATTGACCGTAACGACTGCTGCCCTAAACAATCTTCAATTCAGTTCATATATGACCCACTTATTCCGATTATTTCACTTTTAACCATCTAAAAATATACATGTTTTGGAGGGTTAAAAATGAAATTCTATGTATGAAGAAGTTATGTCATGCAATTAAAACAACAATCTTTTTACATGAGAGAGCTCAAAATTCACTCAAACCATGAAGATATCAAGCACACCATAGTGCAGCATAATAACTAATGGTCTTCTAAGGCATCTTTGACTTTCTTCCACTATCTCCATAGATTTTTCTTTCATGGAAAGCTGCAAGAGCAGCCACAAACGAAGACCTACATATACAGAATCATATCATATTGATGCTCTCCTTTTGGCTTATACATCCCTCTAAGGTGTTGTGCAACTGCATCTTCACTACTTGCATGTTTTTATGGAATTTTGAAATCATTTGATTGTATTCTAGTATTGTACAGAATAAAGTAAAATACTTTAAAAAATATCCAGAAACCTAGAGATCACATGGTTTAGATTTCCTGTAGCATAGAAAAGATAATGATGAAGGTCATCCATGAGATGCATCAAAGAGAATTTGCAACATCATTGCCCTACCATATTAAAAGCAGACAAGAAAAAGTTTTGCTTTGAGCAATTCAAAAGTCAAAAGCGAGGATAACAAATAATCACCTGGAGAAGATCAGCAGCTGATGATGAGGAGTTCAACTTTGTCCCCCAAGGTTCTCGACAACCCTCCATCCAAAAGTAATGAAGAGCTTCTGCAGGAATGGAGACCTAAAAAGGCATATTAGTACATTACAGACATTGTGAGATGCAGGAATGGTCTTTATAGTATACACTAATAGCACCTGGTTAAATGTCCAATTCATATTCACCTCAATCAATGCTAAAAGCATTTTAAGCAACCTGATCCTCGTAGGAAAGGATGATAAGCCATTCAAAGTACAATGCAGGTCCACCTTAAGTTTCTCTCCGCACTGATTTGCACGTTCAGCAAATGTTATGCTGCTCTCTGAATTACTGGAGGCTCCATGGCAAGGACAGTTATTGTCTTTAGAGGAATAGCTACCATGACAATAATCACAAAACTCCAGCAGTTGATTGCTCCTTTTTATCCCATAATTAATAGCAGCTAACGAGGAAGAACTAAAAACTTCTTTCCAAATCCATTTCTCAAGATCCTGATATCTCTTTATTGCACCAAGTTTCTCAGTTTCATTTCTCCCAAGCTCAATTACAAATGATGTTGAAGCCTCTGAGATATCAGAATCACCAACACATATCATACTAGAGCTAGGAATACCAAGGCTACAATCAAGATGAGGCAATGCTGGAACAGATTCTGTCTTGAGAATCCATTCGCTTTGCCTCCTTGTGTTAACATGTAGCATGTTCTTCCTAATATATTTCTTGAAGGAAACCTCAATCCTCTGCAACATTGTGTGCAGATGTGATTCTCTGACACCACGTGTGTCCAAATATGTCAACAAAGCATCAAAGCCCTGCAGTCGAGAGGGCAATAAGACACAACAAAATACCAAAAGAGGAAAAAGACCAAAAAGAAACAATGTATATGCATGAACATCATTAGACGAAAATCTTAAACATTGAACAGTTGTTTTCTCCAAGTAACATCGCACTTAAGAGAAGGAAACTAGAGAACATGTAAATTGAAAATAACATACCTATGTATGTATGTATGCATGTAGTCAACATATATGCTACTGATTCATCTGGATAAACATGCATAGAACATAAGATGAGTTAAACAGAATAATACCTCCTCGGACTCAATAAGCCTCCAACGACCATCGTTCAACTCAACAAAAATCCTGCCACAACCTGGGTCATTTTGAGAAGCAGAAGTGACAAACTGCCAGTAAAGGTTTCGTCTGCGATCCTGCCCAAGTGGCAATGATCTATATACATACATTTCTTCCACTTTCCGTCCAACATCAGATTTTAAACCAGAGTGTGACTTAGCAGCATACCCTGGTTGTTGAAACGAGTGAAACTTATGATTTTCTAGAACAAATATATCTTGGATTCGCATGTCTCCTTCAGACTTAAATCCATGAACATTGGTGGTTTCATTCAATGGATACATTTGACACTCTTCATGTACAGCAATTCCAGCTGCCGTCTCACTATTTTTCTCAGCTGCAGACAGAAATGGGCTTCGCATATCATCTGTAGAGGATTTTGTTAGATTATGATCAAGTTTGTTCCCCATTAGACAATGAATTCTTGTCACGTCTTCTTTCATACGACGTTTATCAAGTTGCATCTCTGCCCACATCTGCTTCTTTAGAGTAGTTGCTGCTTCTAAACGTTCCTGAAATGAGCTCTAGTTTAAAATTATGAAGAAACAAAATCAATTTGTCAAACGTTTTCAAGTTAAAATGAATGATACCTCAAGTACAAGACGAATTGAATACCCTTCAATTGCTATGCCAATTAATGCAACAAGTGCCCTAAGGCGCTCCTCAACAGCAAGAACAGAGTATTCACCTTCAGTAAGTCCCTGAACCCATGGTTCTCCAGGACTATTATCATCAATGTCTGTATCTTCTTGGCTGAAGTTAGAATGGTTCTTGCATATTCGAGCATCATCGGCAGATTGACCAAAGGACGAACCAATATCTTTAATCTTGTCACAATCTTCATAATGCACAGCAGACACGCCAGTATTTTGAAAATCTGTCTGTGGAATTACCATAACATGGATGGTATCATTCCCATTGTCCAAGAGATCATTTGTTTTGAATTTGTCGGTCTTTTGAGAAAATGGAACCCTTTTTGTTTCAGCGCCTAAATCATCAACTTCAGGATCCTCTGCCCCATCACTCTCAGGCTCTTCATCTCTTTCAACATCATCAGCACCTTCACCATCCAGAGACCCATTTTTAAATATTCTGATTTTTTCACCGGCTGCATAAAGTAAAGCATCTGCATCAGCCGGGTCCTTTCTGTAGGGGGCACGTACACAATAAGTTGAAGGAGCTGTCCTCTCAAAAAGTTTTGAATCCCTGGACAAAGCAGCAGATATAGAGGCTTCTGGTGTCTTACTTGTTGTCAGATCACGAAGTCCAGATTTCTTAAAATAATAACAAATAATTAAATGAACAGAATTAACACACATGCCAAAAAAGCTTAGAATAATAGATATAAACTCACCTGAATTCTGTCTGCAACTTCTGGTACAGTAAGACCTTTACTCCCTTCAAGAGAAAGAACATGAAATGCTGCATATTTAACAGTTCCAGGTGTCAACAGATGCCTAGACCTACGAGTATTAGATAGACCCCTCCCCTGCATAATAGCAACAGCATTTTCTGCAGCTGCTCCATTACGTAAATTAGAAATTACATTTTCACCATCATTACCCTGCAATGGTAACCATAAAAACAACAGTATAAAATGAGTTATTGATAACATGACAAAACAAATGCATAGTATGCTCATCCAGTTTTTCTGTTAGTCATGCACAGCCTTTTCATAGGCTGATTGAGATATTAAAAAAGAAAAGGAAAAAAAAAAAAAACAATAATGATGTTAGGATAATTTAGATGTTTTTCCAACCATGATTCACATTAGTAATGCCTCATCCTCCAAAAGGAATAAAAGTAGAAACAAGGGTGATCTTTTAAGGAGCCTTGAATATGACTTTTAAAATTATAAAAAAAGAAAAAGTAATGACTGCTAAAGCTCAATGAAAATAATATCATGTATTTTTTATATAAGCATCAAAGGTACAATACTAATCTTAATATTAGGCTATTACTACAGTTGAAAGCCATAAGTGAGCTGTAGTTTAATAAATAGTCAGCTTCTAAAGATAACCTCTTGTTCATCACGCATATATGCTGGTTCAATATTCCTCTTCTTCAGTTGTGGCCCAAATCCAGCAGATAGAGCAAATTGCCGCAATATTTCCGGCCATGTCAAAGGATTTAAGTGTTGCTTCCAATCTCGTATATCAAATCCCCAAACATATGCCTGATAAAATAAAAAAGCTAGTTAGGCCAGTGATAAGGGAACCTAAAATAGTACCAATAGTAACATAGTTATAGCTTACCCCTTCCACAATCTGTGGATGGCCACCAAGCTTTGCTGAGGGTGCTTTTGCTACTTCTTCAATATCCTTGATAATGCAGCTTAAAAGAGAAATATGTATCTCACTTAATAGTCTCGGATCCTAAAATTTCAAGAAAAACCATGCATCAGCACCATTAATATAACAAAGCAGAAACTTAGAGTTATGGAAAAAATTAACATCTACAAATTGGGAGAAAAAAGAAAACAGGAATGCTTACATAATCATGAAAAGCTTGAACAAATTCATCAAGAGTAAATGAACAAAGTCCAAGAACATCTGCAAATGTGACTAAGAATCTCCAAGCCTACAAAAAGCTTACATGTATTGTATCAGTAAAGTAAATTAGAACAGACAGAAAGAAGGATATAGCATCCTCTAAATCAGAGGAAATATATTATTACTGCATCACATCCTCAAAGAATGTTAAAATGGTAAACTTATTTTATGCCAATAGTCTGCTCCATGCAGAATATAAACTTTAGTATAGATCAACTTCTTAAAATTACCAGTCTACATGAAAGTGAAGCTGAGAAGAGAGAGCACAAAAACTATTTTAAAAACTTACCATTAGAAGACTTCCAACATTTTCTTCCGAATCTGTCCAAGGTTGAATGGAAAAAGGCCTTTTCAAGTGCACCATTTCTGGTGGAAACAAAGGTTGCATGTCTGACATGAAAAAATATCCTAATAGTTGTGAGTAGGAAGCCAAACTTAACTTTTTTAAAAACAAAGAAACTGGAAAAGATCAATACAAAGACAAGGAATTAAGTAGATTGAAGTTTCAGGTTGTCTGATTAATCCTTATTTCATTACCATATAGTCCAAAGAAAATAGTCTAATATGGAACTACAAAAAAAAAAAAAACAATAGTTTGTTCAGCTATGAGCAATTTATCAAATGAATATGGCAAAAGCTGAAGAAAAAAAAAGCTTTTTCCGGAATATTTGTGCCTACTCAACATTCAAGTCATATACAAATGTTTTGTAAAATTCTATAAAATATTATACTGTTTTTGGAATATCCAAATCAAAAAGCATCACACAAAATTTGAAACAGCTTGCTTCTGAATGTCTAATCAATACGGCCAGTGAAAAGATGCTGATTAGTTTTCAGTAAGAATGGATAACTTTTTTAAGATTAAGATAAATTTAAAAGCATGCAGCAGCAACAGCAAGCACAACTAGTTGCTGCCACCATGGTTGGTCCATTGGGATTTAATATCCAGCTGGGATAATAGCAGGATGGTATTGAAGATGGTGAAGAAAGAAGCTAACAAGAGAGTGATTCTCTTCAAATATCTATAAGGCCTCTTCAATTGAGCGTGATCAAGCAGAGGAACAAGTACAATCACTGCAATTATATTGATATTGGGTATGGCAGTGGTGGCATGTACTTACATTTCTTGTGTATTGGTGTTGTTTAGAAAGGGTTTAATTTCATAGTTGTCTTCTTAATCCCCGGATCCTGAATGCTTCAACTACATCTATATGCAACATTTTGACAACCATCAAACATATTGGATTTTCTTTAATAATTTTAATTTAGAGTAAAACTCTTAATAATGGTCCCAATTTTTTCTTTGTTAAAGTAATCACTCAAGCAGACATTCTAAATGTAATAAACCATGCAATAGTTTTAGCTCGTTGTTTTACAGAAGAAATTATATTTGCAGTTTATTTATGGTGAGAATGCATGCAGAAATGAGTTGCATAGCTCACAAAGCCTCAAACCAAGCTAATATAAGTGATCAAAGATAATTTTATCCTACAAATTACATAGCCCATAGTGTTTTGTCATTAGAGGCTACCAGCATAAATCAAACGGGAAATAAAGAATGTAAAACATGACCTACCTCTATATAAGTCGATATTTTGCAAAGTATCATAATCAAGCGAGAGGATTGAAGGAAACCCCTTGCTTAATGCAGCTAACTCCATGAGCTCCAAACGCTCATCTTCAATTAGCTCAATTGATTCTTTAGCATTTTGACGAGCAATAGCTCTCCCACTAGCAGCTTTAGTCCTTGCTGCCTCCCTTTCTCTACGCAATTTTTCTTTTTGCCTCATTCTCTCTGCCTGAACAGGTTGAACATAATAATCACAATTTTACACATTTGATATTTACTGTGAGAGGTGTATGTCTGTGTATTTTTTTTTTTTGGGGGGGCGGGGTGGGGGGTGGGGGAGAGAAAAGGCTTTATTAAGTGCCCAGTCTTACTCTTATTGACTCTTTATGTATCCTTTCTTGTTCGCGCCTTTGTTCTCTTAGCAATCTCTCCTCCTCTCGCTGCTTTTCACGGATTATTCTTTCTTGTTCCTTCTGCCGTTCACGATCATACCTCTCCATTTCTTTTCGTATTTGCTCCTCTCTCTAAATAAATAAAATAAGATCACATAAGTATGACATGAAAAAGAATTGCTAGTTATGATTCAACCTTTTGCCTCAACATATCTTGCTTTTCCAGCTCTTTTCTAATTTTCTTCTCATGGGCCTCAAGTTCTCGCACTATTCTTGCCTCTTCCGACTGAAACGAGTAAACAACATGAATTATGAAGATTCTTAATTGATAGACATTAAATAGTTTATAGAGTAATGAGAGACCTTGTGCTTCCTTTCCATTTGTACAACATCCTCAACATGAGGAACCCTTATGTCAGATACTGCATATAGATTTTCATGTTTATTGATATGTTGGGAAGGCAAATGACTGTCCATATCAATACTAGCGGAGGAATCCTTGTACAGGACACTATCATGCTTTCCCAGAGATGCCAGAAGGCAACTGTGTTTGCCTTGCAGTAATGAATGCCCAGTGGGTGATGATAAAGTCCCAGGAAGGGGAACATCAGCAGGTGAGCCATGATGATAAGAAGATGGAAGTCTTTCATATATGTCAGTCCTAACAGTTGGTCGTTCTGGAATAAACTGGTATTCATGCAAAGCCTGATTAGCACCCTGACAATGAACCACAAAACATCCAGCTATTAACCTTTTGTTTTCTCTCAAACAGCTATATTTAATAAACAAATAGTCATTCTGCATTGACACATAGTGTATTATAGCATAGCACAGATGCCAAAGTGAAAGAAAGTAACTTTCATGTTTACTACTTAGGTGGGGAAAGGATTAGATAAGATTGTCAGAAAAATGTATAAAACTAAGGGGATATGAGAAGGATAAATAAGAAATTTTCATTATGTTAAAAGGAAAACATATGAGAAAGGAGAAGAAAGCACAATTACAGAACTACTATTTAGGCATCCATGTTTCATATGGATTATTCCTCACAAAACAATATAAAGATAAAAGTAATCACCCATGCATAATAGGTCTACCTTAACAAAATTTGCATTACATGGATGTAATTTAAATGTTTGGAATTCCTGCGGCAAGGTCCCCCTTATTATTACCTTTTTACATGTGTGTATGTTTCATTGGAGACCAAAAAAAGGAAAACCTGATTTAATTATAAACTGCAATAGTGCCAAGTAACTAATACTTCCAGTATTCACCTGTTGGAACATAAATATTCAATATTTAGCTTCCTAAATTAAGTTGAACAGAAAGTTTGGATCTCTATATTTCACCACACAAGGATAGCATAGCATAAGAAACTTACAATCAATATCATAATTTTAGCCTTAGCAAGCTCTGCATAAAAAAATCCCAAATATGCTTAGTTGCTTACTTTTGCATCAGGCGGCCACTTATATAATTTTGTATCAAAAAGCCGTTTTGATGGCCTCCGCTGCTCAACCATTCCTGCTCCTATTATAATTTAAAAGAGAAATAGGTTTCAAAAGTCAAAACACCATAAGTACCTTAACACATACATGAGGCAGGTAAACGCACAAACTTTTCAGTATAAATTCAGAAAGCTCTTTAGTGCCGAGGAATATATAAAATAAAATAAAAAGTGTATCAATTTGATTATTAGGAAGTGGTGAAGAAAAAAACTCGAGAATGGAAAATGATTAACAATAACACATGAAAGTTTAAATGCCTCCTACGCAACTTCTGATATTACATAAAATGAGTACCCCAGGGATCTAAACTTTTCCGCCTAATTTAAAACAATAGTAAAATACCAAGCATGCCCTAGATGCATACTTCACGTACACTTAAAAACTACATTAGCGCTCTTCCTAATAGCCTCCATCATTAAACATTCTGATTTAACTTGTCCATATAAGTTAAAAAGGAGAAATCTTGCTTAAAAACTACCTAATAATATAACTCTATCGTAGATAGAAAACAATGAACTTAAGTGGCTGAGGGACACTAACACACAATTCGTCAACTGCAAGCTAGCCTGGCTAGTAAGTAAGACACAAGTATATCATAGTATGCAGTAAGAACTCTGTTACCTATGGGCGTACCAAATGCACCAGGTGGTAACGGATCAAATTCCATTCCCAGAAGTGGTCCATTTTCCCTTAAAGGCTCCCCCAACTGCATCTCCACAAAAGCAGTAGCTCGAAGCTTCTGCTGTTGATTGTTGTGGCTCAGAATACCTGCTCATTATGGACATATCACCTCTAAACCTTGGAACACCCATCGTAGGAGGCAGAACACCACACCTTGTATCCAACGCTTGCCCAAAAGCACAAGGACCAAAACCCAAAACAGAAGTATGCTCATTGACCGCCTCATTATCCCCCATGTCACCTCCAATCTCACCGGTAACTCCTGCCACCACATGAGAGTCTTTCCGGGACAGCTTTGCCGGTGGTCCTTTACGGTCCTTCATCCTCCGGTGACAAAACCACATTTGTAATTGTCGATCGGAAAGTCCCAACTTTGAGGATAGCTCAGCTCTCAGATATTCCGAGGGGTACGCCTCCTCTACGATATCAAAATCCAAAATTCACATTCACATTGGAATCACATTTTAAACTAAACTAAAGTTACACGAAATTTTAAAAGAAAATAAAATTAAATACCTGCATAATTTTTCTCCAGTATCTCCAACTGAGACGCAGTCTTCATCTTCCGTTTTGTCCTGTTCTCCTCCTCTGGCTGCTGCTGCTTCTCTCCCTCGGAACCATCCCCCATTGTTTACCTTCAAGCTGAGCTCAACGCCAAAGACCTCAGAAATCAAAGCTCACGTATCATAACCTTCAAGTACCGACAGTCGTACCAAAATGAAGCTTGAAGAAGCCAAAAAACCAATCTACTAGTTTATGTAGGATTAGGGTTAGGCAACAAATTTTTTGCTGTTTGGGGTTCGAGGATATTAAGCAAACTAGGAATAAAATTCTAAAATCGGGTTTCTCTCTCTAGAAAATACTTTATTCGTAAACTCTCTGTCTCTCTTTATCTCTCGAATCGAAGAACGAGTAAATGTATGTGGCTGCGTGCGTGATTGAGATGTGCGGTGAGAATTGAGGAATAATGATAACAAAAGAAGAGTGTCAAATACCAAACCAAAATGAATAAAATAGTCGAAAACAGAGTGTTTAAGGAATCGGTGTTTAATTTTGAAAATATAAAATAAAAGTAAAGAGAGTCGTAGCAAATAAATTGACTTGAGATTTGAAATTAACGAAGAACAATATAAAGTGAAAACAACAACACCAACAACTACTAGTAATTGTTGTATTTTGAAGAGTTTGATGAGCAGTTAGATGAACAGTGTTTGTGTTTCTCACTCCCATTTCTTTTTTGGGTTTTGAAATTTGTTGTTTTCGCTTTTAAATTAAGAAAACGGGAAAGGTAATAATACTAATAAGTTTTAGTTAGTGTGGGTGGGGATTTGAAGAAGGATTAAAAATGGGGTTTTAAATGGTGTTAGTTTTTGCGTTGTCAGATGTTTTTTGAAATTTGCAAGTGAGAGAATGAGAGAGAGAGAGAGAGAGAAGAGTGAGGTGATTGATTCACAAATGAGTGGTGTGAAGTCTATGAGGTAAAGTTTTTTATTCTCTCTCGAGTTTTGTCTCTTGATCTTCATTGAGAGTTCGTCGGGCTTTGGTTTTTGGGCTTTCTATTCTTGATTTTGAATATGGGATCTTTTTCGCGCGTTATGTTGTATTGTACCCGCGCCCTCTGTTTCATACCCACCGACTCTTAGGCTCGTGTGCATATCAAAATTTTATGGGCACTATGTTTTATTTTTCTTTATTAGGACAATCTTTGAAGAGATATAAATAAAAAAGTTTAATCATAATTAATTAATAATTTTATGTTTTTAAATATTTTATTATTTTTTACTATAATATATAAATAATATGAAAAAATTGAAGTTTGACATAAAATGTCATCCATACCAATAATTCAAAATTTTAATTTTTTTTAAGCTTTTATTTTTTTAAACAACAGTAGTTAAATATTTATTATAACATAGTTTAGCATCCAAGTCAATAATGTAATTGTTTAAATTTAAACTTTTAGTAAAAATAATAAATAGAATATAGATTAATTGTTGCCAGCAATAGCATGAACCCTTCCATTACAAAAGATGATGGTTAAAAATAAGCACAAAGTTGCTAAATAATGTTTAAGATTTCTAATTTTTTCAATAACAATATTATAATCACTTCGGATGATATGTTAAAAATTATTTTCAAAGGCCATTTTGCGCCTTCTTTCAAAGCAAGAAGCTTAGCGATAATAGGGTCATCAACTTGTAAGATT
Organism: Elaeagnus macrophylla; assembly: GCA_029378325.1. NCBI lineage: Eukaryota > Viridiplantae > Streptophyta > Magnoliopsida > Rosales > Elaeagnaceae > Elaeagnus > Elaeagnus macrophylla. The sequence goes on along the minus strand of CM055646.1, from coordinate 22,914,367 downwards.
TTTATTGCTTGTGCACTATATACAACACCATAATGGTCACTCTATATAATCCTAATCTTAATTCTAAAACACTTTGATTGTCCATCTCATCTAGCATCAATGTTGATCTTAATACATATTGTAATAAATTTGTCTAAATTTAGGTACCAAAATTTGAAGTGATACCTATATTATTTAAATGTACACGAAGTACACTATAAACTCTACCAAAAATTATATTTTATAATAAGCTTTTATTTTTCGTGAACCAAATTATTTTAATTTTTTGATATATACTAAAAGATGCAACAAAATAATTTAATCTCTTCCCTACTTAATTGATCCAAATGAAAGAACAACCAATGTCGTAATAGAAAAGTCAAATTCATCTCTAATATAAGTGGCAGTTTAGAATCTTTCCAAATGGAGAGTGCTGCTTCACATATAACTAGTGCATGTAAGCTACTAAAGTTTGCAAAGTTTACAAGAGGTACCAAATTGTACCTTTCTCTTTGTTAGGTTAGCAAAAGTAAGAATTGTGTTGTGCGCAGCCCACCAAACAAAGCTCTTTATCTTGTTTGGAATATTTGCAAATCAAATTTTCATCCACGAAAAACTTGGTTAAATGCTCAACTATATATCCACACAAGAAATACCTGCATCAGTAAGCATTCTATAACTTTTTAACAAGTTTTTTTATTAAAAATTGGTCATTTTGTTAAAAAAATAAATAATAAGAATTCGTGTGAGACTCTTTTATCAAGAGCAATAAACAAATCCCTTACAAGAGCTTAGAAATATAATTTCTTCCTTTGAGCTAATTTATTTCAAATACTTTCGATCTCTTTCCTTTAAATCGGCATCAACACTTTCTACAAAATTTACTCGGTATTTTAGACAAGAAAAATTAACCACTTGAATAGCATTAAAAAATAGTCACTTAACCGCTTTAGGTTCTCTCTCTCTTGCTCCAATTTTAAAGAATAATATAACAGGACTAAATAGGCATGTTTCCTACTCAAATTCATTGAATTTTCATGGTCCAGCCCGCTACAAGTTGTAAGTTGTAGCCCAATCTGGTTGATCAGGCAATCAGACCACTTTCTTGATAGCATGTTTTTAGGCCCAAATGCATTTTTTTTTCTTTCTTATTCAGCGTCTCGTTTTTGTTTGCATTATTTTATAATTTTATTCTCATTGTAATTTTTTCTCTTTATACATTCCTTTTCACAAACATGAGCTAATCTCTTTCTTTAATCCATTGGTATGTAAATTCATTTACGTACTATTATATTGGTATGTAAATTCATTTACATATTATCACATTAGTATATAAACTCAATTTACATACTATGTAAACCCATTTACATACTGTAACATTGTTATATGAACTTAATTTACATACTATGTAATTATTATATTGGTATGTAAACTTATTTACATACCTGTCATATTAATATGTAAATTCATTTACATACTGCATTGGTATGTAACACAATTTATATACTATTAGTATTATACAATTAAGGATATTTTTATAATTTATTTAATTTTAATGTAATTAAAATTTATAATTTTAATTTTATTATTGTTAGTTTTAAAAAATATAATTTTTTAACTAAAATATAAGTTATTTAGGCTAATTATTGCACGGCTTTGAATTTTGGGCTTTGCTAATTGGTAGTATGGGTTTTGTGTTTGGGTCCAAATCCCTATTCTTACATTTGAGTCCCTTATGTTCCTAAATGCAAAATTTCATATAATAAGTAAGCACGTTAGTAAACCTCAGCTGGCTGTCAGTTTTGACTCTAACTCCTATCCTCCTCGATTCCTCTCTTTACATGATTTATGTTTTGATTTTTTTTCCAGTATATATTTACGCTTTCATTTATTTAATTATTATGTCCTTATTATAATATTTTGTGAGTAAATAAAATATATGTTTAATTTTTTTTAAGTTTTAAGCCCACTCATCATGAAGGGTGTATGATGTTTGTAACTGACTAATTTGTATTTATATGCTAGAAAATATTAACACGTATAACAATTATATGTTATTATGAATTTTTTTCTTGAGTCATACTCATACAGTCGTATAAATATTTATTTATTTGAAATTAAAATATAAATACATGTTAAAATGTATTCATTATGGACTTATTTGTTTTAACTTGTATGTTCTTATATTCTGAATAGAAAAGGAAAAAAGAAAAAAACTTAAATCATAAAAAAGAAAGTGACACCAAAAATTAAGGCATCACAAAATATGCAAATTGATTAGTCATGTGAATATAAGAAGTGAAGATTAACAAATAAATAACGAGAAGAAATTTCTAGCGGCGAGAGAGTGGGAAGCCAATTCCATGGCGTTTGGAAGGAAAGAAAAGGAAAAATAAGGTACAAAAGATTCCAATTGCTACAGGAACAGCTATGAAAAGCTCCTTATCTTCCTCAGATAGAGTTGGATTAAAACACTTGACCACATTTTGATCAAACAAAGCCACTGCTGCAAAAACCAGAATAGACATAAAGGCATGGAAGAAATCAATAAGCTTCAGCTTATATTTATCAGCCTCTTGTGGTAGAAGAGTCACTGACCCATCAATAACCCACAAGCCCTTGGAAGTGGCAAATCCATATCTGACTTTGCCTCTTTCATCTCTAAAGCTATCAGTGAAGCACAAAAGGAAACAAGAAAGCCCACAAAATGCTAAGAGGCCAAAAGTCGTTGTGTGGCTGAAAAGGGTGTGACATTGGCCTTGGTGTGTGAAAATTGGGGACAAAATTCTAAATGTGAGAATTGCGCCTGTGGGTAAAAGGTTGGCTAAATGTGCTGTTCCTTTGAATGTCTTTCTCACGGCTTTTTGGCCTCGTGTTTTTGGTGTTTTTTCTCGAAGTGGTTGTTGCTGTGTTTCTCTGTTTTGTGTGTTGGGATCCATGATTAATTGATCAAATGTTTTTCTTATAATTATTAATTTGATGATTCGGTAATCTCACTTTTTATAACGTGTTAATGACAAACTTGTTTATAGGGGGGAGTTTGATCAAACTAAAATATGCCTGTAACTAAATTAATTAACAAAAAAATAAAAACTATAATTAAGAGAGATTAGTTTTCTGTTTGTTATGGGCGAATGGGTTGCAAGAATGTTAAATATTGTTGTTATTCTTTTTTTTTTTTATATATAGGTTTAGTTGGTTTTTTAACCTTTCGGTTTTCAAATAAATTAGGTTCAAAAATCCTAAAAATGCATATATGTTTTTTTTGATAGTTAACACTTATATATTTTTTTTAATAAATAATGCATATAATGTCACATGTTTGATAATATATGATTTTTTTTTTTATACAATACATGTATCTTTTTTTAGATTGCCTCAATTTTTCATTAAATAAAAATAATTAAATTATATAGAAAAAAAAATATTTTTTATATAAAAAAATGGATATGTTAAATTAAATAAAAAAATACATTAATATATACTTAAAAAAAAATTCTAAAAATAAAGTTATAGTTTAATATGTATTAAATTTAAATTTTAAAAATACTATGCTAAATGTGAATAGAATAAGGAAAAGAAAAAAGAAGAAAGCAGCCGCACTTTGAATCGCGGGGGTAATTATGGAATGCGGTTAACAGGCGCAATTATTTTAATGAACTAAGCTAATAATTTGGCAAGTTCTGTAAATTAACTTCAGGATTGATGTTACTTAAATTTTGTATTTGAAGTTTCTGACGGTTTATGAAGTTTTTGGTGTGTGAGCATTGATTGCCAATACTCGTCGGAATAGCAAAATTTTTAGGGAAATTATCCAACACAAATTTAGTTTTGATATTTAGGTTTTTTTTTTTTTTTTTTTTTTTTTCTTTTTCTAATTGCACGCTCGTATTATTCAGATGTTAAATTGTTTTAGATTGTTTTCTTAGAGATATTTTTTTAGTTAATTTCAAACACACAATATAAGAAATTTTTTACATGTTAAAGATATTGTGTACACGACTCTTAATTCTTTTTTATTTTATTTTATATTTTTTTTTTTGTATTTTATAGTTTATAATTTTTTTTATGTAAATATGATATTCTAAATTGGTATATGAAATGTCACCTACTTACTTCCTACCGTTGTAACAAACATTAATTAAATAGTATATCGATCCATTATCTCGGTACAAAGTATGCTAAAAGTTGTTATGATCATACCGCTCAATTGATAAAATTTTGTTCCATAGGACAAAGGACACAGTACCTTGTCACTGGATTAGCTTCTAAGATATTAATTTTCTAAAGAAAAAAATTATTCTGGCTGAAGAATGAACTGGCGAAACAGATCATTGTGCACATGAAATTATAGACCATACAACTGATAGTAACAGTTAAAGCAGATTCAATTACATCCGAAGTTAGGCACAGATTGACTCATAGGTTTAGACTGTGTCGACAGTGAATTGTGGAAAAATGTTTTAGCTTTTGTCAAGTTTTTTCTGCTTGAGACAAAGATATCCAAACTTGCCAGCACCTTTGTTTTTAACTCTGTCTAGTCAACTTGAGAATGACTTGTTTAATAAAAGAAGACACTGATAATGATGTGATGAAAAAGGGAAGAGGGAGAGAAATCAGCATTAGAAGGTGATTAGTCCAACAAACTCCAAAAATTATCATAGCTACTAAACTTGGAAGCAATAATTTGATGGAATTACTTTATAATATTTTTTTTATTTGGCCCGCCAGACATATCTTCTTTTGCCGGCAAGACATTTGGTTATTGGTAAGCGACCCTATGTAGGAACGTTCACCGTACTGTTGGATCATGAGACACATGGCTTTGGTTTTCTTTTGGTTTAATTATACATTATAATCTTTTTCTACGTACGTGTATATATATATATATATATATATAACTGAAAATATATTTTTTAATGTTATAAAAAAATAAATATATTTTTTTTTACTGAAAGAGTTAAAAATAAAATTAGTTAAATAATTGAGTCATTTATACAATATAATATTTTTTATTTTGGTACGAGTGGTGATGATTATACAAGTTTCTAATTAACTTTTGTATCCTTATTTTAAGGAAAAAAATTTAAGCCAATTATAGAGATATCTTAGATTATATCAATTTTATTATTTAATTTTTATTTTAGAAAAAAGAGTTAATTAAGAATAAAATATATAATTTTAATAATTATTTAATTAAAATATTATTTTAAATTAATATTTTAATATAAAAATAATATAATTTATTTTTAATTGATCTCTTAAAAAATAATATTTTAATTAAAAAATTATTAAAATTATATGTTTTGTCATTAATTAGTAATTTTTTTTAAAAAAAAATTAAGGGATCAAATAATAACTCTTATAATCTAAAAGACTAATATAAATGACCTAATCTAAGAGATTCTCGTACTCTTTTCTCTATTTTTCTTCGACTAACAAATTTAAATTGCAGTAATTTATAACTAGTATAATATTTTATTCTAAAATTGATTATTGAATTTTAAAAAATTAATTTAAAATTGAAAATTGTACAAACAAAATAAATATCATTTGAACTTTAGAAGTATAAAAATTAAACATTAGAAATTGTAAACTAATTATTGAACATGCAAATTGCAACATCACATTTAAAAAAAAAAAAAAACTATAATTAAAATTGGGTGACTGAAAAGTTATTGCCAAACGATATGAATACTTTAATTTAAACAAGTTAAAGGAGAATTTTTAGGGTAAATGTAACCAATATTTTCTATAATAGTAGTTTTTATTTTTATGAAAATAACATTTAATTAAAAATTAGTTATAAAATAGTGTTTTGCTTCTGAAGAACAATAGTACAAAATTAGTGAATTAAGTTTAAAATTAAATGTTAAGAAACACGGGCTTAGTTAATAGTTCATTTTAATAGCGGCTTAGTTATTATTATTTTTCTTCTCCAAAGTACAGCTATACACGTGCATAACTACATAGAGTTAGAGCGGCTTAGTTAGGCTTGTTGAAAATGAATAAAGCCTACAAATACTGAACATATTGCAAAATCAAATGTATACAACAGTGGAACTCGATCGGAACGAAGGGTCCTTAGGACCATATGCTTGGCATCTAAAAACAGTCCTTTTGAAAAACAATCCCCAATATGAGGAGCATTTATGAAAGCATTCCGTAAATACATCAGTCATATATACTACGAGATTTATTTTCATCTTCATCTTCATCTAGTTGAAGTTATAACAATTGAATGGTGAAATAAATAATAATTAATAACTTTATATTTTTATTTTATTATTTTGTTAAATGTGTATAAAATAAAGAATCATACAAACTTATAAAAACATAATTCATTTTGCAACATATAAATTATTCATCTTGCATTACGTTCAAACTAAGATGGAAATTGGAAGTTTAACTACTGAATACTTTTTTTTGCTAAATATTTTCTCTCTTTAAATATTTGAATTTGCATCATGAATCATGCTTGCAACGCGTACCAGACCAAAATATTGAAAACTTGGATTAATAGTAAAGAGAAGAGTGAAGTCAACATACTCCAGCTAGGGGTCCTAGAGTAAATTTATTATTGACAAAACGTATAAAAATGTCTGGTTTTAAAGATGGCATTTAATATTTAATAAGTAGTTATAATTTAAAGGTATGAATTTCAATTCAACGAGTAAAAAATTTATAATCTGGGTCTTGATAACGATAGATGTGTGATTAATGCAATTATTTATATTAAAAAAATTCAAACCTTTACTATTCATCCATAGTATAAGTAAAGATGAAAATTTCGATGTAATAGACATTTTGATAATTTAGTTTCATAAAAATTTTAGAAAAAATTTGTTTCACTTTGATGTGAATAAAAAAAAATTGACATTTTAGATATAGAATGCACTTAAATCACAAAATTCTTTAACATTAAAAAAAATTTTAATGTATAAAATAATTCAAAATTAAAAATAGATATTTATTCTCGTATCTTATAAAATCATTTAGATTGCGTTAAATTTGTAGTGATATATCTTGATATATTGATTATATTTTATTTTATAAAAAATAAAGTCAAGCTTTAAAACCAAAATTTAACTAAACATATTTTACAAATATTATCGATATTTATTTTAATTGTATGATATAACCATCATTTTATATATATATAATTTTATTTTTAATTTTTTTTATGAAAAAAAAAATATGTTAATTTTACATATAAAGCAAATACACATATTTTTGTTAATATTATAAAAAATAAATATTTATTTTTTTTATTAAAAATGATTAAAAATAATACTAATTGAATATATTGATTATTTATGTACCAAATGGATCAACTTTTACACGATTTTTACTTGGCTGACTCATAATTTTCGAAGTTTCAATCGAAGTTTTCATTCTTGAGTATTATGTTTAATTTTTTCATTTTTTTTGTAATTTTAATATCTCTTTATGAAATAACAGAAAGTTAAATAATATTATTATGAGTGTGCATATCATCAATTTGTTCAAATTTGCACAAAAATCTAATTAAAATATTCCCATCTTAATGACCTACATGATGCAATAATAATAATAATATTTATTATTATTTGGAATTTAATTCAATAATAAAAATATTAATTAAATAAATTTTTATTAATGTTATGTATCATTTTCATTTAATTTTTTTTTAAAATATCACACTGTTATATAATTTTTTTTAACCATTGTAATATTAATAATTTTTTCCCTCTCAAAATAACAGTTTTCTATAAATATTATTCACAATTCTCAAATGTAAAGTAGGAGTAACTTATTTCAGCATTATTATATATAATTTATATGATATTTTGAAATAATTACATAAATACTTATATCTATCAATTACACTAAAATATATCTCAAATTTAACACAAGAATTATTATTATTACTACTACATTATTAATTCAATAATAATAATTTTATTTAATAATAATGATACTATAATTTAATTAATACAATAAATAAAATAAATACTTTATATATTTTTGCTATAGCAATAAAAAAAGGTAATCACCGAAAATAAACTTGAGTTTTATACTAATTTTTAATATAATTTAAGTTACGTGAATTTTGCAATAAATATTTGGTAAAATTGTAAGAAGAAATAAAAATATTAATTTACACATCCTTGTAGAAAACTTATACGGATGTGTGACCAAAATTTTATCGTTTTATTAACATGGAAAAAATATAACAGTCACTTGAAATATATTGTGAATTATGTATAACGTAAACTATTTCTTAAATGTAAGTAATTCAAGCTTCTTTTACTACTTTATCCTTAAAACATAACTGTGTCAATTTTATTATAAAGACGATTACAAAGTATGTTTGTTATCAATTATTTTATAATATATATATATATATATTATGTTTTGGTGTGTATTATATAAATACGAGTCTAAACCTACTAACATAGGGGTGTGTATGACAGCGTGAGTGTAAAAATGTTAATTGAAAACAGGGTAGGCTCGTTCAAAGTTTGAACTTTGAAAGTTTCAAAACAGCACTTTTTGTGTTCAACGTATTGGGACTTCCAAGTCCAAGCAAAGGTCCCAGCCTCCAACCATCCCTTTCCAAGGCATCTAAAAATCCACCCTTTTTAATCTGTATGTCTTTTTCTCACCATCAACTCCACATTGCAGACTCCGAGACTGGAATATTATAATTATTTTAGGGTGTTTTTCGGACATTATAACTTACACAATTAAATTATATAAAATGATTATTTTTATAAAATAAATATTAAAATTTTATTTTAATCTTATTATATAATTTATTGATAATATTATCAAAATTTTTAAGATATTTATAAAATAATAATTTTAATATTAAAAATAATCTTTATTAATTTGATTACAAGAATAATATATGAATAAATTTTTTAGTAACAGTTAAAATAAAATTTTAATATTAATTTTATAAAAATAATATGACCTATATAATTCATTAAAAAATTAAAAAATTTATATATTTTACTTGCGAGAACTATGCATGTCATTTGTTTTTTTATTTTATTTGTATATTTTTTATGCTATATTTATATTAATATGTTTATTTTTTATTAGTTATCTTATGTAAATTGTGCTATTAAATTAGATAAGACGTATTTAATTTTTTAAGTAAGAATGCAGTAAGATTTAATGAATAAGAATAGAAATTATTAGGAATATTAACCGTTACCTTCTTACAAATTAACAAATGAGACCACCTTTTCTTTTTCCAAAGCGGAAGACAACAACATCTTTCTCTAACGCCTAATGTTAATTGTTTTATGATAATAAACACATATTTTTATTAAAGAAATACTTTTTTTTTTTGATTAATTTAGTCTGTAAATATTTTTTTTGTTATTACTTTACAAGACATACTCTGTGTTTTTAGAGATTTTTTATAATTGTATAAATTTTTTTTTAGGTATAATAGCAAAAAAAATAGAGATAAATAAAAAATAAAAAAATATTAAACTTTTCAAAATAAAATCAAAATATTTAAATTTATCTATTATCTTAAATTTACTTATAATGGAAAGGAAAAACAAATCGTGTTTCTAGCAGGTACAGTGTTTTTTAAAACTTTTTTCCTCTGTATTTATTGATTATAAGTAGCAGGGTGAATAATAGTTTGAAACTTGAAACCGCTATTATTGTTCTTTCTGAATTATAAGCGATCCCAGTTTGTCACCACCCAGGATCCCACATGGACCCACAGTTTGTCTCGGCCACTCTTCTTCAAATTTCACACTAAATGTTTGTTACCTTCACCGTCGTCTCCCATAATCAAGCCTCCATAACTAAACTCCATTCTCTCTCTCGGAACAAAGTTAATGCAAAAGATGCTTGCATTACTAATCCTCCTCTTTTTCTCTCCTCTCACTCTCTCTTTAAACCAAGAAGGACTCTACCTCATGCGAGTGAAGCTCGGTCTCTCCGACCCAAGTCAATCTCTCTCCTCCTGGAACGAACGAGATGACACACCTTGCAATTGGTTTGGCGTCACTTGCGACTCGTCCACCCAGCTTGTTAACTCAATCGACCTCTCTGGGTCACAACTCGCCGGCCCTTTCCCAATATTTCTTTGTCGTTTAACTTCACTCACCCACCTCAACCTCTTCAACAACTCAATCAACTCTTCTCTCTCCACCGTCGATTTCTCCGCGTGTCCACATCTTCAACATCTTAACCTGTCCCAAAATCTCCTTGAGGGTTCACTTCCCAATTCTCTTCCTCAAATCCTAAATCTCCGGCATTTAGACCTGTCAGGGAACAATTTCTCCGGCGATATACCGGAGAGTTTTGGGGAGTTTAGGCAACTTGAGTCTCTTATTCTTGTTGATAATCTTCTGACTGGAGCGCTGCCTAGTTCTCTTGGGAACATTTCGAGTCTCAAAGAGCTTTTAGTTGCTTATAACCCGATGTCGCCGAGTCCAGTACCTAGTGAATTCGGTAACTTGACTAACCTTGAAGGTTTGTGGCTCAGTGGGTGCAACCTTGTTGGGCATATTCCGGCGAGTCTAGGCCGGTTGACTCGACTTAAGAATCTCGACTTGTCCGTAAACGGTCTTAGTGGGTCTATTCCGAGCTCTATTATTGATTTGAAAAATGTGGAACAAATTGAGCTCTTTAACAACTCGCTTTCGGGTGAATTGCCTACTGGAATGGGAAATTTGACTGCCCTGAGAAGATTCGATGCGTCGATGAATCATTTTACTGGAACCATTCCTGAGGAGTTGTGTGGGTTACAGCTTGAGTCTTTGAATTTGTACGAGAACAATTTTGAAGGAAGCTTGCCTGAGAGCATAACTCGGTCCACAGTCTTGCACGAGCTCAAATTGTTCAACAACAAACTTGGAGGTGCACTACCTAGGGAACTCGGCAAGAACTCACCATTGGAAAATCTCGATCTTTCCTATAATGGGTTTCGGGGGGAAATCCCAGAAAGTTTGTGTGAGAAAGGCGCACTTCAAGACCTTATTTTGATATACAATTCGTTTTCCGGAAAAATTCCGAAAAGTCTTGGAAAATGCCAGAGCTTACACCGGGTTCGGCTGAAGAACAACAAGCTTTCTGGTATGGTTCCTGAGCAATTCTGGGGTTTACCTCATGTGTATCTGCTTGAGCTTGCTGAAAACTCACTCTCTGGGCCTATATCTTCTAGAATTTTCGGTGCATATAATCTTTCAAGTTTGTTGATATCGAAAAATCAGTTTTCTGGATCGATACCTGATGCATTTGAGTCTTTGGTGAATTTATTAGTGTTTTCTGGTAGTGATAATAAGCTTGTGGGTCAAGTTCCGCCGAGTTTGATGAAGTTGACCCAGTTGGGTAGGCTTGATCTTAGTGACAATGAGCTTTCTGGGGTTATTCCAGAGGGAATTGAATCTATGAAGATGCTCAACGAGCTTAATTTGGCAAACAATAGGTTGTCTGGTAGCATCCCAAGTGAAATTGGAAGCTTGTCGGGACTTAATTATCTTGATCTTTCTAGGAATTACCTTTCTGGGAAAATTCCTCTTGAATTGCAAAATTTGAAGCTCAATTTGCTAAATTTGTCAAACAACAAGCTTTCTGGTGAACTTCCTCCTCTTTATGCAAATGAAAATTACAAAAGCAGCTTTTTGGGAAATCCTGAGTTGTGTTCTGACCTCCCTGACCTTTGTCCTCGGATGAGAGGAAATAAGAACTTGGGTTACTTGTGGCTTCTTAGATTACTCTTTATACTTGCTGCCTTTATTTTCCTCATTGGGCTTATTGGATTCTTTTGGAAGTACAAAACTTTCAAGAAGAATAAGAAAGGACCGGCTATATCTAAGTGGAGGTCATTCCACAAACTGGGTTTCAGTGAATTTGAAATAGTGGAATGCCTCAATGAAGATAATGCTATTGGTAGTGGAGCTTCTGGAAAAGTTTACAAGGTAGTGCTTAGTAATGGAGAAGAAGTAGCAGTGAAGAAACTATGGGGAGGAAATAAGAAAATTGATAGTGTGGTTGATCAAGTGAAAGATGAATTTGAAGCTGAAGTTCAAACATTGGGAAAAATCAGGCACAAGAATATTGTTAGATTATGGTGTTGCTGCAATTCCAGAGACTGCAAGCTTCTGGTATATGAATATATGCCAAATGGGAGCTTAGGAGATCTATTGCATAGTAGCAAGAGAGACATGTTGGATTGGCCAACAAGGTACAAAATAGCTTTGGATGCAGCAGAGGGACTTTCGTATTTGCATCATGACTGTGTTCCTCCAATTGTTCATAGGGATGTGAAATCCAATAACATATTGTTAGATGCAGAATTTGGAGCTAAAGTTGCAGATTTTGGGGTTGCTAAGTCTGTGAGTGGTGTTGGCAAAGGGGTTGATTCCATGTCTGTTATAGCAGGATCTTGTGGATATATAGCACCAGGTTTGTCAATTATTCATTTTCCTTACCCAAAATTTTGTTTTATTGGATCAAATATCTTACAATTCGTATAATTTCAATATACTAAACTAGTTTGTAGCTATTGAAATTCAAAGTCACAATTCACCATTAACCAACAGTTATTTTACCTGCATTTGTTTACAGAGAATATTACAAGCTTATTGTTGATTCATTTTGCTGTGTTTATGCAGAATATGGTTATACTCTAAGAGTGAATGAAAAGAGCGACATCTACAGCTTTGGGGTTGTTATTCTAGAGTTGGTGACTGGTAGACTCCCAGTTGATGCAGAGTTTGGAGAGAAAGACTTGGTAAAATGGGTTTGCTCCACTTTAGACCAAAAAGGGATAGACCATGTAATCGACCCAAAACTGAATATCACCGATAGGGAAGAAATTGAAAAATTCCTCAACGTAGGCCTTCTCTGCACAAGCTCTCTTCCCATTAACCGCCCATCGATGAGAAGGGTGGTGAAGATGCTGCAAGAGTCAGCTGCAATTAACAAGTCCATTTCTGGTAAGAGGGATGGTAAACTCTCCCCTTACTTCTATGATGATGCCTCAGACCAAGGAAGTTTAGCATGAAAATTCTACACCAAGTTACTTTGTTCTAAATCACTAGTCATTGAACTCATTACCAGTATACCTCCTTGTGCTAAGTTCAACGAATGGAGTTAGATTTGAACTAAGAAGCTTAAAAATCGGAGCTAGATACATAGCTAATTTTCACTTTTGTTAGGTATCAATTTGTAACATGCAAATGTGAGAAATTTCAAAAATGAACGAAGTTTTCTCCTTAGCAATAGCTACTGTACACAGATATGGTTGGGGTAAATTTATTTGAGACGGTCACTGAGTGAACGTGTTCATTTCTGAGCCTTGCGTCAGTCTCTGCATTTGTCTTTTTATGTCTTCAATTAGCACAGTCAAAAAATGATAAAAAAAAAAATTTACACAGTCAAAATACTGTAGGTAAAAGTTTCAAACTAGTGGGGACTGGGAGGGTGGCAAAGCTTTGGTCGTTTTCAGTGAATTATGTTTTATGCAATTGTAATTATTGTGGTTGCCATGGCCGTCCACATTTAGTGAGATGGGGTCTTTGACAGCTTCGAGAGTGGAGACCATTGTTCAGGAAAGTGATAAAACATGATAAGACCGCTCAAAATAATTGAGGGAAGAGGCTATTCCGTGCTGATTCCATCTCAAGGCTTGCTTTGATAAATTTCTGCGCCAGTCTCTACCATCTAGTGCTATTTTCAACTTACACTTTCACGTGTAACGATTACCTATGAAGTGGTGAAACTAAGAAGTTAAGAAGGATTATTTTTTTAAAAAAATTCAAAAGATAAATATTATTTTGTGTATGGGATGTGTGGTGAAATTGAAAAGTTGAGGATTATTTTTTAGAAAAAAAATTCAAAAGATAAATATTATTTTGTGTACGGGATGTGGGGTTGTGATTTGAATCTTGGACATTGGGCCGAACGTATCACGGCTTTACCAACTCTTTGCAATTAACTTCTCGTACATAATATGATAAATGTATAAAGAAAAAAGAGCTATTTTTCAAGAAAGTATATATATTTATTTGAAATGATATTATAAGTTTATTAATTTTAAGAAATAATTATAGAAGTTTATTTTGTAAAAATAAATAAGTTTTTGTAGGGGTAATAAAAGTTCATTATCTTTACAAAATAAACTTATGTGACAATTTCTTAAAAGTAATGGATTTGTATTATCCCTCTAAATAGTTATGGGTCTAAAGTGTAATTTTGTCGAAAGTAATGAATTTTACCATCCCTTCATACAATGTATAAAAGTATAGTTAGTTATTCTCTTACTAGCTTAAATTTTTGGAATAATTGGTGACTAACAACTTCTAAAATTTAAATTTTTATGTTCAAGACTTAATAATTATAATTATTAAATTATAAGTGCTTAGTCAATACTTATAAAAGAGTGATAAATATATAAATGTACAGCTGACTCTAATTATACTAACTTAAAGTTTTGAGAAAGTTGATGGTTAACAATTTCTAATAATAGTATATAATTTTTATATTGGTCAAATGATAAACAACTAAAAAAATTGTCTTAAATGACTCATTTTCAAATGATATTTTCATTTATTCTAATACAATATACAATTTTTGTATTGCTCAAATGATAAACAACTAGAAAAATGGTCTTAAATGACTCATTTTCAAATGATATTTTCATTTTCAATTCATTACAACTATGTCGAACATATATTTAATTTTTGAGCATGATAAAGTAAAAGGAAAATTTCCTTTTTAAAGTTGCGTTTAGTTCACTGAATGTAATCGTAATCGTAATGGAATGTAATGTAAAGGAATCAGTATTACGATTACAGTGTTTGGTTTAGTCACTGTAATCAAAAAAGGAATCAGTATTACATTGTTTGATTTGATAACTGTAATGTAATGTAATGGAAAATACTGTAATATTACAATAATATCCTTAATTAATTAATTAATAATTATTAATTAAAATATTAATTAATTAATAATTATTACTGTAATAATCAATTTTTTAATTAATTAATAATTAATTAAGAAATTTTTAATCAATTTTTTAATAATTAATTAATTAATCAATTATTAATCAATTTTTTAATGATTAATTAACTAATTAATTAATTAAGAAATTAAAACTAATTATGTAGTAATGGACGAGAGCGACGAGGCGACGGGGACGACGAGCGCGACGCGAGCTGGTGCGACGGGGCCGAGCGGGACGCGAGCTGGTGCGACGGGGCCGAGCGGGACGCGAGCTGGTGCGACGGGGCCGAGCGCGACACGAGCTGGTGCGACGGGGCCGAGCGCGACACGAGCTGGAACTCTGGTTCGAGCGCGAGGGAGAACTGGTGCGGCGGAGCTGGAGAACAGACCTGAACGGCGGCGATAAGACCGCGAATGGCACCGGACGAGAGCGACGACTTCAACCCCCATGGTCGGCGCACGAAAGGGACGGTTGGATGACGAATGGCGGCGAGCGGGGAGAACGCTGTTACTGATTCCTTCGCAAGTGGTTACTGTTCATTACGAGAATGAGTTGTAATCCCCTTTCATTGTGCTGATATATGTAATCCCCTTTACTTCTCTATATGTAATCTGATTACATTACATTACATGTGTTTGTACCAACCAAACACCGTAATAAATTGAATTGATTACATTACATGTTTGATTACACCTAACCAAACATGCCCTAAATGTGTGGGATTTGAAGACCACTGGCACCAATCTTACGAGAAGGCTTGGACGGTTACTTGTTAAGTTCGTAAAATTTACCCCTCATTTTACTAGTATAATTAATTCTCTTAATCATGGTCATTGGCATGTCCAAGCCTCTCAAGAGATGGGCTACGAATGGGGCAAAGCCTAGTAGTCAATTGAGCTGAATCACTCAGAAATCCACAGCAAAAAAAAATGTCAAAGGGATTTGTCGATCTGAGTCCGTAATGTAAAATGACTTCTCTTCAAATAATATTAAACTAGTTTTATTTTTAACCCCTTTAAATATATTTTTATTTTATTCTAATACTCAAAAATATATTTTCAGTTATAAGAAAAATGAACATTCTTTTTATACTAAGAAAAATAAAAAATGAAACTGAACAATATACAAGGAGTTAGTTATATAGTCTAATTAAACATTTAAGTAATAATGTAATAAATACTAAGATATTATTACATTTTGACGACACAAATATAATTCTTCTATCAACAAAACATCTTAATGGTGGCGCTTGAAAATTTCACAATCCTCAACAACAACTGAGAAAGAAAGAAGGAAAGAAAGGAAGAAAGAAAAGAGAGGGCAATATGTTTCTTGCTTAATTTACATGAGAAGTCTACGTGAAGAAATAGGCTAATGGGGTTGGATGTTAATTTAGGCAATATTTTACTGTCTTATAAATAAATATAAATATATATATATACGGGTTTCCAAATATTATATACAAATAAATATAGCTTCATGTACACTCCATGGTGACATATCAGCTACATTCTCTTTCTCCTTTTCTCTTTCTGATATCTTTCTTTCATCCATATGTTAGATTGCCCCATCTCCACTCAATTCCTTCTCTTCTTTAGATTTTGTTTTTTCTTTTGTGAAGTTAATTAAACCAGTTTTAATTTTTAATTTTTAAAGAGAGTGTCGACTGAGTGATTAAAAATAAAAAGAGAAAGAAAAAAAGGGAGCTATAACTATATTTATCCTCCCACAAGTTTCCATTTATATTATACTTCTACAGGTTGCACAAGCAAACTTTCGATCCAAGCAAACCCCTTTTGTGTATTTTTAGAAATTATAATATCAATTAATTTTTCTTTCTAGTTAGGTCACTCTCTCTCTCTCCACCCTTCTTAGATCACACAAAAAGAGCAATTATTAGGAGGGGAGCCAAGTACAAGAATATACCGTAGTGCATGAAAAGTGTGGTTATAAAAAGTGAAGAAGAACAATAAATTATTAAACCTTCAATTCCCCTCAAAGAATTATCACATTTGAAGAGAGAATAAAAAAAAAAAAAAAAAAACAACAATAGACAAGTTTGCTTCCCTTTTCTTATGACTTAGTGGGTATTGTTTATTTTGTAACATCTATAGCAATTGAGGAAATTAACTATGTAATGGGCATAAGTAGTAGAAAGCTAATTAAGAAATGACAGGGCTTAATAATGAAGAAGTAGACCCAATAACCATTACTGGTGAACAAGGAAGAAGCAAAAACAACCTCATCTGCTGCACAACTTGTCCTTCTTGTGGTTATCAGATCAAATGTCAAAATGATCAGCAGGTGATCTTATATATAGTAATTCCAATTCTTTTTTCTATTATATTTCTTTTTAATCCATATAAATTTCATGGTTTTCTAAATACTTAAATAAAACTAATTCATTGATGTTACTGATCATAAAAATAGCAACCTAGAATTAAGGAATTGCCAGGACTACCAGCTGGGGTGAAGTTTGATCCAACAGATCAAGAACTTCTTTTGCATTTGGAGGGGAAGGTACCGTCTGATGATATTTCACCTAAACTTGTTCACCCTCTCATTGATGAGTTCATCCCTACTATTCAAGGAGATAATGGCATCTGCTATACTCATCCACAAAAATTACCAGGTAAGTAATCTGCATGTATTTGTGGTTCTCTTAATGGTCTCTGTTGGTAAAACTCATCATCACTGTTTCAAGTAATTATAAATTCGCCAATTACCATTTGATTAAAAAAAATAATAATAATAATCTGGATTAATTTTTTTTTTTCTTGGGAAATATAATTAATCAAAAGATATAAATAATATTTAATGGTTAATACATAAATGAGTGATTTAATGAAGATATATACATAAGTTAAAAAGTGATGTACGGTATAGGTGTGAAAAAAGATGGACTGGTGCGTCATTTCTTTCATAGACCATCAAAGGCATACACAACAGGAACTAGAAAAAGGAGAAAAATAGACACAGTGGACGCAGATGGTGGAGAGACAAGGTGGCATAAGACAGGCAAGACTAGGCCGGTTTTCACAAATGGTAAAGTCAAAGGTTACAAAAAGATACTTGTTCTTTACACCAACTATGGGAAGCAAAGAAAGCCTGAGAAAACCAATTGGGTAATGCACCAATATCACCTTGGTAACAATGAAGAAGAGAAAGATGGAGAGCTTGTGGTTTCTAAGGTATTTTACCAAACACAACCAAGACAATGTGGTGGTGGTACTACTACTACTACTAATAATAATAATAATACTGTCATCAAAAACTTGCAGCAGCTGGAAACTAATTTTGTTGATCATCATCAACAGTATTGTAATCCTTCTTTCATATCATTTGATAATCATGGTGCCCAAAATGGACCTACCAATAATCCTCAAACAATCCCTCATTTTTCTGTCCATAATGGTGCTTTTCTTTCTTCAAATACTTTATAAATTAAATATATTTATAATCTAACAATAAAAGGAACAAAAGATCATAGTGTTGTGACAAAGCTAGCTAGCTGATTATACGCAACTTAATTCAAGGGAAAAGAATAAGGTGGAAAGATTGCTTTGGTTCATATAAGACTTGTTAATATTTGAAGATTTCGTAGCACTCTTTTTTTTTTTCTTTTTTTTAAATTCATTTTTATTTTGTCTTAGAGAAGGACTTGTTGTTTGTGCTTAATTTGCATAGTGATAAAAATTATGTGTATATTCAGAATCCAGATGGGTCATCACCCTTTAATTATATCCGGGAGATGGTGTTTAACTTCAATGTTAATTCAAAGTTGTAAAAGAACGACAGTCCTAATTACTTAAAATAGTATATTAGTATCTATAATTTTCTTGTTCGATCCTTATGTTATTCTAACTTGAATCAATGACAACTCTGTTGTCTTTTATTGTAGCAAAAAAAAAGAAGAAGTTATTATAGCTTTTATTCATTCAATAAATAAAATTGTATTTTAACTTTGTTCCAATATGATCAGCATGTTGTGAATGCTCACCTACATCTTACACTTCTAATTTTCTTTCTATATTTACATGCATTCTTTTCTTTTGCTTTAATTGCTCCTCAAACAAACTAGAATTAAGCACAAACATTGTCAAATACTTTTTATAGTGATTTGATTCATTTAAAAGTACCTTTGAAAAGAAGTATAATCGGTTCTTTGGGCACAAAAGCAAGAAATTACCAAATATGTATTCCTCAAAGGTTTGTTAACCTTCTCCTTCTGCTTTGTCAAAATATACACGTCAGTTTCCTTGTATGTATTATCCGGATGCAAATCTTCGTGGAGTACCTTTTGAATCTCAATAACTCTATCAGACACTTCCCAGAACAGCTTGTGTGATTCCAAAGTCCTCAACTGGTACTCAAGAAAAATAACTCGTAAGCGCATCCATTTCCGATATTAAGCTTCCCCACTGACTCCTCAATGTCATATACGTATCTAGAGATTTGCAGTGTACTAAAGAATCTGTATAACATAGGGGAGGAGTGAAAGCTTTAGTCTGGTCTCATTGCTCCAATAGAGAACAGAGTACTGCTTGAAGTTTTTTTGGTCAAGATGGGCTTGAGATTGCATTTAAGGGCAGGCATAACAGGGCTATGCGAGAGAAGGGCACTGCGTATCTGTGAACTTCATGGTCGGTAATATTTCCCACTCTCCAAATCACTGTCGTTCAGCTTGGCCAAAAAAAAAAAAAAAAATCACTGTCGTTCAGTGTTTTTTCTTTGGTTCCAAATCAAATGCGAATCTTGGTTTATGGTTTGCTGAGTTCGTGTTTATTTGGGCCTTTAAGTTGGCTGGGTTTCCACATCTCTGAGAAAGGCCCAATCTTTCAAATGGGGTTATTTTGGACCATCTCTTCCGACCTTAGTTCCACATAATAAAAGATTCAATATTTGTAGCTAACAAAATAAAAATAAAAATAATATGTTTAAAAAATAAGAATTACATATTTTAAAAAATAAAATCTTTCCTTAACTTATAATATTTTACTAATTAAAATTGTAATCGATTCATTCCACTATCACATAATTAAGAAATCATTTTCATTTCTAGCGATCACCATTAACGAACACCACTAGCATTGACGAACTTATATTAAGGGCTATATTGGGCTTGATCCTGAATAGCTTTTTTGAGATTTTTTTTTTTGTTGATATATAATTAAAAGAATTAGTTATGTACAAGAGAAATATTGTCGATAATGTCACCACTAGGAAGGAGTGAAAAGCTATATCTAGTGACAGACTCATGCACGGTATAGCCTTTTATAGGTTTTTTTTAATAAATATTACTAATATTTTTGTAAAGCACAATATATTATTTATCACTAAAATTCTATAAATAAATTTAGACTAATATACCATTTTTTTGGTATTATATTGTTCGCAATTCTTCTCCTTTTCTGCTTTGTAATTATGTTCTTTGGTTTGTTGCTTGCTCCTACTAGATCAAATCAAAGTCTATATTTTTTTTAAAAAAATTTATTAAAGTTACCTATATTCTTTTTTTAAAAAAATATTAAATATTTAAAATATTTGTACTTAAACTTGCAATCAAATTAATAATTGTATGTTATATACTCTGAAAAATTATAACTTTTAAACTTTTGATAGACAAATATCATGTAATTATTAATTTGAGAGTCTATGTAAGTACAAATTTGTATATATTTAGCTCTCATCTTTCTTCATAACAGTTGACTATTATTTTCTTAGATTTGTTGAACTTTATTTAATAATTAATCAATTTTATGAAGTATCGTCGGAACAACTTAAATAAATTTTTTTTTTGACTTTTAAGTTTATATATTTTTTTGTTTGCTTTTTAAATATATATATATATATATATATATATATATATATATATATATATATATATATATATATATATATATATATATATTTTTTTTTTTTTTTTTTTTTTGCTTTTAAAGTTTATATATATTTTTAATGTTAGTTATAAATCTTGATATTATAAATAAAATTTTTTGTAGAAGAATTTTTTTTAATATATATTAGTCCTATTAGAAAAAAATTCTTGAATCCGTCTATGACCGCTAGCTAGGGGTAAACATATATAGATTGGTTTGAGTTTAGACTACAATTGGAAAACAAGAACCGAACCGAACCAAAAAATTTGAAAAATCAATCCAACTCGAACCAAATTTTTTGGTTTGATTTAGGTTGGTTAAAGGAAATTTCTTTCTCTTTTTACGGTAATGAATTTTGTTTAAAATTCTTGTATTATATATAATTTCTAACGTTTTTAATGTTAATTTTATTATAATACCTAAATTTAAAAATATAGATATCGATCACTTATCTAATACCATTATTCATATCAAATACAAAGTGCAAGAAAAATTTAAAATTAAGACAAATAAACAATAAGGAATAGTAATCACATACTTGACAAAATTTACTAACTTTCAGATCCAATAATATTGCTCACCAATGTTATTCATGCAATGAAAACTCTACCGATAAAAATATGAAAAATAATGTAATTATAAATTTATAATGGATAAATAATTAAATAATATCAAATTAGTGTATCACGTGAATAAAAGATAAAATAAATGAGAATATCTGATAGAGAAGTGCTTGCACAAATTCCGTTTAAATATTTAAACTGTAATGACAAAAATGGACAAAACTTGTTTATCTCTCACTAACAAAGTAGAAGACAAATTTTTCTAAAATATTATCGAAAATAAAAAAGGTTGTTCTCATAAACATAACTAATTAACAATAAATAACAAATCAAAACATATAAATTCAAATCTTTAGTACATATAGACTACAATATATTACAAAATAGAGAATAAAAATAAAATACTTAAATTATCCAAGAAAAAACATAAAAATAAAATAAAATTTCAAACATGTTCTAAGCTCCCATATTCTAATATATTAATAAAACATAAATATTATATTGAAATCATTGATGTTGCCAACTTGGCATTGAGTTTATTGAGGTATGTTATTTTTCAAACATGTCTATAAAAATAGAAAAATCAAATGTCAACTATGAATTAAATAAATTAAATTGTAATGATTATATAAATATTTAAAAATATAAATATCTATAATATAAATACATACATATATATATATATATATATATATGGGTTGGTTCGGTTTTTTTTTAAATTTAATAAATGAAAATTAAACCAACCCATTATTAATCGATTTTTTATTGAACCAAACCAATTAAACTTAAAAATCAATTTTTTTGAGTTAGATTTGGTTGAATTGGGTGGATTGGTTTGGTTCTTTATTTTTTTTTTCAACTCTACCGCTAGCATCTATATTTTTTATGCCTCTTCTACATAATTAATATGTTATTTTCTATATCACAATGTCTTTTATCTCTTCCCTTAATAACATTTAGACATTTATACACACATATATATATTCAAATGATCTTTATCTTAATCTGGTCAGCTTTGTGTATAAATACCTAGTATAATTTAAAGAATTTATTATTCAAATTGATTCTCTTACTGAATGTTTTCAAATTGATTATTAATTGATTTAATAAATCAGTAGTGTTATGACAGCTAATGAATGCCGGAGCTGACGCAAATTTACGCAACTTTCCTGCAATATGAATAATAAATTAAACAGATCCAATTTTTTTATTATCATCAACATTAAATCACAAATATATATACCAGAAGTATAAGAACAGAAATCTTGATATTTTGGAGGAAATAGTGCCATAAAGGATTTTTTTTATATATGGGAACCGGCTGAGGTACGCAAAAAAAAAAAAAAAAAAAATTCCTCAGAATATGCAATTCGACACATGTTTCTGCCTTGTTAATTATTTTTGACATAAATTTAGAGATGTGAATTGCCTTTTTTAAGCTGAATCATATATGATTAAATTTCTTCTTTCTATGAATTTTTCCATAAATTATTTTATCTGGATTGTTGGAACTTATTGATTGAATTAGTTAATTCTACTATACATTCCATCTATATATAATATAATATAATATAATAATTGATTAGGACATATAATTTCGATGTCCAAAATTATTTGGCTGGATTTCGTTTGTCTTTATCCATAATTCCTTGAAGGCTTGTTCATTTCTGTCGTTAATTAATATGGGAATTTTCAAAATAATTTGTTTTTTCCTGACAGTGATTCAAATGAATAAGCCAGGAAATAAGTAATATGTATTACTCTTTACTTCTGCAAACAAGAATCTGATACCAGTTTGGAGGTCCCAATATGCTTTTAACACCAAAAGTGCCACAAACATATAACATTTTGTGGCATGTCATTTCATTGGCCTAGCTCTTTATTGACATTCTTCTTATATGACACATAATAGATTGTTGCAAAAGTTAACATTTGGAGCCTCATCTTCTCAAAATTTGACTAGAATGCTTGGTATGTTATGTTAGTTTCCTAAACTTTTGCTGTTATATATATATATCTTGCCCCGTACGTCTAACACATTCAATCCTCATGTTAGGAAAAAGTTTTACATGACCACTATAGCTTGAGTGAAAGAATATGACTCTTTTCTCTTTTAATTTCCCTATTTTCCCTGTTATCTTTCTCTTTATTTTTTTGTTTCTATTATTTTTCTTTCGATGCTAACTATGGCTTTATATACTCTTGCCTCTTATGGTATATTTATATTGCACAAGCCATGTAACCTATTGCACAACTTTGACAAAGTGCTTCCACTTAGAAGGAAATTAGTAGTAAATAGTTTCTCATGTAGTACCAAAATGGGGTTATATATCAAGCCGAAATGACTAGAAAAAAAGAATTTGCTGGTTTTAATGCTATTAGCTATATGTAGCCGAAAATGAAAGAGTTATGCATTACCTACTTATCTTCCTCTCTATATGAATCTGATATATATATCCGTTTGTTTTTGCTTTGTCACCTTGAAAGAAAAAAAAACGCTGATAACATCTTTGTAATCCTGTATTAAATATTTTGATTATATAATTTATATACGTCATGAGTTTGATTGTATTGGACAATCAACCTAGTCTGTTTGAATTTTCAATCATAAAATTATATTTTTTTTACTTTTTATTTTATCTCAAGTTAAAAATAATATTTTTTATTTTTAAGAATATAATAAAAATATAAAAATAAATTAAATATAAATTTAAATAAATTTTATAAGAATAAAATATTTTAAATATAAAATATTTTAGTAAAATATATATAATCAATTTAATATGATTATATTATACAATTTTTCATCAAATAATGTACAAATTAATTATAATACAGTTTAATATAATACGATTATATTTAATCTATTTAATATGGTGCATTAAATATTCGGTTAATATAATGGCTAAAAGAAAAAACTTTATAAGTGCCTTTCGGCCTCTTAAATCACATTTTGTGTTTTCCAACGTACACAAAAAAAAAAATGTATTTCTTCCATAAAGTATTGTTCTATATTTTTTTACACTAAACAATTTTTAATAAAAATACAAACAAATATATGTAGACGTAGAGGTATGATTTGAAAATCCTTAATTTATTATATAATTAAATAACATATGCATATATAAATTTATTATATAATTAAACAACATATATATATATAGCGATTCATATATATAAAATGGTAAACATGATACTTTCCTGTGTAAAGAGGAATGAGTTGATGAACAGTAAAAAAAAAAAAAAGGTTTATAAAATGTTACAAAATGGTTGTTAATATATAATATAAAATGTTTGATGTGCTTCTCCTTTTCATTTTTAGCTAGCATGCGTTATAATACTTAAAAGACTTGCTGTTCATAAATGTGCACGGTTGGGAAATAGAGAAAAAGATAACAATAATTGTATTAATTATTTTTTACTGATGTACATAGGCTTAGCCTATTTTGGTACTATCTAGCTAAAATCAATCTTTTAATTTCTCCACAGAAAATACTCTTTTCAGCCTCAGTAGACAACATCCACAAAAGCAATAGAGTTGATAGAAAGAAATGCAATAATGGAGTCCAAAAGGAGTTCTTGCTTTATATTTTTCCACTACTCCACTCCCCTTTTATCAAACAAACATAAAAAAACAACTTAAAGCTACCATTTTACAAAAGTGATATATGTGATCAGTTTTTGGGTTGAAGAGAATATGCATGGATATCTCTATATATCATTCTGCTCCTCTCTCTTTAGTTTTTATTTTTATTTTATTTTTATGCACAAACTTTTAGCCACCATCAAGCACTCAATTGCCACCTTTTCATCACTGCAAAGTTTGCAAATCCTTAAATCTCTCCTTTTAATTTTCTCTCTTTCTTAATTTCTCGCTATTAATTAGTAGAAGGCAAAATTATCAATAATAGCCTCCTATTTCGCCATTCTAACTTGTTTACCATCTTCATTTATAGCCCATTTGATCAAATCCAACCATTGATTGACGAAGGGTGGCAAATGGTTTGAACCCCAACGCCTAGAAAATCCCTAGTTGGCCCTCCTGCACTGTCTTGATCACTTTGTACCAGCTGCTTAGTTTTGGCTGCAGAATACATCTGCAACAAGTGATCACCTTCAGATTTTTCCACATTAATTATATTACCTTGGCTAGTTGATACTGGAATATTTGAAGTAGCATAAAAACCACAAAACTTGTTCTGATCTTGTTGGATTTGAATATTGGTGTTGTTGCTCTTTAACCCTAAACTCCCCAAGAACGTTGAATCAGTTGAAGTTGCTCCAATTTGAGCAGCTTTTTGAAGCAAAGCTGTGGCTGACATATTTGCTGAAGGTAGTGTTTGATTGGAATTTTGGTGTTGGTTGCTATACAAAGAAGGAAGACTTCCAACAGTACTAATTTCCTTATTATTAACATTAGTAATGCTTAAGGGAGGTGTAGCAGTACAGTTAGTTAATTCTTGAGTAGAGCTTGAGGCTATTTTATTTCCAAAATTAACCCAATTCAGTTGATAATTATCAGAACAAGAAACAATAGGATCTCCAAATAATGTAGATGATGATGATGATGAACTGATCACAGACCCAAGTGGATGAAAGTTATTGTTTTTTGTTGCCATTATTGATAATTCATGGCCTTGGTGTCCCTGACCCATCCAAAAAGGTAACTCACTAGGAGTAGTAGTACTAGTTTGACTGATTAATGCTTGATCAGCTGCTTCATGATGATCATTGCTAGAGATTGGCTTGAAAACAAAATGTTGTGAAATATTACTAGCCCCTAGTGGTGTAGTTCCGGCCATTATAAAATGGTAATTTAAATTTGTACTCATCATGTTCATGTTTGATACTGCACTTACTCTTGCTGTTTCTTCAGCTAAGGCATCACAGAACGCCCTGTGTGTTATGAAGCTATCTCTTCTGCTCTCAATAATAAATTTTAATTAAAAGTGGAAAAAAAAAAATGAGATTAATATCAAGTCGAGATAATTAATTAAACGGTACTTACTTAATTAGCTACGCTAGCTAATATTGATCGACTTTAACACATAATTTTTCCATACATACAATTTGAAAAATTAAATTAATTTGAAAAATAGATTAAGGAAATTAATTAGCTACCTTGAAAATAGAGTACCACAACCACATCTATATTCTCTAGTGCCACAAGTCTTGGAGTGAGCTTTCCAGTCGGATTGCACAGCATAACGTTTGGAGCACTTGTCACACTTCCACTTCTTCTCACCGTGTTTTCTGCAGAAGTGCTTCTTAATGCCAGTTAGGTCTCCCAAAGCCCTTGAAGGGTGATTATGAACGCAAGTCTTTTCAGGGCAAACATAAACTCTCTTCTTGGGTTCTTTACTGCTTCTTTGCTTCAACTTCCATGGAAGATTGTGTCCTCTTCTATGGAGTTGAAGATTTTGGTCTCTTTGAAAACCCTTTCCACAAATTTCACATAAGAATCTGTTGGTTGCCATTAGAGTCTTTGGGGACAAGGCTATGACTTCAGCTTTAGGATCTGCATATTTAAAAAAAATAAAAATAATTAATTAAGCAGAAGGCTAGAATTATCATTAAGATGAATGACTTTCAATTAAGTTGTATTTTATCAAAATGGTAAAAAAATAAGAAAACTTGCCTGGATTTCCAGGAAGGTTTCTCTTCTTCTTTGCAGGAGGTGGATTCGATTCATCTCCTGCAGGAATGACCATTGGATTTGGTACAAACCCATGAGAGATTGCTTCTTCAGCCATGCTGTAGAAAAATGATAAGGTAGTTGAAGAAGGATTGGAGTATAGGAGGGTGTGGATTGAGAGAAAACACAAGGGAATGGCTATTATATGGTGTTAACCCTAACAACAACAAAAAAACAAGATATAATATTATTGCAAGATTGGATCTATTTCTCTCTAGTTTTTAACTTCTCTCTCTTGGTATGTTTCAGTCATTTTAATTATCTACTTTTTGGGATAAACAAAATAATAATATGTTTGTGGGGTAGGCCGGTGAAAAGTTAAAGTTGAGAGTGGAAGAAAGAGGGCTTAATTTGAGGTTGAGCAGTATAGTAGTTAGGTGCATGATGACACATATGATGATAGACCATGTAAAAATGTATTATTATATGCATATTAAGTGAAATATTATTGGATATAAATTTGATGAAGTAAAATTAAAAAGTAATTGTGGGATCACCTATTAACATGAATTAATTAATTTATATAATATAAATTGGTATATTTATTCAATTATAAAAATATTTTTGTTGTAAAAGCTAATTCTTTGCCTTTTTCATTTGGAATGATTATCCCATAATTTGTTTTGCTTCTCTTCTTCCTCTCATTTTTCTAATATGCTCTGATGCGGTTACATTATACAAAAGTTAGGTGTTATTCAAAATATAAACACATATAATAATAATATATATGGCTCCTATATATAAACTTTTCTAGAACCCTACTCATATAATGTACTGTTTGGAAAAAACAAGTACCTCTTGCGTTTTGTCTTCACTTTTTACGCTCGCAAACTGGCAATAGATCAAACTGGTTAATAATTGGAATCTCAATTATCATTATTTACATATTTACTTGGTTTTAGTCTTAAGTGGAACAATTAGTCTCCTAAGTAATCAAGTGCAGCTCATGTGTTGGAACTTTTTATTTTTTAATTTTATATTATTATTGCTATGATTTTATCTTACTTGCATATTTTTTTCGGTGTGCCTTTCTAATTTTTGATATTATCATTTTTTTTAAATTAATTAATTAGAAATTTGGCAATTGATTGCTTGTGTTTTGTTAAAAATAGCTTCAAATAGAAACAATTTTAGAAAAAAATGATTTTAGGAAAGAAAGAATGGATAATGTGCTTATATCATGTATGCCACAATATTTTTTAAAGGATAACTCAATATATCACAAGTGTTTTTCCTGAAGGACTTGACACGGTTAAATGAGTGTGGTTAATTAAGATTTGAAAAATGGTCCCACACTCCTAATTGAACTAGTCATTACCTAGCCGTGTAAGGATAAAAAATGTTTCTATACAATATTGTATATTTTGTGGTTCAAAAGGTTCAGTGCCTAAATTAACCAACCTTTCCCTCGGAAAAAAAAAAAAAAAGTCCGCAGATTTTTTTTTTATTTATTTCTCTTCCTAAAACAAGTTTGGAATAATGACTTTCATAGTAGGGTACGACTGGTATATAAATAGGATGTGTTATTAATTGCGATTAGAGTATGCTAATCACCAATGACATTTTTTTAATTATTTCTCTATCATGTATGGAATATTTATGTTTTTTTTTAAAAAATAGTTATATTAATTTTATATTTTATTGACATACAATACTACATATCATTATCCTAAAAATAATGAATAATTTTTCGTTAAATAGTTTGAGAATTTGAGCCATACAATCATGCTAAATATAAAAAATAAAACAAATTTTCACATAACTACTTACCTATGTCAATATAGTCAAAACGAAAAATTAGATTTTCCGATGAAATTGAGTGCGACTGTCAAAGAGATCAACGCTCATCCAATCACACACTTCATTATTAATCCTCGATTTCTACGAAGCTCCTACAAAAAAAAAATTTATTTCCAATATTACTTGCTCTCCTAGTCAGTCAGAAAATAAACTTTTCAAGACCCTTCCCGATCATCTCATTCTACAGGGTCAAAAAATTATTAATTCTAAATATATATCTTATTTTAGTGTAAGATCATTATGTTTAGGGGTTATAAGTTAGAATCGCATGGAAAATCTTAAAAAATCTGATTTGCACGTGCCCAACTGTTAATCCAAGGGAAACGACGAAATATAACACATAAAGTTGGAACAATCTTCACTTGAGCCAAACCCAGCAAGGCCATATCATTTTCATCAGATTTGAAACCCACTTGACCCCATACCGTTCGCCTAATCGCCTGTTTCCTATTATATATTATAGTTCCGTACTTTTTATTTATTGTTATCATTGTTTCATTATTATATGTACTTAGTTTCTAACATATTGTATAAACGAAAAACACACATATAATAAAATCATGTAATATAAGATTCATATATTTGCACAATATATATTTTGAGAGAATTTTGATCCGTCGGTGATTGAATTTGGATGGTAGATAGATAACATAGTAACACACACATATATATGAGTATGACATTTATTTTCACGCTATAGTGTTTCGGTTAATGGTTCGAGTATTGATGATAGTAACTTTATACATGACCTTAATGGTATGTCAATATTAATTGTGATTTTTGGTTTTCACCCCATATTAATGTTAATTAATTTGTAAAAACTTGTGTTTTAATTAGTTCCAAGGCTCTTAATCCTATTTTAGAAACTAAACAGAGGTTATACACTAGTAGAAGAAGTCACGAGTTCTTGTCTGAAACAAATGGTGAGAAATTAAATTAGTTTAAATCATGATATTGGAAATGTAAAAGTTAATTAATTTAGTAATAATTAACCTGATAATTAATATTGTATTACTATGGAGAGAGACGAGAGGGCGGTGAAGGGGAAGACGTTAAAAGACAGCCAACTGACGAAGACAGTGAATATTTGGAAGAGAGAGCAGTCGTCTACTTGTGGGCTGACTTATCCTGCTAAGCCCTTAATCATAATCTAATGATTTTTTTGCTTTCTAACTTTGTTTACTATTTCATCTTTGGATTTTAGCTGTTGAACTCTGGTGCCCTTCAGAATATTCTCTCCTTCTCCAACACTACTACTTCTTTCAATAAGGGCCCAATTTCAGATTCCAATGCTTTATACATTTATTAACATTATTATATATATTCTTTAATTAATTAATTACTTATGCTTCTACCTAAGATCGATCCAATTGATCAGTAAAATTAAATCCTTACTTTGAATTTCACTTTCTATCTCTTTCATTAAAATTAAATTATAATTGTGCAAACTAGAAATAGGGTTTGGTAATTTTTGGTTCCTATTTAAGAAAAAAATAATACTTATTTATACATTTATTTTTAAAGTGGTATTTTCTCTATTTAATTAAAGTAATTTAATTAGTTCAATTCAATGCAATTTAACAAAAAAATAATTTATCTTTTTAGATATTACGTATCGCGTTTTCTATAGTTATTGTGTTTTGATAAAAAAAAAAAAAATGAAATAAAAAAAGTGTCCAAAAAATTCAGTAAAATATTAAATTTACAAAAGTTGTTGTCCAAAATATATATATATATATATATATATATATATATATATATATATATATTGTACTGATCAAATAAAATGAAAATACAATAGATTTTTAGTTTTATATTTTTGTATTATTTTTGTAAATTTTATATTTTACATGAATCGTTTTGCATTTAAAAAAAAAAAAAAAACAAATCAATCATTTTAAAATTACGTTCACTATTTATAATTGAAATAATTAGGTACTTTCAATTAAATAGAGGTCTAAAAAGCTGTCACTTTGAGAATAAAAATATAAATAGGTACATTTTGTTAAATAGAAAGATAAAAATGTATAGAAGCTCTACGCTAGAGATACAGACTAGTGTACATGATTTTAGGAATTATTTCAATGCAAGGCTTTGAGAAAAAGCAAACTGTTGTTACCACTAAGAGCATGTTTGTTTTTTTATTGTCTTTTACTTGGAGCCTTTTGTAATGAAGGGAAAGTGTCAAACTATCAATGATCATTGTTTACTGTAATGTAGTTTTTTTTTTTTTTTTTTTTAAAGATTTTTGCAAGCCTTATTTATCATTTACTCAATTTTATTTTTTTGTTAATAAAGAGCTTTGTTTACAATTTAGTATGGGAAATTCACAATGTAGACTTGGCAAGGTTTGAGATGCAATTGTGACAGTATGAAAGGAAAAAAAAACAAAGCAAAATTATTCACCTGTGTAGATAATTTACTCTAACTGGTTACATGTGTATATAGAAAGAAAATCTGCAAGAGTGTATAACATGTGTTTTGACCTTAAATGAGAAATATTTTACAATAAAAATTAAAAATTGTAAACAGTACATTGAATTAATATCATCCAGTGAATTAGCTTGTGGTTGAACAGTTCGTTGAAGGGTAGGAAAGTAATAAAAAGATGGGAATTAAATTTCTCATTACGATATTGGCTTTTACTTCTGAAAAATTTGTTAGGAGGAAAAAAAAATTCCCAAAAGCAGAGAACATTTGGATCTAGGAATCAAACACTACAGAAAAATTCACATGCTATGGTTTTAAAAAGTTAGAGAATATGTAAATATTATTGCCTTTGAATTTGAATTTACAACTTTTAACTTTTATGTTTTCTATACTTCGGAGCGAGTCTAAAATCTAGGAAGTTAAAAATATTGGTGATGGTGAGGCTCTCTGTATAGCCATGTGGTTCACTTGGAAAGTCCTAGCTTTCAAATGAATTACACTCATGGTCAAAGTCAACGCAATAGTTTACATGTATCAAAAACGTTGTTAAAGAAATTTTTTGTATCAAGGGTGAGTTTTTACGATTTAAGGCATGCATTTGCCAGCTGCATAAAGTACTACTATTATTGGTATTTGGTAGTGGTACTCTCCTCTGTTTTTCTTTGATGTGCACTACATGCTTACTATTTTTACTTTTTTAAACGGTCTTACTGTTTTAAATTTGAGAAATGATAATTGTACATAAATTTAAACACGTTTAGTATTTATAATAAGGTTGAGTAGACAATCAAACAACCTATTTTCTTATTAATTTAAATTTGATACGATTGAAAATATTTAATCAATAATGTACTCAATTATAATCCAAATATATCACATTTTTTGGATTAAATAAGTTGAATTGAGATTATAACTTATTTTTAAATTAAATAAAACACAATATATATATTAACATTTAAATTTTAAATTGGTACATCGCACTACTACAATATAAGCAATATAGGACGGCTTCAAATTTAGAGTGAGAAATAAATAGGACGGTCTCAAGTATATGGCCGTCCTATAAGAAATATAGGACGGCTATTACGGAAAAAATTAGGCGGAACTTTATAGGACGGCTATTAGCCGTCTTAAAAAAAATTCTTTTAGGGCGGTCAATAACCGTCCTATAAAATTCTTATAGGACGGTTACTGACCGCCCTATATAGTTTCAATAAAAAAAAAAAAAAAAAACACACACACACACAAATTCTTATAGGGCGGTCAGTAACCGTCCTATAAAATTCTTTTAGGACGGTTACTGTATAAAATTCTTTTAGGACGGTTACTGACCGCCCTATAAGAATTTGTGTTTTTTTTTTTTTTTTTTTTTTTTTTGTTCGTCCTAAAAGAATTTATAAGAACGAGTGTAATTTTTTTTACTTATATATCTTTCTCCTCTCGCAAGTGAACTTAACTCATTTTAAGTTAAAAAAATTTCAATCTCTCATCCTCCTTCCTCTCCTCCTCTTTCTGACCACTCCTTCCTCTCTTCCTCTTTCTCACCAGGATACTCATCCTTATCCCCATCCACTTATTATTTATTTTATTCTCCACTTTGGGTTGATATTTGTATTTTGCTCGACTTTAATAATTATTTTTTTCTTTAAATAGTTGGAGATTTGATTTCTTTGTTTCCTTTTGCTCACTCTGATCATTCTCATTTCTTGATTTTCGTTTGCCATTTTTTCGCCCATCTTTGGCCATTTTCTTTGCATTTCTGTTATGAGAGTATTAATGATATTTGGCTTGTTAGTTTTTTATTGTGAATCTATGGGTTAAATTTTGATTATCAAGTTGAGTCCTAAAAAGAAAGAGGGAATTGAAAAACTAAAGCGGGAAAAGAAAAATTGAAAGCCGCGCCAATTTTTTTTGAACCATATATATGTATATGTGATGTAAATTATGGATACTTTTGGAATGAAATTTATTTTGAAATCGTATTTCTAGAATAAAATTAATTTATACATGTTATATATAAATTTCAGTACTGAACGAACAAAAAAAAAAAAAAAAAAAAAACACACAAATTCTTATAGGGCGGTCAGTAACCGTCCTATAAAATTCTTTTAGGACGGTTACTGACCGCCCTATAAGAATTTGTGTGGCCGTCCTATAAAATTTTTTTATAAGACGCTCCGCAAACGTCCTATTTTTTTCGATTCTTTTAGGACGGGACTTTATAGGACGGCCACTGGCCATCCTATAAGACTTATATGACGGCCAGTGACCGTCCTATAAAGCTAAATTTGTAGTAGTCATCATTAAGTAAATTTATTTATTTATAGTTACAAATAAGATAATCAAAATAATAAAAAATATACGTTTGAATATTATTAAATTATTATAGAGGATTTAACATTTATTTTTATTTTTAAGCTAAAATAATTATTTAATGTAATCGTAGTATGTATAATATTTAAATATAACATATTAAAAATAAAATATGCATTTATTTATAATTTTAATAATAATTTGGTTCGAATCAGATTACAGTGGATTATAAAATATGTTAATATGAATCCGAATGAAATGTATACTTTACAATTCGAATCTGATCTGATTATAAAATCTATCAATCTAATTCGATCAGAATTCAATGGATCGGATTTATTAATTTTAAAAAATTGATCGAATTATTTACTTATTCATAATTTATAGCATACCACCTGATATAATTTTTATTTAAAAATAAATTATTTAATTATTTTTAAAGTTACTTTGATTTGACACTATTAATAATGTGAGTACAAATTTAAATATCCTCATTTTTTTTTTTTTTATGTTTAACATTCTAATAAAGAGCATTGAAGAACAATAAAAAGTTGCATATGTAGTAAGATTAAATAAAAATTAGAAATTGAACTTTGATAATCAATTTTTAATATATTAAGCTATAAAGTTTAAACATTTTTCAATAAATTTTCTTTAAACTTTAGCTCTTTAATAAATTTGAATGAGGTTGAGTAAGATTGGGTGATTAGTTTCGAGTGTTTCACAGTAATTTTTTTTTAGCTTTGTAAGCTATCCAAATGAAATTCACCAAGCAATTGACTTTAATTTGAAACTTGGTTTGAATTAATATATATGAATTGGTTTGTTGAAGAACAATATAAATTTAGAAATATAACTTCAAAATCTTTTTTTTTTCTTTCGATTTTAATATTTGACCAAATTCAAAAATTTCAAAATTTTAGAAATAAAAACAAATTGCATAATTTCATAATGACAATGTATATAATTGTATACATGCACATTATACAATTTGAAATTAAAATTGAAAATAGATAATTAAATTTTTTTATCAAATAAACCCTTAATTATTTTGCAGGATAACATTAACAGGTCAATATTTCATCGTGTCCTTTCCTATCGCTAATAAAGATTAAGCATTGATAATGAAGGAAACGATTTGCCACATTTTCATTTCAAACATTTGCAGCAATGTGTGAGGTTAACAAGTGAGATACCGCACAAAAATAGAGGATAAATATGTGAGGTGGACAAGCTAAAGTTTGCATATGTCAGTCACCAGGTGGATGAGAGTGCATTCTAGTTACAGGCAGCTTATTGTATTATTGACTACTTAGGCATTAATTGATAGATGGGGATCACCAAATTATTAGCCACCAATTTTTTAGAAGTTGAAATTGTTAGAAAAATAATTAATATTATTTTTAATATCTATTAATAATTAGTGTTATTGAATTTTGAACACATAATCTCAAACTTTAATATTATATTAAAAGTTATGGGTAACCAACTCTACTAAAAATTTAAATTATTAAGAAAATAATTAAAATTAATTTTTTACATCTACCAACTTTTAATATCTTGAGTTTATAATTTTGTATCATATGTGCATAAATATTTTATTATGACTCACATTTTTATACATATTTATCGGTATGTAATAACATATATATATATATATATATATATATATATTTTTTTTTTTTTGAAGAGTCGGATTCATGAATTGACCCCACTACTTCATCCTCGATCTCTATTAAATGACTTTTGGTCAAATTGAAAGGAACATATTAAATAATTTATTGAATATATGGTACCTTTAATTTATTAGTTGGAGCTTTAATATATATATATTTCCACCGACTCAATCGAATGGGAAATTATTACTATAATACGATTTTGTTAGCTGATAAATATCGAGACATTTTTAAACACAAAACTGATCATCAGTTAATAATATTTTGTTTGGGGCCACAAGCTGAAGGCCTTGCATTTGTCTCACAAATATTAGAAATAGACAACCCACTATCAGATCGATCAATAAAAATGGACCTGTAATATCAATGACGGAACTATTCATCGGTTGTACCGGGCTTGAGCCCGGGCAGCCTTTTTAAATTTTTTTTAATTAATATTAATAATATAAATATAATTTAATATATTATATAATAGTTATATATTTTTTTTAAAAATAAAAATATTAAATATTTATGTTTTAATTTACACTCATATCAATAATTATATATTATATATTCCTAAAAATTATAACTTTTAAACTTTTGATCGATAAATATTGTTTAATTATTAATTTAAGTGTGTATTTAAGTATAAATTTATATATATTTAGCACTCTTTTTTTTATAACAATTCACCATTATTTTATTAAATATGTTTTTTTTTCCTTCTTTAAATTATTAATTAGAGTTCTTTATTTCAAAATATATATTATCTCATTGTTATATTAGAATATGAAATTTATTTTAAATTTCTATATTTATTAATTACTATCAATTGGTAAAAAAATGATTAGGCATATAACTTATTTATTAATTTTTTAATTCTTTAGTTATTTTAATTTTTTTGTTTATTTGTTGTTAGGTCTATTTAAATTTGTAATTTTTAATTTATATACTTTAATTTACATTAAATATTTATATTGTAGATTATCATAGATAAACCTCACAAAAATTCTAAATCATTTAAAACTCTTCATTTATTCTTTAAGAAAATAAATGACCAACAATCAACCAAAAACACTTCTATTGAGGCTATCAACCAAAAAAGTAAGCAATCTCAAGAACCACTTGTTAAGTTTGTAGAAAAAATTAAATCTGAATTGATAATTGATAAATTTTATGCTCTAAAGCATTGTCGGACACAACTTAAATAAATTTTTTTTGTTTATTTTTTAAATTAATATTATTTTCTCAATGTTAGCTATAAATCTTGATATTATAAATAAATAAAAAATTAAATTTTTTTTTTTTTTTTAATATAAATTAGCCCTCCTAAAACAATATTTCTGGTTACGTCCCTGTGTAATATCATACAAAAATGGACCTGTAATATCATACAAAAATGTCCATATAACTAAGAAGATTAAAGATGCTCTTTTTGGCAT
This sequence comes from Elaeagnus macrophylla, assembly GCA_029378325.1. Classification (NCBI taxonomy): domain Eukaryota; kingdom Viridiplantae; phylum Streptophyta; class Magnoliopsida; order Rosales; family Elaeagnaceae; genus Elaeagnus; species Elaeagnus macrophylla. The sequence goes on along the minus strand of CM055646.1, from coordinate 22,877,643 downwards.
GGAAAAGTAAAGCTAAAGCTATCCACTCTCTGTTTTTCTCATAAAAAGGCCAGTAGTTAGATTTTTTTCTTCTTCTTCTAATTAGACAAGGAGTACATATTATGTATCTATTTTATTTTCATGTAAAGAGATCCATATTTACAAAAATAAGAATGGAGTATGCAAATTGCATTGATCAAGGGAAAAGAAAGTGAACATCACTGTCATTGAAGGTCCACTAATGAAAAAGCATATTTGTAAATAAGAAAGAACCATATTGGTGAATGGTGAATGGTGATGGTAGTAATTTATTGGTTGATTAGATTTGGGTAGAAGGAAAAGACTGACTTGTTCAATTTCTCAACAAAATTAGCAAAAGTGAGCAGAAGCTTTCAATCAAAAGCTATCAGGTGGTCCATAGTGTATCAGATAGAATTATTCAAAAGCAAATTAAAGAGAAGTCCTTGGTGATCATACAAGTTTTTTCATTACAATTATATCACAAAAATATCTTACATCGCGTCCAGATGCAAGGTTTAAGCCCCTTTTGAAACTCATAAAAACATTCTTCTATATGTTTCGCATTAGTGGCATTACCTACTTTTGAAGTACTTTTACTACTTTTTTGAGAAGTAATTTCTCCTTGCTCATTTGAAAATCCCTACTTTTAAAATAATATGGCTCACTTTTAATAGGCTTTCATTATTTTTATTCTATTAATTTTAACGATTTTAAAATAACTTAAAAAAAAAAAAAAATCTTTTCTAATGTTTAACTTCTTTTTTTTTCCAATGCACAATATTTTTTTTCAAAAATGTAACCATTTATTATAATTTTTTTTAATATCAAAACCACTTGTATGAAAAATTTATCCAAATGCACGTTTAATTTGATTATTACTTTTTAATCATGATTTATCTAATAATTTGTCGATAAGTCTCACTGCTCATTCGTTTGATCTATAAAAACAAATATTATTACCTATTGATCTTTATTAAAAGAACAACCTCAAATACAATGTTGATTAATTATGTATTCACCATTTCTACCCTACATGTCTAGGTTGCTCCTAAACTATAAAAATATAAAGATGTAACAGTATTATTATTTTATTTTATTTTTGTTCAAAATAAAGATATAATAGTTGTCTTAACTATAAATTAGATATATGCCGATAATTTTAAGTTTGGGTGAAATATCACACTCGAAATTAAAAATGTTGGGAGAAACATGGAAGAGTTCAAAATTTTCTTGGAAAAATAATAAAAGCAGTACTGATTAACATTTATAATAATAAAAGTAATATTTTTTATGTTCAAATTATATATTTTTACAATTAAAAAATAACTTTTATATTATTTTTTTTTGAAAGTCCGTCCAATTAAACGTTTTTAAATTAAATTACGAAAATTTAGATATATTCAATGAACGTTCAATATTATTGGGTGCTAATTTTATTATTATAAATTTTAGATGTATTATTTTTGGTAATTTTTCAATTTTTTTCTTTTCATGAGAACAGTAAACAAATGAATTTTTTTTTTTTGGTGAAAAAAGAACAAATATCTCATGCAGATCCAACTACTTGCCAATAAGTTAACCTAAGGAGGTCCAAAGTAAATGGGCCTTTACCTTGTTAGCAATAAAAGGCCTGACCTTGAGATTGTGAACTGGGCAATGTTTAGCCGACATAAGCGAGACTACTACGACGGCGTTTTAGGCTAAAAGACGACCAACGTTCCACAAAATTGGAATGCGGAAGCGAAGTCTCTGAAACGAAGACCAAAATGGATGCGAAGGCTTTGGCGAAATCGAAGAGAGCGCACTCCCAGCAGCTGAGCAAAAAGCACCATCCCAATCCCAAATCGAAAACCCAATCTGGTAGTGGTAGTGTTGCTCAAAGCTCTTCTGGGACTACAAAGGATTCAAGTGGAAAAAAGGTAAGAGAGAAAGCCATTCGTGGATTGCCCTCGAATTGGGATCGTTATGATGAAGGAAACGACTGCAAAGCCGAAGATTCTTCTTCGGGAAGTACTGCTAATCGAGAAACCTCTGATTCTGTTTTGCCCAAGAGTAAAGGCGCTGACTACCGTCACCTTATTGCCGAGGCACAATTACAGTCTGAATCAACTATCTATTCGGATAGTTTCCCTTCTTTTGATGATATTCTGCCTGGTACGTGTTTTAAGTTTATTATTTCTATCCGTTTCAGTACTTTGTTACTTTCTATGCTAGGGATGAATATATTTACGGAAGCATTAGTATTTAAGATATGTGTTTATTTATTGGTATCAGTTAGAAAATTTCATCCTTATATAGGGAACCCAGAGCATGTGTTTTAAGAGATTATTTGGAGGTTATCTTGTTTCTAATGTTTGAAAATTCTGGAGGTTAATTGGGTTTTGAAGGTTATAATGATAAGGTAATAGTATTTGGCGTTTTTGAAGCTTATGTTGTCTGGAAGCTATGGATTTTTACGTTTGAGTTATATAGGATTAGTCGGGTGATTTTATTTTAAGAATTAAGACTTGTGATAGACTTGTGATCTATGAGGTTATTTGGCTTTTACGGGTTTGTAACTTGTAAATGATTGTAGGATACATGAGACAATAATTTCAGCAATGTAGGTTGAAATTTTGTTGCAAATGGGTCAGCTAAGATTTTCAAATTTAAGTGAATAAGAACTGCCTATTATTGAGAAAATTTTCAGACATATACCTCAAAGACTGACTAAAATAAAATGGACTGACAACTTCTAAATAAAAGATGATAAATATTTATACTGAATCATTTATTGATCCATCTCTTAGAAGTAAACCATAAGTTTCAAACTGCTATGAATTTTGGTAATTGTGAGGTTGTCTCTACGAGTCAGAGGGTGAAAAAGAAATTTTCAAAACCAAGGTGGTTGAAAGTCCTACTCGTATTCATTTTAATAGAGAAACATGTTTGTGCTTTATTTTAAAATTTTGGTGTACTTGCTGGCTGTCTGACAGGGGAACTTAGCCAGGCATTTTGCTCTATGCTTTCAGTAAGGGGAGAGAGCATCCTTTCTCGGCTTGGAGATGATAATTTTGTAGTGGAGGATAAGACAACTGCAATTAATGAGGTATTTTGTTACATATTTCATGCACTCTAATTCTACTAAATTGTCTGAATGATTCTGACAGTTTCTTTCTTTTCATCTCAAATTCTTAAAAAAATTAGCAATGATTTTTCTGCTGGCAAGGGTGTCTTTGGAAAACTCTCCTGGCAAAAAGTGTTTCCTAAATAAATTATAACAATAAAGGCATACTTGCATGATTAAGCTGAATTGAAGTTGTTCACATAAGAAATGTTTTCAAAAGGAATACTATGAAACATCGGTTGTGACCTTTTTTGTTAACATGAATACTTTTCTCCTAATATCAATTGGCTTCCCCATATCTTGTATTCTAATTGTTCAGGTTTCATTAATTTTCCTACTGTCCTGTTTTGGTTGGTTATGCATGCAGGCGTCATTTCTCTCCATGAACTTGCATGCTCTCGCAGAACAACTGGAGAAAATTGACTTACCAAAGAGGCTCTTCATCGAACCAGATCTATTACCACCTCAGCTGGTATGTTTGCTTGTTGCCATATTTCTATTATCATGCATACTGTGCAGAAGTTTGTCCTACCTAGAGTAACACACCTGGATATTTTTTGCGAGTTTAAGGCTAACATTGCCATATTTTTTTTCTGCTTAATTACATTTCAAGAAAACATAGATGTAGCTAAGCTGGGGTTTGGACTATGTACCTTGTGCAGTCTTGATGAAGTACTTTTTGCCAAAAAAACATTTCTTCTAAGTTCGTATTTTTCTTACAATAAATATCTGTGGACTTGCTTGTTTTACAGAAACATCCAGAAGGATCAAATGCTTGCAGCAACCAGGAATCTGACCAATTGCTGTCAAATCATGATAAAATAGCTTTCGGAAGACCATGTGAAGAAATGTTGTTTAGTGAATTTTCAAAGAAGGTTTCCGTTGGAGCTCAGACTAATAAAGTGACATCTGCTTCACCTGGAAGTGATCCTCCAAAACATGTGTATCAATTAAATATTGATTTGGGGCAACCTGGTGAATCTGATCAACATAGTGTACTTCCAGAGGCCACAGAGCCATCAAGTGCTAATTCATTTACAGAGCCATCAAGTGCTAATTCATTTACAGAGCCAAATAGAAATATCTCAAATATTAAGGTAGCAGCTGCAGAGGCAGAACTGGACATGCTTTTTGACTCTCTAAATGAGACCATGGTTCACGATTCTTCTTGCTTAAGATCTCCTTGCGCGCAATCCATACAGAAGGATACTTTTGTTGCTCCAATGCAGCACCGAATAGAGATTCAAGATTCATTGGCATCCATGACTCCAAATCTCGATGATGCCCTTGACGAGTTGCTGAAGGATACATCCAGATTAGTAAACCGGAATAGTTTATCTCAGTCTCAAGTGGAAAAGACTAATCATTTTTCACAATCTTCTTCCTCTCATTCTGAAACCAAGTCCACAGCATTGGATGATTTCGATTCATGGTTGGATACAATATAACATGTAAACCTTGCACAGTAACTAATTATTTGTGCTGGCTTTTCGGGGTCAGCCCCCGATCTTTTTCATTGTTTACTGTATCTTCATATGAAATAACATATTACACTCACGCACCTATATACATAGCACGTAATTCAAACCCACTTGGATTGGAGCATATATCATTGACTACACGGCAATTGGCGCAGTTTATTGTTTTAATATGGCATGATAACCCTAATTTCTTAAACGCCATTTGGCAATGCAAGTGTTTCTCACTTTTTGATTAGTTATTATTCGTTTTGGAAATCCACACAAATCTGTTTATGTTTTACTGGAATAGGCCTAGATTTAACACTAGTAGTATCTTTTCGACAAAATTGTAGAAAGAAGAAATTTTCATCGTAGAAAGAAGAAGGTATTTTCCAAGCTAGAAACAATGGTATGCTTATGCTCTCAATCTACATTCAAGAATATACTACCAGCTCTGAACAGTTAAATCCACAGAATAGAAAGAGGGTGTTTCAGGGAAATCAATATTAGAACCTAAAAATATATTGAAGAAAAGCAAAGCCACAAGGCTCCAGTTTGTTTAAAAAAAGAGATGAACTAATTCACAGTGATATGAGCAGCCATAACTCTGTCCAGCCGACCAAACAGTCTTTACCACCAATAAACACTGCTGGATAGTGCAAATTTCTATTCAGGTTATTCTCATCAACACCGGTACTATTCATGTTAAGCATTAATTGATCAAGCTCGTGAATAAGGCCATCCTTTTCGTCCACCTCGTAAACAGTAGGATTAACTCCATGAACCAATAGCAAATGATTCACAACATGTCCCACACAACACCCACTTCTCACAGTCACCATCGCTGGGTTCTCTGATACCATTATATTAATCATCATGATTTTACTTTTTGATTTACCAATAATTTTATTAGTGAAGCCTTCATTCACTACCGTCGGATTGTCGTGAACTAGCTTAGATGGGATTACCATGATTTATAGGGGATTGCTTGCTGCATGGCATAGTTAGTGAGAAATAATTGCACAATTGCAAAATGAGTGAGAAGGATAGTTTGTGTATGAAGGTTATAGAGTGAGTGACAATATTTATAGTATCTGTAAAGATATAAAAGGGATGTGAATAGAGGAATAAAATTTAAAAATAACGTGATTTTGAAAGAGTCAACGTCAACAATAGAGTAAAAAGAACGTGACCTTATTCTTGCTGGCGTTTTATATATGTCATTCTTTTTAAGTCTTATATATATATATTTTACGTTTCTTTCAATATATATATATATTTATTTCACCTTTTTTTTTTTTAACAAAAATATAATTGTATTAAATAAATTTATTAATTCTTATAATCATCCAAATTAAAAGAAATCATCTTATATATAAAAAAAAAAAACAGACATAAAAAAAAAAATCAACAAATGACAAAGTAGAATAAAATTTAGTCCAAATAACTAGATAATAAGTAATAATATTTGCACACTTAAAGCAATGCTTTAAAGAAAAATTAGCCATCAGCACAAAATATCTTTTCATATCATAAATTACAATACCTTTTTATAAGATATTTCTTTCATTAGCATGGATAATTTCAATTATTTTTAAAGAATCACTTTTCAAGATAATATTTTTTTGATCTCAAAAGGCTCCCCTCAGCTTAGGCCGGATAGGGCTATTGCCGCACACCGCCGCACCACCGAGGATCATAGCCAATGTTGTATTGTACGCCACAAGCACAGAGCTGGCTAGCGGCACCTGGCGGACTGCAGTCCGACTCAGCAGAGCATCAAGTTCGATCGGTGGTAGTGCACAAAGGTCACACCCACACAAACACGGAGGCCGAACTTATAGTGCGCCCCCCAAGCTTCGAACTCGCGCCCTGCCTTGTGAGGACAGAGGACTAGGTGCTTAGCCACAGGAGTCCGACCACTGAACCACCCTGTGATGGGCATTCAAGATAATATTATTATGCCAAAGTTTGAAAGTAAGTTGAGTGCTAGTTTGTAAAGCTATGATTTCAACTATCAATACACCTTTCACAATTAAGACTTGTATAGTCGGACATTAATAAACTTTTCATTACAATCGCCAACAAAACACCCAAACTTAATAAATTTTACGTTTTTTTGATGATATTTTGTCATTTTGTGCCTTTACCAATGGATTATTTTGTCATTTTGTTATTTTACTGAGAATAATAATATTTTGTATTTTATAAAATTTGATCAAAGATTAAAATTTATCCATTAAATGGTCTTGTTATCCATTAATGTCATATAAAATTACTTTTTATTAATTTTTTTACTTTTGATTTTACGAAAGAAAAATATTTTTATGACAACATAAGAGAACGGTATTAATAAATGATTACACAATTATTTAACATTCAACCCCACAATTATACAAATAACATGGTTTGTGACAAAACAAAAAAGCAAAATCAAAATTCTCTTAATCCACATATTATAGTTACATATTTTTCCCTGAAAACGGGTAGTGCCTGCATATGTTGGATATTCAGACATTGAAAATGACTTTGTTTCTCTTATCCTTAAATTTAGTCGAATCAAATTGTCCAGAGGGCACTGTGAAATTCATGCTATGGAAGTTTGTGCTAGCCTGCTAGGTTTATCTATAATTTTTCCAATTAAAAAAATATGAAGAGCCAAAGAGTGAACTAAATTATAAATCAATGCCCAAAATAATATTCGAATACACAATCTAAAGTTAATGAAATTTTTAATTAAGTTGTGAAATTGTGAATCGAATCAAAACTGAGCAGGCTCGTGAATAAGAAACCAAGCACTTTAGTATGAGGCAATTTTAATCTGGTTATTTATAAAAATTAAGAATTGTAGGGCAAAAAATACAATTTAGTCCTATAATTAAAGTGTATTAGTTTGAATAATAATGAGACTTTACGTGCTTATTTTTAATAATAATGAAACTAAATGTACTCACTTTTTATAATGATAAGATTTTCGGTGTCAGATAATTCTTTTTTTTTTAAAGAGACCATTTGTATCTTCAGGAGTTAATTTGGATACAAGAAGCTTGTATCAGAATATATACATGAACAAACAAATGAGGACTTTTTTTTTTTTTTTGGGAAAATAACAAAACTAACACCCCCAAAAATTATAATAACAAAACTAGTACCCCTGTGTTCAATTAAAATTGAACGACAATAATTTGGACTCGTTCAATATTGAACGTTCAATATTATCCGTTCAATCAGAATTGAATGACGATAATTAGACCTATTTAATATTGAACGTTCAATATTTTACGTTCAAATTGAATATTGAACGTTCAATATTAAACGTTCAATTCTAATTGAACACAAGGGGGTGCTAGTTTTGTTATTATAATTTTTAGGGGTGCTATTTTTGGTAATTTTACATTTTTTGGGTTCAACAAATAAGTACTAAATTGAAAGCAGCAATTAGAGGGTCCAAATAATTTCACAACAACAATTATATGAAGAAAGCTATTGAAGTAAAAATAATACCCCACAAGTCCAAAAATACAAGGGCAATCTGCTCGTAACTCTGTATATTCAAGTACTAGTAGTTGAAGGAGTTGGGTTGAAAAATGGAAAGGAAGGAATTGGAGGGAATGGAGGAATATTCGTAGGAGTAGAAACCGCTGGGAATGGAGGCAAAGGTCACCTTGGGACATTTGGCCCAATGGAAAAGCTGGGAAATGGGTGTGTTTTGCATGCTAGTATGTATGGGACTTTCTTAGGTGTTTGGTGTTTTACCTGAGATTGTGTTTCTGTCTTTGGGTAGGTAGGAGCTCTTTTGAGCTTTTATGAATGAAATTTTCTGTTGTCCCAAAAAAAAAAAAAAGTTAACTTAATATTCGGTTCATGTAGTTTCAGATGGAGTTAGAGATGACAAATGGTCGGTTTGGGTCAGATCCAACTTGAGCCATTTGACCCGCGGTTTAAATTGAACTGAACTGTTTCAAACAAAATGGATTTGTTGACTCATTTTTTTTAAAAAAAATTTGCAACAAAAATATTATAAATTTTTATGTAATTACATTTTTTAGTAAATAAGCGGGTACCAGAATAGTGCTCCGAATCTAACGAATTTTTGCCCTGAATTAAACTGTTTTAAATACAATGGATAATATTTCGATCTGTTTTGTCCCGAACTGAACTGACCCGAATGGGTCGGATACTCGTAGGTATCCAAACCTTCAGATTAAATTGCCATTTCTAGATGAAGTATACATAATTGGTTTTAGTCGTACCTTCGTTAAGAAAATATTGAGAATTCGTTCGAATTTGTAGATGGTAGTCACCTTTTCTATACAACAATTTATGGAATATGCCACAAGTATGTTTAGCTTAAAGGAGTTGATGTTTAAAAATTGAAGTTTCTTAAGCGTTAGGTGTTTTATTTGGAAGTGTTTGGTTCTCTAATGACAATTCCAATCCTTGTTTTGTAACTAAAGCTTTTGATTAGTGAAGTTTTATATGCTCTATATATACATATATAAAAATATTTAATTGTATGACATAATTTAATGCATAGAGTTTTATTTTTAACTTTTTATAGAAAAAAAAATATGTTCATTTTAAACTAACATATGTTTCTGAGTGTTATAAGAAAATAAATATATATTTCTTCACAAAAAAAATAAAAATATTAAAAATAAAATTAGTTAAATAAATGGATCATTTATACACCAAAAAATTTCTAAAAGTACCATGTTTAATGGTTCATATGCCACATCAATTTTTTAAAAAACTTTCGAACTCAATGTGGCAAAATTGTACTTTCGGAAAATAAATTACACACAATTTTACGAGTCTAAAACTACGTTATGTCTTCTATTATCTTTTTAAAGCGTACTCGTAAGTTTTTTTTAGCTAATAGTAGTCGTAAGATTTGGATGTTTGTTTCAATGACTCCTTGATAAACTTATAATATTTAATTTAATTAGCCTTTCTTTCACATATCTCCAGTTTCTTAGATTGGGTAATTGATATTAGAAAAGTTATACTCTCATAACAACGAGGAAAAAATAGAGATGCTCCTCGACGTTAATAAAAAACAAGTAAAAAAGAAAAAAGAACAATGCATTTCATTGCAGATAGTTATGAGCTCCATTAGTAAACACTCAGAGCCAAACCTAATTAGATTAAGCATCTCTAAAGGTTCTAAACTTCCAAATAAAATATGAATGATAAAGAAATACAAATTTGCAATCACACTACTTATTTTATATCCCACGTGATAAAATTAACTAGAAATGCAAATCGCATTTCCACTTGGCAAAATTCAAAATAATTCTACAGGTCGTGATATTAGCGTTGTATGCCCAAGTTTATGTGATTTTAACACTTCTAACAAAAATATGATCCAACTGCATCTTAGCAGAACCAATTGTGGGACAATCCCACAATCGAGTTAATGCAAATGTGCTCTGTTACCTTTCGGATGAAAAGTCAATAGTTCGAATCTTAACAGTCATTAACCTTCATGTCGGATTGGATTGCAACCATGCCGCTATCTCACAATCTGTACCCTCCCATAATTTTCGACGATCTAAAGTAAGACATGCCGTTGTGTTCGCAAAGCGGCCGTAGCCCTCCCTTTTAGTGACATTTTAGGTTTTTGTTCTCCCAAAAAAAAAAAAACCCACGCCTTAGTGGAACTCTGCTTTTAGGTACGTAAAATCAACTATTTGCCCGCTCTAGCCAATTAAATAAATTTACTCGTTTCAAATGGTCCACTTAGGACAAATGTCATTTGCCTTTCTTGAACTTAAACATTATAAAATCCCATAAATAATGTTAAAGCCAACGCCTTACAGGTTCTCACCAGTTGATTTATTTCTTCCCACCGACCTCCAGATTCATCTCCTGAAGATTCAACAACAGATCATCAGAATTCAAAAAGACTTTGTTAGCTGAATTTGATATGGTATGTGCAATTTCTCTGGCAGCTTCAATCTTCCTCAGCGTGATAAAAGCTGGATTGTTGGCAATAGCTTGCCCAATCAACTTGGCACTTGCAGCTTCTCCCTGGTAAAAGTGGGAAATTTTTTAATGTCAGAGACATTACCTTAAAACCATTAACTTGTTTACTGTTTACAACATCTAACCACAGAAATAATATACGTCAATGCTAGGCTTTAATATTTTCCTGGGAATGAATTGTTATAGTTCTTTCAATGAATCCCAATATGGTTCCAAGGCCCTCACACGCAACACTTTAATCTAACCATAAGAATTGACATTCTAAGAACCTTATTGTTTTTTTTCTCTGATAAAAGACCTTATAAGTTGCACGGGAAAAACTAAAGCAACAACATTTTGATCCCATAAATTGCAACAGTTACATCCATCAGAGGTGAACAATTCTGACTTCTGAGCCAGTAGTGAGTAGACTAAGAATAATGTGAAAACTTGGATCAATGGTAGTAATGAACTGTGTAATAACTTACCTCTGCTCTGATAATAGCACTTCTCTTGTCTTGTTCAGCCTTTTCCACAACAAATTTTGCCCTTTCAGCTTCTTGGGCAGCTACCTGTTTGGCTTCAATTGCAGCTGTGAACTCCCTTCCAAAAGTTAGACTAGTTATAGACACATCATCAAGTGCAATATTGAAATTTGCCGCACGCTCAGTCAAAATCTTTCGTATTTCTCTACTGACAGCCTGTATAAATAAAATGAACCAACGAGTACTGCCACTTGAATTTCAACCATCACAGACAGAACCATCCAAAAAATATGATGCTTAAGAACCAAAGGAAAGAAGCAGCAGAAAATGCTATGTTATAAAAGAGGCACATGAGCAATTTTCTGCACAAATCAACTAGATATCATTTTCTCATCATCTCTCACCACAATATTTGTTTGGACAAAATGATTGCTACCTACCTCTCTTTGTGTAATTAGCTGGCTAGCATTGTACTGTGCAACAACAGCTTTCAAAGTTTCATGAATAATTGAAGGCAGCACCCTCTCATTATAATTTTCACCAAGGGTTCGATAAACTGTAGGTAACTGATCTGGTAGAGGACGTGTTAGAACTCGCAATCCAATTTTCACCTACACGAAAATATCAAAATCCACTAACATGAAGTACACAGTTACTATAAATTGAAAAGACATACAGCTTATTGCTAGTTTGTTGGTTTGTGGGGGTAATAATTGTGTACTAATAGAGTCATAAAGAAACTTTTATATTATAATTATCCAAGGTTATTCTGGCAGCTAACAAGAAATTGAGAACGCTTCTATGCAAAGGAAATGTAAATAACACAAACCATTTGAAGATCACGACTTCCTGATGTACTTTCCACCAAATGGGGTCGTGCACGAACATCATAAATGACGGGCCTCTCAAACCATGGAACCATAAGGTGTGTCCCTTCAGGATAGACCTGCATCCTCGTCAAATAAATACATTCAATAATTTAAAGTTCTGTAAAGAGAGAAAAACTAGTTCAAGTCCATGTTATGCTTCAATATCCACGAAAGGTGTAAATATAATTATATTTTAGAATGCCAAATGAAGCACATAAAACCTGATAACCCCTGTCATTTTGAAAAGTAAAAGACGTCTGTACAAAAAGAATGTATGAATGCAATTTAAAACAAAAATTCTAAGCAATTAATTATTTTAACATTGAGTGGAAATCTTGGTAGAGAAATTACACCTTGTCTTTAACACCAAGTATACGATTGAACACTATGGCTCGGTGGCCACCTTCCACATTGTAGAGACTGTTGGCAGCTGCATATAAACCAAGCCCACCAATAATACCGACCTTGAGCAAAGCTGAAGCACCACCACCTGGAACCCTGGGAGGTTTGATGTTCTTAAAATTCATCTTCCCAATTCCTGAAGGAAAAAAATCAGATAAATTCACTGCATCTTAAGATCGTTTAATTTATCCACATAAAGAAAGCAGAAGCTGAAGTTTGTGTATCCGTAAAGAATATATGTGAAGTTCTCTACCTTGTACTTGTAAGTAATCCAAATACCTTGGAAAATATTAATAATATCAAAACCATGATATATTAGCAAACAACATTAAATACTAAAAACCTAGCTACAAATGAATACGAATAAACAATGAAAACAAAAATCAGCTATATGAGTTCTTGAAAATGGAATATCAATATTGAAGATCGAAAATCCAGACAACGTTTTTCTCCCCTTTTTATGGATTATTATGAACCAAATAGAAAATAAAGTAACTCAGATAAAATAAATTTGAGGAGACTACGAAGCAAGATGATGATTGATGAATAGAAGATTTCCTCACCTTAGATTTCGAAACTAGGGTTTAGCGATTTAGGTTTGAATTCAGGGTAGGAAAGTGAAAGAGGGTTTAAGGCGAAAGGGTACGTAGTTAAAAGCTGGGACTTAGGAGAACGTGTGTTTGGTCATGGGTTTTTGGGCTTCCATTGTTCGGTATTCACTTTTTTACAAGAAAGTATACGGGCCGAATGAGTTTTTGTCTAAAATAGGCAAAATTTTTAATATAGTTTAAAAAAGGGCAACGTTGTGTAAAAGTTTAAAAATAGGTAAAATTTTATTTACTCTCCCAGTAGCCGGTTTGGTTGGGTCATTTAGTTTCCCACCAAAATAATTTTCTTTCTTCTTCTCCCTCCAACTACGCACCCTCTCTTTTTCTCTTCATTGATCTTCTCACCATTGTTGCGTGTCATCGTGGAAAAATTATAAAAATGAGGTTAGTAATATCTTCCAACAATATTTGTAATTTTTATTAAGATGTAAATGTTGAAATTTGTACCAGGATTTTTAAATAATAACTACCAGAAAAATGCGATTGGACTGATATATTTTCGAAAAATTTCCAACAATTTGCTTCATACTTTCGCGAGGAACTGATATGGGTATTATTTAAACAGATTTTTGGTTGAAAAACCCTATTAAACTGTTACCCCAATTCAATAATAATTAATAGAAACATATATTTTTGGCCGCGTGTAATCGAAACATTTATGAAATGCTATATTCAGTTTTTTATATGTGGGGGTATATGTGGTATATGTGGTATATCTGAGGGTATATTTGGTATATCCGGTATATCTGGGGGTATATCTGGTATATCCGGTATTTCTGGGGGTATATGTGGTATATCTCAGGGTATATGTGGTATATCTCAGGGTATATCTGGTATATCTGGTATATCTCAGGGTATATCTGGTATATCTCAGGGTATATCTGGTATATCTAGGGGTATATCTGGTATATCTCAGGGTATATCTGGTATATCTCAGGGTATATCTGGTATATCTAGGGGTATATCTGGTATATCTCAGGGTATCTCAGGGTATATCTGGTATATCTCAGGATATATCTGGTATATCTGAGGGTATATCTGGTATATCTCATGGTATATCTGGTATATCTCAGGGTATATCTGGTATATCTAGGGGTATATCTGGTATATCTCAGGGTATATCTGGTATATCTCAGGGTATATCTGGTATATCTCAGGATATATTTGGTATATCTGAGGGTATATCTGGTATATCTCATGGTATATCTGGTATATCTCAGGGTATATCTGGTATATTTGGTATATCTCAGGGTATATCTGGTATATTTGGTATATCTAGGGGTATATCTGGTATATCTCAGGGTATATCTGGTATATCTCAGGGTATATCTGGTATATCTCAGGGTATATCTGGTATATCTCAGGGTATATCTGGTATATCTGGTATATCTCAGGGTATATCTGGTATATCTCATGGTATATCTTGTATATCTGGTATATCTCAGGGTATATCTGGTATATCTCATGGTATATCTGGTATATCTCATGGTATCTCAGGGTATATCTGGTATATCTCATGGTATATCTGGTATATCTCAGGGTATATCTGGTATATCTCACGGTATATCTGGTATATCTGGTATATCTCATGGTATATCTGGTATATCTCAGGGTATATCTGGTATATCTGGTATATCTCAGGGTATATCTGGTATATCTCATGGTATATCTGGTATATCTCAGGGTATATCTGGTATATCTCAGGGTATATCTCAGGGTATATCTGGTATATCTGGTATATCTCAGTGAAATTATGGTATATCTCACGGTATATCTGGTATATCTGGTATATCTCAGTGAAATTATGGTATATCTCACGGTATATCTGGTATATCTGGTATATCTCAGGGTATATCTGGTATATCTCATGGTATATCTAGTATATCTGGTATATCTCAGGGTATATCTGGTATATCTCAGGGTATATCTCAGGGTATATCTGGTATATCTCAGTGAAATTATGGTATATCTCACGGTATATCTGGTATATCTGGTATATCTCAGTGAAATTATGGTATATCTCACGGTATATCTGGTATATCTGGTATATCTCAGGGTATATCTGGTATATCTCAGGGTATATCTGGTATATCTCACGGTATATCTGGTATATCTGGTATATCTCACGGTATATCTGGTATATCTCAGGGTATATCTGGTATATCTCAGGGTATATCTGGTATATCTCATGGTATATCTGGTATATCTCACGGTATATCTGGTATATCTCAGTGAAATTATGGTATATCTCACGGTATATCTGGTATATATCAGGGTATATCTGGTATATATCAGGGTATATCCGGTATATCTGTGGGTATATCTGGTATATCTATGTATATGTTGGTATATCTCCATCTATTACACATTTAATCAGGTATATATGTTATATACTAATAACGCAGTTCAATATGTTGTATATTATTTGATATATCAATTAAACTTTACGTATTTTTGAATGAGATAGACCTAATTATTTTTAAACATTTTACAGAATGGATAACCTTAGTATTCTAATCATTCACAATGGTAAATGGTCATTGAAGGATGGTAAAAAAGTATATCAAGGAGGTGAAGGTTTGGTGATGAAGATAAAAAAAGGATGGTTGTATAATGAACTTAAAGAAAAGTTGTTTCTCAAGTTAAAGATGGATAAGTTCAAGTATGAACTTGAAGTGAGATACTTCTATAAGAATGATTTGACATTACCATCTGTTTTAATAGGTGATGATGAAGAATTGGAAGAGTTTTTTGACCTTCACGTTGAAGATAATGAAAGGAAGGCTGTTCTATATGTCACAAAAAATGAGATAAGATCTGTAGGTACAAGTCATTCTATTTGCCATGAGCAAGTTTTTAATACCGGAGGCCGTAATGTAAATTTCTTGAGCGATACTAATATGCAAGAAGGATCTCAAAATCCAAATGGTGGTTGCGATAATGTACTTGATAGTATTCGTGATGATGTAGATCACAATTTAGTTCCGCCGCAAATGGGTGATGAAGGAGATATTGATATGATTAGAGAATATGAATTACCAGATATACCTGTCAACGAAAACGTTGATCATGATATGTCCTCAATGGGAGGTTTGCATGCAATTCATAATGAAAGGACACAAGTTGAAACAGAAAGGGTCATTGTTAGAAATCATGAGAATTTTGGTTTATCCCAGTCTGAAGGAAGAACTGTTATTGGAAACAATAATGAATTACGTATCGGTCCATCCAGTACACCCACAGAGATTATTTCTAATGGTGACGTTTCGTCGTCTGTGGCACATGTTGAGCTTGATTTGAAAGTTGATCAAGTGTTTGACAATAAGATAGATTTCACAACACATGTCGGTCTTTATGCCATAAGAAACAGATTTGAGACGAGGACACTGACTAGTAGGAAAGACCGTGTTCTAATACGTTGCATTCAATCTACTTGTAGTTGGATGATTAGATGTAATAGGATCACTGGATCTGATAGGTTCAGGGTAAAAGAATACGAATCAAGACATACTTGTGATCCTAACAATTACATGAGGAAGAATAGGACTGCAACCTCAAGAGTGATAGGAAATGCCATAAAAATGAAGTTGGTCCGACCAGGAAGAATTTATAAGCCCAAAGATATTATTGATGATTGTCAAAATGAGTTTGGGATTGAGATTGGTTACACCACAGCATACAGATCTAAAGAGAAGGCTCTTTATTTGCTACGTGGCAGTGAAGAGGAATCTTTCCTGAAGCTTCCTTCCTACTGTCATGTTTTGAAGGAAAGAAATCCTGGTAGCGTCACACATATTGAAGTTGACCAGTCCGGAAGATTTAAGTACTTTTTTATGGCACTAGGTCCATGTATCAGAGGATTTTTATCTTGTATAAGACATGTAATTACAGTCGACGGTGCATTCCTATCAGGTAGGTATGCTGGGACATTATTCGTAGCAAATGCTTCAGATGGAAATAACAACATATATCCATTGGCCATTAGTGTTGGAGATTCTGAGAATAATGAAGCCTGAGAATGGTTTTTGTTAAAACTATCCGGTATATTTGGGCACATTGATGATCTTGTTATTGTTTCAGATAGACACCAAAGTATTATACAATCTGTTCCTAAAGCCTTCCCCAATGCTTTGCATGGATATTGTGCATTTCACATGGAGATGAATTTAAACCACAAATTTAAGAATCCTGATATCACACCTTTGTTCAGATGTTGCGCAAGGGCATATACGAAGCGTGAATTTGACAAATACATGGGGGATTTGAGACTGATCGATCTAGATATAGAGAAGTACTTATTGGAAGCAGGTAAAGAGAAGTGGTCAAGATTTCATTTTCCTGGAAACAGATACGGTATAATGACCACAAATGGTTCAGAATCATTTAATAATGTCATGAAATCTGCTCGTGAGTTGCCTATAACCATGCTTGCTGAGTACTACCGTAGCAAAATACAACATTGGTTTGCCGAACGTAGGGAGGTTGGGATGAGATGGGGAACTCGATTCCTTACCGATGAGGTTGAATCAATTATGCGTGCAAATCACAATAAGTCCTTAAGGTACAGGGTTTTCAGAATTAATGCACATGTTTTCCAGGTATGGGATTCGTACATCATTATATTGTTATTGAATTTTTAAATATGTAAACTTAACAGCATATATATTGTTGTATCTCTTGTAAGCCTATAAACCATAAAGTAACTAGTTCATTCATATGAAAATATAGGTTGTACATGGTGATACTAGTGAAGATGTTGATCTACTCAACAGAAGTTGTAGCTGCAGAGAATTTGATGTTCACAAAATCCCCTGTTGTCATGCCATTGCAGCGGCCCGTTTTCAAGATGTTGATGTCCAGTCCTTTGTTGACCGATTATACACGGTCAATTGTTATATTATCGCATATGCGGAGGCAATATTTCCAGCAACTGACAATGGTCAGTGGGACATTCCACCAGAAATCATAGAACTAGTTGAACTTCCTCCTAACACAAAGAAAAAATCTGGCAGACCACGGAAGCGACGCATACGTTCACGTGGGGAAGTAATAAAGAAGTTAATATTGTGCAGTCGTTGTGGAATTAGTGGTCATAACAGGAGGACTTGTAATGTTTTTCGTCAGATGATTGTAGAACCTTCCCTAGCTTCTCAAGAATGAACATTTTTATGTACCCTGTAATCTTTTATTATGATTTCAAGTATTATATTATCTGTATCTGAATTTTGTATTAATGATAGTTTTATATTATGCCCTGTCTCTGAATTTTCATGTATCACGTATATACATGTGTTGTTATACTATTTTAGAAGATATACTATATATACCCTGAGATATACCCTGAATAATCTCAAAACTGTTGGAGGCTGTGGAGGAGGTTGTGTCCCATTAGGTTTTCCTTTTCTTTGTAAGGGTTTCCAAAATATTCTGTAAATCTCCTCGCCCAGGAGGAGTCCAATCCGCGCGCGCGCGCCGCGGCGCACCTTTTTCCATGCCGCGGCGCACATGTGATATTGAATTACGAATAAAAACAGAAACCTCCCCGCCGCGGCATAACTTTCCCTCGCCGCGGCACGCAATGTTTTCATGATTTTGGGTCCAAAGCAGAAACCTCCTCGCCGCGGCATAAATTTTCCTCGCCGCGGCTCACAATGTTTTCATGATTTTGGGTCGAAAGTAGAAACCTCCTTGCCGCGGCATAAATTTTGCTCGCCGCGGCGCACAATGTTTTCATGATTTTCATGTTTCAACCCGAGAACCTTTCGCCGCGGCACACAATTCCTTGAGATATACCAGATATACCCTGAGATATACCAGATATACCATCAGATATACCAGATATACCCTCAGATATACCAGATATACCCTGAGATATACCAGATATACCCTGAGATATACCAGATATACCGTCAGATATACCAGATATACCCTGAGATATACCAGATATGCCCCTAGATATACCAGATATACCCTCAGATATACCAGATATACCCTCAGATATACCAGATATATCATCAGATATACCAGATATACCCTAAGATATACCAGATATACCAGATATACCCTCAGATATACCAGATATACCCTGAGATATACCAGATATACCATCAGATATACCAGATATACCCTGAGATATACCAGATATACCAGATATACCCTCAGATATACCAGATATACCCTGAGATATACCAGATATACCAGATATACCGTCAGATATACCAGATATACCCTGAGATATACCAGATATACCCTGAGATATACCAGATATACCGTCAGATATACCAGATATACCCTGAGATATACCAGATATGCCCCTAGATATACCAGATATACCAGATATACCCTCAGATATACCAGATATACCCTGAGATATACCAGATATACCCTGAGATATACCAGATATACCGTCAGATATACCAGATATACCCTGAGATATACCAGATATGCCCCTAGATATACCAGATATACCAGATATACCCTGAGATATACCAGATATACCAGATATACCCTCAGATATACCAGATATACCCTGAGATATACCAGATATACCAGATATACCGTCAGATATACCAGATATACCATCAGATATACCAGATATACCCTGAGATATACCAGATATACCAGATGATAAACTACGAATGAGTTCCAGAACTACAAAAAATTTATCCCAGAATTTGGATATTACAATTTCAGTAACAGATGTAATAAATCATAACCAAAACCGATTTCCTTCATTTCATTATTACACCAAAGTAATGTATCAGTACAATTTTACATAAATTGATCACATATATAATTACAAACATTACATAAATGTTCTCATAACCATTACATTTACAGATAGTATAAGTTTTACAATATTTAAAGAACGTAATCCATGATACTAAGCCTATGTCAAGCTGCATAAAAGTTCACAACAAAGCACTCCAGAGAAAGCCTAAATAGGCATTATTGTACCCCAAGCCTTTAGAATACCAAAGCAACATTAGATACCATTTGGAAGTTGCTTACAACCTACCAAAAAAGTGTTATATTATCAGATAAGCCACCAGAAAAATAACCAGATAACAAAATTACCAAATATGGGCCATAAAAAATAAAACTGATAAGTTTATATATATGCCATACCCGTTAAGTTGTAAAATGCACAAAAATACCTTAACACATAAAGTCCAGAGGCAATAATACATAAATGTTCTGCAACACAGAATCATAATCAAGTAGTTGATCAATTATATAAAAATATAATCTTTATTGCATACCAGATTAAACAATTATGTATTCATCGTCCGCAAAGAAAAGTTCACAACAAAGTTTCTTTCTGAAGAAACCTATAGCCTCGTCTTTGATGTCAGTCAGTGGCTTCTCATTTACTAAATACTCAATGAACTTCAGTGCATATATGCCACAGTCACCCCTGTGTAATATATTGAAGTAAACAATAAGTCCGTATAAGTAACACAATATAACTTAATATTAATCTTTATTAAATCGATGTCACTAACCAAATAATAAAATATACTTACACTTGAACCTGCTGTGGAACAGCTATTGCATTACGATATATGGGCCACTTCTCTATGATCTTGTCATGTTCAACCACGTCCAAGTTATGAATCAAGTTTGGGATCATGACAGATAAATTATGTAACCTTTTCTTGAGAGTTCCATCTCTTATATGTTTAGGAAGTGAATCATATACGTTAATTTGTTGTTGTCTGATGTCAAGTCCGATAGCGATCCAATGACCCTTCTCCAATATAACACCATATATATTGGAGACACGAATCCATGGTTTACCATAATCAGGCCGGACACCTGTTTCAAAACAAACAAGAAATTTATATTATTATATGAAACGATAAAATGTTCAAGTTTGCCCAGATATGCAACACAGAATCATAAGTTTAAAAGTATTTTACCAGTCACGTAATCAAACCACTTCTTATCATTCAACTAAAAAGACAAGTGGTCATTCTTCTTCAACTTCTTCCATTCACTTGCACTTGCATCGATGTAAGCCTACATTTTCAAATATAGTAATTTTAAAGAAAAATTGTTACATCATCTGCAAATTGACCAGATATGACATGGAAAATTACGATATATACAAGATATTTTTAAATAAACACCAGATATACTAAGTAAAAGTCTTACACAAAACGACGAGTCTACAGTTGTCCAATTGTTATTTAGGAACAAGTGCGGATGAAGTTCCTCTTTCTTCCTCAACAGCCATAGTCCGCAATCTATGTGCTGAAGTTATTTTGCCAATTTAAAATTACGCATCGTTGATACCAGACATATGAGATATATGTGTTGTTAGTTTCACTTTAGAATACCAAATATATTGACTAACAATCCATAAACCAAATAACAACATATAACCACTAATATCCATAAATTAACATAACCAAAACATGTACCTCATTGAGTAAAGATGATTGTGGTTTCAATATACGATGAAACCAAGAAGAGTCAGCCATACCCTTACTTGGGCAACCAACAATAATACTTTCCCTACATTTTGAAGAATAACAAAGACATCAGTAATTAACCATATTACGTGGGTTAAAAAAAATAGAGGCTAAATTGGATGAATAAATAAGACAATAAGTAGTAGGAAATACATACTGGTTGTCGTTATAATGTTGATATAACCATTCCAAGAAGTAGGTATATCTGGATTCATCAAACCCTCTCATCGGATCATAAACACCAGCTTGTTGTGCTTCGTCCGATTGGTGGGACTTTATTGATATACCTGATTTCCTCTTGGGCTGCACATATGGAGATTTTAGGGAGGGACCAACTTTTCTCTTCCTCCTATTATATATATTACCAAAGGGTGCGGACGTGCCAGTCGAACTAACGCCCTTTGATGTTATCGATCCTAATCGCACTGAGGTGGTACCGGTGCGGATAGGGGCAGCCTCTAAAATATATTCCAAAGTAGAAAAATCCAGACCTGTCAAGTTATCATCTACTTCGGTTCCATGGACTGGCTGCTTTCCAAGGTTCAGTTCAGTGGGACATTCTTCAGTCACACCCACTGATTCTTCATGATGATCAGAATGAACCTTGGTTGTTTCCTCCCCAATTTCTTCTGTGCTAAACAGAATCATTTCTCTGCATGTAGCAGTACCCACTACTGGCTCTTCTTTAGTGGACGTCACATCATCTTCGTCCACTAAAATATGTACAGAGGCCACCTTACGTGGGTCAGTCAGTGGGACACTTTTTTTCCTGGACGAGTTCCCACCAGGTTTCACTGCTTCTATATCTGTTGCAGGCTTTTGTTGTTGTCTCAACAACTGATTCAACACATCCTTCATCCAATTTTGGTTTTCTTTTATTGAGATGACCTCCTTCTTCAAATCTCGAAGTTCTTGCAACACCTAAAATTACAAAGCATAAAAATTTATTCGTACAAGGTTGCAATTAATGACATAAACTAATTCAAAATCCAAGGGTTTTATATGTGCCGTATTATATTACCTCCATAATGGAAGTTGATGAATGAGATGAAGGTTCATCTTTTTGGACTTCCGGGATAGGGTCACTTTTATCACCACTGTGACCAGATGTGTGTTGATCTTCATCGCCTTTGGAAGGCAAGTCATCATTCAATCCACTAACGTTTGGCACACCAAGGCCAGGTTGCAGCCTCGCATATTGTTGTGCCGAAATTAAGTATGGACTCTTTCTCTCCGATTCATTAGGAGTGAGTCTCGTCAGCATATGAAACTGTATCATATACAACGGAAACATATACCAGTTAGTTAAGTAGAATCGAAATTATAAATAAAATAAATTTAATAACAAAAACATATAGGCAACAAACTTACATCTGAAGCCTGGAATATTTTATGGTTTATGTCCCAAAACTTCAAATAGTGCCCCTTCTTTTCATTCTCCCAGCGTAATATCCTGGGCAATGCATCTGGAGATGTACAAGTTGCTAAATCAGTAATAGGCACTTGTATGGCCTCGTAGGCCCAAACTTGCAGTGCCCAAGAAAAACCATAGACACTGTAAGTTGATGCGACCCCTCCAACTTTTTGGAGATTAATATTCTTCAACCTCCTTACGGTGAAGTCATAGACTATCTTACCCCAGGGGTAGATATTAAACTTGTCAACGTCTTCAACTAAATCCAAATATTCATCATTAATGGCCCTCAAATTATGATCGACCAAAAGTATTATTTCCAGAGTATATATCAGAGCCAACCTCAAAACATCTTCAGGCTCCGTGGACAATGGAAGGTTTGCAAATACCTTCTCCAACTTGACTTTCTTTATTGGCCTGTCGGTCTTGAAGAAATTTTTACGCAACCGACCACTTTGAGCTGGACTTCCTTCGTCACCGATAAACATCATACCGGTGATTAGGCTAAACTCTTCATATCCAAAGAGGTGGGGTGCACCATTTACAATAACTCGGAGTTCTTTCCCCGATTGATCTCTATCTTGCATCAATAATATATGATGCAAGAATCCAGCTGTAAACTCTATATGTTTCATCCTTGTGATGAAACCAAAACATAAGCCCTGAAATCTATTCAGTAACCCAAATCCTTGTAGGGTCGTCTTCAATGTTGCAAAATTTTGAAGACGTGATAGGTTGGTTATTTTACCAACATAATAATCGGATGAGGAGACATAAGGCACGAATGAGGTTTTTCCTGCCATTTCCTGCATATTTAACATTTACGGAAAACAATTTCATTAATACTTGTGAACAGGTATACAAAAATTACAATATATATGCGAAAAACATCAATCACATTAAACCAACATAAAAATACATCAAATTTAGGTTCATATAAATGAAACTTATAGAAATAGACCAATATATACCACATATACCTTGAGATATACCAGATATACTCCGAGATATACCAGATATACCATGAAATATACCAGATATACCATGAAATATACCAGATATACCAGATATACCATGAGATATACCAGATATACCAGGAGATATACCAGATATACCAGGAGATATACCAGATATACCAGATATACCGTGAGATATACCTCAGATATACCAGATATACCGTGAGATATACCTCAGATATACCAGATATACCGTGAGATATACCTCAGATATACCAGATATACCCTGAGATATACCAGATATACCGTGAGATATACCATAATTTCACTGAGATATACCAGATATACCGTGAGATATACCAGATATACCCCCAGATATACCAGATATACCAGATATACCCCCAGATATACCAGATATACCATGAGATATACCAGATATACCCCCAGATATACCAGATATACCATGAGATATACCAGATATACCTTGAGATATACCAGATATACCATGAGATATACCAGATATACCGTGAGATATACCAGATATACCCCCAGATATACCAGATATACCATGAGATATACCAGATATACCCCCAGATATACCAGACATAACACAAAATATACCAGATATACCAGATATACCATGAGATATACCAGATATACCATGAGATATACCCCCAGATATACCAGATATACCGTGAGATATACCGTGAGATATACCAGATATACCCCCAGATATACCAGACATAACACAAAATATACCAGATATACCAGATATACCATGAGATATACCAGATATACCGTGAGATATACCTCAGATATACCAGATATACCAGATATACCCCCAGATATACCAGATATACCATGAGATATACCAGATATACCGTGAGATATACCTCAGATATACCAGATATACCAGATATACCCTGAGATATACCAGATATACCATGAGATATACCAGATATACCAGATATACCCTGAGATATACCATGAGATATACCGTGAGATATACCTCAGATATACCAGATATACCCTGAGATATACCAGATATACCAGATATACCCTGAGATATACCAGATATACCAGATATAACCCCAGATATACCAGATATACCATGAGATATACCAGATATACCGTGAGATATACCTCAGATATACCAGATATACCCTGAGATATACCAGATATACCAGATATACCCTGAGATATACCAGATATAACCCCAGATATACCATGAGATATACCAGATATACCAGATATACCGTGAGATATACCAGATATACCATGAGATATACCAGATATACCATGAGATATACCAGATATTCCCCCAGATATACCAGATATACCAGATATACCATGAGATATACCAGATATACCCCCAGATATACCAGACATAACACAAAATATACCAGATATACCAAATATACCATGAGATATACCAGATATACCATGAGATATACCAGATATACCGTGAGATATACCTCAGATATACCAGATATACCCTGAGATATACCAGATATACCAGATATACCCTGAGATATACCAAATATACCCTCAGATATACCAGATATACCATGAGATATACCAGATATACCACTGATATACCCCCAGATAATGTTATTCATGATTAACAACCAGATATACCAGAAATCAGATTATCCATCCATAATTACAAAATCCCAATATACCCTAAACCTACATTTTACATAAACATTTAACCTTAAACCAACATTTTACAAAAAACCATACAAAAATAAGGGGTTTTCGTTGAGTTTCAACGAAAACCCAATTAAAAATCAAACTGCATAGCTTCAAAAGGTGAGTAATGGTCGAGTGTTTTCGTGCAAGGAAGACAAATTTGTTTAAAATACTTACCGAATAATGCAGAGCTTCAAAAGTTGATAGTAATGGTCGAGTATTTTCTGCGTTGATACTGTTCGTCTTCTTCCTCAATCGAAAATGGGAGAGCTTCGCTAATACCAGATAGTGACGAGGGATTCTTGAGAGGTAGAGTAATGCTCAGAGTTGTGGGTTTGTTTGAACTGTTCGAATTCTTTATTTCAAACGGTTTAAATGAGTTACCGGCTACCAAATGGGTCTTTGGGTGGGCGGTTAAAAAAAGCCCATTTTTAAACTTTTACACAAGGTTGCCCTTTTTTAAACTATTTTAAGGATTTTGCCTATTTTAGACAAAAACCCGGGCCGAATTGGTGTCACACTTCAGGCTAGCTTACTGGCACAATCTAAATTTGGGGCCATCACCTATTTTTGACATAGGTCCACTACTTAATTAGTCCTTTTCTCGAAACGTTTTAATTTATGCAGCTTAAGTGTAAAATCAAGTATTAATTCATATAAATAAAAAAAATTGACTTTTTATTTAAAATAGTAAAACGATTGTATTTAGGTAAAGCACAAATGATATTTTTAACTCCTAAATTCTTTAAAGTTCACAGATTTAAATGTAATTTTACATACAAATTAAATTTGAATGTAACTCGTACATACAATAAAAATATATTGTAAAATGGCAAAAATCAGTATTGTATTGTTTGTATGTTCTTGCTGTTTTGAATAGCTTATGAAAGTTATGTGAATGTATAGGTTATATACAAAATAAATATGTATGTAACATTTACATTCACATGACTTCTGTAGGTTAATTTGCCTCTGTTTCTTTACTGTTTTATGCATTTTTATTGTATTGTTTGTATGTTATTGCTGTTTTGAATAGCTCATAGAAGTCATATGAATGTACATGTTACATATAAAATAAATGTGTATGTAACCTGTACATTCACATGACTTCTGTAAGTTAATCTGCTTATGTTTCTTTGCTATTTTATGCATTTACATTGTACTGTTTGTATGTTATTGCTGTTTTGAATAGCTTATGGAAGTCATGTGAATATATAGGTTACATGCAAAATTATTTTGTATGTAACCTGTACATTTACATGACTTCGTAGGTTAATATGCTTTTGTTTTTTTGTTATTTTATGCATTTGTATTGCATTGTTTGTATGTTATTGTTGTTTTGAACGGCTTATAGAAGTTATGTGAATGTACAAGTTACATACAAAATAAATGTGTATGTAACTTGTATATTCACATGACTTTTGTAGGTTAATCTGCTTCTGTTTCTTTGTTGTTTTATACATTTGTATTGTACTATTTATATGTAATTGTTGTTTTGAACAGCTTATGGAAGTCATGTAAATGTACATGTTACATATCTATAAATCAAAGGAATGAATAAAAGGATATTTTGATAAAAATCATATCTATTATCTAATTGAAACTCACCGTTTCACTACCTAAATTTACTATTTAGATAAAATTGACACTTTTTATTATATCTTTCCCATATACGTAAAAAAAAAAAAAAAAAAAACTCGTAAAATCGATCCCACCTTACAAAAGGTTAAGACTTTCTCGCATTTGTTGTAATTCCCTTAGTTAAACAAACGGAAACTAAATCAAGTGAAGTATGAAAAAGGTGTAAACAAAATCAATAAGTCTGTTACATTATTATTTAGATATAGTTTTTAGTCAATATGCTATGTGATCCTATCAAGTATTTGCTAATAAATTAACACAATTGGCATGCCAATTACACAAGTATGATGGAGGAGTTCTCATTAGGAAAAAAGAAAGGGCTAAGACTTTAACTTCACATCGCTATCTAAGAGGGCAACAATTCAGCTCGTTAATGTATAAAATTTTTGACATGTAACAATTATATGTAATGAACATTTTACGAACAAACAAAATTAATTATAAATGCACCAGCCTTAGTCAATGTGAGAATTGAAAGTGCTCCTTATCCAGTAGATTGAGAGTTTGAGTCTTAATAGACACAAAAATATGCCCTTGACTAAATGTTAAGTTTAATTCCTACTCCTAACCTCACATTTAAAATGAAATAATAATTACAAAAAATTAACATAAGCTTATTAAATGTATTCAATCAAATAATTCTTATTAAAATTTCAAGTTACCTCACTTCAACTAAATACTAGCCATAAAAGTCTTTCAACTAATGCATTTCTTCTTGCCATCGAATGTCCCATGATTTTCCAAGTATAATCCTAATTGGGGAAATTAGCTTGCTTACCATAATCCCAACAAATGATTAAAATTTTGAAAATTTGGAGTCCTGATATATAAATTGTGTAAAATCGATTGAATCTAGAATTTCAATAAAATTTTAGTAAATATGGTAAAATTTGATTTTAAAGCTTGAATTTTTTTATGACCTAAATAATTGATATATTATAAGAAATTATTACAAATTAATTTAACACGAATTATTTCATGAAACAATTTTCTTGTTAGTCTTACATTAAATTTTAAATGTTTATAATATTAAAGTTAATTTTGATATAAATTATTAAAATTTATGTATAATTTTTTAAAAAATGATATTATGTAATGTCGTGAATTATAACTTTCATAACTTAACTTGATTAAATGCACCAGATACTTGTAGAATGTAGTAACAAGTTTAATTGTATAGGATAATTTTGTTTCGAGTTTTATTTTTAATTATTTTTAAGAAAAAAATATATGTTCATTTTTTTTCTAACGTTAATGAATATATGCTTTTTAGTATTAAAAAATAAACAAATATTTTTTTTACTAAAAAGAGTTAAAAATAAAATTAATTAAATTATTTACGCACCAAAATATAATAGAAAGTCAAAACAACACCGACCCAAAAAAAAAAAAAAAAACCGCCCCAATATTTGCCACTAGGTACAATAGATTTGTAATTTGCAAATACATATATAATAAAAAGAAAAAACTAATCTAATATTAGAAAATGTGCTTATTTTAAAAATATTTTTAAAAGAAGTAGTTAAAATAAAGTAATTTTATTAAAAGTAATTTTAATAATAGTATTTAGGTGTTTGAGGGTGAAAATATTAAAAATGATTTTAATTAATATTTTAATAATAATTTTAGTATTGAAGTATGCATTAAAATTATTTCTCCTTAAAATAAATATTTTTTTTAAATACAAATAGTATTTTTAAAATTTTTAAAATACTACTCATAAAAAATTCCATATATTTTTAAAAATACTTTAATGTATTTAAAAATTATTTAAAAAAAAAAATAAGTTCTAAACGAATTCTTGATTGGGGCTAGTGGATTTGCAACTTGCAACTTGCAACTATATTACAAACTGTCATTATAGTCTTTTTTTTTTTTTACTTAATTTATTTATTTTTAGTGATTTTTTTTTTTTTTCCTTAGGTCAGAAATGGCTCATCAAATTTTAGAAAATATAATTATTATGGCACATCTATATAATCATAGTTTATTATTTTGGGAGAGTTTTCAATCTTAAGGAAGTATACATTCATTCAAGGTCAATAAATAGTAGGGGGTTAAGGTTAAACATTTAAGTACATGTTTTGAGCTTCAAATCGATGTGTTTTTTATTCAATAAAACCCACAATATTCATACAATGCATCTATATAACGTTGTTATCAAAACTACCTTATAGATTCTTTTTAATGTGTTGGTTAGTCTTTCTTAGAGTTATAAAAATGTGCTATTTAATTTTTTTTATTGACAAAAATGTATTAATTAAAAATAAATTTTAAGTACCTTAACTTTAAATAATATTTTTAACAATATTTAAATATTTTGATTGATCTTGTTTCGTAAACTTAAAAGAAATCTAAAAGGTCATATGCCATTGTGCAAAGTTCATATGTGTGTAGTTGATAGTTATTGTGTCTCACATAGGCTATGTGTGTTAAAAAAAAAAAATCAAGTTGCTCAATTTCAAATGTTTTTTTTTTTTATATATATATTGCTTTATAAGCTTTAAAAAAAAAAAATTTAACATTTTATATTATGAAAATGATTTAATCGATCGCGTGACAAACATAAAAGAAGAGTAACAAACAAAGGACCAGGAAAACAATAACAAATTACAATAATAGTAACCAATTAAAAAACAAAATTTTGTAGCATAGCGCATATATATTAGAAGGCAAGGATATAAGCGAGAATTAAAATGAAAAAAACTCCGATATAATATTTTTTATTTAATTATATAATGACATAATTAAGTTACACTTATCACTGATGTGTAATTTATTTATAGAAAACATATTAAGTTTGGTTCTAGAGATAAAGCTCAATAAGAGACCTTGGTCCAAACATTGGAGTAATTTTGTAGTGGTTGAAACCAGCAGTGAAGAAAAGCTTTTCCCAATCCTTTTCATCACGTTCTTTGCCAGACAAAAGAAACATCATTAGCATATCAAAATACAGTTGTGCTTTAATAGTGTTGTTATCCATCTTCTTGTTTTTTCCAATTACCATATCTATGATTATTACTTTTCCTTCTCCATCTTTGTTCAGTACTAGTGCTTCTCTGCAATTCTTCAATATTTTTAAACACTCTTCATCATTCCAGTTGTGTAGAATCCACTGAAAACATTAAACCATCCATTAAGGCATAAATAAATAAATAAATTAAAAACTTGAGTGTAGCAAATAGTAATAAACAACAAATACAAATTACCTTAAGCAAAATTCCATTTTTGGGTGGAATAGACTTGAACATATCTCCCCCAATAAAATTCAAGTTATGAGTTCCCTCCAAATTAGCAACAACATGTGGAAGATCAAGTACAAAACAATTCATGTTGGGAAATTTTTGGGCTATGGCTTTGGCCATAATGCCCTTGCTACCTCCTACATCAATCAAAGACTTCAATCCTTGGAAAACTGTTTTAAATGTATCGTTTGTAATGACCTTTGCAATGATTTGTGAATCAGTCGCCATTGTCTGAGAAAACAAGTAATTGAATTTGGGGTCATTAGCGACAATATCCCAATCTCAAATGGAGTAGCAGTACCATTTCCATTTTTGAACCAAGTGCTCAATAAATTCCAAGGGGTTGTAAATACGGTATCTAAGTTGGCAAGGGAGAATGGCGTAACTCTCAAAGGCCCATCCTTTAGGAGAAGTTGGGAAGCAACTGTCAATGAGTATACTTCTTCTTTTTGTTCTGGTCCATGTTGTTTGATGAAGAAACCAGAGTGAATAAGGATGCGCATAAGGCTGTGAATGCAGTTAGTTTTGGAAGGGTCAATAGAGAGAGACGAAATGAGTTTGGCAAGTGTAATTGGTTTTCCATGGTTGTGAATTATATCTGGGATGCCTAATTCTAGTGCACATTTTAGAGACATTGACTTTATGAAACTCAAGGTACTACTCCACACAAGTGCTTGTGCTTCAAGTAACTCTTTATCGCTCACTTCACTCAAATTCATATCCATGTGATGTAATTGATCAAAAGCTGTTTGTGCAAGATCTGAGATTATATGCTATAAGCTGGCGTTTTTATAACTTTATTTATAGGAGAAGAAGCCAACCTATATGGCTGGACATCTAACCCTTTACGTCTCTGTTCTTTCCTAAACAAAAAATAAAAAAATTATTTAAATATTTAAATAAAACATATGGCCTGTACTTTGCATGTATTTCAAAAAAGAATCTTAAAAAATATTATGTTTGACTGCAATAAATTCAACATTATTTTTCAAATTAATTAACATATTTTTAATCTAAAAATTAAACATTATTTTTTCTAAATGATTTTAAATTCATACCGATGTAAAAATAAATAATTTAAATTTAAAAGCATTCAATATCTGGCACGTGATTACACTAATTATTTGTCTAATTAATGCACAATATTATTTTATATGAGTTATGTTTACAGATGAAGTAGATAATTTTTTCATTTATTATTTTACATAAATCTATTTATTTGAATGTAAATGATTTATATTAATATGAATATTAATTATATATTTTTAAAATTAACAAATTACATCATATATTTACACACTTATGTCATAAAAAAAAATTCTCCTTCATTTGTCCTGATCAATAATTCATATTCTACCCTTGATTATTATTCTATATTTTTCTTTAATTAAGAATATAGAAATAAATTCAGAGAAGTGCACGCCTTTCATGTTGCTAGTTTCATATGTAATTCACTCTACCAAACTTCTTTATATTTTTCAACCACAATCTTTTAAAACATTTTATTTACCACCTACTGATCAACCCACGTGCGTTCAAAAAACAGGAACGTAACCAAAATTATTTTTTTAGGAGGACTAATTTATATTAAAATAAAATTTTAATTTTTTTATTTATAATATTAAAATTTATAGCTAATATTAAAAAAATAATATAAATTTTAAAAATAAAAAAAATTATTTAAATTGTGCCCGACGATGCTTTAGAGCATAAAATTCATCGATTATCAATTTAGATTCAATTTTTTCTGCAAACTTCAAGAAATAGTTTTTGAGATCGCTTACTTTTTTGATTAGTAGCCTCAATAAAAGTATCTTGGTTGATTGTTGGTCATCTATTTTCTTAAAGAATAAATGAAGAATTTTAAATGATTTAGAATTTTTGTGAGGTTTATCTATTATAACCTAAAAAAAAAAATTTAATGTAAATTAAAGTATATAAATTAAAAATTACAAATTTAAATAGACCTAACAACAATTAAACAAAAAATTAAAATAACTAAAGAATTAAAGAATCAATAAATAAGTTATATGCCTAATTATTTTTCACCTATTAATAGTAATTGATAGTATATAAATTTAAAATAAATTTTATGTTCTAATATAACAATGATATAATATATATTTTGAAATAAAGAGCTCTAATTAATAATTTAAAGAAGAAAAAAAAACATATTTAATAAAATAATGGTGAATTGTTATAAAAAAAGAGTGCTAAATATATATAAATTTATACTTAAATATATACTTAAATTAATAATTAAACAATATTTATTAATTAAAAAGTTTAAAAATTATAATTTTTAGGAGTATATAATACATAACTATTTATATGAGTGTAAATTAAAACATAAATATTTTAAATATTTAATATTTTTATTTAAAAAAAAAGATATAATTATAATATAATATATTAAATTATATTTATATTATTAATATTAATTAAAAAAAAAAAAAAGGCTGCCCGGGCTTAAGCCCGGTACAGCCCTAAGCTAGGTACGTCTCTGGTTCAAAATATGATAATTAAAATAAAAGTATTCATAGGAATTTGTGTTTAGTTTTTACAATGTCTATTACCCTCTTGTATAGTTTCAAGATGATGTATTTGGTTCGTAGATTAAAAAATATTAATTAAAATAGAATTGAATAGAAAAAAATAATATTATTATTATTGTAGTATTTAGTTTGATTATTAAAATTAATATTATTTAATTATTATTATTATTATTTTTAGATCAAATATAAAATTAAAAAAAATATTTTTTTAAATAATTATTACATAAAAGTATGACATCTAAAAAATTAAAATAATATATTTTTTTTTATAATGAAAAGGGAATGAAATAAGCTTTTCTAAATGAGGTAATAGAATGAGAATTTTATATATTTTAGTAATTTATTTTATTTTATTTTATATCTTTAATATAATTAAATATAAAAATATATGAAAATAATTTTATTTTTATTCATTTTATCTAAACGTGCCATTAGCGTGGAATTAGCCTTACCCACTTGTCTGGTACTGATAAAGTGATAATGATGATGCTCCATATTATAGATTTAGATTCACTTGAGGCATTATTGTTAGATATTTAATTCAATATTAAATTTATAAGTGAATAATTATTTATTGTAAATTTTTATGCAAGATTAAATTTATTTTAAAAATAATTTATTAAAATTTAAATAATTTAAGTTTTAATGTATTTGATAGGTGTGAACTACTTAAGAATAATTTTTATTTTAATGATAAATTAAAATAAGAATATAATTATTATATAAATAATATTATGATATTCAGGACATATGTTCGATTTTATTATATATAATATTTCATCACTAATAAAAAGATTTGAAAACGCATAGATTTGAAAGACAAATCACTCAAATTTAATAAGTAATTGATTATTAAAAGTTATTTATTTTTAATTTTTAATGATATGACATGAATATTTTTGATCTATTATTAATAATAGTTTATATCAAAATGTTATTTATTTAACCATTGGTATCATACCCTCTTTAGATTGGATCATTGGAAATTAAATTAAATTTTGATATTTTAATATTTTTAAATCTAATGATTTTGGTTTTAAGTATTATTGGATTTAAAAAAATATTTTTTGTTATTTTTTAAAATTTTAGATTTAAAAATAATTTATATTTTGATCAATTGCATTTACATTTGAAAATATAATTAATATTATTTTGTTAATAAAGATGTTTTTGTGAAATTTTTTGAAATGAACAGAAGCTATATGTAGGGAACACAGACTAGACCATTCTACTTACTTGGTTTTGGATTTTGGAAGGATGGAGAGAGAACTTTTATCAGAGAAATATATTCAAGTTAAGAAGGAGAGAGTATATGGGCGGGGACTGACATTTTTTTATTTATGGATAAAAGGTAGATGATTTTATTGTAATATTAAGAAATAAAAATATATGACAACAGTGTAGAAATAATAAGAATTACAATGAACATGTTTTAATCAAAGTCTAAAGTTTTTATGCATATTAGAGCATGAACTTAGAGTTTTAATTTAACCTCTTATAATTTATAACAAAAATTATATAATATAAATAAAATGATAAAAAATAATAAGTTAAATAGAATATTGAAATTAATTAACTAAAAATTAATATAAGCAAATAATTTTTTTAATCAAATGCGTCATATTTACAAGTTTTAAAAGTAAAACAATAGATTAAAAAAAAGTAAATGAATAACATAAGGTAAAAGAAATATTATAAATTTTATTCAATACAATGTCAAATAATATAATATAGATAAAATTAAAATTTAAAGTTAAATAAATTTAATTAATAATTTAATTTCATCAAACGATTTTCTTATTTTTTATAATGTTTAGCATTGATGTTTTATTATCATAAATTATACTATAACATAAGTGAATACATAAGAAGTATATATATATATATATATATATATATATATATAATAACAACATTTTCATGAATTCCCACTAATATTTTGAAACATGTGGACAAGAATATTTATTTTTAGCCACTTACTCATAATTATTGTCGTTTTGCTAATGTGTGATGATACAACATTGACACATCAAAAGTAAATATAAGAATTAAATAAATAAAATATATTTATTTAATGTTAAAAAATATGTGTGTAATTAATATTTTTATATAAATTTTTGCCGGGTGTAAGAAGATCTTCCTATGACTTATATTGACATGATACTGTAAAAATTTATATTACTTGAAAGCAATTTTTTCGTACGTTTTTTATTTTTTTATTTTTTCTTTTAATTGAGATGCAAGGTAATAAAAGTTCATTGGGATGAATGGTTGACTTCGTATATAAATGCTTGAAACTCAGTTATATATTTTATTTTTGGAATGTTAGGGCCACGAGTGAGTCATAATCTAAGTGTTCCTTTGTCTTTTATTATTTTATTTTTTTACTATTAAAGTGTTACTTTGCCTCTTAATTTTAATATGATGTTACTTAGATTTAAGAGTAAATTAGCTTAGTTTATTTCTTTCTTCTTCCTCCTATTTTATAAAATACTTCCTTTAATAAAATATCTTTCATATTCAAAATTATATATTCTTTCTTTGAATTATGGCTTGCTCCAATTATTTTTATTCTAAACAATATTCTAAATTTATAATGAAAACTTAGATGCATTGACGGACCCATATATTGAGCTATACCGGGCTTGAGCCCTGATAGCTTTTTGAAGGGTTTTTTTTTTTTTTTTTATATATATATAATCAAAAGAATTATTTATATAAAAAAATATTGTTAGTAATTAAGTAAAAAGTTATATTTAGTGACGGATTCATGCTCGATATAGTTTTTTTGGGATTTTTATTTTTAATAAATATTACTAATATTTTTATAAAGCACAATATATTATTTATCATCAAAATTCTATAAATAAATTTAGACTAATATATCATTTTTTAGTATTATATTGTCCGCAACTTTGCTCTTTTTCTGCTCTGTAATTATGTTCTTTGGTTTGTTGATTGCTCCTGCTGCATAAAATCA
Organism: Elaeagnus macrophylla; assembly: GCA_029378325.1. Classification (NCBI taxonomy): domain Eukaryota; kingdom Viridiplantae; phylum Streptophyta; class Magnoliopsida; order Rosales; family Elaeagnaceae; genus Elaeagnus; species Elaeagnus macrophylla. The sequence goes on along the minus strand of CM055646.1, from coordinate 22,841,786 downwards.
AAGTCTAGTATTTTTTTTAAAAAAATTTATTAAAATTATCTATGTTCTTTTAAAAAAAATATTAAATATTCAAAATATTTGTACTTAAACTTACAATCAAATCAATAATTGTATGTTATATACTCTGAAAAATTATAACTTTTAAACTTTTGATCGACAAATATCATATAATTATTAATTTGAGTGCCTATATAAGTATAAATTTGTATATATTTAGCATTCATCTTTCTTCATAATAGTTGACTATTATTTCGTTAGATTTGTTGAATCTTATTTGATAATTGATGAATTTTATGAAATGTCGTTAGAACAACTTAAATAAATTTTTGTTTTCTTTTTTAAGTTTATATATATATATATATATATATATATATATATTTAAGTTTATATATTTTTTTAATATTAGATATAAATCTTGATATTATAAATAAATTTTTTTTATAAAATAATTTTTTTTAACATATATTAACCCACCTAAAAAAAATTCTTGGGTTCGTCATATGTTAGTTGAAAGCCAGTGATATTTATTGTTCCTATTTCTGTTTCTGAAACCCAGTAGGTAGATCCTTTGCGTTAATAACCACGTAATAGTTTTATTTTGATTCTAATTGTAAAATTTGTGTGTTGTGTGAATCATTTCGGTATTATGCGTCTATGATCTTGTTGTATTAAATTTTAAGTGTTATATATTTGTGTGCGGAGTTTTTTAATTTTTTTTGATATATTTGTTACAACATATTAAATATTCTAAATGTGTAATTTATCTCAAATTTAAAGATTTTGTAAATCAAACGGTCCGATTTAATTTTTATTTATTTAAACTATTTTACAAACATTTCGATTCGGTTATAAGAATTTTTAAATTAAATTGGATCAGACCGCTACTTTTAATTATTTTTAATATATTATGATTTAAAAAAAATCAAAATATATATATTAATTGTGTATCTTCTCATAATTAAAATATGCAATCATAACCCCTAAGTTATTTTTAATATATTATTTATGGATTAATTATTATTGTTTTTTGTTGTATAATTTGTGAAAATATTTAGCTCTATTTGTAATTGATTCTATGATTATTTTTAGGATGTTTATATGATTTATGTATTATGTAATATGATTTATATTTATAGTATATATTAATTAATTTGTTTAGATTCAAATATTTTTTTGTTTATGTTATTTTTAAGTTTTAATAAATTTGGAGAAAAAAAAAAATTTAAAAATAAAAACCGTCAAAAATCGTTAATCAAACCGAATTCAACCGTTTGATTTTAATAATTTTATTAAATAATGATTTGATTCGATTTAATTAAAGAAATATTTTTGGTTCGATTTAGTTATTATTATTTTTTTGTTGCCAAAAACGGACCAGATGTTGGGAAAATATCGGTAATTGCGGAATCATTTCCCACAACCAGATTTACGGGGGAGCAAACGATAGATAAAATAGAGCAGGAACAAGGAAATAACACACAGAGATTTTTACGTGGTTCACCCCAAAAAGAAAATTCTATAGTGAGAGATAAATACATTTTCCAGTGAGTGTTGAGATTTATTCTCTGGGTATACTCTGTAACTGATGTGAGTGTTTTGTGATAAACACTGTTGTATTATTATTACTATAGTGAAGGCAGAAAAGTAGCTCTGTGTGGAGTAGCCCGTTTACACTTTTGGGGGTGAACCACGTAAATTCTCTGTGTGTTATTTCTTTGTTCCTGCTCTATATTATTTATCGTTTGCTCCCCCGTAAATCTGGTGGTGGGAAATGATTCCGCAATTATCCAATTTTTCCCCAACAATTGGTATCAGAGCTCAAGGTTGTGAAGCTTGTATCGAAAATCAAATTGTGCGGTTACTATTCATTCAAATAGTGAATAGTGAAAGTTATAATAATTAAAGGAAAAGTGAATAGTGAAAGTCAAAAGGTAAATAGTGACATTACTATTTACGGATACTATTCACACATCATTATTTTGCAACGATGATTTTGAAGTTATCAGATTTGAGTGGGAGCAATGGCAGCAGATGAAGGAAAAAGGTGTGGACAATTTTATCACCTGAAAAGAAAAATTGTCAGTGGAGCAGTTCGGCAAAAAAGCTCCAAAATCAGTAAATGGAGATACTGATATTGTCGCAGGCAGTAAGTCTCTTTTCTCCATAAGAGGCTGTGGTTATCCTTTTGGCATGATATTGAGCTCCAAGATTGCCATGAAAGAGGATGTGTTACTGCTAGCGTGTCCACAATTTACACACGAGCATTGGTTGGCATTTGATGCAAGGTGTGTGGTGAAATTTATGTCGATGGCTGATGAAACTTCCTGGAAAGCCAACGTGGAAGTTGCACCATAAATTTTTCAGCAAGGTTATTTCGACATGAGCCGAAGAAAATTCTTAGAATTGGTAAAAAATTCTAAGTGTGTATACTCTTTATGGTGGAGTATGATAATTCTCTACATTGAGGATTATAGTTGTCAGAAAAGGCAACGTTGACAGTTGGACTGCAGACGTAACAAACTCAGAAAGTGTTGTCGCAGTGGTCATGTGTGGAAACAAGATTGAAATCTGTTTCCAAGTGGGAGATTGTCAGGAATTGTAGGCTGGGAAGTGAGGTAAGCCATGACCTCACCTGAAGCCTCCAGAATTTCCAGCAGCTGATAATCAAATAAGGAGGCAGCAGACATTGAAGAGGAGGCGAGGAGCTGTGAAGATGTCAGCCCTTATGTCATCACCCAAATAGTGACCAGCTCTTTGCTTCTATAAATAGAGAAGAGCAAGAACTGAATTAATTATCTCTTCAGAAATCCCCTTCTGAAAATGTAGACACATAAAAGAGAGAAGAGGAGAGGAACTCTCTCTGCGCAGAGAAGAGAAACGCAGAGAGAGAGAGAGATGAATAATGAGCTGAAACAGAGAGCCTTGGTTCTTAATATTAATTAGGAACAAAAGTGAATAGTAAATTTACTATTCACGCGTGTCTTGGTGAATAGTGAAATAGTGAATTTACTATTCACGTCAATATCACATAGTGTGAGGGAAAATTCTATAGTGAGAGATAAATACATTTTCCAGTGAGTGTTGAGATTTATTCTCTGGGTATACTCTGTAACTGATGTGAGTGTTTTGTGATAAACACTGTTGTATTATTATTACTATAGTGAAGGCAGAAAAGTAGCTCTGTGTGGAGTAGCCCGTTTACACTTTTGGGGGTGAACCACGTAAATTCTCTGTGTGTTATTTCTTTGTTCCTGCTCTATATTATTTATCGTTTGCTCCCCCGTAAATCTGGTGGTGGGAAATGATTCCGCAATTATCCAATTTTTCCCCAACACCAGACACCTCAAATTACAACCGCACCATATATATAATTGATTGAGTTATGCAATGAGCAAACTCATAATGCATAAACCCATATAAATCTTGACATTGCATTTATAGTATTTTTAAGCTTATATTACTAAATTTCTTCTTGAAATATACTATTGTCATACAAAACTAAGAAACGTACATGAACTAAAACTACTTTACATTTTGCACAGCTAAATTAAACGAGAGGAGAAACTTCATATATGATTTTTCTCCTTCAATTATATTTTTACAATTTCGAGAGTGGATGTAATTGTATAAAGTAGAACGCGCCTCAAAATTAATTCTATATAAGACATAATTTTTTTTTACCATAAAAGAAGAAAATTCTCATTAAAATGTAAAGCTAATACAACTGTACAAACCAAACAAAGTTCACAGACTACCATAAAGGGACAGACTCAAACTTAACAAGTTCTAGCAAACAATGCTATAGCTCAAAAGCAGAACACAACAATACAGACAACCAAAAAAGAAACAACCCATCAGACACTAACTAAAAAACCACAAACCAACTTCATCTCAGAGCTCTAACTTCAATTGCAAATGAGCAATCTAAGGAGCCATAACCTGTCCAAATCCAATAGCCAGAAAATTATTACAGCAACACAATCCCTTAAAAGAAACCATCACCCTTCCACCATGGCAAAAGAACGAAAATGATAATTCCTTAAAAGAGACCAAACCACCACTCAATAAACTAACAAACTTGTGCTATGCAAAAGTAACCAACTAGCTATCTAAAAGACTTGAAACAAACATGACTCTTAAAAGCACACCAACCAACGAGAAACATAAATAGAAAACACGAAACTCTTAAAACAAATTATCAAAGCCACAAGAACACAAACTGAACAGGAACTTAGAAAACACCAGATAGAACCAACTTGAGCAAGAAAACAACACTTCCAGAAGATTGGCATGGCCGGCTCTAGCATCAAAATCCTCAACACGCTCAAAATTAGCTTTTATGACCTCTATAACAAAGCCACAAAGAGAACAACAAGAAGAAAGTGCTATACTGAAACAAGTCTAGAGAGGAGGAGATACATAAAGACTTGACCAATACAAAATTAGAGAATCAATCAAGGAAAGAAACCTTAGCAGATGAAGATGCTAAGAAATTAAAGGCCATACATATCTTAGTGAACAGCAAAAATTTTGGCAAGGAAGAAGATGAGTTAGGGAAAATAGAGATGGATTAATGTCATTAAGAGAAAATCCACTAAGTTGCGAGCCCAAATTCAATAGCACAACTTCTTATTTTGCAAATTAACTAAATAAAAATGGGAAACTAATCAAACAAGTCAAGAACCAAGAAGCAATCTAGAGAAACCTCAGAAAAAAGTATTGTGGAGATGGTGGAAAAATCCTTACATTTCACCAGGAAATAGAGCCTTAGAAAAGCACCATTTGAGAACTTAAGATAAGCTTCTTGGACTAGACTTTTATTTTTATTGGAGATGAGGAATGAAATCTAGATGGAGATTAGAAGCGATGTAAATACATTTGAGAAAGAAAGGAGAGCAGGAATGAAATCTAGATTGCAGCAACAAGGAAAATCCTAGCAAAGCAAATAGGCCGACTCTCATTTGCAATTTTTTACACTTTTCAACAAACATTAATACGTGATATTAATTAGAACAACTTTCCTATATAAGACATAATTGGTTACATATTTTACTATAGATGGTAAACCGATCGGTCCGTTCATGACTTAATGGACAACAAATAGAGCAAGAATTTCACGTTGATGTGATTCAATATTATTATTTTTACTATTTAATATTTTAATACTCCACTTAAAAAATAGTTGGTCCAGACTGGTTGAGTTATGTTGGAGACTAGTGGCAAAGAATCAAGTTAGGGTATTAACATTTACAAATTATATGTACATATAGCGGTGACCATTCTTCTAACAAATTATTTTTAATTATTGATTTAAGTCTATTTAATGATAAATATATTTTTTTATTTGATTTGATTTTTCCTTAATTTTAGTAATTATTCAATGAAATTAAAACTTTAAAATATGTTAGCGTATACATGATTTAAATTATCCTATGATTAAGATGATTTGTTAATATCAATTATTATATTTATTTGTCTCTAAAATGGGCCTAATATATAATATATATTTATTTATGTATAGAGTATATATAAATTAAATATATACACACTATTTTCAATCTAATATATTATTTTATGGTTAATTTAATTATGTACAATATATATGTCTTTTTAGAGGATATTCATTTGATATTACTTACTGTAAAAAATAATAAGAAAATAACACAAAATAACACACTTATAATTTATAACAATAAAAATAACACCACAATAATATTGAACAGTATTTAATTAAATAAAATTTAATATTAAATAAGTTTAAATTATTGTAATTTAATTTAAATAATGTTTAATATGAATGATGAACCAAACTTTCTTTAATGATAAAATTATATAAGTTAAGGGGTGTTATTTTATGATTACAATTAAAAATATTATTATCATTGTTTTCTAATTCAAAATATCTGGGCCGGCCTAAGATCAGTTAGGCCATTCGCCGAATCAATAAATTACTTTATAATAAAAGAAGTATCAAATAAATTACAAGAATGCATTTGTAACTAATTAATTAGTTATAACATTGTTATTATGAGTTTGTGATTGTTCTGTTTGTTTGTGGAGTATGAAGGTAGTATTCTATGTCATGGTTTGTGTCTAGGGCTCTTAATGGCTTGGAGCAAGGTTAGAGACCCTTTTTCCATCTGTCTCCTTTTTGAATTTGTTATTCATTTTCACTTAGAGTCCTTACTAGGAAGAGGATATATAGGTGATCTCCAATAAAAAATAAGTACTCTAAATGAATAACGAAAATTTAAGTAATATTATAAATATTATTTTAAAATAAATTTGATAAATTTTTATTTTATTATAAAAAAATATTAATAATAAATAGTATAAATAATTTTTTTTAAATCATTGATGTTATAAAAGAAAGGTAATATAATTGAAAGATAAAATATAAATATATAATATATGGTATATGTGACTAGTCTTGATTAGTTTGTGTAAATTGAAAAGTTAAAAGACAAAATATTATTTTGATTTAATAGCATCATATAACCCCTCTAGCTCACATTAGTTTTATTTATACAAATTTTTACGTCATAATTTCTGAGGAGATAAGAGAAATATATTCTGATACTATCCTTATATATATATATACTCATTTCATTTTTCATTAAATATGTGTATTATATGGAAAAAAAAATTACACAAATATTATTATTCCTCCTTTTTTTTATGGCTCATTTATTCAATTTGTTTCAAAAATAACCTCACACCCCACCTTTGTTCTTTTTGAGTAAACGACATATATGCTTTTTTTGGTAAACGACACATGTATTTTTTTAGCAGATAATACATATTTTTTTTCTAAAGTAATACATTCGATGTCATATTTTTTTTTATTAAGCAACATATGATTTTTCTTTAATATAACACATGTCTTTTTTTTTAACAACTTTCACTTTTCATTAAGTATAAATGGATGAATTATATAGAAAAATACATATGTTTAATTATAAAAAAAAATACATATGTTTAATTAAACATTAAAAAAAAAAAATATCATTATATACAAATAAAAAAAAAAAAAAAGAATAGAGGAAAAAAAATTTGTGTTAACTCAAATAAAAGAGAAAAAAAAAAAAAAAGGAAAAAAGAAGAAAAAGAGAAAATAGCGTTGCTTAGAGGGATATTTATAAAACCCGATCACAATAACCAGGTTATTGGATGCTATTAATCCTATTATTTAACATATATATTTTTTCAAAATATTTCGAACATATATTTATTTTACCAAATTTTGTTCCCTGCACATTTGAAGCTTCCACAAGAATTATGTATCTACTTATTTATTTATTTTTTACTGTTTTCTTTCTAGAACATATATGCTTCTCAAGTTGCATTGTACCTAATGAACTTGCTTTAATATCTTCCACATTTGTAAGAGATATAAGGCAAAGATCAAAACAGCATTTTTGCTGCTTCGCAAGGCAACTGCAGGTTATTTTTAATCATGTCTGAGTTAAGCTGAACTGAGAGGTTGGAAAAGAACCGAAGGGCAAAAGGAAAACAAAACCTCATATTTTAACAAAGAATTATGAATTCCTGAATTGAACCGCAATTGAATAAAATGTACAGGAAGAACCTGCTCAACATATCAATCAAGTACAGGAAGAATCAATAATCTAAAGTATATCTGCAATCCAAATGTAAGCAAACATAATCGAACTCTGCAACTCAATTATAAAAGAAAAGACCTTTGAACATGAATTGAATACTTCCGTAATGGTGCCCCTAAATAACTATCTGAGGTACTTACACCATATGCAGGAAAAAAGAAAAAGAAAAAATCCTTCAATCCAAAGCCCTCTTAAGCAAACTCTACCAGCATTTTCAAATGACTTGTAGCATGATATGCCATGACAATCAATTTAAGTGCATGTTTCATGTGGTATAGAACGATAAGCGAGTTCAGCGGTCTATGAAACAATTCAAAAAGGGGATATTATAGTTTCACATCAACAGTTTTCTTCTTTTAATTTGACTAGGCAGAGCAACATCCAGCTTTTTTCACATCGGAAACATCATCTTTAACATTAATAGTTTGCCCCTTAGGCAGCGCAGCGGGGTCATCTCCAATATCAAGTGCTTTTTTGCTGACAACTCTATATATTTGAGTGAGCACTTCAGTGAATGCACTTTCCACATTCAAGGCCTCTAGGGCAGAGGTTTCCATGAAAAATGTATTCTCTCTCTCAGCAAATCCCTGAGCTTCCTCAGTGGGAACAGCACGCAGGTGACGCAAATCAGCCTTGTTTCCTACAAGCATAATCACAATATTGGCATCAGTATGATCCCGCAGCTCCTTTAACCATCTCTCTACGTTCTCAAAGGTAACATGTCTTGTGACATCATAGACAACCAATGCCCCAACAGCTCCTCTGTAGTATGCACTTGTTATTGCACGGTATCTGTGTGAAAGGTATATAATGAGACAACTCTTTGCCAATACAGAATGGGAAACGACCATTTAATAAGCACTGTTCCAGTTCTAGTATGACTTTGTAGGTGAAGAATATGACCATAAATAGCCATCAAAAACATTTATTTAGTTTCTTACATGCTTTAATTATAAGAAGAAAAGGCCAAACACGAGCAAAAGCTACAAATGTTTTATGAATTTGAATATCAACTAAACTAAAAACTTCTTCCGTCATTCTCTCCTCTATCCATACATGACATAAATCAATTTCCACAAATCACAGAGAGCCAATAAATTAATTTTTCCCTTGGCTTTGAGACATTGAAACTATCTCGTAATGAAGGCAAAGGATTAAGAGACTCCACAATATCCTGTTATCGTAATCTTATAGCACGTCAGGAATATCTTCATTAAAAGTTCCCTTTTGGTTTTTCAATAATTGCCATAACCAACAACACGAACTTAATTACAACGACTTCCAAAAATTACCAAGGAGACAACCTAAACAATAATCTCCAAACCAAGAAACCAGATTAACACAGAGTTTTTCGGGACGAGTCTTTCCATAAACCAACTACACAAATTAGAATTCATAAGAACCATAAATTGAATATCATGACAATTGAAATTTACATCAAGCACCAAAAAAATCAAAATATTCAGGAACAAATTAATTCAAGATCTATTACGGAAAAAAATCAATAAAGAAAAAAGCTTTTCATCACACAACATGCACCTTGTCACCGAGACTGCAATAAAATTGATGAACCCATTATTTGGAAGAATGCATCCAAATAATTTCAAAAAATTTAATAGAAAAATAACAAATTGACGGGGAGGATAGAGGGAAAAAACCTTTCTTGGCCAGCAGTATCCCAAATCTGAGCCTTGACAACCTTATCATCAACATGAATGCTGCGAGTTGCGAATTCGACGCCAATGGTGGACTTTGATTCAAGACTGAACTCGTTCTTTGAGAATCGAGACAATAGGTTGGACTTTCCAACGCCAGAGTCCCCGATCAGAACCACTTTAAAAAGGAAATCATAGTCATCATCCGCTTTATACGCCCCCATTTATTATAGCTCTGATTCCAGATTCGGATTTGAAAATGAGGTTTCTGGGGCTTTTGATGGAAGGCGATTCGATTAATCAAGAAAATGTCATTTCATTGGAGCAGATCTTTGCATTTAGGGAGAGAAAAGGACCGCAGTTTGAATACAGCGAACAACAAGAAATATCCGATAGGGAATAGACATTCAAAGCTTATTAAAAAATCCTATGACACGTGTTTTGTGTTAATGTTTGTATATTTTAGTTTTATATATATATAGATTCCTATAATTTATAAGTTCGTTGGTATTTTTTGAAAGATAATTTTAAAATTTTGAAGAAAAAAAAAAGATAGTATAACAAAATTTTAAAAATTTAATTTTTTAATTTTTTCGATCTATTTTAAATTTAATTAATTAATTAATTAATATTATTTTAAAAATTAAATTATTAATATTTATTTAAAAAATATATTTTTTAGATTTTATTTTTCAAAAATTTAAATTTATCCTTAAAAAAATATATTTAAATTTAATTATAACTTTTGAAGAATTATATAACCCTAAGAATAAGAATATACAGTAAATTAAAATATAAATTTTAAAAAATTACATAATTTTAAAAATATATTTTAAAAAATACAAGATTATTTTTTTTAATAATTACAAAATTTGTAAAATTTTTAACCCAATTTTAATTATCACAATTTTTTCCTCGTTATAAATGAAAAGTCAACGTGATACGTCAAACATAATCTCATATAGTTCTACTTAAAATACAAAAAAGAAAAAAAAAAGTTTATCACAATTTAATAAATATTTTAATTTTTTTTGTGTCATAATTTAATTAATTTTTATTAGTAAATAATCTTACAATAATTTTATCGTATTTTATTATTAATTTTGTATCTAAGTAATAATTATAAGTAATTTTATGCATATAACACTACTCTAAAATGAATTATTGTGTCATATCTACTAATTTTATAAATTAATAATTTGTTTTTAAAAAATATATAGTAAAATTTTATAAAATAATATATTAAAATTTTTAATAATAAAAATAGCATCAAATTTATGATGAATAATGACCAATTGGTAGGGTTTAATTTCAACAACATTAAATGTAAAATTTTTGAGCAATTGTTTTTTAAATAAACATATATAAGCTAAAAATTAAAATGTGTTGTTTTTATGCTTATATTTAAGCGTGTTGTAAATATTAATTTTTTTTCAAAAATATATGTTTAGTATAAAAGATATATCATATATGCGTCCATTGCAACTGAGACCCGTTGTTTAGCAACCGCAGCTTGTAGGCTCTTTTCTTTATTTGCATCTAATTTTTTCAAGGGTGGCTCAAGCAAATTTTTTGCTTAAGGTAAAATATAAAAATAAGGATTAAAATATATTTTTTATAAATTAAATTTTTATAAGAATTGATTAATAATATTAAAATATTTTTTATATTAAATATAAATTATAAAAATTAAATTAATAAATATATATATAAAAAAATAATTTTTTGAGCATTCAATTGACGATAAATTAAATTTATTTTGATTTTGATAAAATAACATTGAGAGTTTTTGAAACTTTGGAGTAAAATAAAAAAATTTAAAATTGTCTATAAAATTAAATATTTATGTTTAAAATTTAAATAAAACAAAAATATAAATAATATAAGTTTTAAAATTTAAAGATAAGAAGAAACATATAAGAAGAAGAAAAAAACGTGGCTAAAAAAAAAGGAAAAGAAAAGAAAAAAGGAGACGAAGATGACGATAATATTTTCATAATATTTATTTGTTTTTGTTTTGTATAATCACAATTAGTTGGGAAAAAAATTATAAATTATTAAAAAACTTGAATACATATAGTTATTTAAGAAATGTTTATTTTTTGTTATTTGAATAATAAAATTAAGAGTAAAAAATTATACATATTTCTTATTTAATAACATATATCTTATTAATTAATTATAAATTTATCTAATATAATATTACTAAAGAGACTATTTAAAAATACAAAATAAATAACTCATATATTATATTATAGTAATAAAATATTATATATCAATATATTCATTATTATTAATTAAATATAACTTTATTTTAAATTTTCTTAAATTTTATTTTAATAATTATCTTTTAAAATTTGTGGATCATGCCTGGGCCTAAGGCCTCAGTCTCATTTTCTGACCATTTTGAATTCACTTATTTTCACTGCAGGTTTTGTGCTTTTGGTTTTGTTGCAGGAATCCATCTATTCCTCTGTAAGGATAATTTTTTTCAGTGGTCGACAGTCCGTTATGCTTTATATATCGAAATAATATGCCCATGAGACCATCATTGCAGCCTTCGTTCCCATTTCGAACATCACAGTCGACAAGCTCTTGTTCTGATAGTGATACCAATTTTCCAGTTTTGATTTTGTTGATGCTTTCCTCTGCAGAAAATTCCCAGCAGCTTCCTGCATATTCAAAACTCCGCACCCTTTCATTTATTTGCTTGTTCATGCTCAATTCTTTGCATTATTATTTTTTTGGTCCAATATCTTTTCATAGACTGATTTAGACCCTATTTTTATTTTCTAATTTTAGAAATTAGGTATTAGAAATAATGAATAAAAATAACATCCATCTCATATATTTCACTAATTTAAATTTAAAAAAAAATCAAATTGGTCAAAATGAAAAAAATAGGACTAAATTGGTCCAATTAAATGGTTTTGTGACCAAATTGATTCAATCATAAAAGATTGGGATCAAATTATATTCTAATTAAAAGGTTGTGAACTAAATTTGACCGTTTAGAAAAGGTTATGTACCAAATTGGTAATTCATCCTATAAATTATGTTGACGAAACTCTGAACTTTAGTATGAACTAGAACCATGGGTTATATGATTTAGCTGCAAGCAGCTAATGTTATGTTAGAGTTATATTGGATTTTAAGGTCTGTTGTTAGATAATACACAACTTGTATTTAGTGTTTCAGATATGAAATTGGGCATTTGATGAGAAACTAATTAAAAAAGAAAAAGAGAGTAAACATACCACATTTGGCTTGAACCTTAATGGTAGTAAGGACGCCTTTCTATCTTTCTCCAATCTACTGAAAATTATTACGTGGTTTGTCATAACTAGCATTGATGGAGGTGATAAATAACCCAAGTAGTAGGTGGTCTTGAACTCATCATTTGTCATATCTGCAAATTGGTTGTCAGTGAGGTTGTAGGTAGGTAAGGTTTTGAGAATTTACTTGCTCAATTAATAATCTCATACGTAAATTCCAAAACAATGTTCCTTTTCATCTCCATGTTTTGGCATATTTCTCCACCCATTTATCGTACCGTTCCTTCCCTTATGGCTTTTGGACATCAATACCAATACAATGGAGAAGCTAAAACATCCCTTAACATCATAATTAGTCTTTACGTGGTTAACATCAAATTTGCGGCGATATATTTTGTGTATGGGCTATCTATGGAAGTTCCGTTTATGCTTTGTCCGTCCTGTATATTCTATTCAAAGATATTTTGATTCATGTTTTTCTCGCTCAGGAATTTCAATTAGTCTTTCATGGGGAAAAGAAAACTAGTCAGTGATATATAACTAGCTAGCTTGAAGTTGTTATAGTGGATACAAGGTTGTTTATTTATGCAAATCCTAATCACCATAATGCTCTTAATGTTACTTACTCAGTTACTTGCATTCAACTTGTTTGTTTGAGTTTACTTTATCAGACTTAAGTTTGCAACCCCCACGTATATATGAATTCAACATAGTTGGCTTGTGACAGAAGACTTTTTTTTTTTTTTTTTTAACAACAGATGTGTTAAAAAGTGAGTATAATTAGGAGAAAAATAGACTCAAATTTTTTAACTCTCTAATTTTTTAGAGTTCAATATTCTTCTTTCTCACACATTCAATTCTCAATTTATATCTGTCTCTTTTCTGTTATATCTATAATTTCTATACATTTGTAGTATAGAAAAAATTCTTCTGACATACATCATCTATCACACATCTAAAGAAAGCACCAATTTAAACAAGTGATAATTAAAAAATAAGTAGATAATAATTAGGTAAAATTGAGCGTAACTCTTACTCTAATAGATATTAGATGGTATGATATTAATCACTTTACCCTCGTGCATATATGATTTTGTTATTAAGCTTTCATCCAAAGACTTCATATTATTTAGAGCAAATTACATACCGATGAAATATTACAATCATTTATTTTCAAGCAAATATAAAACTGCACAATTTTAAGTTTAGGATTTTTAATTGTCTGCAATCACTTTTATAAAAGGCCTGACGTCCTCATCAACTATATTTTTGATATATTAATAATACCCTATTTTAATACATGATATAATATTGTTCATTTTGAGTTTACATGTCAAATTATATTTTCTAGGGTGCCAAGGCAAACAAGGTTAGGTTACTCTTTCTGTCTGTCTGTCACAAAATTATTTTGCATTAAATCTTGTTATAAACTGTTACATCCACTGATTGAGATAAACTAGGCTTTATACTGGTTGGTACTTTCTGTAACATCATTTTCTTTTTTCAGGTCCATAGCATGTGCCATTGCTCCAACTGTCTCTATAAATGTATAAAGAAATCGATATAATATAAAGATGTTGTCAATCAAAACATGTAAATGTAAGCATATATAGTTAACTATGCAAAATTAGCATTGCACATGAAACTATTATCACCACTAGATGCTAGATGCTTTTAAGTCTGACTTTTTCTATAACATGCAGTTGTGGTCGCCCAATTACCTAGGAAATGGCAGTAAAATTGGCTATAATCTCGGAGGCAGAGCATGACCAACTTGTTTTTGGGTTTTTACCTCTATCCTTTTCTATTATTACTAGCAAAAATAGATTAAAGGAGTAACATTAATCCTTATTGTGTAACTAACTCTCATTTGGTTAATAAACAAAGTTAGCGGTAAAAACAAAAAACAAAACACTGACAAAGGATGAACCCTCTGATCAAGCAATTGAATTGCATTTCCAACCCCTCACCACTTACTGACAAAGTTTGTAATTTTGATCGAATTTAGTTCCAGTGAACTGTCGACGTCATATTAAAACAAATTACATTACTAAGAATCTCAATCTTAAAGCATGAAAACTTGATATTAACTTAAAAATAACTCAAGTTATAAATTCATCTACATTTAGATAAAAAAAATCTATCAAAATTCAGTGAAATCGACAATTAAATCTTAAGCACGATCTTTAAAGAAACAATAAGGATGATAAGCATTAAGCAATGACGGTGATATAAATATGTGTGGGGAAAGAAAGTAATTCCTTGAAGATCATGTTTAAATGACAGAGCACTTTAATGGGGTAGTTGTTTAAGATTACAGTAAAGCAAATTAGCTTAGAGCGTTTAAACAACTCACATGGGCAAGTTTTATTTTCATTCACAGCTTGCTATCTTTAATCAAGCCTTCAATTAACATTTTACACCATTATTTAATTTATGTTCTATTTGTTAAATTACCACTAAAAAAAAAACAAAACAAAACTTCCACTATTCATAAATTATCTAAACGCTCATCATCAATTATCTTAAAAAAGACATTTGATTATCCATAAATTGTAAAACTAAATGTACAACAACCTTTTAACAAATAAAACTTGATCCACATTAATGGTCACTATTCAAGCTTTATCTAATTAATAATTACCCTTTAATCCTAATTAAGATTGTTAAAAACGGATAATATGTGTTTTATTTATTTTATCTTTTATTAAACAACTAGCAACCATTAAACAAAGATGAAATCATCTTTTAATATTTTAATTTTTTAGGAATTTTTTATAGTTTAGGTGGTAAGATTCTTCTACCAGAAATTCAAGTTCGAATCACACCCGTGTATGTGAATATGTTTTTTCTTTATTAATAAAAAGAATAGAAATTTAAAGCAACTTAAAAAAAAAAAAAAAAAAACAACTAGCGACTTTTCCAGGAATACCGTTGAGTTTCAACCTCCCTAACAGCTGTTTCGTAGCTGTCTAAAATCCTCCCCCACGTGCCCCACTGCTCAAAAAGAAATCTAGGTATATACGAATGAATGATGAATTCTATCCATAGGTTAAAATTAAGTGGAGTGAACTGATAGATTAAATTCTTTCACTTATTTTAAAACTTAAAAGCGTGAATGGAGAACTACTTTGTTAGTGACAATATCATCCTTGTATATCCGCACATAAAGTGCATATGTACAATTTTATGATATGTTATTTTTTAGTTGTTGATTCTATATCCAACTCAGATCAAATACATAATTTATTTATAAGTTAGTTGATATTAAGTTTTTAAAAACAAAATGTTAGTTATTAGTTTTAATTATTTTATTAGCCTTTAAATTTTAATTAAATTTATACTTAAGTTTATAATTTTTTAAATTACACAATTTAGTTTCTAAATTTTTAAAATTTTATACATAAGTTTTTAAACTTTTAAATTATACAATTTAATCTTTAAACTTTTAAAAATTTACGTATATGTCTTATCTTAAGTATTAAAATTTAAATCAAAATTTTAAAATCTATTTGTAACTTTTTAAAAAGTTTGAGAACTAAATTATAGGATTTTAAAGTTTAGGGACTTAAGTGTGAAATTTTAAACTTTTTTGGACTAAATTATAAAATTTTAAAATTTAAAGACTTAAGTATGAATTTAATTAAAATTTAGATACTAATAATATAATTTAGCTTAGTTATTAATTATAAGTAAAGCTAAAAACGTGCAATTATAAAGTGATTATGATATCACTTAATAATATACGTATTATATATATAAAGTTGTGATAAAAAAATATTTTATTTGATGTTGTAGGCCAATTTGTCACTTTAAATTCTTACCAATTAACTTTTTAATAGTTTATAAATTGCTTTTCATAAATTGTATTTTTTTTCCCAATAGTTTCCTGAATGAAAATTTGATTCCAATGCCTTTCAAATTATTTAAATGGATTAAGGGGCATAACAAATCAAAGTTAAAAATGCATTTCTTTGCACTAGGCTACTATTAATTTTTAACAATGATATTTAGGATAAAGTATTTGAATGAGGATAGTCTATGAAATGCCAAACAATTATCATCTACACCAGGCTATAAAGCTATACAATGATGTTATACTTTATTCCATACCATAATTATCTTTGTAATTTTTAATATTATATTTATAATTTTTTTTTCAAGTGTAATAATTGACTGAGAGTGAATATAATTTTTTTTTTCAAGCGTACTAATTGAATGAGAGAGAATATAAGTAAACATAAATTAAATAAAATTGAGTACGAACCTCTTAAATAAATATTAAAATAAATGTGAAATAACAAGTATTCTCGTGACAAGATTTACTCTTTTTTTATTTTAAAATTATAGATTTAAATTATATTAAAATATTTTTGATTAAAAAAATATTTAATAGCAATTAGAATAAACACTTAATATTTAAAATTACCCATTAAAAAATGGAATAAAAATCAGAAAGTGAAAGATATACCTGCCTTGTATTAGCTCCGATACTAGTATGAAAAAATATTCCATTAATTCTTAACCAAGTTAAAATGTTGATTCACGCTAATAATAATTCAGAATAATTTTGTTCCCTTTTCACATTTGTGTGACAATTTTATATTAAATTTTTGTATATAGATTCATTTATAATGTTTGTGACTTTATTTTAGATTAAATACTTATAAATTAATTATTAATAAAACATTAGAGAATACCTAGCTAATTAAATAATAATGCAATTAATATTTATATAGTTTTATTTTTTTATCCCTATAAAAAAACATATATCTTTTATGTTATAAAAAAGAAATTTATGTATACCGCATTTTAAATTTATAAAAAATTTATTTTTTTTACATTATATGAAAAATAACATATGTGAATCACATAAAAGGGTGTTAAAAATGAAATTATATCTATAAAGTAAATTATGTCATGCAATTAAATTATAATAAATTTGACCTGATCAAATAAAAACAAAGATCATTTATTTTTTTGTTCAATAAAAATAAAAGCAATAATCATTTCATGAGTTGAAAATTTTACACTCTTACAATTTGATAAGGTTGAATGCATGATTGAACTCAATACCTTAATTTGTCTTGTATTTAAGACAAAGTCATCATGTTATATATATATATATATATATAACGTCAGTTAAGTGAATAAGTTACGAATTAAAATTTAACTACTTTGAACAAAATAAACACCACTACCTTAATAATATAATAGTAAAAATTGTAAAAAGTATAAATTTTATAAATTTTAATTTTACTTGATTGATGTAGCAAAGTATGGTAATAATTGAAGTCACGTAATTAAATAATGTAACTTAACTCTATTTATGATATTTTTATGATGTAGCATGTTGAAAGAAATAAAATAATTTATTTTGCTATAGTAAAATCTTAAATAATTTAATTTAGTTTTATTTTATAACTATTACAGTACTTGAGAAAATAAAGGGAGGAAGGATATACAAGTTTAGCCATTATCATTTATTCGTCCGTGTTGAAACCGCGGGTTTTTATTTCCCAACGTGTTTTTTTTTTTTTTTTGGTATTTATAGGAGCCATTGTTGGAGACTCCAATTTGGTTGGTTTTTCAGTTGAAGCCCCCTTTGTTTTGCCTCTCCTTCTGGTATATTCTTCTATGTACGTAATACGTATATAGATTTAATTCGTCAGAAGCATCTATTTTTGTGGGTTGGATTCTCTTGCACATTCATATTGATCAACTAAGAGATTTGATTATTTTGGAGCTTGGGTGTGTTTTATTTAATTCTTGTATTGTGTTGTTGTGTGTTATGGCCCAATTGCCTCCAAAGATCCCAAACATGCAACAACACAATTGGCCTGACCATTTCTCTCATCAACAGAGAATTATGCCTTCTCTTCCTCCCACCAGCTTTGCACCAATTTCTATTACCACGGCCTCAACCACCGCTACCACAAACCCATCTTGGGTCGACGAGTTCCTCGATTTCTCGACTGCGAGACGTGGGTCCCATCGAAGGTCGATGAGCGACCCCGTCACATTCCTGGAGATGCCACTGCCGGAAGAATCTCGTGTTGGTAATAACGCTGCAGCTGCATTACCGCCAGGACCGGTGCCCGGTAGTAGTACCGAGAAGAATAACAATCATCATAGTCCATTTGATAAGTTTGAAGATGAGCATTTCATTTCCATGTTAACGGATGAATTCTCCGGCGCCGGTGTCCCACCGACCATATCACCGTCAAATCCGTCCGACCATAACAGCATCAACGACGATGATAAAGAGCAGCCTAGTAGGAACTTAAAGAATGAAAATGAAGAAGTGCAAAGCCAATGCAATTCAGGGACCCAATCAGCTCCAAATGCAACTACAACCACAAATGGTGGAAGCAGCGATAGAATAGTTGATCCAAAAAGGGTAAAGAGGTAATAACAATTCAACTACAGTTTTAATTTTCTTGTTCATTTCATGTTAATTAAATGGCACCTGATATACTTGTTTTTACAGAATCTTGGCAAACAGACAATCTGCACAGAGATCTCGGGTTAGAAAACTGCAATACATATCAGAGCTTGAACGCAGTGTTACCTCCTTGCAAGTATTTTAATCGTTCTTCCTTTTAAAGGGTTTACGTTTATTCATAAAATTATTGAAAATGGTTGAATAATTCAATTTCACCTAATAGCTTGATTTGTACATAATTTGTTTTCAAATTGATCAGGCTGAAGTTTCAGTTCTATCACCACGAGTTGCGTTTCTAGACCACCAAAGGTTGATTCTAAATGTGGACAACAGTGCTCTTAAACAAAGAATAGCTGCATTGGCCCAGGATAAAATTTTCAAAGATGGTAATTATCTATAACTTGTTCATGAAATTCATATGTAATGTTATTCCTGAAATGACCCTTTTCATAGAGGGGACCAGAAAAGCTTCCTCCACCTAATAATATGTTCCTTAATTTGCTAAATAGCCATGATATGCCAATAGTGTAAATATTATCATTTGTACAAATGTCATTAGTTGTATTCTCTAAAATATCATCAGTATATGTCTCTGCTTAAACCCAACCATATTGTTAAATTTGCAGCTCATCAAGAAGCTCTGAAGAGGGAAATAGAGAGACTGAGGCAAGTATATCAGCAACAGAACATGAAAAATATTGAAAACAATGCAACACAATCACCTTCACCAGCATCAATTGTTGATACTGCAGAGAAAGATCAACAGCTTCTCAATGTTTCCTCCTGATCATGGGGCTCCATTCAATTGCCTATTTAATAGTGTCTCGTCATGTGGGCTTGCCAGAAATTAACATCGACCTTATTTTCATGGGGCCATAAAAAAAAAAAAAAAAAATTCTGCTTTGATGATTAATTTACTCGGTCATTTATTAAGTGCAACCAACCCATTTGATTTAGTATTAAAGATTTGCCTTGTATGAATAGTTCTATGATACTTGTTTAGTATGTAGGGGTACTTAATATGTACAAATTAGGGCTTTCGCTGTTAGTCACTTGAACATGAATGAGATATTGATCACCGTACTGGGGATTTTGGGCTATGTGGGGGAGGTTTTTGTGTGTTGTCTGATGCACGTGGTGTGTTTACCTTTTTAAGAAGGCACAATTCAGAGCAACATGATTGGATTGCAGGAAAGAACATGTGCACTGCTTGTTTTTTTTCAGAAGAAAAAGATAGGGAAATAATAATAATAATAATAATAATTAGGATTGGTGAGAAGGAAGGTGCGGTGATGGTTCATTCTTTCTTTAGTATCAATTTTTTTCATATAGATTCTTTTGTAATTTTTATTTATTTAAGAGTTAAAGGTACGTGAGAAAATTCAAAGATAATGGGGTTATGTTGGGATGAATGAAAGTAGAGGCTTGTCAGAAACTTGTTTGATACTTTGATCTCAAAAATTATTTACTTCTATTTTAATGTATTTTTTCTCGGTTGTAGTAACTTTAATTGACATGCTAGTTGGAAAAAGATTGAGAGTGTAAATATATTCATTTCGAATTGTCGTTTGCTTTAATTTACGGTGATTCGTTCTATTAAAAAAAAAATAAAAAAATTACGGTGATCTGGATAATCCTCATTTTAAATGTTATGTATATAGTTTGCAGAATAATGAAAAGGAAGAGCAATAATATGAACATGTAATAGCATAAAGAATGAATAAAGCAAATAACCAGTACTCAGAAAGTGACCCTTGCAATATTGCCATGTAAATAAAATATTAAAAAATCAACAGATTATCGGAAACATCGCTTTCCTTACATCTGGTCAGGTTGATTGGGTGGGTAGCAAGTGTAATAGAATCACTCTCTGCTATTCCTAGGGAAGTTATGAATGTTGTCCACTTTCTGTAATAATTTATATTGAGGTCTTGCTGTTATGAGCTTACTTTTTTTCTATTGTATTGTATGTTGCTAATCTCTACATTTTGGTTATTGCAATCCCTTTTCTTCCAAAAGAAAAAATTAACTTGTGTCGTTAGTTTGTTTGCTTAATAACTACTATGCTGTTTCAATAAAAATAAATAAATAAATAAATAACTAGCATGCTGCATTATTTTAGTCCGGAAAAAAAAAATTTATACTGCAGTATTTGTTTTATGAATGGTTTGATAATTTATGTAACTGCACGCATAAAATTTTGGAGAAAATGGCATATTGCAGCATTTTTTTTTTTATAACAAAAATAATAATGCCAAGGTCTTAGTAGCCAAGTGGCATTGTAACCACCAAAATAAGGTGGAACTCTCGAGTTCAAGACTTGAAAGTAAAAAAAAAAAACAAAAATAACAAAAATAATAATGCGAGGAGAATCGAATTATGAAATTTTCTGAAGAATGTCGTACACTTTTCGCTGATACCGCCCGCATTACGTTTACGTTACTTACGGATTCTTTGCTGGGGTAAGGCAGGGCTCGAAGAATTTGCAATTCTAAACATGACATTTTACCTCTTTAATAGAAACATCCTTTTGAGGTTCTGTTATTAACATATTGCCTGTCTCAATAGCTTTTGATCTGAAACCCCTTTAACAACAGCTTCATGATGATTAAATTATGCTAATGCTACCATAAAAACAAGAAAAATGGTATTTCATGCTTTAATTAGGGCCATAAATTGTAAAACAATCAATCACTTGTTGTTGCTCTTCGGGAAGTAAAATCCTGAATATGATTACTATCATTTGCTGTTCAATTAACCAGAACAAAAAAGGTCTCACAATTCACAATATTTCCAATAACATTGATTGTAATGTTAGGATCCACAAATAATGTCCTACTAGTTATATATCCTACTAGTTATATATCATCAAACTGATAATATAAATATCGAATTTACATTGAAAATATCCCAAAGGGAAGACGCACCAAGCAACTTATAAATTATTCTCAACAGACTCAGTTGTTTCTGAAACCCTGCGGCTAGCAAATGATTCTTTGAGGAGTTTACATTCTCCATCCAAAGATGCCAACTTGTCAGACAAAGTCTCAACACACTCTTGATAATCTTTAAATTTCTCAACCCACCACATTTCAAAATCTTCTTCTATCTTTTTCTCAATCATCAACCTGTTTAACCTATGTTCTTCTTCTAGTTTGAACCTTTGCTTTTCGATCTCCAACTTGGTCAAAACAAGCCCCCCTGATCCAGCAACATCCTCGTAAAGTGGTTCATCATCAAGCTGGGGGCAGCGTGCTCTATATTCAGCAAATGCCTTGCGTGTTTCCTTCATAGCTTTCCTATAGCCCTCCAAGAGATTTTCCATCAAACACAGCTCTCTCTCTAACCTATACATCTCAACACGTGTCTTGTGTTGCTCTTCCATCTTGGCCTTTTGCAACTCAGCAATCAAAACATCCCGCTCCTGCAACTGACTCAGCAAGAATTGATGACTCATTGTAGTTTCATCACACACTTGCTCACTTGCAGCAAAAAGCATCTTAGCTTTTGCCATCCAATGTTGTATTTGCTCCATGCACACATCAAACTCAGAAGAACAACTACTATTCCAGGGTCCATCCATCCTCAACAACTTATTACCATTCAGAGAGTGACGAGAGTCATCAATCTCAAGCCTAATCTCCTCCCTCTTGATACCATTACCAAAATGTATTGAATTCCCGAGATGCATTTGAGTTTCATCTCTAGATGCAAGAAAATCTCCAGCTAAGGAATCATAGAAAGACATGCCCGACCCAAGAGGCATTTGCGCTGATTTCATTTGATCAACAAGATTTCCTGAGCTCAACTCCTTTACAGGAATGCCCTTCGGCAAAAGGTTAAAACCTCCATCATACTCCTCTCCCAGCTCTTCCACTGGTTGTTGCTCATCTTCTTCTCCTTCAT
This sequence comes from Elaeagnus macrophylla, assembly GCA_029378325.1. Taxonomy (NCBI): domain Eukaryota; kingdom Viridiplantae; phylum Streptophyta; class Magnoliopsida; order Rosales; family Elaeagnaceae; genus Elaeagnus; species Elaeagnus macrophylla. The sequence goes on along the minus strand of CM055646.1, from coordinate 22,818,883 downwards.
ATCCTTCAATCTCTACTAGTCCCCCTTCATTTTTGCCCTCTCCTCCTCCCTGTTTTCCATGTCCTTCCTCTCCAACTCCCTCATCTTCTCTCTCCTCATCATCATAAAGGTCAATGACTGTATGCTCACCAAGATTACACCGCTTTAAAAGTGGTTCCACCAGTAACAATTGATCAGGCTCTTCCTCATCACAACCCTCAACATCTATCATGTTGACATCCTCAACTCTTTTCGTTTGGTTTATCTCATCAATTTTCTCCACAATCTTGTCTTGACCAAGACTTAATTCAATATGGCATTCTTCCAAGTCCACTCCCTGGCTTCGAACATAGGCACCCCCTTCCATTTTTACATCCCAATTGTCCTCCTCCTCCTCTTCTTCCTGTTCTTCCGTCTTCGTGTCACTAACTTGAGGTTCTTCTCCAGTTAAACCAAACAACACACCATGCTGAGATTTTATCAAACACTGCAAATGCGAAGCATAGTAACAACTAGTCAGCTGTTGTTCCTTAACCAGCTCCTTCTCCACCATAAACCATATCATAGATGCCCAGTCTACTTTCCCAAAATTCCCATCTTTAATAGTTTGAATCCACTTGTGAACACTCTCTGGCATCATCCATGTATCGTCATGCAAAAGGACCCAATTGTTCACGAAACCTAAAATAAACCCAATGGAATCTGAAGAAACAGGCAACTCCTCAATCGCATCCGGTAGCGCAGTCTTCTTAACCGGAAGCTTCAAAGCGCGAGCCAAATCAGCACGGTTGACCTTGACACGCAACCCATTAACGTAGCTACAACGCTGATTTGAATCAAACATGGCAATAACTTGAACAAGAAAATCCGAACGAATGTTCCTATCGAACTGAATATTAACAAATTCCCACAACCCAAGTCGCTCCAAAAGCATCTGACGACTAGAAAAGTCTAAGTTTATTGAGGGAACAAAGGGAATAGGTTTAACATTTTGGTTAAGAACTTCAAGCTTCTGCATTAACTTCTCTTCTTCATCGGGTCTTCGCTTCTGACCCTTCTTCTTCTTTTTCATTCCACGCTGACAGATAGAAAGATTCAAACTGGCGGAAACGGCGTGGTTGAGGTAGTGCTGACTGGGTTGAGTTGATTGAGTGTAAATCCCTTCTGGGTCGTCATGGTTTTTCTCCAATTCAAGGGGTTTTGGTGATTTTGATAAGTATGGGGACTTTGAGGTTGATCTGCGATCTGAGAATGGTGGGATTCTAGGGTTAGATTTTGAAGGGACTGGGAATCAGAATGTGGGTTTTCCTGAGGGTCTTCTCGCGCATGCTTGTTAAGGTTTTGAGCAGGAATGGACTCTGGTTGGGCTTCAGAACCAGAGCAGCCATGGTGTTTGGTCATTCACAGACGCATTGTGTGGGGCGCTTGCTCAATCGACGTTGCAGAGCTTACCCCTTTTTCTCACAGAATCTCAATAGACAAAGCGAGTACAGATTAATAGAGAGAGAGAAAAAAAACTTTATTTTAACAAATAGACATACGAGATCTTTTTAGTAACAAAAAGAAGAATAAAAAAAAAAGAGGTCAGGTACCATACCGCCACATTAATTACTATTCTTTTTTACTCATATTTTTTAAAAAAATTTAATTTAATATTTAATATATATTCTAAAATTATAAATTATGAAAAGAAAAAAAATATATTAAAGATATGAATTAGAATAATAAATTAAAAATATTTTATGATTTAAAGAAAGTGTATTTAATTAAAAAAAATTATAAATTTTTAAAAAGTTATAAATTAAAAAAAAAATTATAAACTTTTAAAGAGTATTATAAATTTTAACATGGTTTTTAATATTGTAAAAATTATTGTAAATTCATAAAATTTTTTGGGTAGAGATAATATTGTGTAGAGATTTTTTTACATATAATTTTAACTAAAAAGACATTACAAATTCATAAAAATTCATCAGTTTTAAAATCAATAATTTTTTGAATACACTTAAACATTTATAAATTTTTAAATACTAATATAAAATCATAATTGAATAATCTTAAATTTTTAGAGAATTTTTTAAAATCTTAATTAAATACACCTAAATTTATAAAAATCATTAAAAATTTTAATTGAATATACAAATTTGAATTATGAATTGTGGTATTAAACTAAATTATTTTATAAATTTGAGTACAAAATTAAAATTCTTTAAAAATATAAATAAAAAGAGATATTATTTGATTAATTTAAGCACTACTGTATCAATTAAAAAACAAAAGGAAAGAGAGATATTTTTACGTTTTCTCCCGATAAATTCGTAGTTTACGTTTTCTTTGTTTTGCATAAGATCTTGAAACTATGAAAATTGAAAGAATAAAAAAAATATTTTTAAAACTTATAATTTTATAAAAATTTGTATTAAATATTTTATATTAAATATATAATATTAAACGTTTAATATTAAATTGTTCTAAATTATCGTAATTTAATTTGAACGGATGTTCAATAAAAAATAATATAAAATTCAGTTTTTAATTATTAAGACATATAATTTTAATATAAATTATATTATTTTTATTATTATAAATTTTAAAGTGTATTATTTTTATTACTTTCTCGAATATTTTCTCAAAAAATAGGTTTCGAAAATACTAATTACTAAATTAGTTTTTCGGCCAGTATATTAAACGATTGTGGTTTTGGACGAATATATGCATATATATTTTTTAAAAAATAATACAGTATTTTTGCATCCAATTTTGATTATTTTTCGGAAGCTTTGTTGCTTGACTAAATCAAAATAAAGTTTTATATTTTTAAAAACATGTGAGCATTAAATTATAATATAATTTTTTAAATTATTGTGGCATTAAATTTTTTGGATGGAAATAGTATTATTTTTATTATTATTAAAATTCAATTTTGATTGTCATACATCAACTTTAATTAAAAATTTTAATAATAATTTATTAATATTATATTATGTATCGATGACACATATAATAATATACTAAAAATAGCACACAGAAAATTGGAGTAAGGTTGTTTTCTCTCTGTGTTTTAGGACAAAATATTTATGTTAATGGCTTTAAACAGTAATTATAACAGAGATTATATGGTAAAGATGATAGGTCTAACAGTGGCCACATTTATACTCTTTGATATCTCTTATCAGCAATTCTCCAATTGCCTTTGTAAATGCATGTATCTTTGGCCATCCAAACAATTTAGCCCTCTTCAATCATGACAATTATTAAACTTAATATGCATCTAAATTTACATAGTTCAACTATAAATTCCCACTTCAATAAAAGAAATTATAACCATTATGTATTATAAACACCTTCTTATATTTTGTCAAATTATAAACTTACTCCATGCATATTTCTTTCACAAAAAGAAAATTACATTATGTGATCCGAATTTATTTTAAATAAATGTTTTTTTTTTTCAGAGCACTTTAGTCATTATCTGTTTCTTTAATCAATTTTCTTAATTATCTTGATGAATAACTTAATTTGATTGTATAAGTCAAGTTAAGAGTGTTTATAGTCCAATTTAATTTAGTTTTTAGTAAAAAAAAAAATTATCAAATTAGATCGGACTGTTTAACTTATAAAATTGCTTAAACTGGATGGTCTTGTACGGTTTAGTTCGATTTAATTAACGACTTTTTATAGTTTTTTTTATTTTTAAATTTTTTTTTCTCAAAATTATGTTATTGAAACTTGAAATTAACATTAAAAAAAACTTTAAATATAATCAAATTATTTTAAATATGCTACAAATATAAATCATATAATATCTTTAATAAACTAACAATTAAGTTGATAAAATTTATAAAAAATAAAATCATCACAATATACATACAACTGAAAATTTCAGACTGTATGTTAAAAGGTTGAAACTGCAAAAAAAAAAAAAAAAAAAAGAGTTTAAATGTAACATTTAATTTTTAATAATAATATAAAATATTTTTTATTTTTCAAAATAAATACTAATATATTCTATTTTTAAAAAAAAAATTGTATAATATATAACAATTTGGTTCGGTTTGGATAGTTAATAAATTCATGAAACCAAACTGGGAGTTTGAGAAACAATTTTAAAAAATGACTGGATTATTTGACTCACATACTTATATAATTTGTTTTAATCTGATCTAATTTTTTAATTTAATTTAATTTAGTTTGGTTCTTGAATACACCTAGGTCAAGTTTTTAAAAACGTATGGCTCAAGGTTGTCAAGACGTATACTTGGAATGTTTCTTAATAACTTAAAACATCGACAGTTGGGTACGTGTATACTTATCTTAAGCAACCAGCTAACTTGTGTTTAATTTATTAATTACAACATGATATATGAGTGGTATTTTATTAATTCAATAAATTAAAGGTGTGAAGATTTAATTAGAATATTCTCGGTATATTATACGGGGAAGTCTGATAAACCCAAAATTTTGAATCATAAGCTTGCTTCACTCAAATATATAATGAAAACACGCAACTGATCATAAAATTGGATATTTGGTGAACTTCTCAAAAATAAATTATATAACTGATCAACCCAATAAGTCTTCAATTAGCTTGAAGAAATGATCAATCTGACATCGTATAAACCCAACTGTAGACTTAAATATTGAACCCAATTTCTCTACCAATGCTTGCCTTTTGGAATTATTTATTTATTGACCTTTTTTTATTAGTTATTTAACAGACTTGTTTTGAAGAAAATTACCATAACAATTAACAAAACAATTCTCTCCAAGTCTTCCATCTAGTTTTATGTCCTCTGTCTTCCTCCTCAGCCATAGTTGAATCCATATTAGTCTATTAGCGATCGAATCGAAGATAAGAAAAATGAAAAATTACAAACTTGCAGTAATGCTAGTTTTTCTAGTTATGCTTGTTAGCTCTTGTATGAGTGGGCCTGTCATAAATGACGACCTGCCGATGAATGTGGTTTCTGATGGTGTTGATGATGTTTGGATTTCACCTTTAATACATCAAAGCCTCTATGTCTCACCATCATCATCAGATTCAGATAGTTGTGAAGAGAGCTATGGTTTCTTACCATGCACCAACACAATACTAGGCAATGTGTTTCTCATACTTGTATATGGATACTTGATGTTTCTTTCAGCCAAGTTATTGTCATATGCTACTGAGATATTGCTTCAGATTATTGGACCTGGTATTATTGGTGGCTTTTTTCTTCCTATTTTGAGCGCTGTTCCTGACTCAACGATTATCCTTGGTATGCTTCCTTAATTTTGAGTATTTAGTATTAGTTTATTTAAATATTTCATGTATTTATGGAGATTTTTTCTAAATTAGGTTCTGACTTGAGCCAAAAATTTTTAAATAAAAATGGTTGTTAATTGGTTGTCCAACCTTTATAACTCGTTGCCTCAAGTTTTTAATGAAAAAAATAAGATTTTTATTTTATTTTATTATTATTTTAAAAAATGGTCTATTTTAGTGGAATGTGTTCGAAGTTGTCATTTTTGAGCATTGCCCCAATGTTATAGCCTATTTGAGATATTTATTATGGGTAGAGAGTAATATACTCTATCTGGTGTTTAAACAGCCTCAGGACTCTCTGGTAATAAGGAAACCGCTCAAAGCCAAGTGTCAGTTGGAATGGGCCTTCTGGCTGGATCAAATGTTATGCTTCTAACAATTCTATGGGGCACTTGTCTTATAGTTGGCAAGACTGACCTTCAAAACTCAACTGCAGTGGACCAGAAAGATACAAAAAGATTTAGCTTAACTGGTATTAATTTTTTATTGCCTTTGTTTCTCTTTTTAATTTCCTTTTTCTTTCTTTTCACCCCTTTATTCTATCAATGACTCTCCTTCATTTCTTGTACCGTTATATATTTATCATTGTCATATTGGACAACATCATACTAAAACTTCTTGATTCTGCCTTTAAATCATACTAAGAAATTTCCTAATATGTTGAAATATTCAGATTAAAACTAGTGTAGCAGGCTAAAAAATGACAGTGATCTAATAAACTATGAGCATATATATAGTCCGGCTAGGATTATCTTGGTTGAGCATGACATGTTTGATGAAATGACAAAGAGACATGTTGTTTATTGATCAGGATCTGGGGTGAGCACTGATAAATGGACTAGCTACGCAGCAGTGACCATGGTTGTATCTGTTATCCCATTTATTATAGTCCAATTGCCTGAAGTTTTCCATTTAACCTCTGCAAGTCGCTTGGCAGTTCTGATTTCACTTTCTGTTTGCATTGCTTTGTTCATTGCTTATAGCTTCTATCAGGTAGCTATTATCTTTAATTTCTTAGATAAAGTATTTTGTTCCAAAATTCTTCTTTATTTGCTTTCGATTCCAAAGTAGTTAGTTAAGCAGTAAACTTCTCCTTTCTGATATTGTTGCATGCAGATCTTTCAGCCCTGGATTCAGAAGAGAAAACTAGCTTATGTAAAGCATAAGCATGTAATGTCAAGTTTGCTAAAGTATTTGAAAAAGAACATGAGTGGAAGACTTCTTGCAGATAATGGTGAACCTAATAAAGTTGTTTTACAAAAGTTAGTGCCTTTGTTAAAAAAGTTTTTTTTATCAGATTATTTATAGTCTTTTTCATAAACTCGAATTTCCTATATTCCAATCCATTTACTTCCACTTATTAATTCACTTGAAAATATCATCTTTCTTTGTGAATCAATAATAATGATGATGAAAACACACTGGCTTTATGTGATTGGCAGATTATTCAGGACAGTTGATCAGGACTCAGATGGAAACTTATCAATGACAGACTTAAGTGCTCTAATAATAGGGCTACAATTTGAAGAAATGGATATGGATATCGACGACACCACTACACAAGTGATGAAAGAATTTGATAAATCTCATAATTCTGAGATTAATGAGGATGAATTTGTGGGAGGAATCTCAAGATGGCTTATGAAGGCTAAGCGTGGTGCAAAAATGGACAGGGAAAAGGGTCCACAGTCAATGAAACTCTTGAATGACTTTGATATGGTATGTCATGTGGATTCATGAAGAATCCAGTTTTAGATTCCTAGCTAAATCATGAATTTATATTAATTATAAATGTATGTGCAGAAAACAAAGTTAGAACAATATCTATTGGAGGATCAGAATGATGAGGAAACAGAGAAAGTTGAAAATGCTACATGGCACGTCTCCAAAGCAGTTTTGATTTTGCTTCTGGGAACCATAGTTGCTGCTGCTTTTGCTGACCCACTAGTAGATGCTGTTAACAATTTCTCAACAGCTTCAAGCATACCTTCATTCTTCGTCTCCTTTGTCATTCTTCCTTTTGCCAGCTCCAGTGAGATACTGTCCACTCTTATTTTTGTCAGTCGGAAAAAGTTGAGAAGTTCATCTCTGGCATTTTCTGAGGTTAATTAATTTGCTTCTCAATTTTCTTTGAATTTTAATATTAATTTAATTGTTGTATATGGTGGGCTGGTGGCTGACGAATGTGAGTTTAAATTTGTGATGCAGATATATGGGTCAGTGACAATGAGTAACATTCTATCTCTGGCAGTGTTTTTGGGTCTTGTTTACTTTCGCAACCTAACATGGAGCTTCTCGTCTGAAGTACTGATCGTTCTAATTGTATGCATAGTGATGGGGACAATTGCAAGTTTGAGAAATACTTACCCTATGTGGATGTGTTTCTTAGCCTATGCCCTCTATCCACTTTCTCTGCTTCTAGTTTACATCCTTGACAATGTATTTGAGTGGTCTTAGATTTGACAACCTTGGCTTTGTGTTGCTTTTGGTCTGGTCACTCCAGATCTCCATTTGATTAGAAATGCAATCCGAGGTTTGACCCTTTTGAATTTGTATGAATTAAACAAAGCAAAGCACATAGGTTACCGTGGGAACCTGAAATCCTCAAAACTCTTTATAAAGTGTTTGTGAAATTTCTTTTGGTGCTTCAGCAAATAAACTAGTTCAATACTGATGGATCATATATTGATACATGAAGGGGGCTTGTGATAAAACTTTTTTTCTTTTTCATATATATGATAAATAGTTGAAAACTTACGTTTTCTTTATAATTTTTAACTGCAATCACAACTCATTGAAAGTAACTTTACATTCAATAAAATGCCACTAACAATGTAGTAGTTAACAAAGAACTTTGGTAGGATTTGTCCAAATAAAAAAAGTTAGCAAATATTTTGCTATTTATTTTCGGCACTACAAAGATCAAAACAGGAAATTACTTTCTCATAGCTAAACTAAATTACAAGCCTTCACCTCCATTATGGCTTGGTATCTTTTTATTACCCATATTTTATCAAAAATATTTTAAATTGATCATTTTTTTAAGTAGTTTTAGTTTAATATCCATGCTTTCCAAATAATTCAATTTAGTCCTTATTAGGATTTAGGGTAGACTTTTTACCATTCATTAAATTGGATAGGGGTATATTCGTTATTTCATTCCTTTATTTTAAATCAGTTAATTTTATTTTTTTCTCATAGAAACAAATTAAAAACCAAAACTGTGCAGTAAACAACACAAATTTTTGCATTTTAGAACACAAATTTATGCATTTTAAAACACAAATTTTTTTTTACAAACTCACTCCATAACTGTGCAATAAATAACACAATTTTTTTTTACAAACTCACTTTATAACTGTGCAATAAACAACAACAATTTTTTTTTTCACAAACTCACTCCATAACTCTTCCATTGAAGGATGATTACTGGATAAGCTTAATAAAGAAGAATAAATTGGGTGAAGAAATCTGAAGTAAATATATTTTTTGAATTTGAAAAAATGTTTTTATTCAGTAAAAATGGCAGCCAAATACCTTCATATCGTTATTTGAGGCGAAAAGATAAAAAATGACAGAAATAATCCTAATTTAATGTTAAAATCTAACATTTATTGTTTAAAATCTAAAAACGGAATTATTTTAAAAATATGGATACTAAATTAAAACAATTTTAAAAATATGAATATTAAACAAAAAAAAAATACTTAAAAATATAATTAATTTAAAATACTTTTAATAAAATAAATGTACCAAGGCCTCCGATAGATGTAATCAAAGGTTATTGAATTTTGTTTCAGTTTTTAATGGAAAATGCGTTGTTCACATGTCGCGCGCAAAACTCACGCAAAATAATTATCGGCAAAGTTTTCATTTAATTCATTATCATTTTCTTGAAAGAAAAAAAAATGTTTCATTAAGTCAAACAATTAATTGCAAGTGTCCTTTTGTTTTCGTTTCGTATTGGTAAGTTTTTTTTTGCTACGTAGAGAAAAGAATAGTAATAAATAGTTAGCTACAGAAAGACAGAGAAAACACATTAGCAAACACGGATCAAAAAAGAGACAAAAGACAAGAGACAGAAACGAAACAGTTTCCCACTCTCTCAGTCAGTCCCTGGTAACAATAACGGTCAAATATCAGTGCCCCGAAAACTCCCCAACTCCAAACGGCTATGGCTACGGCTACGGCTACCATATTAGCGTCTGTCTCTCAGAAATCACAGGTCACCATAATCAGAAAACATCCTCCATTGAAGCTGCAAAACAACCACTACAGTACTTTAGACGCAACCAGTACTAGTAATCAATAATAGCAAATAGCTTTAGGATTTCAAATCACAGCAAAGCCACCATCATGCAACTAGGCCAAAAGCATGTTAATTGAACTTCTTAAAAGCAGACTCACTAAACTTAAACAAAGCAAAACCAAAAACACGCACAGAACATAACAAACACCTAACACGGAGATAACACTAAAGCAAACAAATGAAAACACAAACAAGATAATCCACAAGAGTTTATGAGCAGAACTCATAACTCAACAAGACTAGCAAACAAACCAGAGAGAAGAAAATAGAGACAACCAAAGCAGCTGGAACTGAGTCCACAAAACCTCTATTTTTTTAGGGACATAAAGAACAAACTAAACTTGTATAGCAAACTTGCAATTAATAACTAATGAAATAGAAAAAACTAAAAAGAAGAAGAAGAAGTATATATTCATGTAATTTTTATAGGTGATTTGCAGTTGACGAATTTATTACAATATATCACACCATCGATCACTGTCTCTCTAGATCTTGTACATCGTCCTGATCTTGCAGTTGAATTCTTCTTGATGATCTTTCCCTACTGAGCATTCTTTTAAAAGAGCTCAACCTTGAACTCGAACCATTCACTTCTGGAGATATTGGGAGGCCATCATCAGCGGACGTACCTTCTGTTTTGCATGAAGCTACTGTATTCATGCGCTCCAGCGGCGGTGCTGATGGAGCATCACTGCTAACTGGACTCTCACGGGGCTCGGTTTGTAGATGGGGCTTAGCCCTAGTTCGACAAATTGGACAAGTTGAATGCGAACTGAACCACTTGTCAATGCATTCAGCGTGAAAAAAATGCCTGCAATTTGGAAGTACCCTAACCATATCTTCATCCTCCAACAAGCTCAAGCACACAGCGCAGTCCTTTGTTAATCCATCGTAATCATCATCAGCTTTATTAATATTAGTTTTGTAAACAAATATAGGCAAAGAGGTTATGACTGATGGCTCAAGACTCATATTGGGTGGCTCAGCAGAGTGGACTTGAGCCGTTGTTAAGCCCATTTGAAGGAGGGCTGGACGATGGCGAGACCGGCGTAGTAAAACACAGCGAACGTAGGCTTGAAGTGCAACTATTAAAAGGATAACTACAAATAAGGAAACAAAGACTGTGAGAGTTATGTTGCTGCTTAAGCCGTAGCTATTCATGTGAGGTGAAAAGGGATAATCGTCCTCGTCACGTTCGAAATTCGGAGGCATGTTTTTTTGACCCGATTTAGTTTGAAGCCAGGCTCTAAATATATGGACGAGATAGTCTTATTGGGGTTTTTTTTTTGTTAAATTAAAAGCGCGAGCAAAGGGGAAACTGGGGGAGTTTACTTTTGAGAAGATAAAGAGGCAAAAAACACACAAATGAGGATTAATATTGGAATGACATACAATATAACTACGACTTTCCCTCCTATATTTCTAAATAGTAATTGACTGTTGAATGCTTGACTTTTTATTATCCTCCCATTTTATGTCGTTTTCTTTGGAGATTTTTGGAAATTTCTTCTCACTTTCTTTTTTCTGTTTGCTTCTTGGACTATGGACTATCTTTTTACATTGGGGTTTTGAAAATTGAAAGCAGGTTTCCTACTTTTCGAAGCAAGGACAAATATAGTTGGTTTAAACAAACACACAAGCTAAAGGAAACAACAAAACAAATGCGAAGCAGGTAATCATGGTTAAACATTAGAAGGAAATTAAAATGTTATTTCATAAATTTCATTAATATTTTATCGTAATTTACACCTCTATTTACAAGCACCCTAATGCATTAGTTAAAAAACTTAATTTACTCTAAATACTCCTAATATCTAACCTCTCTATCTACTTTAATTATGGCCATATCTGCCGCACAAATGAAAAAGAATATTACAAATGAATTGATTTCTATTTTCTAGTTTCTAGGCCCTAATTTAATTTGAACTTACTAAAGTTGTATATTGCTATATTCTTCAAACGTGAAAATTCAATGGACCTTTTAGATTCACTCGTTGCCTTTTATGTAATCTGATATTAAAAGAAGAAAAAATTACTATAACGTAATTCATCATTGTCTACCAAAGATGTAATTCATTCGCACAAAATTAAAATAGATAATTACATTTTTTTTAAATAAATAAAAGGTTTTCATAATTTCATCAGTGAATGAGTGGGAAATTCATAAACGCAAAAAACAAAGCAAACTTAAAAACTCCAATTCCGGGACAACTCTTAATTCTTACCAAACTTGTCAATTATTTAGAACATATTTGATAATAATTTATAAATTATGATTAAATAATTAATTTTATAATTTTTGATTTTTTTATAAAATTAATCATAAATATATTTGATAATAATTTATATTTAATAATTTTCAAAAAAAAAAAATCAACAATCACCTCTAAATTGTATGATAATGATTTCCATTTTTTGATTTTTTTTCAAAAAAATTTAAAAAATAAAGAAATTTTTTTGTTATTTTTTATAAATTTGAATTTTTTATTCATTTTAATTCAATATTTAATCATAAAAAAATTATAAGACTTTATTTACTCTTTAGAAAAAATGTTTGATCAAAAGGAAAAAAAAAAATCAAAAATTAGAAATCTGATTGAAAAATCTTATTTTAAACTATTTATGAATCATCTCATATTTTGGTAATGATTTCTTAAAAATATAAAAATTAAAATCAAAAATCATTATCAAATATTTTTTATTAAAAAATTATTTAAAAAAATTAAAAGTTAAAAATCAAAATTGTAACCGAAATTAAGTTCTCTTAAATTTTCATGAATTGGTACTTTTCCAGTGGTCCCTACCCTCGCTCTCATTCTTTCCCTCTGTTTATTTTACACTCAAAATTTTTGAATCAAACGAAAAAAAGAAACAGTAGCACTCGGCTCTCCCTCCTCAAAATCAAAAGACTCGAAACTCAAATCGCAACTTCAAAAAAATTTGGCACCAAACCCAACAGTACAAATATCTCTAACCCACTCTTCACCTCCTCACGCTCTCCACCAATATAATTCAACCATTTCTTAATTTTTTTCCCCAGTCGATCTTTTAATTACATCAACAATAACAATGGACACAATTTCTCATTGTGCTCACGACAACAAAGAAAACCCCATTCCTTACTCTGTGAACAACGCCAATCTAGTTGTTGAAACAACCAAATCTTTCAAGAAAATGAATATGAATAGATCGAGGAAGCCTCTTGCAGACATTACCCACCTATTCCCTAACAACTCTCTCCATTCCTCTTTTTCTCTACAATCTGTCACTCTCCTTCACCTTCAAGTTTCTGCAGCCAATTTTTGCAAGACAAAAGCATTCGGAGGTGTTGCCAGGCAAATGCAAGAGAGTAACTCCAAGCCATTGAGAATGGGTTTCAGATAGTTTCTCTTTTCAAGGGGTTGAATTCTCTTCAACCGTTTTACTACATCAAAAACTTTTTTTTTTTTGAAAGGTACTACATATTTTATTTAATTTATTATTTCGACAAGGTGATGAAATCATGAAAATAAGAAATACTTGTATGATTATTTTTGCTTACTGCTACCGGTACTAGTAACTAGTTGTAAAAGTTTCTCTATTTTCTTGTGCAAATTTGTATCAAAATCGTTTAAAGCTAAACTAGTAAAATAATATATATATTGGTCAAGATAGTACAATAATGTATGGAGACTGTAATTTTGAGCAAAAATTCTCTTTCATCTTTCTCCACACAAAGCTCAAAGATTAAACTTAAGTAACATTTGAGGGATATATTGGATTGTGTCAATGGTAATGGAGGGACATATTGTTCAAGACATTCAAGTTTTAATTTTTTTTTAACTAGTTTATTGTCATGTATTATTGTCCGCAAAAAAACATACTTTCCTGCACATAATCTTGCTAAATTTGGACTAACAGCTCCAAATTATATAACTTAGATTGAAAGTGAGATAGATTGGCTCTATCTAATTCTGTTAAGGATGTAGCAGGTTGATGATGAAATAAAATATTCGCTTTCTAAAAAACCTCAAGTAATATTAATTCAAAATATTGATTTGAAAATGAATTTCTTCCTCTTCAAAAAATACCTTTATATATTAATTTATTTTATAATTTTTGATAAAAAAAATATTTTTTATGATTTTTAAATATATCCATAATGCAATATTACTTTTTTTTTTTAATTCAATTCCCATCACATTGGTTGTTAACAATATCAAAATGGAATTTAGTGTTATTATTTTCGAACTTGACTCCTTATTAGAGAGTTAATTGATATTTACCATTATATACTATATAAACTCGATAGCATTGTACATGTTACAACTAAATTGATCTTAATCCATTATTTATATAAGTATATATAACCCTAATAATTCATTCTTTCTCTCTGATCTCTCTGCAACTGTTTTTTATTTTTATTTTATAAACAGATCTCTCTGCAACTTGACAAGCAAAAAAATATATAGGTACGGTCTTTAGTTGAGTACATGGTGGAGCATAAATCAAATAGAGTTCCACAAAAGGACTAATCTGCAGTGCAAGTTAAATTCAATTAAAATGATGCACATGCAAAGTGCAAACACACGTAACAAATATATATATATATATTAACCGTTCAAGATATCTAATAGATTTAATAGATATCAATTTATTTTATTTTATGAATCTTATTAATATGATTTATTAATACTGTTGGCTAAAGTCATTTGTTTCCGGAGCGGATTGGTGTGTACGTATATATATAGATATTATTTTAAAAATAAATAAATTTAATAGATGATAAAAATAAATTATATTAATTATTTTATTTAAAAGTATAGATGTAAATATTTTTAAAAATTAAAATTTATAAAATTTGTACAAGATTACAAGCTATTGACCCTTCAACAACTAAAAGGAAAAAGTTAAAACACCCAAAAATTCTATTTGAGGTCGGCCAGCACCTCGAAACTATAGCTAGGAATGATCCTTAAGTATAACCAAGAGACGCAAACATCTAAACCAGGAAAATAATTCTTTAAATTTATAATAATAAAATTAATATCTTTATATTTAAATTTATATTTTTATAAATAAAAAAAATAATTAATATATTATTTTTATTTAAAAATTTATTCAATTAAAATTAAATAACGATAATTTAAATTTATTTAATATTAAATATTAAATATTTTATGTTTAAATTAAATGTTTAATATTATTAAAAATATTAATTTTATTATTATAAATTTTAAGGTTCGAATAATTTTCTAATCACTTATTAATCAATTGACATCAACATAAATGAACACGCGCGCTACGCCAAGTTACTTACTTACTTTACAGCATAAAGATCTTAGTCATTTTTGTAATAATATATAAAGAAATTATTCATAAGTAAAGACTGACCTAATATTCAAATTTAATATATATATATATATATATATATTTAAAAAATATAATTGTTGAATACTTTATAAAAATAGAACCTATAAAATTAATAAAAAATATACTCTATAATATATATATATATATATATATATATATATATATATATATATATATATATATATATATATATATATACAGTCATTTTTCAGCATAAAATTATCATGTCATTTTTGTATTGATATATACTTTATAGTTGGGTCGCCATATTTTTAGAATAAAAAAAATATTAATAGTAAGGCAATATTTTTATTTTTAAAATATTTAAATATTAAATTATAAGTAAAATTTTAAATTGTATTAACATTACTATTTTTTTTCTCATACTCCCTTATAATGTTGTACATATATAACTTAATTATGAGAAAATTAATTAATTTGGTTTATGACTGAATGACATTAGAGTACTAATTAAAGAGTAAACTCTTATAAGTGAATTGAAAAAAATGGTTCCATTTTATTGCAATACGTGGAAAAGCGAGATACTGTTTCTACGAATGAGAAATGTTACATTAAGATAAATTTGTATTCATTTTAATTATATATTATGTAAAATTATTTAAAAAATTAAATTATTTTTTCATTTTTTAAAATAATTTTATCATTTATTACAATCTAATTAATATTTATGGTTTTCTACTAATTGCCGCACGCATGCTTAAATCAAATAGAGAAAATAAATTGATTCCAATGCGATTCCATCACGCATGCAATTCAAATAATAAAGAAAAGAGAAAGAGCGCTCTAACTACCTCTGTATAAATGAGGAAGTGTCCCCGTGCAAGTAAGAACCACCATATCTTTATATATAGGCTATTCAGCTATTGCATTAATTAGGTATACTTATATATATCTAAGCTAAAGTTACATATCAAGGCTTACAGTTAAGAATTATATATGACCACTTGTATGAAGTTGATATGGGCAAACTTGATCTTGATCTTAATTTCAATGTCAGCTGTAGATAGTCGAACCATGAAATATGAGGCGCAATATCTAAAGAGGAACAACCTATCAAAGTCATTAATGAAAGAGCTAGTTAAAAAATCAGAGGAAATGAAGGCAGGGTTCGGAGGAAAGGACGATCATAAAGTAAATGGAAGCAATAATCATTATTATGATGCTAATAAGCGACTCAGCCCTGGTGGACCTGACCCTAAGCACCACTCTTTGAAGTTTCGTTAATCGGCGCTGTAATAAATAATTTTATGAATTAACTTTATATATAACCTTGACACTATTGTAATTATTATTTTTTATCATAATCGATCACTTCGTCTAGACCTGTACTACTCGATTTCTTGTCTTAATTACCTGCAAACATTTGGAAGCTACTACATATGATATACATGGACAAGGACAAGTTTATAGCATTGATCATTAATTTGTTTAGCTTATAGTTAAAAATGACTAAAAAAAAAAAAAAAAAAACAAACAAATAGTATGCCCGCGTGTCGTCATATAGAGCAGATGCGGAATTGCTTATGAGTATAGATACATATAAAGTGAGGATGGAAAGTGAAAAAAAAAAAAAACAATATTCATTTGTGAGGTCCACGAGTGTTTGGCAGTTTTATGGACATAATTTTTATAATATATTGTTTTAGTAATTAGGACTCATCCCAACAAGTTTCGACATATCATAGCTCTCAAAGTGGCTATAACATTTAAACGACTAATATTCAAGTAACTTGCATACATATCTAAGTGCATTTTATATAGGCTTTTGTTTAATTAATTTATGATATTTTGAATAATTTTTATGAGCCTTATTAAATAGTCGGATCGATCCCCCCTTAAGACGGATTGATCCCAGTACAGATCGATTCTCATACGATCCCATACAGATCCTCTCCTCGCTGCGTAAAATTGAACGATGAATTTTTATTGAGCTTGATCGATCCCCTATCTGGATCAATCCCCCTATAGTTGGATCGATCCCAATTCTATCCTCGACCGATCGTGTTCAATTTGCGCAATTTATTTTTGAGATTTGAAGAGACGGATCGATCTTCTTACAGGTTAGATCGATCCCCATATGTGTTGAATCGATCCAAAGTCTCGCGGGCCTAACTTTTTTAATTGACGAATCAATCCCCCTCATGCAGGATCGATCCTGCAGCCTGTAATTAAGTTTTTGCAAGCAATTTTTAACCATAATCAACCTTCCATTACCAGTTATATTTTGACACATCAACAAGTGACATATTTCGATCAAGATTCCACAATACATTACAATTTGCTTATAAATAGAAGTCCATGCGCTTGATTAATTTACACTTGTTGATTTTATGATTCATGTGCTAGGTTTAGATTATTCTCTATATTTTTCATCTATGCTATTTCATTCTTGCTTTATCTATTAATTTTTGATCTGTTATATTTGCATGAATACGTTAGATTTGAGCCTATTTAATATATCGTGAATTATTGAATATAGATCTATGCTTAAACCATATTTGTTTTAGATTTTCAATTTGCTTCTACTTTCATCTGATTATCTAATTGAAGCGATTGATAGGATTATTCATTGCATTAGTCTATCTAGAACACGCATTGCACTTGTGATATTTGTGTTAACCTTTTATGTTGTTCCGTGAACGTGTTCGAGAGCTTAAGAAGAGTTGTTCGAAATGTTGGTCTAGATCCACTCACCTACCTTGAAGAGACTTTGAAGAAAAGAGCGACGGATCGTAAGTAGAGTATATAAGGGCTTTATCACTGTAAAGGTAGTTTAAGATTTTTTGTACTTGAACATTTATTTTTTTATAGTGGACGAATTAGGTGGTCACGGTGGACCGGTAATTTTCCTCTTTGGTCGTGTTGACTTATGTTGTTTCTACCTAAAAATTTACGTGTCATTTTTTTTTAATTTTTGCAATAATTCTTAATTATATGTCTAAACATTGTGATTAGTTTAAAAATTAAAACAAATAAGCTATTCACTCCCAGGCTTGTTAGAACTTTCATCATTTAACGCAGCAAAGAGCAAAGGAGAACCAAATAATCACAGATTCCAAAAAAAATCTAAAAATAAAAACATTGTCATCGCATGAGCAGCTACTCAAACATCGAAAGCGTTTGTTTTTACAGCTCGATGCGTTCCTCAAAACCGCAAAGTATTTACATGCTTTTGCAATCACAATGGGTTGGTTTGCAAATCAATAATTTTGTTTCCAACAATTCCGTATCTCTCTATATGCATCAATGGTGAGTTTCGGACTGCACGTACGTTGTTCTGACAGAATGCACGAGAAAAGCGGCGTATGGTATAGCGCCACATTTGGTGCTGATAACGCCACAGTAGATGTGGCTACGCTGAAGAAGCTTGGAAAATGCTTTCTGAGATGGGATAAAGTGGTTTTGAGCCAACCCAAACCACTTTGGCGGTTTTGTTGTGTAAGTGTTTTTAATTTTTAGAAGCTATTCAGCTGCAGGCTTTGACAGTTAAACATGGACTGTTTTCTTCAAATGCTTTTGTAGGAACTTTATATATATATATATATATGTACGGCAGGAAAGGATGAGTGGAGGATGCAATTTGGGTGTTTAAAGGCTATAAGACATGGAATTCAATAATATATTTGCTTGGACATAATGGGTGTGTTTAAGATTCTCTATTTTTGTTTCGAGAGCTTATGGTAACTGAAAGTTTTTTTGTGGGCATCTTGTCTGGAACTTTTTCTAAACAGGACTTGGAGATGGAAGACAAATACATGGATTAGTAATGAAACATGGATTTAACTATGAGTTTCAGGTATTGAATTCTCTCATCACTATGTATGCCAAGTGGGCAGGCATCTGCTGTGCCGAGAGATTACTTAGAGCTGCCTGTTCGGGGCGTTGTAACATGGAATTAAATCATCATCGCCATGGAAAAAAGTGACAGACCTGAAAGAGCATTAATTCACTTTTTGGAAATGACCATTTGTGGGGTATTGCCTAACTCTACAACATATGTTAACCTTCTTCAGTCTTTTTCCAGTTTTGGCAATTTCATGTCATGGGCAATTAATCCATGCTAAGGTTATAAAGGGTGCTTATGGATCTCATGTTTTTGTGGGTAGTGCGTTGGTTGATTTTATGCCAAACATGATAACTTGAAATCTGCTCATCTATGTTTTGGTGATATAAATGTGAAAACCTGGTTTCTTGGAGTTCCCTGTTATATGGTTACTTAAAAACTTGCTCTTTAACACCTACAATGTTACTATAAGAAATGCTTCAATTGGGATTTATACCCAATGAGGTTTCTTTTTCTATGGTTCTTAAAGCCATCATTAGCTTTAGAGCTCCAACTGCTTCAATATTTGATTATAAAAATGGACTATCAGAGCAATGAATATGTTTTAAGCTACCTTGTCTATTTGTATGCCAAGAATGGTCTTGTTTCTGATGCCTTGTCTTTGTCTCAGAATTTGATTTTCCTCTTCCTGCTGTATCCTCCAACATCATTTCTTCAATTTATAACAGAACTGGACAATATGATGAAACTGCTTTCGCTACTTCAACTGCCTCATTGTTTCTTGGAACATATTGATTGCGGCTTGTGCTCACAAGAAGTATTATGAAGAGGCCTTTGAATTGGTCAAACAGATGAGGATATTTGATGTCCTTCCAGTCAATTGCATATTTGTTAGCCTTTTGAGCGTATGCACTACACTCTACAGTGTTACTACTGGAAGTTCAATTCATGGTCTTGTCATGAAGTCTAATTCCGAATGTTGCAACACATTTATATGCAATGTGGTAATTGACATGTATGGAAGATATGAGAGCATTGAAAGTTCAATGAATATATTTGAGAATTTGACAAATAAAATTGATTACATGGATGGCTATTATCTCTGCCCTTGGTCTTAATGGTTATGCTTATAAGTTATAAGATATTAGAACGCTATAAGGAAATGGAGTTGCTGGGGTTTAAGCCTGACAATGTAGCTCATAATGCAGTCATTATTTCTTGCATACATGGTGGCATAGTGAGAGAAGAGATGACATTGTTTAGGGATATGGAGACAAGTTATAACGTTTTACTAGATATAGATCATTTCCAAAATATCGTGGACTCACTGGCTAAACATGGTGTCATGTTTTGGAAGCAGAGGAAGTAATTTCTAGCATGCCATTCCCACCGAATGCTGCTAAAATCCATCTTTTTGTTCAGGTGAAAGCTGTGAACTGACTTACATCCTTGCAGGTTATTAGTAAGTGAAGATTAACTATTTTGCCAAGTGTTACTGTGTTAAAAGTGTCTTCAAACTGTCCTTAGCAAATAAAAATATAATTGAAAAAAAGTCTTGAAACTGTTCTTTTACTTTTTCTTACAAGGAAAAGAACAAGTGGATGAACTTGAGAGCAAGCATGCTATAATGGATGAGCTGGAGGCTTAGCATGTATCAGAAACAAGTTTGACTGGTTTGTATTGTATGGGCCAATTTCTTTGATAAGGTATTTCTAAAAATCAAGGAGCGAAAGTGATCTCTTTTAGCTGCTAACGTATTACCTCGAACAATTAGATAAAAAGATGAAAGGATCAAGGACTGACTTCACTTCAAACATGAAAAAGGTTATGTATGCTATTCTAGGCCCTAGGACCCAGAGGTTAGGCATTAGCTATATCCTCTGTTTTGGGACGAAGTTTGCTTACACTGGACAAAATAAAATTTCAAAAGAATTTTATTAATTTATGAACGAAACAAAATAGAATATTATTAAATATCACATTCACAACAACTGATGTGTCAATTGTTCGTTATCTATATACATTTATATGGACTAGATTATAGTTACAAATAACATTGTGCCATATTATTTGAGATTCATCTCAAATTTGAATATATATATATATATATATATATATATATATTTTTTTTTAACAAAATATAAAACTTACAAATCTATGACCTAACCTAATCTCACTAACCAACCCTAAGCACTAGTAGCTTGCTAGCTAGTAATGTTGTTCTTGGACCATGTCAGTGTTGGAAATGCAACTAGGTGTCTCTTTCCTCTGATTGTAGTAAACTTAATCATTAGGAGAATCTTTGTTGAATATCATAAACACCAATTAATAGTCTTAACCTTCACTTTTAGGAGATGATTGGTTCATTTTCTTGGGGGAACAACCGTGAAAATCATCTGTAGGTGCACTGGACCAACAATATACACAAATTAATAGCACAAGATAATATAAATAAGAGAGATCAGGGACCGCAGATAATTTATGGGTCCAATATAGAACTATATACTCCTCTGAAACAAGCAGGCAACAAACAGTTAATAGAATTCTCAGATATTCTACTCATTCAAACAATAAACTAAAATGGTCAAGATGTACCTTTCTTGTAAAGATGATAATTTTTCTCACAGAATCATTGATACTTTTGGAAACTGATCCACAGACCCATGTGGTGATAAGCATTTTTGCCTATAAAATGTCTCAAATGGTGAGCATAAAATCCAAGGAAAAATTGTCCTATTAGCTAAAGTTTTTTATGTACCCATGTGAGCTTTTGTTCATACTTAAAAATTCAATTATTGTAACAGGCGTGGCAAATAAACAATAGTAGCTAGTGACTAAGCTAACCATATCATTTTAGAAGAATAGCATGAAATTTTGTAGAATGAAGATGTAAAACAAAAGTAAAGTAGAAAAAGACGCAAAATTTCATTTGGCTCAAGTAAAAGACAATTTAAATCGATGAAATATTGTCGGTCTAATAAATTTTTACATGTAAATATAATATTTCTCTCTTCTAGCTCTCCACTTACGTTCTCTTTCCCTATAAATAGGAATGCTAAAATCCATTTAATCTACTCGATTTCTCTCTTCCTACTGCCGTTTATTAGTTTTCAACAACTCCATCAGAAGCTACTCAAAACCTTTGCATTGCATGCATGGCTAATTTAACAAAGGCTTGCCTTTTCTTTCTATTGTTAGTCATGATCTCCTCACCATTCTTTATGGTGTCGGAGTCGCGTATTCTTAAAGAGAATCCAAGTGTACACAAATATGCTAATAGTGAAAAGCTTTTACAGAAGTTGGGTTTTGATGTTTCAAAACTAAAGAAGTACGAAAAAGATTCCATTGGAGATAGACGTACTCCGGGAGGACCAGATAATGCACATCACTAATCGAAGACTTCTATGTTGCTTATTAGCTTTCTATCCTGGGGAGATTTGTATTGGTTTGCCCTTAGACAGGAAGTTCATTATGTGTTACATGTGAAACACTAATATTACTAGATAATAAGGTTTGCCATTTTGCAATATTTTTGGCAACCAAATTAAACTTCTACGTTTTGCTGGTTTTCATTTTGTATGATAATGTTTGTATTAACATTGTAGTGTTGGAAGGTTGTTTACTGATGCTATATACCATGTTAGATTATGCTTGTGAGTGTTATAAACTTCTTTCAGAGTGTTTGTTGCTAGTTCTTATTACTAGAAATCTTATTCTTGGAGTCTTTGGTTGGTCATGGTTGACTGCAGAAGAAGAAGTCCCTACTGGTTTATTTCTCTATAGTTTGTTCTTTTATTTTCCTTTTTTTTTAGTTATATTTGTTGAATATCAACTAGGTTTATTTTATGTTGATTTTGTTTAACGAAAGTTCATTCACCTTCCACACAAAAAAAAAAAATTCCACGTATCAATACAGAAGCTCACCGCCATACCAATCTTGGTGAAAGCTCAAGCATACTGATCAGTAATTTTTTTCTTTCTTGCTTTGTTACTATTGCACTTTTATCAAAACCGTGAATGCACTTTTTATTATCTATAAACTCTTATATACGTGTGTTATTACTGGCGTAACTATGAGGGACCACGAGGGGCACCGGACTCTCGCAATTTTTAATAGAGTATATTTTAGATGTAATATTTATAAAATTATAGATAAATTACATATATAAAATAGTTATATGCCTTCTTTAAAGCTTTTTTTTTTTTTTTTTTTTAAAGATTTTATCACTTAAAAATGCATTAAATATTCAATAATATAAACATATTTATATTCATATGATACAATTTCAATAAAAAATAATAATAATTGAAAAATAAGTAATATTATTTTTTATTGTTTATATGGTGTGTATCTTAAACTAAACTTTTAAATCTGTTGCCATATATTATGATTATGAGTGGCCTTTCGTTCTGCCATTATTTCTTTTTATCATCATGGGTTGCTGGAGTTTAAACACACTTGTTGGTAATTTTTTTTTTCCCCAAAATACTATGTTTGAAACTTAGATTTAAATAAGAAAAAAATGGTGAGAAAAATATAAGTAAAAGAATAAAACAATGCAATGTGTTATTTATTGTTATAAAAACAGTTTTTTTAAATAACTATAATTTATATGTGCATAATTAAAACTTGAATCTTAAATCTTTTACAAACTCAAATGAATTATGTGCCGCTAAATCACAGCTCGTTAACAATAATAAACTTTGTAGAAAATTCATGGACTTTTTTCAGCTCTCTTTCTCTTTTATTTTTTCCCTCGTATTTTCTCACCATTTTTTCTCTGCAAATGTGAACTTAGCCTAAAATATGCATCCCAAGATTCCAGTTAGGGCATTACTTGGAATTTCGACGTCTTTAGCAATATTATGCGAGAGTTTGTCTTGTGAGTTTGTATTGGAGGCCGACAAAATAACCTAAAATTGAGACCAAATTGAAAAAATCGGAGTTCACCGATCAATCTTGCTCGAATTTGTAAGAAATGCATATCATTGAAAATGGTGCAGACTAGTTAAATAGAAAATAGATATATATTTAATTAATTTAGTGATATAACTTTTATAGATTCTATATTTTTTAATTTTTTCTTAATATTTGGTCCCTAATTTTATAAATTCTATAATTTAGTCTCTTAACTTTTTTTTCTTAATATTTGGTCTCTAAGCTAACTATACTTTAAAGGTATACAATTGAAAATTTTGGAAATTATTAAGGTTTTATTTGAGAATAAAAAAAATTAAAGGTGAGATGGTAATCAAATCTTAATTTATTTAAAAAGAATGTGACTAATACTTGATTTATTCTAACCACAAACCTGATATTAAAGTGTACTAAATGTGTCAAAACTAAAATGTTAGGGACTACATATTTAAGGAAAAAAATTAGGAGATTAAAGTGTGAAATATTCAAAAATTAAAGGATAGTATTTTTTTTTTTTTTTGATAACAAAGGATAGTATGGTTTAGGCTACTAAATTTTATCTTTTATTTTAATATAGACGTGCTTAGAGAGGTCGTTTTATGATGTTATTAAGTGCTGCATATCTTAATTTCGACACAATTTAATAGGAGTTACGTTTTTTTATTGTTTTGAAGAACGTAAATTTTGTTCAAGTAAATCTGCCAGAATTTTCTTGAAAAAGAATAATATCAATCAGTGGAAGAGATTCAAAGAAGAAAACTCCACCCAATGCACTACAGTGAAACATCTAAAATGTTTAAACTGAAAATGGATTGGACCGTTTCAATTTAAACAATACGGTTCGGTTCAATTTCTTAAATACTATATAATCTTAAAAAAATTGGAGCTGATTAGACCGCGTTCAATCCCTACATTTTATAATGATCGTAATCAAATGCTTAATTTATTAAAAGAAATTCATGTGTCTAGCAAATTAAGGAAATCCAAAACCAATAGTAATTCATGTATATGGGATATCTTGATCTTGATATTGATATTGATATGGTCAATTTTATAAGATATATGGACGCCCTTATCAGGCCAACAAATTTTTTAATCTCATTAGGGAGAGAGAGATTCTATCTCTATCTCATTGCTGTGCTGGATTCCCTTAAAGATATATATTAGGTAGGATAAGGTTATGAATAACTTGGAATCTTAATTTGAATTAATTAATTAATTTTGAAACTTGGGAGTAGCCCTAGCTAATTTGATTGTTAGTTTAGACTTCTATATTATTTAGTGTTTTATTGCTTTCAGTGTCATGTTCTTCTCCTATTGTTTAATTTTCACGACAAATGTATGATATAAATTTGAAATTAATTACAACTATTTTATCATATTAATTTGAGTTATGTTAGTTGATAATATGTCCTATTAATTTAACTTGGTTACAAACATAACATTTGTGCTAGTAAAGGAGTTAAACTAATTATACATAACCCAAATTTACGTTATGAAATACTTATAATCTCATTCCCGTACTAAATATAATAAAGTGGTTGTAGAAACCCTACCTCAAGAACCATTTATTTTGAACCGGTGCTTTTTAATTCTTTTAAAATTGAAAAAAAAAAAAAAAGAGAGAGAGGAGAAAACTATGAGGAAAAAAATTATAATAAATTAAAGGGATAATATCATTATACATAATTTATGACCTAATTTTTTATCCCACCCGTTGATATTTAGGCAATAAATTTATCTAATTTTTTCTCTTCTATCCTTTTAAATCTCAACAATCCAGATATGATTGTGTAAAAAATTGCGTATAATTTTGTGGTCACCATCCTATCCTTAAACTAAAATATATTTATAATAAAATTATAATTTATTTAATAAAAAAAATATGCTTCGTGCTTTCAAGATTTAGAGTTTTGGGATTTAGGTTTAAAAGTTTTAAAATTTAGGGTTTAGAAATTAAAGTTTACATGGTGCTAAAGTTTAAGATTTAAAATTTATCGTTTAAATAAAAAAAAAATTAAAGGAAAAACAATGTTGTTACATTTTGTTCTTGTTTGATTAATTTTTAATTTTAAAATGAATAAAAATCACTGACTGTCCACAAGCACATTTTCTTTAACCTAAATAATCATTTGCAACAGTTCACTCTATTGCCTTGAACTTTGAAAGGGGGGGGACCTATTAAATAATTTGTTAATTTTAATAAAATGCCCAATAAAATACCTTGCTGAAATTCCCACTATCTCAAAGTTATCCAAAAGTAAAAACCCAATATATACTCAAGTCAAAATTCCACAACAACTTCATCCATATTTTGGGTCAAAACTTAATATTTGGTCATTTTAATAAGCACGTCCAAAATCGCTATGTAAATTAAATATCACCAATAGATGTACTATAACCATTTCAAGCACTATGGTTGACAAAATAATGAAATATTCCTTAAACAATGAAAGCTATCGATCTAAGTTATATATCCTCTTCAGAATAAAATAAACTTATCTGCATATTTGATACATAATATTAAAAATTTAACAATATAATTTATATAAAATTATATATATGGTTGTAAAATTAGATTACATACGGTATAAAAGTAATGCAATTATGTATAAATTTTAAACGATAATTAACACTTAATTTAATCTGTTTGAATTTTTAATTATTATATTATGTGTTTTAATTTTTTTTTTTATCTCAAATTAAAAATAATATTTTAAAATTTTAAGTTGTAATAAAAATATAACATAAAATAAATATTGATTTAAATATATTTTATAATAAAAGAATATTTTAAATACAAATTATTTTAATAAAATATTTATAATCAATTTTATCAAACTTATATTATACAACTTGTTACCAAATATTGGATAGACTAAATATAATACAATTTAACATCGTTTAGTCAAATATGACTATACTTAATATTAGGGGTGTCTAAACCAAACTGTATAAGGTCTGATTCGATTTATATTTTTTCAAACCGTTTTTCAAATGGTTCGGTTTGATTTTATGAATTTTTTAACCAACTAAACTGGATCAGACCGTTATATATTATATTAAAAAAATATTTTTTTAAATATAATATATTAGTATTTATTTTAAAAATATATATTTTTTATATTATTATTAAAAATTAAATATTACATTTAAACTCTTTTTTACAGTTTTAGCTCTTTAACATACAGTTTATAATTTTCAATTGCATAATATTATGAAGATTTTATCTTTTATAAATTTTATCAATTTAATTATTAATTTATGTGATATATTATATGATTTATATTTGTAGCATATTTAAAATAATTTGATTAGATTTTAAATATTTTTCTTATATTAATTTTAAGTTTTAATAACATAATTTCGACGAAAAAAATAAAAAATAAAAAATTATAAAAAATTGTTAACTAAATTGGACCAGACCTTCCAATTTCAACAATTTTATAAGTAAAACGGTCCAATCTAATCTAATTTAATTAAACTTATATAAACGATCGAGTTTTTTTTTTCGTGTATGCTAAAAAAGGAACCATATCAGACTAGAAATATTTTTATTTAGTATATCCGATTAGATGCATCAAACATGCAATACGTACCTTTAGTGATTCTAACACGGAAGGGATGATTGTGTTTTCTCTCCTTCTTAACCGGCCATTCTATATAAAGAAAAATAAAGTATCAAATACCCTCCTTCGGATTTTATTTTAACAACAACAAAAATTCCATTCGTTTGATAAATAACAGTGTATCATACGTATTCTTGTCATTATTCGTATTTTCATACTCTTTTAATAGTGACATTTACCAAAACAAATCAAGAAAAGTAATAAAAAATAGTGGATAATATAATAACAAAAAATAATTAAAGGAATGCAATTGCCTTTTTTTTTTTTTTTTTTTTTTATAAAAAATACTTTTATTATTTTCCGAAGCCTTAAAGGATTCTGTAGTAATTTTTTTGTAGAGCAAAACAAAAGAATCCGGATATTCAATCTCAAATTGTTTCACATTTCTATCCTTTCATTCAAAATTATCACATTTATTATTTTTTTTTTTGGAGAATAACAAAATTAACACCCTTCAAACTTTTAATAACAAAACTAGCTACCTCTGTATTCAAATTTATATTTTCACAATTAAAAAAATCACTAATATGTCATTTTTATTTGAACATCCATCCAATTAGAATTGAACAACGATAATTTAGACTCATTTAATATTGAACGTTCAATATTTTACGTTCAAATTGAATATTGAACGTTCAATATTATTGGAATGTTAGTTTTGTTATTATAAATTTTAAGGGTGTTATTTTTAGTAATTTTTTTTTACATCAAACAACTCTATCACATTTATTAAACAACTCTAATTCTTAGCATCAAACCGTTATACCTTCTCATTAACCTCCAACATATACTAATTAAAAAGGAAAAATAATTAAATTAAAGTTGAAATTGTGACAATATGAACATTTTTTTTTAACTTATTCGTGCTTTTTAATTCCGCTCCTACTCTTGTTACTTTATTAATTTTTTTTAAAAAAATTAGTGGACTTTAAATGTATACTTTAAAAATATTGGACTATGGTATAATGGATTACATGACATATAAAATCTAGAGACATTAACCTAAAATAAAAACGAAAAGAAAATAAATTAAAAAATGACATGCCTCATTCGGTGCCCATAGCACTTCTAGATGTGCAAATAGAAAAGGGCATATGTAGCGTGCTAATAGACCTAGAGTATAGATTAATAAGTAATTAAATACAAAAGCAGAAAGACACGTTACTTTTGACCAAAAAAAGAAAGACACGTTACTGGATAAAATATCATGTGTGCTGTGTCGAATTATTGTCTTGTTACTTAAATATTTTTATACGAAGAAAAATATTTAAAAAAATTGTTAAGGTTAAATTATTTATATTGTTTAGTTATTTAATTTAAAAATAGTATAATTATTTTTTAGTCATTTAAAAAAATTATTAATTAATTATTTATGTAAATTAATAAATTATTTTTAATAATTTTTATATTTTTTTTAAAATAATTAAACGTCATTAAAACATGAGTCTTTAACAACAATAATGTAACGATTAATATGAAAAATAATATTAATACTTATTTTAATATTTGTTAATTATAATTATTTTATTTTAATATTTTTTTATTTTTTATTTTTAATAAAAAATTAAAATATATATTAAGTAATTTTATGTTTGAATATTTTTATTTTTATTTTAAAAATATATATATATATATATATATATAATTTAATTTTTATTAAAAATTTATATTTTAATTACTTTTTAGTTATATGATATAAATAATAATATATTTAATAAAATATTAAAAAATATTATTTATTTTTAATTATTTAATTTTTTCACAATTAATTAAATTGATATAATTTTTAATTTAAAAAAATTAAATAATATAAATTACAGAATATAACAGTCCTATATGTCAAGTCACTCATTTAAATATTATGTCCGCATCAGCCAAAGGATCCCTTTTATTTTAAGGGACGATTTAATCTGTCTTAAGGTAATTGAGCGACTCCAATTAAGGAATGACAAATATTAATAAACAATGTTCAAGAATAATTGATAACTTTTTTTTTCTTTTTTATTGATTCAAAGAATTGATGTTAACTTGATGGAGAGATTTTGGTGCATGCATTACAGGTTTAATCTATTTTTATTTTGGGCTAAGGTGCAGCTTTAATTTTTTTCATTATATGTTGTTTGACGCATGTCAATCCACTTATGCTTAAATTTAAAATGTAGAATTTTTCAAACTTCTTTTCTGTTAACAAAGATTATATAAATAATAAATGCACTTTTTATGGTTAAAAATATATGTATTGTAAGTGAATTATTTTATTTATTTTAATTTTTATATATATTAATTGATACAATATATTTAAAATAAATATAAAATTAATTTTTTTTATACTTTTAAATTAATTGTGAAAGTAAAATAATATTTAGATTTTTTATTAATGTGGTAATCACTATATGATTAGAGTTTTTTTTTTTTTAATATGATTATTATTTTATTATTATGTTTAAAGTCTTTATTTGATATAGTAGTCATCATATGATTAGAGTTCTTGTTAGATATGATTCTTATCTATATAATTAATGTTAATAGTTAAAAATATATGAAATAATTATCTAAAAAATATGAAAAATGATTGAAATTTTATATATAATATAGATAGATATCAATATAGGTTCAGCCTCATTTAAACAACGTTCACAAAAGATATGCTACTTTTGGCATTATATATAATGAAATTCAAGATATGTATGCATAAATATGGTGAGCTTATTTTTAATTGACAAATTTTTATCATTGATGCAAACCTATTCGTGTAACAATATCATTTTTTTTCTTTTTCAAAATGCTGAATTATACAAATAGTTCTTCAATTTGTTTACACTCTACACTTTAATCATTTTATTATTATTTTTCATATGATTTGGTCACTTGATTTTTTAATTTTTTACTTTGGCCGCTTTATTCTTACAATTTTGTTTGCTTTTTATTTATTTTTTTTCAATTTTTTTTTACACATTTAATTCAACATTTGAGACCAACTTGATATTAAACTTCAAAATTATAAAAAAGTTAGTGAACCAAATTTTAAAAAAATAAAATAAAACTAAAGGGACTAAATTGTGTG
Organism: Elaeagnus macrophylla; assembly: GCA_029378325.1. Taxonomy (NCBI): domain Eukaryota; kingdom Viridiplantae; phylum Streptophyta; class Magnoliopsida; order Rosales; family Elaeagnaceae; genus Elaeagnus; species Elaeagnus macrophylla. Next base: position 22,788,522 of record CM055646.1, on the reverse strand, counting down.
GGAAAAAGAGAAAGGAACAAAATGTAAAAATTAAGAAGTAAGGGACTAAATCATAAGGGGAAAAGTAATAATGAGACCATAGTATAGAATGTAGAAAAATTTAAGAATCATTTGTGTTTATAAATTATAAATATCCAACTTGTAGTTCAAAAATTAATGAAAATATAACTTAAATACCAAATATATTAATATTTGTTAGAATTTCCAAAAGTTTAAGACATATCAACACTAAATTTATATATTCAAACATCTTTCTTCAATTGTGGGTCTATACAAATTCAATTAAGATTACAAAAATTTGAAGCAAGATATTATGTTACGATATTAGATGCTATTTTCCAACATAACATTTTAGAGGATATTCATCATTAATTATCCCAAAATTTAACTTAAGATGTTGTTATGAGATAATCAACATACATTCACTAATTCTAATACATGTTTAAATCTGATTCTCATAAGAATTGTTACATAGTTCTGAAAATAGTCCTCAATTAACTAGAAGAATTAAATGCGGAGGACAATTTTTATTCTTAAACTTGTTATTCCTCTTAAAAATTGATAATAAATTTTGCCAATAGAAAAATGGATATTTCAAACAAATGGAAGGTAATTATCCATAATCTTTTATTAAAGTGGTAAAAAAAACTTGGTACAAGTAAACAAAAAAAAAATCCACTCACTACCTTCTATTATTATAATGAAAAAACCATTGCTTTTCATCAACATCAAAGGGACTTAATCTAATATCAAAGTAATTTTTCTGTAATTATCTCTTTCCGATAATTAAAAAATATTTATTATTTATTTATTTATTAATTGTTTATCTAGCGGTTGTGTTCATCTGCCAACTCAGTACTTATTGAGATGGTCGATGATTCATTATATTGAGTAAGATTAATAGTATTGTGTGATGTGATATGAGTTATTTTACAAGTTTAATTATATGTCATAATTTTTCTACATATATATAGCTTCATTTTTAACTCTCTTCATGAAAAAAAAATATATGTTAATTTTTTTATAACGTAAATGAACATATATTTTTTTTAGTGTTAGAAAAAAATAAACATGTGTATATTTTACTGAAATGTTAAAAATAAAACCAGTTAAATAATTAAGTCGTTTATGCACCGAAATGACCCAAAGGTATTTTACACCCATCACCTTTTAAAACAACAAAACATATTTTTTAGGAGTACTTAACTACGCAATTTTTATCTATAATGTGTGTTTAAGTGTTTTCTTTTTATGGCTCGGTCATTAAAAAAAAAAAAACTTACAATGCTAGCAACCGCACGTCCTTGTCTTTCCAATTTGATGGTAAGCTCAATTAATTCTCTAATTTTTTCTAATAGATATATTAGTTTTGTAATTATTAATATAAATTTATTTAGTCCAGTAATTTAAAATTTGAATCAATTTAATCAAATACTTCAAAAATTGGTATTTGTTCAGGGTAAAATTGGATTTATCTTTTTTGTAATTTGAAAGAAAGAAAAAATCTCTTTCCTCCCTTCTCTTTGCCTTGCTATCTTTATCGATCTTCTCTCTAGAATCAGTGAACGACAATGAATATGAAGCTTCTTCAGATAGTTTGGATCTTAGGTGTGCAGTGGTTAAGATAGTGACTGATAAACCAAAGTGGAATCTCAAACCAGAATCGAATATGTTTGCGTTGTTTGACAGGAATTGGGTTTGGAGATGAATTGCCTTGAATCTAGAGCAAATGTTTTTTTGAGAAAGTACTCCTGAAAAAAGATGAACGGCTGAGATGCCATTGTGTTATCCATTTGTTTGTGTTGAAAGTGTTTCAATTTTTCAGATTGGGGTTCTATAGCAGAAACTCCATACCCCTTAATTTGATTCATTCGCGCCATATATTCAATGTGTTTCAATAATTATCGGGAAATCAAATAGGCGCTGGAAAGACTTTGGCAACTGGTTACTAATGGTGATTAAACGGCCGAACAATTTTTGACAATTTGGTCACAGTTGCGGCTTTGATTCCCTAGATACAAGTAGATATTATTTTGTTGATATTTTCTTCATTAGTACTGGAATAAAACAACTTTGATTCAATGAAGTACATAATTTTTGTTTAAATTAAGGATTGGTTTGTAACTTGCTGGTTTCAAGAATTCAATGAAATTATTTGAAGAGTGCTGCACATGGCGAGGAAATAAAGTGTGTTTTTTTTTTAATTGTAGAAAAAAAGATAAATCCAATTTTAATCCTGAAGAAATACCAATTTTTTAAATATTGGATTAAATTGATACAAATTTTAAATTATTAAACTAAATCAACCTACCTTAATATTAATGTGTTAATTAAGAAAAATTAGAGGACTAATTAAACCCAAAACCCATTATGTCAGTGTGATATATTTGATAAATATTACATCAAAGTTCAAATGTCCAAACTCTTACATTCACATTAAAAAGAAAAAATTGGCAAGTAACCATTGTTATAGATACTGACAGACTTGTAGTTCAGTTTGTATTTTAGTTCACTATATTGAGTATTTAAGATTATGGGATCAAACGGGTACGTATGTGTGTGAAATTTATCTTTCAAGAAAATAAGAAGGGGGAAAAGAAAAAAAGAAAAAAACACACATCGTTATAGAAAGATTCAGAGAATAATACAATTGAAGGATAAGACATTCTTGTATTAATTATTAGAGATAATTTTCTGAAGCAACATACAATTAAATGTTGAAAGTGACTCTTACGTGATGGTGCAGGTGAAACATGTATGTGGCGACCCGTTATTCAAAGACAAATATAATTGGATGGATTGTAAGGAAAATACGGACTTATAAAATTAACCAACAAGTTAGATCTAGAAAGAAACAAAAAAAAAAAAAAAAAAACAATCATAAAATAAACAAAAACAAATCAAACAAACAAACAAAAGGAAAATCCTTAACAGATGCTGATGTTTCATTAAATAGGCTGTGTAAAGTAAAAAAGCCAAGTATGTCGACGGAAAGTATTCCCACTGCGATAAACAAGCGTCCAAATTAAGGCTTAATATCCCACTTAATTAATTAATTAAGATTATAATTAAGGAGATCATGACGAGGCCATTATTCTAAGTCTAATGTCTAAGCCTTTCTCATTAGTGGATCTACATTTTGATGCTCTTCCACGTTCAGCGCTGGAAAAGCATAGCAAGCTACTTGCTACTACATCAGGTGCATTTTGGATTTCTTTTTCTTTTAAAAATTATTTATTATAAATATATAGTAAAGTTACAACTCTATTTTTTTGGATCAATTTTTTTTAAAAAAAATTATAATTTACATATATATTTTTTTGATTTTGGTAAGCATGTGTTTACCCGGTTTTTTATTTTCCTTTAAGAATGCATATACATTATAAATGGTGTTGATCCCTTTTTTGTCAACCTCGTAATGGATGTGCACTTCTTTTTGCTTTGGACCTGCAAATAGAGAAAACACGTTAGGATTTCAAACCACCAAAGATTGTAATGGCTTTTAGCTCTCTGATGTTTAAATCATTTAGAGTAATGGCGATGATGGAAGACACATGAGTCTCAACTTCATGATAATAGACAAAAGAAGTGCAAACATAAAGAATATATAAGTTGTGTGTAATATTATCAAGTTATGACATATGTCTTACTTATGATTTAAGGTGAGATTTATGTGTAAATGTATATATAAGGAAGGAGATTTATCTATTGTCGGTTACTTACCAGAGGAGATCGATTTACACTGACATTGGAGGTTATCTTTCTCTAATTATTTTTTATCGAATAATCAAGGTATATTCGGCACTTACTTATCTTATGATATTTTATCTAACAATTTAATTTATCTGCTTATTCAGTACTTATTGAACTAGATTATGGACCATATTGTTAAATATAATCAATAGAAGAGTACCATTTAACACGTATTATTTTATGCCTAATAAATGAAAGGAAAAAAAAAAAAAAAAAGAGAGAGAGTACACATGCTCTTTTTTAAACATCCGAAGTTCAAATTTTATACCTCTTTCTTGTTCCTACATCCAAAAGGTAAAATTTTATGAATGTTACAATTAGATAAACCACTTTTAAATTGTCAGTAAAAAACACGAATTACCACATATACAACAATTAGACCGTTCGAATGTATTGTGTGGGGTTGTTAAACTGACATGACACATCTGCTAGTGCCTAAGAGTTGGCCTGTTGACCCAGCCATGAAGATATTAAGCATGTAATACACAACATGGCTCGTGTGGGAAAATATTGGCAATGCACGTACGGTCGAAACACGTAACAAGCCAATATCCATGCAGGTGAGTAGGTGAAACTGTCACAGTTATGAGATTTTGATTAAAAATGGTATTTTTATTTTAAATTGTAATGTATAAAGAGAAAATTATATACAATGACCATATGCACAAATTTAAATACAATTATTCAATAAACACATACACAAAATATATGTAACATTTTTTTTTTAAACAAATTAAATTTTAAGAGCCAAATAAACAAGCAAAAAAAAAAAAACGTTATTCTTAGGTGGAGCCACGTCCTATATATGAACTAATAAAAGGGAATATATAATATACGAATATAATATTACACTATTATTATATCAATGAAATTTATAAGAACTATGAGAGATAAAATCATTATTTATAATCTTGTGATTGAGAAATGACGGTATAATAAATTATGGAAAGTAGAATGTAATTTTTTATTGATAATATGAAAAATGTTAAAAATATATAAATTTATTATTATTTTTGTATCTATATTAATTATAATATAATATATGTTAAAATTATTTTAAAAAATAAAAAAAATAATTTAATTTTTAAATAATTTTATTATGCATTATAATATAATTAATATAAATATAAAAATAAGTGAAAATGAAAATGAAAATAATATTATGAATATTGGACGCCGCCACAGCATTATAGAATATGTTGGTTTAATATAAATGTTATGAGTATCTTTCGACTCAGCCTTACGTATGATTTTGGCTTTTAATGCTTCAGAGCAGATACAGTATATGCGTGTGCGCTTTCTAAATAAGGTAACTTCTCGGCTAGAAGATGGCAAGAACGACCTAATCCGGACCATTTTTATCTGTGAATTAATTTGAATTGAATTATTTTAAACTAGGCAATTTCAGTTTTATTTGGGTAAAATTCGAGATTAAATATATGTTTTAAAACATATTATTTAGTGGTTAAATTTTTAAAAATTTATACATAAATTTTAAAAAAAATTAATTTAAAAACATATATTTTAGTACCTAATATAGGACTTGTGTGTAAATTTTTAAAATTTAAGGTTTAAATTATAGAATTTAAAATTTAAGAATTTATGTGTGAAATTTTTAAAATTTAAAAATTAAATTATAAAATTTAAAAGTTTATAAATCTAAGTATAAATTTGGTTAAAATTAAGGATGGCAAAAAGATCCACTGGATCGGAGCTCTGTGGATATCTGCTCCATATGATCTACTCTAAATCGGATCAAAATAAATTATTTTCAAATCAAATCAAATCATGATCCACGTACAAGATTAACAAATCGAATCGGATCAAATTGAGACAAATCGATCCATAGATCTAACCAAATCAGATCGATCCATGGATCGAACCAAAACTAATTATTTTAAAATTATAATTTTAGTACTAAAAAAGTCACACATTTCAAAAATACTTTCCAAATTTTTATAATTATTTATTTAGAAAAATTTATAATATTATTCTTTTATAATTTTAAATGATATTAAATAATAATGTTAATTTTTTTTACAAATTTTTTTTATTTATTTATAGATTATAATATTAATAAAAAAGTTGAATATATATTAATTATAAATAAATAATAAATATTTTTTAATAAATCTATAATTTTATTGTATTTATATTTATATTTATCAATTTAAAGTATGTAATATACTACATTAAATAATGTATTCAAAAAATGAAAAAAATAAAATAAAATTTGAAACAATTCGAATCGGATCATAAATATCCATATGATCAACGGATTAATAACAGATGTGATCCGTATGATCAATGGATCAAAACAGATCAGATCAAATTGAATCTTTTAAACGACGGATCAGATCGGATCATCAGCAGATCGGACCAGATCTAATCCATTGTCATCCCTAGTTAAAATTTAAAACCAATAAATATTTGGATCCAAATGGGTATTTGTCTTTGATAGCAGAGAATATTGCTTCATTTAGCATATATATTTTTCATTATAATAGCATTTTTTTTTTCCTTTCAAATTAGTAGCATTTTAACCAAAAGTTTATTGCATTATAAGTATAAATATCAAAATGATCTTGCTATATAAAATAAAAATAATATTAAATTCTAGAAAATTTATAGTGACCCACCAAATATAAGCTATTATATCTATCTATATTTTTATATTTAATTTATTATATTTATTTATATTTTTGTAATATTTTACATATATTCAATTTTATTCTATAATATATAAATCAAACTTTATCTTTGTATTATGATATAGACAGCAAAAATCTACTGAGAGTGCTGGGTTTTGATGTGTCAAAATTAGAGCTTTTTGCCCGAAGATCACTCACTGATAGGCGCTCCCCTGGTGGACCAGATCCAGATCCTCGGCATCATGGTTGAACATTGACTTTCCATATATGTCCACAAAATCTTTAGAGATCAATATTGGGCTTCAGCTTGGACAGAGTATAAGCCTTAATTAGGAACAAGCTTATATATACGGCCCCCTTCAATATTAATTAGTTCAACCATTGTCGATATAGTGAGAGTTTCGAGCTATTCAACTAAATAATTTATATTTTGATTAAAAATTATATATTTTAAAATTAATAATAATAAAATTAAAATTATATATTTTAATTACATTAAAATTAGATAAATTATAAAAATATTTTTAATTGTATAATACTTACGTATTGATAGTTTATATATATAACTCGTATTACATTATATAATAGTGATATGTAATATTTGTTACATACTTGAATTATCAGTATATAACAATGTTACATACTGATAGTGTGAGTTACATTTACATGCTGATAGTGTAAGTATGTAATTCATATTACATAAATGATATGTGATACATGTATGTAATATAATACTTGTTACATACATGCACAATTAGTATGTAATAAATTACACACATAATATATAATACATGATATATGATATAAAATATTTGTTACATGTCTACACCATCAGTAAAAAATTACATATATGATTTATAATATGTAATAATTGTTTCAACCTAAGTTTAAGCTCTATCCATTTACCTCAAGTATCTTTCAACTGTGCACTTGGCAATAAAAAAAAATTATTATCATATCTCAGAAGTAGAAGGAAACATACGCTTAATTCTTTGTCCAGGTTTCAAATAAGTTCCAAAATTACAATTATCTATTTTAATTTTTAGTTAGGCCATGAATTTTAAAAAATTAAAAAGAAAGAATAATTTAACAGACAAATTACCTAATTGCATTCCATTTTTTACAAAAATTTTGACATTTTTCTCCTTTGTTCTCTTTCTTAAAATTGCTGTGAAATTCATAAACCCACAAAAATAAAAAAAACAAAGAAACTCAAAAAAAACTTTAATTATTCAATTATCTCTGTTATTACTCAAAGAGCTTATATGCTATAGTTGAGACGAGAAAACATATATAAATTTAGAGTGTTGAAAAAAAGACAATTAAATATATTAAAAGATAAAATTGTAAATATGTTTGTCCAAAATAATGTGGGAAGCGATCAAGAAAAAAAGTTGAAAAATTTAATATAAGTCTATAAAATTGATCATTTTTTCGAGAGTTTCTATGCAATCTTTTATTTTCTTATCAAATAGTAGTAGTAAATAGTAATGGTAATAGGCGGTTTGTAGTTATTTCTCCCCATTTCTCCATCAATCACTTAATTTATAAAAAATATTTGTACTTGTCACAGAACTTTAAGAGTCTTTAACTGTAATGGAATAATACATAAGGAAAAAAAAAAAAAAACGATCAAGAAAACTTCAGGATATGAAAGATGAAAAATTAATACGAATTTGTATAAAAGTTTTTATGTTTTGGTGTACAAGCTGATCAAAACCGCAGATAACAGATCTCATTGCTACCAAAGCTTAAAATTTTTTTTTGGTGGTCAAAACCACCGAACCTTAATTAGTTATAGAAAATTTTATGCAGAAATGTAAGCTGCCCAACAATATGAATTAGATGAATTACATATGCAGACATCAAACGTAACAGACACAACAAATTTATTTGCCACAATGACAATCTCGGATTGAGATGTCATTTGGCTAAAAATATTATAAACGGTGGTGGAATCAATATTTCATTAATTATTTTTTAATTTAATAATTAATATTTTTTCTAAACAAATAATTACGAAAATGACAATTAATAATTTATAAAAGTTACCAATTAAATTGATTAGATTAAGTGACTAAATTAATATTAGAATTGTGCTTACCACTTTGACCCGTTTTAATTTAGTAATAAATTTAATGTTTTTGCTTGAAAATGGAAATTTATGTTTAAAGATATTCGCGTGTATATATATATATATATATATATATATATATATATATATATATATATATATATATATATATATATATATATATATATATATATATATATATATACATATATGGCTAAATATGAAGTGATAATATTGGTAATGACATAATTGCAGGTCTTATTGCCAAATTAGCCAACTCTACTCTAAGATATTACCCTTATACACAATTCTAGTATAGTCCTATAAAAACAATACAAACATGTTAATTAGAAACTAAACTATAATTAGTAATTAAATGGCTAATTTAAGTACTGCAAAGTTTACCAACAGTATTTTTTTATTATTTATAAATTAAATTTCATTAATAAAAATCAAAGATATAATCTATATATGAAAATTTATCCATCTCAATACATAAATAATCAAATTTAATAAATTAAAATTAATAATATTCTTTGATACACAGTAAAAACTAGAGATTTAATCGTTCGCTCTACCAATAAGGCTCTTGTTCATCATGTTTTACCTGTTAGTCATGAGCTTCAATCAGGCAAATGGAAGACCAAGTCCAATTTACCGAGAGGATCAATTAGGTGAAAAACTGACTCCTGAAACAATCAATGATGTCCATAATACTCATAAGATAATTACCACCAAGGCCCGAAAGGCACATGATCGATCATAGTCAACAAAATGATAATTTTCTTCTATATTTTCAAAGCAAAGAGCTAACTCCAAATGGACCATATCCTATTCACAATCCTCCTAAAGCTCAAATACTTTGAAATTATCATTTCCATAATTTTCCTCAATATTTTAAAAACAAATTAACAACTAATTCCAGGTGGATCAGATCGATCCTATTCACAATCCTCCTAATTATAAGACTCAAGCTGATAATCATTTCCATTATTTTCCTCACTTTGGAATCAAGCCGGTATCTCCTGGGGGATCAGATACAATCCTCCTGAGTTCCGACATCCAAGCTCCAATAGGATAAATATGTGAAAAGCTCTTGAAAGACATGAGTCAAATGTAATAATATAAACATCATGTTTTCATCCTATGATTTTGATTATCTTTTGCATCTTCATGGCTAATTTAGCAGTAGTACAATTAAAAAAAATACAAAATCAAATATGTTTTTATTTACATGAATGATACGTGAACGATTATATCAATTCAAGTAGCAATATAAAGTAAAGAGAGGTCGATATTTTACAAAATTTAAATTTGCAGCCTAAAATTTTTACTAATATTTACTAAATATAATTTAGGTAATAATTTTAATTAGTTTGAAATACTATTTTTTTTTTAATCATGAAACAAATGTGCCAGGTAATAATTTGATTCAAGTCTCTACCTTTTAAATTATTTTATTCCATATTTTAACAACTTTTACACGTATGTGTAACGTGTTGGTAGTACAATTTTTTAAAAATAGTAAATTTTCTCACCAAAATTTGTTATCGATATATCCGATATTTTTCATGATATTTTAGAAAATAAAACAACAATTAAATTAAAATTAATATTTCAATGTTCATATTTCCATCAATATTAGTACCTGATAACACTGGTATTTAAAATAAATAAATAAAAAATTGACTTCAACCCTATTTTAATATCGACTCTTTGATGTTACTGAAATATTAAGAAATGTCATGATTTTTTATCCATGGATACAAGAACTAGTGTTAAATTGATTAAATTAAAGGATATTATAATTATTACTTTAGCCTAAGTTCCTGTTTGGTTCAACGTAATAACACCCGTAATGTAATGAGTTTTCCTTATTACATTGTTTGTTTTTCAGAAAAGTGGTAATGTAATGTAATGGTATTACATCTCCTTCAGTAATACTGATTACAACTTTGTCATTCACGAACACTCTTTACATTCCCTAACCTAATTTTTTTTTCTTCCAGCAACGCGTAACAGCCAGAACCAGCAGCCGTCCACCGCGTGCCGTCCCTTTGGTGGCGACGTCGTCGTCCAGCGGCCGTCCATTGCAAGCCAGCTTCCACCGCGAACCATCTTCCATCGCGAACCAGCGCCACCGCGAACCAGCGTCCATCGCGAACCAGCGCCACCGCGAACCAGCGTCCATCACGAGCGTCCATCGCGAACCAAGCCCACAGGGAACCAACGTCTCTTCTTTTTTTTTTTTTTTTTTGTATTTTTTTAAAAAAATTGTATTTTTTTTTTAAATATATTTTTTTTTTCTAAAATTGTATTTTTTATTAATTGTTGTTATAAAATTGTATTTTCTGAAATTATTTTTTTTTTCTAAAATTGTATTTTTTATTAATTGTTGTTATGAAATTATATTTTTTTTTTGGCTAAATTGTTGAATTTAAAATAATTATATAATTTTTTTTTCTATTACATTACATTACAGTGGTTAAACCAAACACTGTAATATCGATTCCTTATTTGATTACAATGACTAAACCAAACACTGTAATAGTAATACTGATTCCTTTACATTACATTCCATTACGATTACGATTACGATTACATTCAGCGAACCAAACGTGACTTAAATCTCATGAGCATTTTTGAAAAATTATAAAAAATAATATTTTTAAAATTTATAATAATAAAATTAGAATCTTAATAATATTAAACGGGTCTAAATTATCGTCGTTCAATTTTATTTAAATGTGTATTCAAAGAAAAATAATATATTAATTAATTTTTTAATTATAAAAATATAAGTTTGAATAAAATGAATACTAATTTTATTATTATAAATTTTGAGGTGTTATTTTTATTGTTTTTTTTTTTTGAGTTTTTTTTACTTCAATTGTAAATAAGGGTAAATGAGTAATTAGATAACGAATTGATAGGTGGGTTATCAGGCTCGACCGACTCGAAGGGGCCGAAAGGTGCGAATAGAATCGCTCTTCTGACCATTCTTTATTCCTCTAGATTTCCCAATTCTTTACTGCGGCCGTGCGGCTGCTCTCGCACTCTAGCCGCCAATCCGTAACTAATTCGGCGGTATGTTTTCTCATATCTCTCTTCTCTTAAATCAAAAGTTTTATCTCCCGCACTCTGATATCAGTTTGTATGATTATATTGGGCTTATTTGATCCGGGTCTGATTAATGCATGGTTTTTGGGTTTCTGGTAGTTTTAGTATCACTTTAACAGTGAGACTTATTGTAGGAGTAGTAGAATTCGATCGCATTTTTGTGCGCCTATGATGGAATTTCTACAGCTTCTTGCAAATTTCTTGCAAATTCTGCGTTTTTTTTGCTAAAACAAAGTGATAGTGTTCTCAGAATGACTTAGATGTATGGATGATAATACGACTCTTTCTTTTCCTATGTACTTTTTTCCGTCCTATTTTGCCTGTCGGTGGGCAGGAATGTGTGGTTCACTTTGTTGTAAATTTTGAGTGGTCTGTGCTCTTTTTATTCTGGAAATGATCAATGGTCTTTAAGCGGTGTTGTATTTTTCTTCTCTCGCTTTCTCTCAGTCCAATGACCTCTCTGTTTTGGTGTTTAGGGTTGTTTTAATATCTTACCTAGCAGTTTGAACTTTTGAAAGAATTGTTGGTATTTTGACTTTGAGTAGCCTTTGTACTTCGTTTTTATAGCTTCTATTGTGATTATTAAAACTCCTTTTGACATTTAATGCAAAAATGGACTAAGTTTGCCAAACACAATTCGGTAGATTGAAAAATAATAGGTATGGACAATTTATTTCGATATGTAGCTTTTATGAGTTTAGTCCAATATGAATATATATTTGAACAAATGAAAAATGATCTTATTTGCATTACACTTTTTGTATCTGAGTTTTAGATGTAGTATGCTAGGTTAGTAAATTGGTAATGCAATTTTCTTTTTTAATTTTGATGCAAGTACCGAAGCCTAGCAAGACGTAAATCTATATGAAGGATCTGATGGTCTTTTTTTTTTTTTTTTTTTATAAGTACAAGTTATTTATTTCCCATTTAGCTTGAAAGGTGCCATAGATTAGTAATTAAGTATGTTATGGTACACAGAGAGAAAATGGTTTAGAACCTAATTAAAAGATGTATATTGATCTAACCATTTTAAATAATTATTAAGCATATGAGTTACTGTTATTATGTTCATGACATGCAAGTTATCATCTAATTAGGAATTATATGGAATGCTGTCCAAATAGCAAACTCAAGGTTACTATAACATCAGTCATTCAACTCTTGGGAATGGGGTAGAGAGAAGTTATGTTAGGAGCGATTATCTTGTCCCTTGAAAAATTCAAAAACTGAATTATTATCTATTGTAGTAAAGGGGAATTGATGTACGTCCTTCAAACGGGAATGAATGTGACAAGTGAGAATGAACCACTTAACACTTTGCTAACCAACTTTAAACTGTAGAGATTAAGGAGAGTAAACTGGATACATTGGGCAAGCACGCGGACAATATATAGACATTGATGGGCCTTGGTGGTTATACATCTATCCCCTATTTATGATGATTCTTCATGACCTAATAAATACTCATTCCTCCTAAAAAAAAAAAAGTACTATTTGGCCGTTGGGTTTGAATGTAACGAATACTTTCTTATTGGTGCTACATTGTTATGATACATGTCAATTTTGTCAGCATGATTCTGTAAGATGCATAAGTTTTACTTTTATATCGCTCTATCAGGATGGAATCATCACATCGTAGAGGTCCAGGACAGAACAAAAGATTTTGGACTGAGGAGGAGGATAAGAAGCTCATTGAGGCACTTTTAGAGTTACATGACGGAGGGGAATTTGCAGCTGATGGCAATTTTAAGCCTGGCCATTTGAAAGCCCTTGAAAGGTTACTGTTAGTAAAGCTTCCATATTGTGATCTGAAAGCCAAACCACATATTGAGTCTCGAATGAAGACCTTAAAAACACATTTCAACATTGTGCATGACATGCTAACTAGGATAAACACTGGATTTAGCTGGGACATGGAGAGGAAGACCATAAGAGCTCCAAAGCCAGTCTGGGATGCATATTTGCAGGTACGGTACGTTTTTTTATATAACGTAATCTTAGGAAGACTATGCTGGTGAACGTATGTAATATTTTTCACCAATACCTGTTCACAATATCCTTATTGCAGAGAAATAGGAAGGCAAGGCCTTTAAGAAACAAAGCATTTCCATATTATGATGAATTGTGCAAAATATTTGGTAAAAATCATGTGACAGTAAAACATTCAGAGACTCCTTTGGAAATCGAGAAAGCCGGAGCCAATGAAGACGTTGAAGGAGAGTACTTTAATATTATTGAGAATGCACGAGATAATTTAGACAATAGCCCTACATCTATGTCTTTCTCACAAACTTCACACAAGCAATCAGCTCATTCATGCGAGTCATCAAGGAAAAAGAGAAAATCTACAACCTCTATGGACCTTAGAGAGGCAATTAAAGATGCAGCACTTATTATTGCTAGGGAAATAAGTGAATCTTATAATAGCTTAAGTCGAGCTATTAGCCAGGAAGTCATTACTGGAAAACAAGTAGGACTTAATGAAGAGTTAACAAGGACCACTAATCTAAACATGCCGGAGCGACATAGAGCTACTCTTCTCATTGGCGAGAGTTCTGCAAGAACTAATATTTTCTACAGTATTCCTCCTAAGGAGAGAGAGGTGTGGGTGAGAGCTTTACTGAAGACGTCTATTTAGCTGCCAATTTGCTTAGTGGTTTCTGCAAATGAATTTTCTTCACACCTTTGTACACAAAAGTTAAATGATTCGCCTTATAGTGATTAATTATCGGTAGTGTTTATATATATATATATTTTTTTTTTCTAATTGTATGGCATAATCTCTTTTCATGTATAAAATTTTATTTTTAATCTCTTTCAAGAAATTGAACATATGTTCATTTTTCTTATAACTTAAATGAACATATGTTTTTTAGTGTTATAAGAAAATGAATATATATATTTTAGTATTAGGAGAAAATAAAATTAATTAAATAATTAAATTATTTACGTTCGATGAGGGTTCTTTTTCTCATTTTTCTTCTTAAATATTAGTTAGACTTACAGCAGTTGAATTGTAATTTCGTTGTACTTGGTTTGATTACCGGACTTGATGGCTAGATAGTAATGAATAATTTATTTGTTTTCCGCTAAGTTATGTTTTAGAGAACTGCACACACTATGATAAAATTATTAATTTTTTAAAATAAATCCGACACGTATCATATTAAAATTAGAGTAATTGCAAATTTAAGTAAAAACTTGTGTTCGTTTAGCATTTATCATGCAATCAAATTATTAAATTTGTGATCTTATGCTGTTATGTGGTACTCATTCTAAAGATGGGCTAGTCCAAAATTTTCCGTCGGTATGGGCTTGGATAAACTGAACCCAATTATGACCTCCCTCCTTAAACCCGCCTCACCCAATCGACGTATGAACTGCCAACTGAAATGAAAAAAGACACACAAATTATGCGGATTAGGAGTTGGAGGACAACATGAAAATCTCAAACACAGAAACGCAACTCTCAACCATTCACAACGTCAAATGTATCGCCTCAATTTCAAATCCATACTCTCCCCAGTTTTTCTTCAATGGTCTTTGTATTCTCCTCTCCCTCCTTTAAGGTTCAAACCAAAGTCCTTTTCATGTTCTTCTACTACTACTTCTTTTCAGTGTTCACCTTGGTCTGGTCTCCAAACTTGGAGAGAGAGCCCTCTAAATGAGGATCGTCTTTGGGGACCCAATGGTCCGAAATCCCTGCTCTTACAGTCACAGCCTTCGGAAACGGACGGTTGTGACCGTCTAACGGCATTATCGGCTTCCTCTCTTGCTGAGTTGGGTGCCCTCGTTCTCTCTACCACCGATCCTCTAGCCAAGTCCAAACTTTCCCATCTCGCTTATTCCAGATGGCGTCGCGAGAATCTCCCAATTGGTGTCTCTCAAGCACCCTCTCAGCCTGCTCGTCCTCCAAAACCACAATTGGTTTGTTCTTTTTCTTATTTTATTTTTGCTTAAATCCTTCATACCTTTTAAATTATTGGGTTGCTTCGAAGCTAGCTAGTGCTCAATTTTTTTACAGTAAGTCCAAGTTAGCTTGTTTATTAATTATTATGGGTTACCTTGTATATATTATATGGCTATTGCTTTGTTTCATTGTCTCGCATTCGAAATTTCGACTATTAGCTGCAAATTCACTCACGTAGGAAAAAGCCTTTTGAAATCGTCTATATTCATCTCTCATGCCTTTGGCGTTTTTGGTGTCGCTTATTTATCGAGCGGTGCATATTTTCCTGTGGTAGATATTCTACTCTCTTGTTCTGCTTTAGCTTCAATCGGTTGGGCTCAAGGGCTCTGTATTTCTGTACTACCGGCAATTGATATCATTAGAAGAATTTTTAGCGTTTGCATTGTTGAATTTGTGAATTTTTTCCTGAATTGTTTCTGAACTTTAAAGTTCATTTAGAATATTGGCATTGCATATGGGATGACTATAAGAATGTGTTCATAACTGGACTATATTATTGAAATTCAGGTATCAACAAAGGAGATTCCGGCTCCAAAAGACTCGGGGTTACCTCTTAATGCTTACCTGCTTCATAATCTTGCTCATGTGGAGTTGAATGCAATAGATTTGGCATGGGACACTGTTGTTCGATTTTCACCACTGAGTAAGATTCTTGGGGAAGGATTCTTTGCGGACTTTGCTCATGTTGCTGATGATGAGAGTCGTCATTTTGCTTGGTGTTCACAGAGGCTTGCCGAACTTGGTTGCAAGTGAGAGTTTGATCACAGTCACATAGGTAACAGTTATCCTTTTCTTTATCTAATTTTCATTTTTTCTCTTAACAAGATATGGAGATATGCCTGCACATAATCTGCTTTGGAGGGAATGTGAGAAAACATCTGACAATGTTGCTGCACGTGTGGCAGCAATTCCACTAGTCCAGGTATTTTCACCGACTAGTATGTGAATCCTCGCATATTTAAACTTAATAATTTGTTCTTTTCAATATGTTGATTCATAAAAGCGTGTAGTCTTGCTCTACCTTCCTTCAGGTCACCCCTAAAGGCTTTCTACCCTGATGGAATTATTATTTTAAAAAGTTTTATTGTCTAATATCAAGGGAAGTCAATGATTTGTTGACAGATCAAGTCTCTCAAAGAATGATCGTAATTGACTAATTTTAGTGTCCTTGGTTATACATTTTCTATTTATTTGCCCTTTGTTTCTGTTTTCTTATTAAAACACCACATCATTTCTAGGAAGGAAAAAAAATTTGTTCTTTTTCTTTTTTGCTAGCCATTTCCATGAAGATTTGTTTTGACTTAAGGTTGCTGAAGTCTCACTGCCATTGCAGTACAAATTAAAGATCAATCAAATGTTGAACTACAAGAGAATAGCTGGAGTTTGTTTGTTTCGTATAGTTGCCACAATCCACTTGATTTTCTTTTTGTTGCTTATTTGAATCTAACACTCCACTTTTGTGAGCTCGTCTGTTATGCATAAAACAAGTTCTTTGTATTAAGCTATAAATGATTTTCCAATATATGTAAAAAATTTCATATTATGCTTGAAGTAACAGAAAAGTTGAAGGTTATTTTTGCCTTGAATTGCTTCTGAAAAATATATCATTTTTATGTTTTCATGATTGTCTCATTATGCTTTACAATGCTGCTTCCCTATTTTTCTTTTGCATGGAATAGGAGGCTAGGGGCCTTGATGCTGGCCCTCGACTTGTGAAAAAATTAATTGGCTTTGGGGACCACAGAACATCACAAATTGTAGGTAGAATTGCTGATGAAGAAGTTGCTCATGTTGCTGTTGGTGTCTATTGGTTTGTCAACATCTGTGAGAAGATGGGTTGTGCTCCTTGCACTTCTTTTAGAGGTTTGGTACCCTTCCAATTGGTTGTTGTTTTTGTTGGTAGTTATAACACATGTGGGCATGTTATTGAAGATAGCTGTTAACTTGCAGACTTGCTAAAAGAATACAATGTGGAATTGAAAGGGCCCTTCAATTACTCAGCTCGTGATAAAGCAGGCATTCCACGTTATTGGTAAGAAAACTGGGAATTGAGATTCCCTTGTTTGCTAGGGAGAGTCTGGGAAACCAAAATCATGTTTCATATGATTCTTCTCATCTTTTTTTTTTTTGGATGTATTATGTTGAATGTTGACAACCAAATTTTCTACTTGTATCAACTATAAAGGTACCCGCCATTGACAAGCTTCTTCCATGTTGATTGTCTAGGTATGATGTGTCATCCAGAAGCGATCATGAGAAAAGTGAGCAGCTTTCCCCGGTATGTGATCTTGGCTTAGATATTCTGTGGTTTGTAAAACAATGTTAGAAATTTTGAGACTTTCTTCCCATTTTTGCTCCACTTTTCTTCTCACCATCCGAAGATAGATATTTTAAAATCCAAGCTATTGAATAGGTATATAAGAGACTTGCTGCAGTCATTTCCATGGAAAGTGAAAATTCAAGCATGAATGGATCCAGTTGATGATATTGCCTGGAAAGCAACAATTTCTTCGGTTGCTTACCCTGCTTCAATATCATTGAAAAAGGAGTTGAGATGTCAGACGAGAGTTATCTATAGCCTGCGTCAGCAATCAAGGTCTGAATAGTTTTTTCATTTTAAATTAAAAATAGAATGATTTTATTTTGCTTAGTTTAGCAGTAACAATGGAGTGTAGTAGCCTTAGGGTTGAGAAGACTAGTGTACATGTGCTATTATATAACCATATAGTTTTGTTTATCCTTTTAAATTTCAACTGTTGTAAATTCTGTGTTGATACACGCCTTCGATAATCAGAAGTCATGCGTTTCTTTTTGGTTTGTTTTGGGAGTAGCTAATGTTTTTGTTGAACGATCAAAAGCAAACTAATGTAGCAGTTCATGTTACTGAATGAACTACGATGGACCAAGTTTCATATTGTTTATCATTCTCTGCCACATAAATTTACATTTACTCTCTATTAGAATTCCAATAAATGAAAAGCAACGTTCTTTCTGTTTAGTTATGTTACAGCTGGTAAAGAGAATAGAGGTGAATAAAAAATACATGATTGTTGAATGTTTATGAGAGAATCTGATGCTGAAAGTGAAAGGCATGCACTACTTAAATTATTCTTAAACTTAAAAATAATATTAATTTTGGTGTTGAATGATAACTAAAATATAATATTGTTAATGATTATGAATTTTTTTTTAAATAATTTAAAATTTTAGGTATGAGATTGATAAAAAAAAAAAATCTTTTATTTAATTCAGGGTGGTAATTAAAAAACTTTGAAAAGATAGACTTTTTTTTTTTTTTTTGCTAATTACTTTGAAAAGATAGACTAATTACTGATGCATGCCTCTTATTTAATATAACCGTCGTACATACTCATTTTCTCAATAGGTTACCCATGTAAGAGAGTGAACCCACGCGTAACAGAAATTTTTTTTTTTTTTTTTGAAGGCTATTTAATTTCACAGCCATTATATTAGAAGTTTTCAAAGAAAAATCAAAAGGAAAAGTCCATATTTTAAATTTAAGGTAATGGTTAAATATTGTAACACATTGTTATCTATAAATACAACAAATCTATAAAATAATATTTATAAAAAAATATTTATGTTAAATTATAATTATGATATATAATAATATTTGATATATAAATTAATAATAAATAAAAATAACGATAAATTATAAGTTAAATTGTATATTAATCTTTAAATTTTTATTAAATTTATACTTAGATCGTTAAACTTTTAAATTCTACAATTTAGCTCACAAATTTTTAAAATTTTACACACAAGTCTTTAAACTTTTAAATTTTATAATTTAGTTTCTAAATTTTAAAAATTTACACATAAATTTTAAAATTTTGATTCAAAAACATGTATTGTAATATCCAATATAGAATATATGTGTGAATTTTTAAAAAATTTAAGGATTAAATTATACAATTTAAAAATTTAGAGATCTATATGTAAAATTTTAAAAATTTAAAAACTAAATTATAAAATTTAAAAATTTAAAAACTTAAATATAAATTTAATTAAAATTTAAAAATTAATAAAAAAAATTAAGCCTAAATTAAAAAGCAAGGTTTTATGATCACTTCACTTTGAAAATTCCTCCACTGCAATAATTTTTTTTTTTGGGTCAGTTCCTCCAATGCAATTATACTTTGGGCAAAAAAGTATCACGAGAAAAAAAATTCTTTTATACATATATATAAATTATTTATTTATTTATTTAATTTTATTTTTAACTCTTTAAATAATACATATTTCTTACATAAATGTACTAGATATATGTTTTTGTATTACAAAATATATATTTAGTGTGTGGAAGTGAATTAAAAATAGTTGGAAAAAAAAAAAAAAAGTCAATCAAAATAATCGTTTTCGCTTTTGCTTAGTGCTAAGTCCATATAACGCGTCCTTACATTCCAAATCTATTTCTTTCTTTGTTATTCAGAAAGGAAAAAAGTATTGAATTCTCTTTCAATTTTTGTTTGGGATTAACTGCAGATACATAAACATCATTATTTGAGATACATAAACATCGTTATTTGATAGACAACTTCTCTAGATTCTTCTGTCAATTTCAACTAGAAGCAGCAGGAGTAGCAGCTACAAATCCCAACAAAGAGAGAGAATGTGTTGCGGAGACGGTGATTGCAGGCCCTTGGGCTTTTTACTGGGTCTCCCCTTTGCCTTTCTCTCCCTCATCCTCTCTGTAATCGGAATCGTTATTTGGATCATCGGGTAAATTCTCTCTCTAATATTGTTCTCTCACTAATTGACTTTCTCAGTTGCTTAAAATCTCTACTTTGAGATGAATTTATGCAATTTTGGCAGGCTGGCAATTTCTGGTACATCTGATTCTTAATGGTTTTATTAGTTCTTGTTATTATAAATAGTTATTAATACAAAAATTCGACAAAATTTCCACTAAAGGAACACGATATGGACACAAATAACATAATACGGATACGGCTAACGAAACTTCTAAATTTTGGCACATTTCGGTCTTCTGGGTATTTGAAATTAATGGACTTCGATTGACTTTCTTGCTATTTGAACATCTGGGTATCTGAATTCTCTTGCTCTTTCTTGTGATTTATATGAAATTTATTTCTTTTAGAAGTTTATGAAACTTGTCGATCTTGATGTCTGCTTCTGAATTGGGAATTGAAATCTGTGCAGATTGTTGTTGACGTGCATATGCCCTTGCTGTTTATGCGTGACGGTGATAGTAGAGTTCGCTCTGAGCCTGATCAAGGCCCCAGTTCATGTCATGGAGTGGTTCACTTCTCAAATTCCCTGTTAATTTTTTTTTCTTTCAAAATAAATAATTATTTATTTGGGGTTTGATATTCTTGGGCTCTTTTCGACGCATTAGTTTGCTTTAAATTCCTTGAAACCAAATTGTGAGGGAGTTTCTTGGGGATCTTTACTGGTAAAAGAGGACATGGGGTTTCCCTCATTTGTATGATTTCAGTGTGTGGATATTCTCTTCAGCAACATGTCCATATTCTTATTTTGCTCCCTTAAGCTGTTGAATTCAAACAAAAATGTGAAATGCTATTAAGGAATATAGTTTATGGTTGTATTCGCATCGTCTCTTATAGTTGGTGAACAAGTTGACACAGTGCAATTATGCTTGTGAAACACCTCTATTTTTTTAATTTTTTTTTTTGTTCTAGAAAGCACGTCACTTAGGACATGTTTGGTTTACAGTAATCGTAATCGTAATGGAATTGATTCAGAGTATTACTGTGTTTGATTTGACTGTAATCTGTAATGAAATGTAAAGGGATTACAACAGTAGCAATAATCTTCATTACGCTTTCAACCTTTTGTAATCTTCATTACACTTTCAACACTCTATATTTTTTTTTTCATAATTTGTATAATCATTTATGATTTTTTTGCTCATTCTATCTCTTTTAGTAATAAAAAAAGTTTATTTTTTTAATTTTACTTCATTTATAATTTTATAATCTTCAATTTAATATTATTATTTATTTTGATTATACTGCTTAAACAAACATTGTAATAGTAATACTGTTTCTTTTATATTCAATTCTATTACGATTATCATTCTCATTACTTTTACATTCAGCAAACCAAACGTCACCTTAGTGTTGCTTAAAAAGTGTATAAGATGTTATGCAAGTGTAGTATCGCAAATAAGTAATATAATGATAAAAAAATCATTTTTATGAAAATTAAAATATTAGAAAATGTTGTAAAAATTAACAAATTAAATCAATATTGAATGTTTTGAGGAATAAAATAAGAAGAAAATTAATAAGTACGAGTTAGTAAAAATACTGAAACAAAGTTTAACAAAGAATGACATCAAGAATCTTAAATAATAATTTAATTGTGATTGTATATGTGATAAATAATGCAATCAGAGCACGAATGCTATAGCAATGTTATGGTAAAATGCACCAAAAATTAAAATTCAAAAATTATAATAGATTATTCCCAATCTGCATTGTTTATTTGCCCCTACATTTCAATAAAATACATTCATGTGTACAACTAAGTTTAAGAACATTATTTTATGCATCAATTCTTTTGGATTATGTGAACAACTATATATTCATATATTAGTTACAACTTTGATTTTTATTCTAAAATCTAAATTTAATTTACATTATTCAAACTTCATCCAACATCAACTAATCTTTCCTACATTAATCTCAATTTAATTATCCTATAAATTGGTGATCAAGTAACAAACAAAAATTTAACAATAAAGTTACTTGAATAACTAACTTTTTTACCAAAGCACACAATAGATTTTTATAATGAAAAATAGATACTATATTAACTTGTTAATTTACAATCTAAATTAAAATTTATTTAGCTCAATATCTACTATAAATTCATAAATATTAAGTTAAAGAAATTGAAAGAAAATTAGGAAATAATAAAAGAATGGAGAAATCAATAAGAAATTTATTTAATTAAGTTCTCAATCAATTGAGTTACAAAATTATTAATTTTCTTTTTGTTTACTTACTAATAATCCCTGCCAATCAGTCCCCTAAATTGATCATTCCAAATTGTAAGCAGTTGGTCTCTTTTAATCAACAGTAGGCTGCCTCTGCCCATTTTTGTTTTTTTTTATTAAAAACCCATGCTCAATTGCTAAATTATGTATTTTTTGTTGCTTTAATTTTAGTGCTTTTAATGCAACAAAGCTATAATGAACCTGCTTAATGCTTCTTTATTGTTTATTTTGTTCTTTGCGAAAGAACACATGAAAGTCTCATAAAAAAATTTCAAAATATAAGTATTTTTAGTAAAATACAAGATAAATTCATATTTAATATTAAATGATTCATCCATTTCAAAAAATGTACAAATAATATCCAAATAAGTATATTGTATAAATATTCTCAAATAATTAAGCAAGTTTTAAAAAATAAAAATTAATATTTTCCTAATAAATTAGAGTTATTAATTTATTTGAGGAAGTGACCTGTCTAGATAGAAAATAAGAAGAATAAAGGAAGTCATGAGAATGACTGCAAGCTTTCATGTTTTCCGTATTGCTTTTCTTATTGTTTTGTTCTGTATAATTGTATGATTTCGTTGTAGCATTTATATGATTTAGTTGAAGTTACGTAAAAATTAGTTTTTTGTTGTTGTTGGTTTCTTGGGTCGGGGTGGGGAGGGCGCTAGAGAAGTAGAGATCTAATTTAATAACATAGGTTTTAAGGGGTGTGTTTCGTTCGATTCAAGTATTACATATAATCACCATACACCAATCAAATTACGTTGGTCTCTGCATAACACTTGAGAAGACATCACATCTTTGTGGTAGCGAGTAGCGAGTAATACAGAAAGTTACTTTGGAGGTGGAAGATTATGTAGTTGAAAACCATTTCAGTAGTTAACCATGTCATTGTCAAAGCCTATAGCCTCAAAATTTCTCTCCATTATTCCCAACGGTGAGAAGATTTTCCACCATGTAGGCATATAAACTCAATACATCAGGAAGCATAATGTGTGAGCTTGTGTGTACAGAAAATGCATGCTTAATTTCACAAACAAGGAAAAGCATTACAAGAAGATTACTGATATATTATAATAGAACAGTAAACTATTAACCAGTACTCTAGTACAACAAAACGTGCCCACTAACTGTATGTCTGAAGCAAATATAGTTTTTATTTACTGCTAGTCTGCTACGCAACCAAGCACACAAAAAAAAAAAGGCAAGAAGATATGGCTAAAACTTAAGAAATGCCCATATGATCGACTTTGTTTTCTTAATGAGGTTCTTACTTTAACTGGCTTGTCTTTTACCCACATTGTCCTTGTTTGATTTGTCAGATTTACCCACATTCTTTGTAGTCTGAGCAATCTCAATTATAGTTTCACCAATTGCACTCAACACTTCACTTCCTTTTCGCTCCCCATGTTCTGATCTTTCCCACTCATCTGTACTCTCCTGGCTACTCCTGTTTAATTCAGATGGTCTCACCTCCACATTCTCTTCACTTGTTCTATGAAACCTCCCCTCTGGTTTGCTCTGATCTTCTGTTCTACTTTCCATCTTGCTGTCTGCTTGTTCTGGCTTATTACTTTCAGTGCCCTTCAACCAAACAAGCACAACAAGTTACTTACATTAACATAAATAGGCCAAACAAGCTTCGATCAATGAGAGACAATAAACAAATTAATTTGAAAAATACCTGATGAGTTGAATTAGGATTCTTGGACTCGTACTCTATCTGAGCCTCTTCTTTCTTCCTAGCAGTGTAATCTTTAGCACTTTCCCCGGTGGAAACAGCAACGTCTTTGGCCGCAGAGAAAGACTTGGAGGCAATCTCAGCTGCCTTATGCCCAGCATATTCTGCTGCATCTTTCATAGTACTTGCTACCAATTTGGTTCCTTCCACAGCTTTATCTGTTGTATAATGAGCAGCTGTCCAACCAGCAGCAGGTGCTCTGTCTTTGAGTTCACCAGCAACTTTTCCAGTATATTGCGCAGCCATCTTGCCCGCAGATACAGCAACATCTTTAGCTGTCTTTGTAACACTGACTACTGTTTCCTTTGCTGTACTACCAGCTTGCTTGGTCTTCTCTTTTGCTGCCCCTTCTGTTTCTGATGCATACTGTGCTCCTTGACTCAGAGTGTCCTTTGTTTGTGAAGTCTTCTCTGATACATAAGAAGGTTGTTTCTGTTGTTCTTCTTTGTTTTCACGGCTCTGCTGTTGCTGTGTCTGTTGGGTCGGCATTTCTTTGCTTCTTGTTTCCTCCTTATGACTCTCTCCTTTGCTTGATTGATTTGTGCCTCTGTTTATTTTCTGAGTTTCAGTACTGTGGGAAGTACTTTTATCCCAATCTGGAGCACCCTTGTTCTGTTCAGTTGTCATCTCAAATTTCGCAACCGTGTAAGGCCCTGTTTCAGTTGTTTGATCACGCCTTTTTCCTCCCTCGTATTCTCTACTCTGAATTTCCTTCTCTCTGTTTTCCTCATTCTTCATCCTATCGTCAAGAGAAACAAAGGGAGTTTCCCTTTCATGGGTCTCTCTTGCTTTCTCAGCTGATCTTTCTTGATACATGAGACCTTTGATCTTTTCTGCTCTGATCTGCAGATACAAAAGGGCTTGATCTTTCATGGGTTTCCCTTCCTACTGATCCGACCTTATTTTCACTCCGGCCAGATGATCTTTCTTCATGGGATTGATGATCTTTTCTGGTTTCTGGAGAAGCAAAAGGGTCAGCCCTTTCATGGGTCTCTCTTGCGTTTCCAACACCACCCACGTCTCCTATTGTATTTGCACTTCTAGCGACACGAGTTGTTCCGCCATGAGAGTGATGATCCTTGTTGCTACGAAAAGGAGTATCTTTCCCAGCGGTAATGTCAGAGTCTTTTACTTGGACTGCAATAGCATCAAACTTATTTACCATCTTTGGAACTCTGGCTTGCTCTGGCTCTCTATTCTCTAACCTCTCTCTCGTTGGTTGTATTTTCCCTACCCCGAATTTGCTGCTGCTCAGAAGCCATTGAAGCTAGCTACTCTTTTTCACGAGTTTAATTGCTTTAGCAATAAAGGTTGTATTTTTTGAATTTCGCTTTGTGAATTGAATTGGAGGGAATATGGAGTTAAAAATTGGAGGGAATGGCGGTTTAAGAAGGTGGGTAGTGGATGTGTTCGCATGGAGATGGACATGTGTTCGATGGATTAACGACACGTGTTTGTATAATAGATACTTAGGATCTGAGTCAGCGAATTCGTTGGGTTTAGATTAGGATTTAGAGTAGAGCTTCTCATTTCGCAAGACACGTAAGGAGAGCTTCGGGCTTTTTCATGCTCTTTGAAACACATGGCACGGTTCCATTAGTCACGTGGGGATTAACTGGTTCCCAAATACCACGTCATATGTGAGTTGAGGCCCAAAAGAGATCAAATGTATGGTGTAGGTGATTCACAAAACAAGCCGAACTTAAATAATTAACTTTATGAATTCAAAGCGTGATTCCTACAACTCAGAGCAAGCAACCCAATGTTGCCTAAATTACAAATGAATGTAAATTTACAATTGAAGCACCAAATAAACAATCACCTAATACAAACAATGAGATAGCGTTTGCTTTAATACATGAATAAGAATGAGACTAATTAAATAGAAATAGTTGTTAATCTTCAAGAAAAAAGAGCAGAATAAAGAAGCACATTCCAAGTGTCTGGCAATCCAGGAAGGCACCAATGGCTACAATCTATGGCACCTTTGTTACTATAAACTGAAGGGTGTGCATCTTTTCTCAACTGAGAGAGTCCAGTGATATCAAGTAAATAAACAGGCTTCTTTATTCTACTTAGCACTTTATTCACTACCACCCATGCCATTTGTGTTCCTGCTGGGTACTTTTTACCATAGTATGGTTGTGTCTCCCCAGAACATGACTTTGTTGGTTGGCCCCATTCTTTTCCCCTAATTATTAATTACATTAATCAATTAAAACTTTTAATTATCACATAACCTTTTATTCTAGTATATATATATATATATATAATTAATTGATTGATTTATAACTAATTTTGGAGATATAAAGAAAATACTTACTCATAATGAGTGGGGGAAATCCCTTGGAAGAAGACCTTCGTTTTGGAAGGATCAACATTTAGGTTGACCCACCTAGCCCAAGTAGTTAGTCCTTTGTAGAAAGCTATCATACGATTCATATCTTTGTACAATTTGTTACCCTCTTGCAAATAATCCCATCTGCGTTCAAAGTATAATCAACCATCAGCAATACTAAACTAAATGGTTAAATATTATTTATTCTTCCTCTATCGTTGGAACGTAGAAAAGATAGATAAGTTGAACTTACGGTTGTCCTCTACCAGTGTGGGTCCACCAGTGCCACGTGTTGAAGATCAACATGTCCATGCCCCTCCAATTGTTGCCACTCCTAATAGAGTCCAGCTTTAGTACTGTTCCCACCTTGTCAACATGAGTCATATCAACAAGATATGGTGTGCGATATAGCAGTATAGTCACTCCATAATCCTGAAAAATATACCAGCGATTTATTATTATTATTATTTCAATTATCATATATAATATACTTTTAGATCTGTCATGTTAACTATTTGATCGATATTAGATGTAACTCAAAAAAAATAAAAATAAAAACAAAAAAAATGAGCTGAGTTTCGGGGAAAAATGTGTAAGATTAGGCATTAAATGATTATAAGTAATAATAATAATTGAGACATATTTATTTCATTTTCTATTCAATCTATGATGAGGCTGTGATTTTGTTAAAATAAAAAGTAGTATTTTCTCGATTTTTTCTTTACTTCTAATGAGGTAAGTAGAGTCTTCGCTTTCTTTTAAAAATATATATATATGTGTATGTATAGAAAAGAAAAGTAGCAATTTGGTTCATACTATTAAGTTTTAATGTTTAACTTAATTCTATTAACAGCAATCCCATTAACTTTTAGGAAAATGATATTTACCCCTAATAGAATACTAATTCTTTCGTAAATTATGTAGCAATATAGCTATTTTTATTATTTGATATATATACATATACTCATACTTAATGATGTATATTTATACTTAATTGAGTATTTTTTAAATATCATATTAGACTCACATTTTACTACGAAATTCATGACACCTACTTATTTTCTATGCTTTCTCTTACCTTACTAATTTTGATTTTCAACTTTTCCTATCGAACGTGTATATAGATAGTTGAGATTAAAATAAATAATTAAAAGGTAGAGAATTAGTCAATTTTGGCAATCCAATTGTTAAAAACTTAGAAAGAACACCGTCAAAATAGAAGAAAAAATAAATTGAGAATTAGCAAAACAAACAAAATAATAATCTAAATTAATCTTGCAAAGAAAAAAAAAAACCTTAGATCACTAAGCTCAATTTCAACTCCCATCCGAATTACTGATTCGCGTTAGAGTACAAACAATTAAACTAAAAATTACAGCCATGTCCAATAATGGAAAGACAAATTTTTTTTTTTTTGAATCTAAGGTAACATTTATTAATAATTTAAAAGCTCATTAAGAATTGTTCCAAAAAAAAAAAAAAAAACTCATTAAGAAAATTAATTGCCAGTTAATAAATTTTAACTACCGGCCGAAAGAAAACCGTCTAAGCAAAAAAATACTAGCCACCAATCACGCTCTCATTTTTAAAGTTTCCCCACACAAACACGCAACTATCAAACACAGACAAACCCAGCTCAAACTCACCAAGTACTACTCGATGACCACTACTTTCAGTTTCACTTACTCAAAATATCACTACTAAAACTGGTTAGAACAAAATTGAATTGCAACAATGAAGCTTCTCCAAACTTCTTTAAAAACTTCAAACCATATAAAAGCTAATGAAAAATGGAAATAAAGCATTGACCTTTCTGAAAAGCAACACTGAAAAAAGCACAAGATAGTGCATCCACTATGACAAGTAATGATTGCGGACATTCCCAAAAAAACTATCAAATTTAAAGAACTAGAAGAATTAAAAAAAAAAAAATACTCACCTCGAATGTGACAGAATATAAACCATCTCTTTGAAAGTGAGAATATTTAGAATTTGGCACCCAAGCATGAATCATACACGCTAGTGATTGCCACTGGTTGTAACTCAGTGAGTCACCAACAAACATGATCTTCTTACCCCTCCATTTCTCCAAGAAATTCAACCCATTAAATCTGCAACAAATTTCAATGATAATAAATTAAGAATAATGAAATAAATAAAGCTCCAGTTCCATTCCCCAATTTTGAATTCTGATCTTAAGATAGAATCAAAAGGGTAGTTCCAAAATGTGAAAATGGTACCTGGGTAAAGGGCAATTAAAAGGTTGCCACCTATATTTCTGGTAAGCTGTATCAGGACGACCGTACTTCTGGCAGTTGAATTGTGGATCTACAAAGGGACAAGTAGAGGCATCGTATAGAGGATATTTAGGATCTTTAACCCACGTACCCCAAAACCAGTTGCATCCGCCTGCTACTGAACTTGTTGAAGTAGCATTATTTGTTATGGTAATGGAATTCAAATCCTCTGCTTTTGATTGGTGTGACAATATAAACAGAGTCAGAAACAGAGCTTCAAATAGGAAACCCATTCCTTGGGTTTCGATCCTCAATTTGGTTTTTCAACAAAACAAAAACGAGGAGTGAAGAAAAAGTTGTCCGTCACAACGTGTTTATATAATGCGAGAGAGAGAGAGAGAGAGAGAGAGGAGCCATTTGGGATTAATTTTTTTTAGTTTCTGTATCACATGGAATGTGAGACAGAGTATTATTTTTATTATTAGTCGTTTAAATATTTTCATAAATTTTTCTGACATAAATTAGTGAAACCTTTGGATTGGTCGCTTTTACTGTAGCATGTGTAGTTGGATCCAATCCAATCCTTGAATTTGAATTTTTTTGGAATCGTGATGATCTGGATAATCATTGTATAAGAACAATTTTTCAACTAAGAAAGCAAAGCCAAAGCTGGATTTATTGACATTTTTTTGTAGATAAATTTTCTGAAAGGTACCTGATTCATTAACTTTTCAAAAGGTGATTAATTTGTTTAATTGCAGAGGTGATTATATTAAAGACAAAAATACTATATTTTTTGAACACTATTGTTTATTTTTTGTTATCCATCAATACTTTTGCATTTTTTAATTATTATCAAATATCAAGAATGATTATCGAAAAAAAAAATTCAAGACTTATGTAATAAATAGCCTTCCTTAGCATGCAAGAGAAAGAAATGGACGTCTTCTTTTCTGGTTATATAGTACACTGATTTATCTGTGGTTTGCTAATCAGATTATAAAAGTACCAAGTTTTTTTTGGTTGCCATTGTAGAATTTCCATGTGTTACTTCTTCTTGATCGTTTTGTTAAATTCTGAACTATCTCAATCTTAATTTGAATAGTCCTTTGAATTATTTGTATTTTCCACGAAAGTGATCATTACGCGACGCAGGTTGATCTTTTTACAATGTGCCAGTGCCACACATTATTCTTAGATTTCTCTATTGACTTGACTTACCACTTACAACTTTTTCTTCGTCTTTTTTTATTTACTGAAATACCAATTACGACTTAAGACTTAAGACTTAAGACTTGAGACTTACGAGTACACAAATTATTAAGGGCGAGTTATTTGAATCAGGCTATTCCGCAGCCTGCTCCAGTTAAAGTAGGATTAATACTTAGGCTTAGCATTGAATGTGAATTTGTACAAATAACAAAACAATTAATTAGAAAGCCAAAATTATTAATAATAAAACAAATGCATTGCTTAGCACCAGAAAGATTTTTTATTTCAATTAATTAGCACTTATTCTGAATATAAATATGTTAATTAAAATTTAAAAATCAAACTTTTAATAAAAATTTAGACTACGTATGTACCGACTAAAAGTTGGATATTATAAAAATGTTAAGATTATACAATTTTTTTTTTGTTTTTACTTTTTTAAATAAGCTTTTTACATCGTCACATATGAAAGTTATTTTAAAAAGTGAAAAAAATAATTTATTTTATTAATTTAGATATTTTTACTGTTATTATTCGTGGATTAGTGGAAGAGTTTTTTTTTTTTATATTGAGAAGTATGTGCATATCTTGAAAGAGAAATAGATTCAAATTTTTTAATTATTTTTTATTATCTTAAAATTTTAGTACTTTTTTTTTCTTCCACGTTCATCCACCATTTTGTATATATTTCTCTTATATATCCACATCTTTATAAAACTAGAAAAAATTGTTCTCATGGAACATGGGCAAACGGAGGGACCGACCATTTCGGAAAGGTAAAACAGGGGAGGGGTGTCACTAGAGCTACCGTCAACTTGTTTCCAAGTGAGCTACTTGTCTAGTTCTCTTTTGCTTTCTTACTTTGATTGGCTACTTACACATCACTTCGAACTAACTAGATCATTATTCCCACCACCCTTGAAGTTTCGTCAAAAGTCAAAAGGCTCAAAGTGTTTGAGAATATTCGTGCACTGTTGTTGATTACTACTTCCCTTATATATATATATATATATTCAATAAAATGTCTAATAAATAGTAATATACATAAAAAATATATATATATATATTATTTATTAATCTTGAGTTATTACTTTTATATATTATTTTAATGAGTAATAAGATAAGTAATTATTTTATTAAAACAATAGTCTGTAAAATTAATATGAAATACCAAATCACTTATTTTTATACTAATAAATAATTTCTAATAGTGAGAATACAAAACGTCCAAATATCGTATGTTCACTTTTTGATGTGATATTGCATCACTGCGTCAAACTAATTATTATGTTCATCTCTCGTCCTAAGTTCGAGAGATTTTGTTAATATATATTTAACTTTTTTTATTATTATTATTTGAAAAAGTGAAATAAAAAAGAAAATAAATAAAAGTTAAGTGAAGCTGACAAGAATATATTAGTAAATGCTAGTTATGCACGTAATGTTTTTGGATGAATTGGATTTATGTGTTTGATAGATATGCATATTAAAAAAAGGACCTACTTTCATAAACACAAATTACTTTTACAGATATGATTTATACTGGACCATATATATATATATATATATACACTGACAGCTGTATTTTGGAGAAGGTTGTTGTAGTTCACCAATGTCACGCACCCCAACCCACAAAAGCCATATTTTTTTTTCTATGATCTGCTGGGCCAATATTGAAGCAGACGTCTATGTATTGATTAAACAATTTAATGATTGTGATTTTACTAGTTGTATGGTTATAGCAATTTATTTCTGTCTTTTCAATTTCTAGTTATTTGAAATGATTTAAAAAATAATTTTATGACTTGGAGATGATTTTAATCATTATTTTCGTTACAAAATTAACATGTAAGCTAGTCAAACCTCTTTAGAATGCCTGCATTGCATTATGGAGCGTATACACATATTAATTACATCACGCTCCTCTTTTCATTTGATTAAAATTTTATAAAAATTAAATCATATTTAAATGTAGTATTTTCTTTCGACTTAAGTTCTAGGACATTCTGAATGTTAAATTATTTCAATCTGTAAAATCAATTATATTTTAATTAAATTTGTAATAAATTTCACGTTCTGATACTTCTTTGTTAAAATATTAATTTTTGTTTCAAATTTTAAGCTTAGAATGATTTTTTTTTTTTTATTTTTTTTTTGGCTAGCTAAGAGATCATCACATATGATGGATCGATAATGTTATCATCGATCTCACCGCTGACATTTTCTATTGACGAGTCCTCAAATAGTTAATTTGATCATAGTATACTATCTCTGTCTATGTATCTATTTCTATCTTAATTTCTTTTATTTTCATTTCCCCTAATGTGTTTTTTTACATCAAAATTATAATTATTGTAATATAAACTTATGATTTACATAAATTAAATTTAAATATTGCCGCAAAATCATTAAATATTTCAATAATCAAAAGTAATGTTTTATTTTTTTGAATAAATTGTAGAACTGCTGTGTCTCACATGAAACAACAAAGTTTGGCGTAAGTGGTGGTTGTTCAAACTACAACAATTTAATAAGATGCCTGACATTATTAAATATTTTCATGCAATATGTTTAAAGAAAAATATTAAATAAATGTTATCCAATGTTAGCTAGCTGCTAGAAAAAGGTGGGATAAATGTCAATTAATCAGAGTCAGAGTAGTGTGTGATGGAAAATAAATCAAGGGTAAATTCCCTTAATTTTTTAAAAATGGAAAAAATATCTATCAATTTTAAAAAATAGGCAATCATAACTCTTCAATTATTAATTTATTACAAAAAAATTCTTCATATTTCTTGATTTTTATTGATTTTTTTTTTTTTTGCAAATATCTCCCTTGAAAAAACTGAAAGAGTAACAAAAATGATGAAATTGTTATTTTTCAAACCTTCAGGATTTTTTTTTTTGTTTCATGAAACCTAGAGTTTGTATTTGTAATTGGGTGCGGTGATACGAAAGTCTTAAACTTATGTTTTTCAGATGTTTTAGTCTTTAAACTTTCAAATAATACACTTAAATCTTACTTTTTATAAATAAAAAAAAAAAAATTGTATACTTTTGTCCAAATTTTATGAATTAAAGTGTCTTATTTTAATAAAAGTTAATTACTAAAGTATCTAAAAAGTAATAATTTAAAATTTTATTTTTATATATGATGTCATAAACTATTAAAATTAAGAAGAAAAAAAATGTATCAATTGAATTTAAGGATTAAAATAATCCAACTACAAAAAGTTAGGGTTCATAAATGTGCGTTTTTTCCTTTGCATAGGAGTAGGGTCTACCATATATATTATATGTATATTTTCATTGAAAGCCTAACAATGAAGCCATTTATACATAAATTAGTTAGCTTTGTTTCTGATTTGTCTTCTTGTTTCATTTTATATATATATTTTTTTAGCTTTGTTTTTGTCTTCATGTTTTTGGGAATGAATTTGTTTCTCGAAATTAATTAGTGGAAAGTGGAAACCATCAACAGAGAAGTTGAACCCACAATAAGCACTTTTGCAAGGCGGCTGCTAGCGCTTTAAGCTAAAAGGCACCCTCAAAATTTGAACAGTGTAAATTAATTTGTTATATGGATCCCTTTTTACTTTAAAATTTATTCTCCGGAATTATAAAAAAAAAAAAAAAAAAAGTGTCAATTAATTCGCCTGTTCTTACCCCCACAGCCGGCAACAAATGAAGAAAGATAAAAATAGTTAAATATATAATATTAGCGGACCTCAAGTTAACTTGTTTTGCTAATCACTTTCATAAAAATATTCAATATTAGATTGGGAATTGGGATCACAACCAATAAGTTTAGAGAGCCTCTGGAATCGAATCCTAATTACGACTATGTAAATATCGTAATTATTTATATATATATATATATATAAAAACAACGGATCATTTCTTGCAAGAATATTTCTTTATAAATGTTTTTCTTAATCTAAGATGATGAAAGTTATTATTATTAGTGGAATAAATTAAAAAATATATATATTTTAAGCAAAATTCAAAACCACAGTTTAAAATTAAAAGACACTGTTTTATCATTAGATTAGTGGTTGATGGTAATTTCACGAGTACTTTAAAAAAAAAATACAAAAATAGAATTAATAATTTGATTGCAAAATTTGTACGTATTAGGTACTTTAATAATCTCTTATTTAATAAAAGGTACTTATGTGAACTTATATTTTTATAATGATATACTAGTAGCCCATACATTTAATTTTAAGTATATTATTGAAGATTAATGCATATACAACACACATGTGAGAGTTGTTAAGGACAAAATTGCCTTTAAAATTGTTTTTTTTTCTTCCCCCATGAAAGGTTCCTTTTTCAATTCCTTTTTTTCTTTTTATTTTGTTACTAAAATTTTATTAAATGGTATATAATATATTTGATATTATGTCATTTAAAATTTTTACATTTTAAATAAAAATTAATGTATGTGCATGAAATATGTGAAAATAATAAAGATTAAAATTATCTTTAACATAATTAATGCTTAAAAAAATTAAAATATATTAAATTTTAAAAATGATGAAATTTTAAATGAAATAACATCAAATATATTATATTATGTTTTATAAGAAAAATATAAAAAATAATATTATATATATTATATATCATTTAATAAAATTTTGGTAACAAAAAAGGAAAAAGAAAAAAAAAGAATTGAAAAAGAAGCTTTCATTGGTGGGAAGAAAAAAACATTTTTAAAGATAATTTTGCCTTTTACATCTCTCACATGTGTGTGGCACATGTATTAATCTCTAATTAAATTATGATTTTAGACCATTAATGTACTTGAAATTAAATGTAAGAATTATTGATTTATTATTATAAAAATATGAATTTACATACTTATTTTTTATTAAATAAGAGGACTACTAAAATACCTAACTGGCAAAACTTTTCTCAAAATTGAGAGATAATATATCTAAAGATTATAATAAAGAAAAGAATGTCATAAAATATTGAAAAGGTGGATATATTATCCCAACTAAAATTATTTATTATGATTATATTTTTTGCACTAAAGTATAATTAATAAAATTATACGTTATTATTATAATCAAAATAATCATAGCAATGAATAACTCTAAGAACACTTATTCAAACTCTATGTTACACACTTTCATATTTTGTGGTTAACACGTCACCATGGATTTCAGAATTTAATCTCAAAAGAGACGCCATATAAAAACTAAAAATTAGTCGTATTTATTTTTTTTAGCAGCTATTTACTTGTCATTAAAAATTGATGTTATATGTATTTTATTAAGTATAAATATATTTAAAATATTAAGTTTATAATAATTTTTTTAAGAAACTATAATGAATTTTCCAATAATAAAAAAAAACTTTAAAATTCAAGAACAAATAATTTTATTTGATACATGTAATTTTTCTATAATCAAAATGTAGATATTATACATAAAATTTTGTCAAGATAAAAGGTGAGTGGCTTCTCTGCTCTCTATCTATCTTTAACAGTTCTCTAACATTTTGCCCGCCACATGCTCCAATTTGTGGCAAAGCAACAGACTACAAGAACGGGTGGTGAAGGCCATCCTGACTGACCACACATATATCCTCCCACGTTATATATATTATAATTAAAAGGTGTATTTTAATTTGATGGAAAGTTTAATTTAAAAAAAAATTTCACATCCATCTCTAATGTAAAAAGGTGTACAATTACTCATTTGACATCTTCGCGTGAAAATATATTTAGCCTTTTGAAAATTTTCTCGACCGGTATGTATATAACTTATAGTTTTTGAATTTATGCTTTTAAGATATTTTAATTCATAAATTTTTAATTTATATACTTTTCTCTTTAAAGATAATATTTTTGAATGTTATGTATAAAAATAAATCTTAAATTAATTTTTTTAGATACTTTAATTCCTAAAATTAAGATAATATATTTTAGTCTTTAAGTTTTATTAAGATAAGACATTTAATTCTTAAAATTTAAACTAAAGTATACTTTTTTTTTTCCTTAAAAGTATTATCTACGTGTATTAATTAAAAATTTATGAACTAAAATATTCAAAAACATAAATTTAAATACGTGGTTATCCCACCTTTCTATCCACATAGCATATATATGTGGTTATCCCACCTTTCTATCCATATAGCATATGTGTGTGTGTGTGTTTTGTGTTTTTTTTAATTGTTGAATGTACAAAATTAATATCAAGTTTTAGGAACAATAGCTTGGGGTATATAGCAGTAACAAAAAAATATCAAGTTTAATATGTGCTCGTTATCCTCAAAAGTCAAAGGAATTATGGTAAATAATTTGTTTTATATGTGATTATAAAATTGATTTTAATTTTTTATTTTATGTATAAAAAATTAATCACCTATATATATTTTTTTTAATAATCTGACTTAGTGTTTTTTTTTTCTTTTTAAATCATTAATTGTTGGACATTTATCCCCTTTTTGGAAAAAGAAGAATCCAAAAAATCCACGTTTAATTATTAACATGATATACAATGTTAGCATAACAATAAGTTGGGCAGACCAAAAATTTGTATGTACATGTAGAATCTTGAATTTGAAGTTATGAATT
Organism: Elaeagnus macrophylla; assembly: GCA_029378325.1. NCBI lineage: Eukaryota > Viridiplantae > Streptophyta > Magnoliopsida > Rosales > Elaeagnaceae > Elaeagnus > Elaeagnus macrophylla. The sequence continues at coordinate 22,751,828 of CM055646.1, read as the reverse complement.
ATGATATATGTTTGAAGTTGGGTTATTATTGAGTGCATCTAAAGAAACTCTCAAGTCTAAACCCACTCAAAGGGAAATACGCTACAAGTTGTTTAGTATTATTATCATTTGTCCATTTTTTTTCTAATAAGCTATCATTTGGTGTTTGCTCACCAACTAAAGTAGTTTCTTGTTATGTAAATATCATATATATGCTTGTCTTTTTTATACAATATTGTTTAAAGAACACGAGTTATATCATCTCCTTTTAAAGATTCAATAATGGCTGCTGCTGCTGCTGCTTTTGATATTCACAATTGGCTTGTATTTAATATTTATACGTGTCTTTGTGCTTTAAGTAAAAGAGGTTCGTTTCTAGATAGCTAATTCATCGTCGGTTATCTGGTCCCATTTTTTGTTAGTTAAAATTTATTTTCTTTTCAATACTTCAGTATCGGTTGTGGTTTTCAAAAGTAGTGGCTTATTGGATAATAATGGATATCCCTAAATTATAAAATAAAAATGCACAGAATCCCATTTTTAATTTAAGATTGGGCTTGATAAAAAAATTAAGACTGGGCCACGGGAACTTTTCTCAGCCCACTGCTCATTATGAAGACTTGAGCCCCTTTTACGATGTTTATCCAATTGAAGCCGAAATGGGCTTGATATTTTTGAATTATGGATGGTCTATTCTCATCCACCCAAATTCCCTTGACAATTCAATTGTTTTGAGTGTTTATTTATCATCATTAAAGGAGTAGTTAGCATGATCTATCATTGATATTCACAGTTGAATAATGTGGAGAGCTAGCTTAACTAAACAAGCCCAAAATGTCAACTGCTGTGTAGTTGCTTCTGAATCTACCCCAGCTCCGAAAAGAGGAGCAATCTATTTTCAGTTTGGAGCTATGGTTTTGCTTTTTTTTTTTTTTTTGCTTCTTGATCAAGCAGAATATACCTCTACTAATTTGTTAGTTGAACTACATTTGGTTTGGTAAAGTTGACTTTCTATATTTTACTCCTAAGCTTTTGGCATTACTTTTAGAATTTACTAAATCATAATAAGGTTATGAGAGATTCAAACAATGGTACTAAAGTTGATTTATTACATCTACTTCCCACCTAATACAGAAGCTAATACTCTAAGCTTTACCTAAAACATATAAACACCTGCTACTGCTTCTGTTTATTTACAACTTAAATAATTTGTATTCCATCCAATATATATATACATATACATATAAACTTTACTTGAAATAAGAGGAGTGTCATATTCATAAGAACACTGACTAAAACATATTTTATTTTTAATTTTCTATATTCAAATTCAACTATTAGCCATAATTCAGTATTATTTGCTAACTAGGTTTTAGTGTTTTTTTTATTTATTGGAAACGAGTTTCACTTTTAAGCATAATTTTGTAACTTAAAAAAAAAAAAACTTTTAAAACTTGTTTTCTTTTTGTTTTTATATTTCAAAACTTTCACAAATAAATTTTAATTACGACTCTAACATCTGTTTTTCACGATGATGATGATCTATTAAATGGAAAATAAAAACATAAAGCTTAACATGTAATATAGGTTTACCAAACAATTTTATGTGCCTTGCTTTCATAAAAAATAAATAATAAAAACACAACAAAAAATTTTTTTTGAAAAAAAAAAGGGTTTAGAGAACCTCTTCCGTACAATAATAAGCATTCAAAAGTTTGAATATTTCATATTGAAGTACTAAAATACATGTTCCAAGTCTCAGGTTAGTTTGTTCTAGTTACACATTTTCAATAAACCAGAAAATACCTCTCTCCAATATCGTAGCTATGGAAACAATTTCCTTGATTAATAGAGGCTGGAAGTTGTGCACTTGTGCAAGCTTCATAGGTTGCATTATCCTCTTTGTCATTTTAGATCATAATCAAGATGGTTCAAACCTTGTACTTAGTCATCAAAACCTGCCAAAATCCTCAACATATGGCTCAAACACTAGCAAGCAAGTGATTCATCTCTCAAACATAGTTAATAATAACAAGAATTCCAAACAAAATATTGAGGAAGATAACAGATGCAATATGTTCGATGGAAAATGGATATACAATCCAAAGGCAAGTTCAGTTTATACTGCAGTAGAGTGTCCTTTTCTCAGTGATCAAGTTAGCTGCCAAAGGAATGGACGTCCAGATTTTGACTATGAGAAATGGACTTGGGAATCAAACAGTTGTCACATTCCAAGGTAAAATGAGCAAAACTCATATTTTACCTCATCTTAATTTTACCTCATTTTGCTGAAAAAGGTTTAGTTTTTTCTGAAAGGTACAATGGGAAAGATATGCTAGAGAGACTGAGAGGAAAGAGAGTGATCATAATTGGAGACTCTCTCAATAGAAATCAGTGGGAATCTCTAGCTTGCCTTCTCTACACTGCTTTGCCTCCCTCACAAACTTATGTTAATGTGCGTAGTGGTGTCTATAAAGTCTTAACAGCAAAGGTAATAGGGCTCAATATTGTATTTCAAATTATGCTTTTTCCTTTTTTATTTTTCTCATTTCTTACTTGTTAAGAATTGTTGAAATATATGACAGGAATATAACTGTACTGTGGAGTTCTACTGGAGCCCATTTCTAGTGGAACTAGAAATGAAAAAAGAAAATGGTAACAGAATTCTAAGACTAGACAAGTTATCTAATTCATGTAGGCAATGGCTTGGAGCAGATGTAATGGTATTCAATACAGGTCACTGGTGGCCTCGCAGAGGAAAACTCAAGGCGTGAGTCCTTCATTGGTCCCCCATTTGTATTTTCATTATACTGTTAAAAGACCGGCTTGCTTGTATTTTTATCAGAAGTGATTTCTGTCAAAAGTGGTTATAGCAAAAAATGCTTTAAAAAATAAACACGTGTTCTTTGTCATGGAGCACGATTCTTTCTTTTTATTTTTTGCAACAACAAAAAAAAATTGTTTGTTTTAGAAGCACGTTTTTACCATCAAAACGCTTTTACAAGATCTTAAAGCATAAGCCCATGAATGCTTAATTTGAATATTTGTAGCAAATGAAAATTAATTTGAAGATGCTGAATTATATGAAGGATGACCAATTTACAGGTGGGACTTGATAGAGTACAAGGGAGAGTTGATGGAGGAAATGAGGACTGAAACGGCACTTGAAATAGCTATGAACACATGGGCAAGTTGGATTGATCAAAATGTGGACATGGCCAAAACAATTGTCTTTTTCAGAAGCATATCACCAGAACACAAGGGAAAGCAATGGTGCTATAACATAACCAAACCCATCACAGATCATGAATCTGTGGTAACGTTTATGATGCCATTGATACAAACTGTTGAGAGAACGATTCAGGGAATGAAGACGCCTGTTAAGTACTTAAACGTCACCAAGTTGTCTCAGTACAGAAGAGATGCACATCAGTCAGTATACACGGCAAAGAAGGGAAAGAAGTTAACGTCAGTACAAAGAAGACAGCCTCAAATTTATGCAGATTGCAGCCACTGGTGTTTGCCTGGAATTCCAGATACATGGAACAGATTATTGTTTGCATCTTTTGTCTTTGCTAGAGACTTATCTACTTCTTAACATCTTTTTAATGGAAAATTATGATGGGAAGTCCATTGAACATAAATATTTGGTAACTTAACTGGTACCTTTCTTGAAAAAAAATTTGCAAAAATCAAGACGAGAAAGATAATAAACGGGTTGAACCCGTATGTAATCTTGTGGAAGAAAAAAGCAAGTCACCCTTAATTACGGGGATTTTAGTTACAATTTATCAATAATCTCATCACTAGAGCAACGTAGGTAGAAATTTAGCAGCCACAACAAAGATCCATCCAACAAGGGAAGGACTAATAATAAACCACAGGAACACTGCTGTGGAATAATTATTTACAGGCTAGATGGGATGACTAAAGAAGCTCCCATTCAGATTCACAAGAATCATCATTTGGTAACTTTTGTAGATCCTTCGAGGTAGTTGGCGTCAAAGACTTACCACATTGTTGTTCCAGCTTTGCCTCGTCTCCGAACCATGCGGCAAGCTGCTCATACTCTTGCTTCCTTGCTGACTTTCTTTTGGAGGTAAAAGCTCCCTGGATCTTCTTCTGATACAGAGTTTCGAAATTAGGAGGCATTTAAAATTGTCTACTGCATGCACACAGATATGAGAGAAACAAATAAAAGGAACCTTATAAGTCCTGCGTTTGATTTCTCTATTAGGAAGAAACTGAAGTTCATCCTCATTCACCATCACACAGGTATCCTCAAGCTTCGCACTATCAGTTTGTTCATTGGTTTTCAATCCATTAATGGCCACAACATTGGCACAAGCTGCATCAGAACTCGATTCAGATGATCCCTCTGCAAAATGAAAGCCTTTAAGTACTACAGAAAAGACAAGAAACTATGCATCAAGAGAATAATTAAGTACAAAATCACCTTCTTTTTACGTGTTCAATTTAAATAATTTACATTAGTTTTCAGTCTGTTGAGTCTATGAGTCAATTAGAACAAATATAATGATGGCTAAACTGTTAAAGTGAAGGAGGGGAACTTGGAAAGTGGAAAATATAATCTATGGGAGAGAGGAGGAAAAAAACCGAGTCCAGGCAGAGAAAAAGAAGAAAGATCAAGAAAATGGCAGAAGAAAAAAGTAAAAAATAAAAATAAAAAATTATTTATCAAAGTATCTTATATTTATTCTCTCTTAAAATTTTAAATATAATGATATGAATCTTCTGAATTCAGAAAATGGGAAATATATATCCATCACAGTTCTTATGAAAATATAAGAAAAATGAATGAAGCATAGAAAGATAGGAATGTAAAATAATAAGTTTTATGAGCACACATTAATACCAAATAATAAAAGGAAACATCAACAAAGTCTTTCCTAAGTCAAGTAACAAGAAAGGATTGGTATCATGCATCTGAAGAACATGTGCAGAGGTACCTGGATGCGATACAAAGATCTCCTCAACATCATGTTTCTGCTGTTCTTCCTCATTATGAGAGGATTCTTTGATACAAGTCACTTCATTGCTCAAATTGTCCTCTGCATATGGAAAACTAAAATTTAAAAGAGCATGCATGTGATGAAAAACATGGAGACTTACATAGGGCCCAGGAAATAATCACCATTTATTTCTGCTGACCAGCCACCAGAGGTCGAAACTCTCATCTCATTTGCTTCATTTTCAACAGATTTAACCGAGCCAATCATATTGGATGGTAGATGGTCATTGGACATGAAAGCTCTACATTCACTTCTACTTTCAATGCCATTACAACTTCCTGCTACAGAGTCACACGTTGTATCTTCCCTAGTAGATAAGGTTGTGGTTGTAACCGCTTGATCACATGATGCTTCATTGAAGAAATCACACAATGCCCTGCTTGAATCTTGTTTAATGGGAATTACTTTACGTGATTTCGCACTTGAGGGTAAACTGTCTTTATTCAAGTTCTCTCTCACACCCAAGTTTGAGTGGTTAGACAAACTAGTATAACAATATTGTATTGAACTTATGTCAGAGCATTCTACTTTCAGAGAGTCTCCACGAGAAGATCGGAAAAACGTATCCTTGCTGCAGAGTATGTCTCCAGATGACAGCTCAAGATCAACATTTCCAGCTCCTTTCTTACTAACATTTGGCTTGTTATTGTTCTCATCATCAGATTTCTTTCCTAAATCAAGGCCATGAAGCAAAGTTTTCTCAGGATCCAAAGAGGACGGCGGAAGCAAATCTTGCATTACATCTGAATAGAATTTCTTGACGCTATCCCCAACAGTCTGCACCTGATTCTCTACATATTTGACAGTGTCCTGCCATAAATAATCAGAATTATATAAATGTTGATGAAAATTATCAGATACGTTTAAAAAGTGACACACCTGCCCGCCCATCCATCATAATTTACTATGGAATGGAATCATGCATCAACCATAAGCAAAGATAGGGTTCTTCTTTAGTTTATTACAGCGCCACATTCACTATACTAGGAACATCTATGCATGGACGAGGAAGAGAATTATTGCTATTGAGATTGGTTTTGATTCCAGAGGAAATGAAATACTTGGTTACAAGCTAACCACTAGGTAGAGATCAAGGGATCTTGTCCTAGGAGACACTTAAGGGCCTAACTAAAGAACCAGAAATGCTGAAGTCAATAATGAAAAGTACATACCTGATACATAATTTCTTCAACCTCCAAGCACATAGCTTCAAACTTCTCATAAACATCCCCCACCCAGGTGATGCCCTTGACATCCATAGTTATAATAAGTTGCCGAGCACCAGCAGACTATTTCAGTGTCCTTCAGCTATTTAGTGGAAACGATAATGAGAGCCCACTTCATGCAGGAAATTCTTAAATGTAAGAATTAAATAAAAATCCAGTTAAGGTCGAAAAAAATTATTTTGGTTCTGTTCAGCAGTTAAGAGTTGTTGGATGATCGACAGAAAAAACCTAACAAGTAATGAAGGAAAGAAAAACTATCGAAGCATAAAATAACTTTGTTAGTCAATTGCTGCTGGTATTTATGCTATAACACAGATACATATAAAAGCTTTTTATGCTAGTAAAGTTCATTTACTACTAGCTACAGAAAAGCTACTCAACTAAGAGGAAACAAACAAACTTGAATTGCAAGCAAAAGTCAACCTTCAAGTCTGCAAATTAAGCGCCTTAAGAACACATTGTTCTTATCTATCAGGTACAGGCATACAGCAGCATCACCAAACGTTTTCCAGTCATAAAATGAATACATAATAACCAGTAAATAGACAAATAAATGAATACAATAAACACTGCCCAGAATCTCCCACCACTTTTTCATCTCATCTTGCTCTTCAGAATTCAAATTGCCACCCAAAAGGAAAAAAAATTGAGAATAAGGAGAGAAGCGTATTGATGACCTATGAGCAAAATAAAAAATATATATAAAAAATAAAAAATAAAACCAAAAAACTTATTGATGACATAAAATTACAAATTTGCATTAGCCTCGGCTGCTCCTTTTGACTTGATCCCAGAAAGAAAAAACATCTTTAGACATGATTTGCTAGTGTAATGATCACAAAAAATGTTTGAGTAACGGATATTAGCTGGAAACAGAACACAATAGCATTTAGAAGCTATAAAGGAAGAGAAAAAAAGAGAGAGACCATTATCATGGGCACGATACTAAATTACTAATCATGTGCGTGTCTGAAACAGCGAAGAAGATATTTCTAACCGGAATTCCATCAAACAAAAAGCATACTTTTTTTGGGTCAAAAAGCAAAGATCATATATGATGAGTGGAAGTTTTGCCAAATTTTGAAAACCTTAACAATAGTAGGACGAAGATTATTACCCAGAAATTTAAGGGTCGCAACCCACTTGAAGGGATTGATTGCAAACACTCCTGAAGCCGGAAGCCGGCAGAAATTCTTCAGGTTAAGACCCCCAAATTTGAGCTTAGGATTGTTTTTTACTTTTATTGTTGTTTTTTTTTTTTTTTTTTTCCCTTATGAAGCGAAGCTCCCAAGTCCGAATAACACACAGACTCCTTAACCTCGATGTTATGACACGTTTATACTCAGAAATTCGTCCATTAAAAATTAAAACGGTGATGCTAGAAATCGAAGTACGAATACATAGCTAAAATAGTAACGGCACTTCTTTCTTTTTTAATTGAGTTTCGGGCCCACACCCCATTTGCTTTTCATCTTTCAATCTACTGATAGTGGGACCCATGAAATAATGTTTCTAGTGAAGAAGGGGGGGTTGCACCAGTGTTTTCTAATTTTGATCTTCATTTTGGGCCGTATTTTCAGAAGATACTGAGCCCAACATTAACGATAAGAAACCAAAATTTGGTCTCGACACATCGAGAGTCATTACTCATTACTAATATAATGGAAAATTCTGAAGAAGAAAAAAAATCGGCTTTTTATCATACATGTTCGTTTTTGGTTTTCAATTTAATGTTTTTAAAACTATAAAGTCAAAAATACCTCTAATATTTATGCGTGTAATTTTTTTTTTTTTTAAATTATCATAAATATTATGAATATTTTTATAAAATATTATTTTATATCTCATACTTCTATATATAATAACTAATTGTTAAATGTTATTTTTTATTTTTATTTTTTTAAAAAGATTATATTTTTTAGTTTATTTTTAAACTCTTCAACGTTTAAAAGAACAATAGTTATTATCTACAAATACAGAATACAAAAATGCTTAATTTTTTTATAAAAAATTTGGATTACAATAATTTTTATTAACTATAGCTTGATAAAAAATACAATTAAAACAACATTTTTTAAACAATATAATTACTTTTTATATTTCTAAAAAAAATCTAATCATTTTTTAGTTTATTCTTTCTTCCTTATATTTATTTTTTCATTTAATTTAACAGCTTAAATTAAATTATAAAAAATTTAATTTAACTTCTATATTATTCTCTAGTACAATATAACTACTATTTTATATTTTTTGTTTATATACTTTTTTAACAAATTCTATCTCTAAATATTTCTCATATTATTCTTTAACAAAATATAAATTTGATCTTTTATTTTATATTGTTAAATTTCTTCTTAATTTTTTTGAAATAACATTACACAAATTACATACTTGATCAAACTTTCACATTACATTTACATGTCTTACAAAGAATTTTTAATATCATTGAGCTACTATCTCTCGGGTTATAAGTTAAAAATTACTCGTAGTTTGCATGATACTTCCTCTGAACAAAATTCATGATTACTTCTCTGTTTATGATGGACCCTATGGAAGCACTTGTTAAAAAAATTGAATGTGAAGGCATTTCTAGTATTTTTCAAAGATCAAGTAAAATTAAAAAATGTGTAAGGTAATAAGAATATATTTGTTTAAAAATTCTCAAATAAAACCGATATACATGTATTCATAAAAATTATAGTGTTAAACTATTCACATATTATACCAAATTTATAGAGTTCATAAGTCCAATCCAAAACGTTAAAAAAATTCATGATTCTTATATATTTATTATCTTTAATTAGTGTTCTTAACTTACTATTTTATCACTAACAAATTATACATTACATGGAGACCAAAGTCTTTGAGAGTTTAGACGTTAGATGATTGCAAATAATAAAATAAAACATAAGTACTTATCCTCGTCCTAGTGATAATTTGTTTGAAAGTTTCTTCTTAAATAAAGGAGTAGTCAATACCAACATAAACTTCACTAAGTGCATGGAGCACCCACTTCTAAGCAACCTCAACAAAAGGGACGTGGAGGGGTTTATTCAAATTTTCCATCCGGCTCTAATGGAAATAAATTGTCCCTAAACATATTGTGTATGCTTAGGAGATAATAGAACTATTAATATTTAATATGATATATATAAATAAGGATTACCGTGATCTTCTTATTTGGAAGGATGCTGAGATATATGATGGTGAATATTGGGTACAAATTAAGTGAATAAGTTAATTTTCTTGTTCTAGTTTTGAGAATAAATGTTTGATTACGTAGGTTATGGAAGGACTTTTATTACTAGCTATGGTATTTCACAAGTTTTATAGCTGCCATTCTCCCAAACAAACAAAACAAATTATTTTTTTACGTTTGCAAATTACATGATTTTTTAAAGAAAAACAAAATAATTATTTTGATGTTTAAAGAATGAAAAAATATACTTTTAACCATCAGGAAAAAAAAAAAAAACATAAAATAATATATTTTTTTTTTTTTTTATGGAACATGTATTATTTTATGTGATAAAAAAATAATTTTTTTTAAGTGGAGTTAAAAATAAATAATATAAATAAGTGAGTTATATGTGTACATAAGAGCATTATAGTTTAAGTATGATATTTCACAAATCTTATAGGTGCCTTTTTAGCAAATAATTTTTTTTTTTAACATTTGCAAATTACATAATTTTTTTTAAAGAAACAAGTTAATCATTTTGATCTTTAAAATATATATATATATATTAGGCAAGAGTGAAAAAAAAAAAAATGGTTAAAATAATAACAATGTTCAATTTAAGCACAGGCGAGCTAACTTCTGCTGCTGGCTGAAAAGGACATGGATGGTCAGGAGAAAATGTTCCTCCTCAACCATTTACTTTATGACTTTGTACTTCGTCATCTCAAGAAAAATGCGGCTTTTATTTTCGTGTGTCTTTAAAATTGATGTTACAATCATAATATTTCATCATTTATTTTATAAACTTTTATGTTGTAAATAATAGTGTATTATATTTTTATTTATCTCGCTTATTAAATCAAGATATTTCAATTTATATGATTTTATTACCATCTTATTCCATTAAACACTGAGTACAACATGATGAAATCGATTAATACCCGAATTAAATGGGCCATCCCGGTCTAATTTACACCTCAATATGCCACAAACTATCCTGCAAAAAACTGCTTTAATACAAAGCAAACACTTAACAAGCAAAACAGCGATGTGCATAAGGCAAATAGTACCCACTTTTCGCCCTTTAATTCTGCCATTACTTAAACATCTACATGGAGTAAAAGGAACCAAATCACGGGGCGGGGGGGGGAGTAAAAGTAGGTTAAAAGGCACTTTAATGACTCAAAGTTTCATTTAAAGTACTTTCATATCGAGTAGAATATATATCAAAAAATACATCATATAAACAAAACTTTTAGATTTTTGTAATGAAACTTAAAGCGTCACCAAAACTCTATATCAAGAAAACAAAACCTTTACCAGAACTATAACAAGTAAGTACTAATGTGTCTCACAGCTAAAATAAAATAAAATAAAAAGTATTAATACAATATCAAAGTATTAACACATCGGCTCTGCATTTTCCATTAGACGTCATAGTTAATTTGGTAAGCATGAAAGTTAAACCGATCAATTTTTTTCAATTTTTTTTTTTTTTAATATATTTATTTCAGTCTGACTCCCATTTTTTCACTGCATTTCACTTTGGAGATTATTTGGCATAAATACGATAGCTAGCTTTTCAACTAGAATAATACAGTTTGTATAAATATGTAATTATTTTAGTCCATGGTTTCTATGAAACTACTGTAAATAATTATGGCTGTTGGACCTCACATATTAGTACAACCTAATAATTATGACTTGGTCACAAGGATATCCCAAAGGCTATAATTTCTTGATATCACCAAGAGCCCATTTAATGATTTCCCATAAATAAAAAACGATATATATATAACTGCAAACTTGTCACATGGGTGAAGCATTCTATCAACCATAATATGAGTTCAGCTATTTGAAACTGTCAAACAAGGCATGTGTCCTAAACTAACTTGAAGAGCAGGGTAAAGAAATGTGTCCTATGTTTTTTAGATAATCGTATATGGTAAATTTTTTTTTTTTTTTTATCTCATAGCCTTTTCCTTTTTCTTTGTCAATGGAATTGCCAACAAATACACCAGAATGTGGTAGAGACATAGCCCAATACAGACTTAGAACCAAGAAGCTTTCTTATAGATTACCTAAGAGAGTTGATGAATTCAATTGGGTTTTCAGAAGGGAGATCATTAAATCCCCTAGTGAATATATATTGAAGAATATCAGTTTTGAAGCAAAACCAGGTGAGATATCAGCAATTGCTGGTCCAAGTGGAGCAGGAAAAACAACACTACTAGAAATACTTGCTGGAATGATCCCTCTAAACAGAGTAAATGGTCATGTTCTTGTAAATGAGCAGCCAATGAATGCTAAACATTTTCGGAGAGTATCTGGATATGTCACACAAAATGAAGCCCTTTTCCCACTTCTTACAGTGGAGGAGACACTCATGTATAGTGCTCGATTGAAAATGCATGGAGGGTTTGAAAAGGCCAAAGCTAGAGTCACAGAACTACTGACGGAACTTGGATTAGAACATGTTGTTGGTGTACAAATTGGTAGTGAATCGAACAGGGGCATTTCGGGAGGAGAAAAGCGCAGAGTCTCAATTGGTGTTGATTTAGTGCATGATCCGGCTGTTCTTTTGCTTGATGAACCAACATCAGGTTTGGACTCAGCTTCAGCACTTGATGTTGCATTGTTGTTGAAATCAATGGCTACAAAAAACGGTAAGACAATATTATTAACAATTCATCAACCTGGTTTTAGAATTCTTGAGTTATTTGATCAGATTTTGTTATTATCAAATGGAACACTTCTTCACCATGGATCACTATGCCTACTGGAGCAACAGCTTAGCTTTCGAGGTCATACTATTCCTTGTCATGTTAATGTGCTTGAGTATGCTATTGAAGTCACAGAAACATTGGTCATCAACATTGAAGAAATTGTAATAGATGACAGTACTGAACTACAATCCCAACATGTTGTTCAGTGCAAAAGACTAAAACCAACTCCGGTTAATGCTCAAGAGGAAAACGAAGTATTTTATGCAAATTCTCCACTCAAGGAGGTGTTAATATTGGGTGAGAGATTTTCCAAGAACATTTGCAGAACCAAACAACTGTTTGCTGCAAGAATCATTCAAGCAGTGATTGCTGGATTTGTTCTTGGGACTATTTTTATGAGAGCTACAAATGATCCAACAAAACTCAAATTTCAAACACAAATTGGGTTTTTTGCCTTCAGCCTCACCTTCTTGCTGTCTTCCACAACAGAAGGTTTGCCAATTTACTTGCAAGAGAGAAAAATATTAATGAGAGAAACATCAAGAGGAGCTTATAGAGTTTCTTCTTATGTCATATCAAACACTCTTGTTTTCCTACCTTTCCTTCTAATTGTGGCTATTCTTTACAGCACTCCAGTTTACTGGTTAGTTGGATTAAAAAGGGAAATTGATGGGTTTCTTTATTTCTCATTGGTGGTTTGGATTGTCATTTTAATGTCAAATTCTTTTATAGCTTGTTTTAGTGCTCTAGTTCCAAACTTCATTGCTGGAACATCTTTGGCCGCTGGACTCATGGGTTCGTTTTTCTTGTTTTCTGGTTATTTCATAGCAAAAGAGGACATACCCAGGTACTGGATTTTCATGTATTACTTGAGTTTGTTTAAGTACCCTTTTGAGTGTTTTCTGATAAATGAGTATGGTGGAAAACAAAGCATGTATACATGCTTTGAGACTATGGAAGGGCAATGTCTTCTCTACGGGGATAGATTTTTGGAGCAGAGAGGTCTGAAGCAACCACAAAAGTGGAGTAACTTAAGTGTGATGTTGGGTTTTGTTGTTGGGTATAGATTTCTTTGTTTCCTTATTCTTTGGTACAGATCTCTGAGAACCAGAAGTTGAAGGTTTCACGAGTAACCAAAATGCGAAGACAAAAAAAAAATATTAATAAAATGAAATGAAAGATGCTCTAGTTTGTTTCCTTTTTCTCCTACATTTTTTTAATAATATTTTCAAGTGTATTAAGTAGCAAACTCCATACTGAAGTCAAAATTGGATCATCCAATTAACTTTTCTTTGACACCCCCAGTAGGGTTGCCACAAAAACTATTGCCATTGCAAGTCTGAAAGCTGATATGATGTTGCAGTGAGTCGTTGTTGATGAGTAAAGTTACATGTGTAAAAAGAAACGAGCTTTTTTGGTATTATATTGCAATAATAGTGGTGATAAATTGATTCACAATAATCATGCAGCTGTCAAACAGAGAGCCAAAGCATGCAATAAGTTTTGATGTTGGTAATGAGGTTATATATATAATTTATATACTCAGTATATTCCAATTATCAATGATATAATTTATTTATTTTTTCGAAGAAATTTATTCAATATTAAACAACTGTAAGAACAGAATGATTTTACAATCTGCAAGTAAATTAGTTAGAGACATTTTCTTCATAAAGAAAGAAACTAGAATACAAAGTGCAAGGCAAAACGCTCGATTAACTTTCTTTAGAAAATCGAGAAGGGTAGATACTAAATAGTTCGTCTTTTGACTGAATCAAAACTCAAAAACTAGATTTTTCTGCTACATTATTCCTTGTTCATAATACATAGTGTTCATATGCAAATTTCTGCTCTATATGTAGGCACAAGAGAATGGTATAATACATCTGCATGAATTTATATAGCAGTCATAACACAGTGATATATAGAACTATACCCACCACCACTCCACCAGCCTGTACACTAAAGCATATGGACATAAGTTGAAAAGAAGAGACATGAACTCGTCTGATATAAACCATATACTCATTAGATAGTTCCAAATGAAGATGAATTCTGAGAATTAAATATTGATGATCTCAGTCTCTTGTTTGAAATTGTAGTTCCTAACAACTCATTTGAAGTAGAAAATTTGTCAAGTACAGATCTAATAGCCTGAGAAACAGAGCTTGCATGAGGCTGAGGGACTCCATTATTGCCTTCAGTTTTCTCTTCTGTACTACTTGTCATCACAATAACATTCTTCATTCTACTTCCCAAGGTCGAAATCTCTGCCTTCATTATGATCAGGTTCAGATCATCAAAAGCTTTTCTTAAATCAGACAAAAGTCCCTGTTTATAATCACAACTTAGAGATACTCTAATTGAATGAGGCCTTCCTTCCAATCCATTCTCCTGTTCAACTTTTAATTCATCAATTTCCACTGGTATGAAACAACCTTCGCTAGCTTCTGTTGCTTTCCTCTTCTGCTCTTTCAAACTGCTGACCACTTCAGCAAGCAATGAAGCTTTGTCCATCTGATGGTCCAAAAATGTACTTGACGTTATTACATGTATGCCAAAGCAAAACGACATTCATTGAAAATAGAATTTCTTGAAAATAAGAACCTGAACCAAACACATGAAGAAGGCAAAATTAACCTTTCAATTATGTAAAAAAAATTAAAAGAAAATATTCATGGAAAATAAGGGCACATTGGGTTCAAGGATAGTAACAAACACCGTTGAGTGCAAGCACTAGTATAGTACTCCTAGGACCTAACAAAGACTTAGGGTTTGTTTGTTTATGCTTCTTAGATCTTGCAAAAGCTACAAAAAACGTTTCAGAAAAGCTTTCAGGGCTCAGAAAATAGATATCATTCTTTCTGTAACTGTTTCTTTTAAAACACCTTTCAACATAATCACAAGCAAGCAAACAGACCATTAGCCATTCTAGAATTTCCAGAATGAGACAAGCACAATAACTACTTAATTGATGTCCACATGCCATTTTCAGTAAAACCTTCAAGTTCTTAACTGAATTTTGTTTCCTAGTCAAACTAACATCTAAGCCACGTTATTAAACAGCCTCAAACTATATAACATAACCAACCATAATAACAACAATAAAAGCATAACCTTCTTTGCTCCAGGTACTAGGTTGCGAAGCGTATCAAGATGTGCATTAATTCTTGCTCTACGCCTCTTCTCAGCTTCACTATGGTTTTTCAAAGCCTCAATAGTTCTTTCAATCGACCCTCCTTTCCGCTCCAACTTTACCGGAGCCTCTTCAAGCCCTCCTCTCGCACCATCCAAAAGTAAAGACGAAGAAGAAAAATCAGACCCATATCTAATTGCAGAGTTTACCAAAAACCCA
Organism: Elaeagnus macrophylla; assembly: GCA_029378325.1. Lineage (NCBI taxonomy): Eukaryota > Viridiplantae > Streptophyta > Magnoliopsida > Rosales > Elaeagnaceae > Elaeagnus > Elaeagnus macrophylla. The sequence continues at coordinate 22,736,328 of CM055646.1, read as the reverse complement.
TCATTTATTCTCTCAAAATCAGAGTCATATACACCTGAACTCCAAGAAAATGGTTCCATGGCAAGACAGCAAGAAACAAAAGATATCCAATGGAGTTTACGTATAGTGAGTAAGCAAGGAAGGTAGACCAGGAGGAAGATTTGGTGGATATGACCAGAAAGACAATATTGAACGACTTAGTATCGGAATATTTTTAGTGGGTTTGTTGGTTCTTGTGACTTCCATTAGACAAAGCAGACAAAGCCGCTTTCTTTGAAAATAGATTAATGGAGAAGTATCGGCGTCTTCTTCTTCTTTGTCATGTTGGGTTTCAGAAGTTTTGGGATCGGGAGAACTCCAAATTGCAGAAATTATGAGGGGAAAAAAAGAGAGCTAAAGAATTGGAGGCTTAGAAAGTGGCCAGTGACAATGTCCACGATATAAAGTGGAAAGTTGAGGCAGTGAAATACTAATACATAAAACAAATTCAAAATCAAGTGGCAACTTCTTTAGTTTTCTTTACTTTACCATCCCTGTCTCTTTTTTCAATCTTTCCTTTTTAATGTTTGTCCCTTGTACGTTTCTTCATATTGCATAGACAATTGACAATTCTCTATTATTCCTCTTTGTCGTGTATGCCCAATATTGTAGATGTGAAATTGTTTCTAAATCTCAATTGTATATCCATTTATGACTTTTTTCCCACTCGTCACAGTTGCACTTCAATTTCATCAATCTTAAACTTATTTAGGACTTAGGAGATTTCCGTTTAATATATCTGTTAAAAGTTACCTATATTCAAATAAAATTGTTATTCATTTTAACTGAAATCGTCTCAACCAGTTACCTATAGTTCTAGTAAATAAGTATATTAATATGTCCCAAATTTCCCATCAAAATACCAACTTAGATGGGTAAGTGGGTGAAAAAACGAGGCTTGGAGGAGGGGTTTACTCTAGACGAACAATTTTCAATTTTTTTTCTATTAATAGAGAACAAGATACAGTTTAATATACAAGTAACAATCATTTAATTTATATTTTATCTTAAACAATATATATAGAATAAAAATAACAATGACCTAATTTTCTTTCAATAGAATCCAATATTTTATAACTTTAATTCTCTATTTACATACAATTTTATATTAAATAATACAAAGTAACTTGACTTTAAAGCTGTATTTCATATCAATATATCATTAATCATTTCAAATCATTAAAATATTTAATTTAATAGCATAAAATATTAATCTAAAGGTGTGTTACATGTCATTTTCTTTTTAGATGGCATTTTTCTCGTGTTATATAGCATTTTCGGGATTGCCTTTCCCTCAGTTCATTTATTAAGGGGTGTTTTTTTTTTTTTTCATTCATTAAGGTTTGCCCTTCCTATCTTTCACAACGTTGTTGCCATAACATACAAATTTTATTGTCCTATTTCGGGCAAATACACCCAAAGGGGCGACTAGTGATTACATGAAAGCTACTGTTTCTTAGTATGTGCGGAGACGAAGCCATCAATTTTTGATGCAGTTGAATTAAATTAAAATATTTGCAAGAAATAACAAACAAAAGGGTCTCTATCTGAATATTCAATTAAGTACAGCAACCCTTGGGGTATTTCAAGTGATCATACTCATACCTTCAGTATAAATAAATAAAATCCAGATGGTGTTTGTTGAACGATAATCAGGTGCTAATTATTCCTTATTATTTGACGGCAATACATTATTTGCTACATTTCTTGAAAGGCTGAAGAGTTTGGATTGAAGTAAAGACTTTTTTTTCTTTCCCTGAAAGATTCCTTCACACTCCCAAGACCAAATCCTCTAATATATTGCAAATGAACGCAAGAGAAAAGACAACGGTTCTTCGGAATCCTCTGCTTCTCTTAATTTTTTGATAACTTCAAGCAAATTTCAGGATTAGGGATATAAATTCTGATAGATCAGACCTGAAACTTTGGGTTCAGCTTAGCTATTGTTGAGCCGTGTATAATTTTGTACCGCGTCGGATTAGATCGAATTTTTTAAGTTAAGGTCAAGCCTAAAGTCCGACTTTAAAATATTTAATCTATTTTTTTTACTTTAAATTAATTTAAATTAGTACTTAAATTTAAATAATATAAAAAATTGTAAAATAATAACATATCATATAACATAAATGTGGAGACAGTTATGCTAATAATTATAACACAGCCTCGCACCAGTTTTAAATAATAATAGTTAGTTAAGAGTGAGTAGCATTTTTTTCGCAATTTAACCATGATTCTTATTTTTAACATGTGTTTAAAAATGTATTTAATTTTAAAAAAAATTAAAGTATAAATATAATACATAATACTTACTCTATTATATTATTTTAAATATTAACATTAATTTAAATTCTTTTAATTATTTACTTAAAATCTCAAATATATAATTATTTAAAGTGTTTAGTGTTACAACATTAAAATAGTTTATATATATATATATATATATATATATAAAAGCGGGTTAGGACTAAGTTGAAAGGGAGGGTGGGGATAGTGTTACTTGTAGAAGGATAATCTTGTAAAGATACTAAGATAATTGCTGTATTTAGTGATGTCGTCTTGATTAAGTTATAAATTTGAGAATTTAATTGAAGTAGAATTCATCTCATAAATATCATGAAAAATATTGTAAAATAATGTTGTAATTTTTGTATGATTTTAGCAACTGTATTTAAGATTAAATTTAAAAAATGTTGTATTAAAAGAGTTCATATATATATATATATATATACACACACACGTAAATATCTTTAATTTTAGTTAACTATAGTTTTCCAATTGTAATAACCATCTTGATCCCACTGCCTAATTAATCAAGATTATTTTTAAGAAAAAATTTTAAGATTTTTACGAATAATTACAATTTCAGTTATTAAAATATTCATTCCTAATATTATATTTTAATAAATATATATTTTATAAATTTTAAATTTGAGTTATATTTTATATTAAATTTAAATTAAATTCGTAATATAAATATTTGATGGTATATTTAATCCTAAAATTAATCGGACTGATACAGATTTACTCAAATTTAATCAGATCATTTGAGTTTTGGTCGGCTGAATCAATGTCCAATATTTGAGGAAATTAAATAAAAAAAATAACATTATTTGGTATCTGAACTCTTGAGCCTTTATTATACATTTTAATATTAATAATAAATTTATTTTTTAAGGCTGGGAAAATTTTCATTTATTCGTAAATGTTGTTGCGCCGCCTATTATGGTCGAACTGTTGAAGCTTATTTCGGCACATAATATATGCTGAAAATTTGAAAACTCATTTCATTCGGTCATTTGCACTTTTTAGATAGTAACTTCATTACCGAAACATTAAGAATACAAATACTCAATATTTATTCTGCCTTCTCAAAGGAACAAAATGAACAAGAGTTATGATTTAATTTCTTATTTTTCTAATGTAAAGAATTATCTTAATCCATCTGTAACTCCATTATATATATATATATATATATATATATTTGCAACATAATAATGTTTATGTGAATTTTTGTGACAAAATGCTCTAGTATGCTTCATTTATATATAAAAAAAACTAAAAGATAATTTCTTTGAGCCTATTACTACTAGCCAATATGCTATCCTTTTCACAATATTCCTTATAATTATTGTTAACAAATTTCAGTACTCGTTCAGTTTTTCCCTTATTGGCATCTAGCAGAGACCCAACAATACCGTTTCCCTTTTAAGTAAAGGCCCAGAGCTGTCAATAATTTAATCATTCTCTTCCATTCTATAATTTTTTTTTTAATATATCATATAAGATTAACCGTCTAATAGTAGGCTTAAGCTATAAAAAAAAAAAAAAAAAAATCAAACAGTAGAGGGATGCAGACCCTTCTATAAATTAGCCAAAATCAAACTTGTTTGGCACTGTGCCACAAGTCCTCAACTATATATAATAAAACAAAAATAGGTCGATTGCTAGCATAATTCATTTATTTTAATTCTCTTCAACATAATACACCTATGCATTTTCTTTCTTATAACTTTAAAAATATATTTTTATAAAATATTTAAAAAATAAGTGATTAAATCATATATATATATATATATATATATTTCAGAGCATTAGCATAGAAAAGGCAACAAGGTGGGTGAGTGACTATCGATTAAGTTAGTTGGGTTTCACACAAAATTAAATATAATTTATTATTCTTAGATTAAAAAATATTTAAATTAAATTAGTTAATAAATGCATCTTAATTCAACTTTATCCAACCCATTATTTAATGGTTAGATTGTATTGGTTTGTCAAGTTTAATTAAATTTTTTTTTATTAAAATTGTTTATTTAAAAAAAAAACTTTGACATCAATAATATTTAATATTTAAAAAAAATTATTTATACAATATTACATATTTTTTATTTAAAAAATTAAATTTAAAACATACTTTGAGGTAAAAAAAAATATTAATATTTAAGTAATTTTGAATATATTATTCATATTATTTTTATAAAATTCTTAAAATAAATTAAATAATTTATATAAGATATGTATTATATACTATTTCATAAACTATTATCATAAAATATTAGTTGTTAAGTATAATATTAAATTATTCATAAATGTTAAACATTCTTACATAAAATGTATTTTTTTAAATGTATTTTTTTGTAATTTACATATTGGTTTGAATTTTATGAATTACAAATTTAAGAATTTAAACCGGTCATAAAAAAATTAATTTTTTTTTTTATAATTTATTGAACCATAAGCTAAACTAATTCTTATTGATGTAAAATTGAACCCAATCAGTGGATTTGATTTCAATAAATTAATGAATTAATTCGAATTTTGTCCAACCTTATTTGAGTTATTTCGAATAAAGATCCAGCCGAAGATGACATTGGGAGAGACGATTAGACCCGTAATACGAACCCATTTAGCATAAATTCTCCCTTATTGGGCCCTTCCCACATAAATGAAGAGGATGGCGTGAATACCCACGGCGCTGGTTAGTAACCTTTGTCGTATATCTAGCATTACTGGCACACTTGATCAGTGATCACTATAAGAGACTTCACAAACTCAGCAACTTAATTTCCCTGTCTCCCTTTAACTCTAGCCGACGCTTCCGATCTGCTCTGCCTTAGTCTTCATCTAAAGTTACAATGGCAGCTGCCACTTCCTCCTTCTCTCCAGCTCTCTCAGCTCCATCTTCTTCAGTTACCAAAACCCATGTCACACCCAAAAATATAGGGTTCGTCTCTGTGACCTCCAAGTCTTCGAGGCCTTTGATTACCAAAGCTGCTCGTGCAGAAAATGTTGGTGGCGGCTCTGCTGTCGGAGCTCTTATGGTGTCTGCTTCCACCATTACCCCTTCTCCTCCTCTCGATTTTGAGACTTCTGTCTTCAAAAAGGAGAAGGTCAATCTCTCTGGTCATGACGAGGTAGGCATCCTACTCGCTGTATTGCTTTTTTTAGTTTATTTCTCGAATGAGCTATTGGGGTTCCTTAATTTTATTGGATTTTAAGCTTTTGGGATATGGGTTTAGACAGTGGATTGTTTGGAAAATGAACTGGAGCATTTGGTGCATTTCACTTTTTCTCCCACTATTATTATGTATCTACTGTTTTCCGCGGAAGACTTTGAAATACTGAAAAGGTAATGACTGTAAATTTTATACGGTATACAAGCAACATGATACATCTGGTTAACCTCCAAGGAGCTAAGTATCATGATTACTTATAAACCTTACATTAGCTAACAATGACTTATTCCTGTAGGAGAATGCGAGCATAAAATGGTTCTTAGTTTCTATTATGATTATTTAAAAGTCAGCATCAACTTGTTTTTTGTTTGTCTTTTGTAGTCATAACGCCCTATAAATTTATCGAATCATCTGAATGGTTGTATATTTTCTCATTTGGTTACAGTATATTGTAAGAGGAGGGAGGAATTTGTTCCCTCTGCTGCCCGATGCTTTCAAGGGTATTAAGCAGATTGGTGTAATCGGTTGGGGTTCTCAGGTTAATTATCTCTCTCTCTCTCTCTCTCTCTCTCTCTCTCTCTCTCTCTATATATATATATATATATATATATATATATATATGTAATTGGATTAAATTTTTGCTTCTTTATGGGATTTTTGATCTCATTGCACCATCTATTTAATGTTTTGTAACAATTGATTTTGTTTCTGAACTGCGTTATGCTAAAATCTAGGCGAATAAAATCAGGTCACTTGGCGTAGTAGTATTGGGTAGGCATAAAAAAAATATTTTACATTACGGGTATCTTCTAGTTTAATCTTTCATTATGGGCGAAAGGTACCTTAGTTTGTGGGAGAAAGATGTTTGATTTCCTGTGCATTGGAATGCTTCCAAATTTACGTTATTTCTGTGTGCGGAGAAGACTTTCAGTTTTCAAATTCACTTGTTTCTTCTCTATGTATATTGTTACTCTTTGTGCTTTGTTGAATCTTGGTTGTTAACTCATCTCTAAAAAGATGATATAGATTTTAGCCAATTGTGCAGGGACCTGCACAAGCTCAGAATTTAAGAGACTCTCTTGCTGAAGCAAATTTTGATATAGTGGTTAAGGTGAATTCATATTTTTCATGTTTTTATTGTTTGATTGTTTTTTGTGGAAATTATAATTGAAGCTTTTGCTATTAAATAGGTTATTAGTCCAGCTGCAAGTTTATACTTTTCTGGTTACTTGTTTTCAGATTGGCCTGAGAAAGGGCTCTCGCTCTTTTGCTGAAGCTCGTGCTGCTGGCTTTAGCGAAGAGAACGGGACTCTGGGTGACATATGGGCAACCATCTCAGGAAGTGACCTTGTTCTGCTACTTATTTCTGATTCTGCACAGGTCTGTTGGAAGTAAACGACATTTTGCTCTTCTGTAAAAATTTTGCTCATACTTTAACATCATGACATGTCTCTTTTTATTCCTGCTGCATTTTCTCTTCTTTGGGAGGAGGATAGGATACAAGGGCTTACAGGTTTTAGGGATTCCAACTTATTTAAAATGTGTTTTTCTTTGTTCTTTGGATATAGATTTGTGCTTTGATTTTCTATCTTGTTACTATTTATTTACATATATAGTTTCTACAATTTTCTTTATGATGCAGGCTGATAATTATGAAAAAGTATTTTCCCACATGAAACCAAACAGCATTCTTGGGCTCTCCCACGGGTTTCTTCTAGGACATTTGCAGTCAATGGGACTTGATTTTCCCAAGAACATCAGTGTAATTGCTGTATGCCCAAAGGGAATGGGCCCATCTGTGAGGAGGCTATATGTCCAGGGAAAAGAGATAAATGGTGCTGGAATTAACTCCAGTTTTGCAATTCACCAGGTAATCCCATCTCTTTCTTGCCTGTTATTTTTATCTAAGGGATTCTCATATACTAATAAGTTTTTTCCATACAGGATGTAGATGGTAGAGCTACTGATGTTGCCTTGGGATGGTCAGTTGCCCTTGGTTCTCCATTCTCATTTGCCACTACGTTGGAGCAGGAATACAGGAGTGACATATTTGGGGAGCGAGGTAAATTTAGGTTATGCATCCTTTATTTTTATCTCAATACATCTGATACCTAATCCTTTTTCATGGTAAATAGGAATTTTACTTGGTGCTGTTCATGGCATTGTGGAGTCTCTATTTAGGAGGTATACTGAAAATGGAATGAATGAAGATCTTGCTTACAAGAACACTGTTGAATGCATCACAGGAATAGTTTCAAGAACTATCTCAACTAAGGTAACTATCTTCTCAAGTTTGGAGTTCCCTTTTTATCAGTGCTGAATATCTCTGGATTTCTCTCTGTGCCTTCATTAATTGACAATTCTTCATTGTGTTTATTTCCATCAGGGCATGTTAGCTGTTTACAATTCCTTATCTGAAGAAGGCAAAAAGGACTTTGAAGCTGCATATAGTGCCTCATACTATCCTTGCATGGAGATCTTGTATGAGTGCTATGAAGATGTAGAAAGCGGCAGTGAGATTCGTAGTGTGGTCTTGGCAGGACGTCGCTTTTATGTATGTTTCTTTTGCTAAAATAATGCTACCAATTGATTTGATGTAAATATAGTTCTGATGATGTCTCATAGTTTGTGATTCTTTTTGTTGGAATTACCTTTAAATTATTGCAATTGATATTACTGTTACTATCCAACTGATTGTGGAATGTGATTCTACTACAGGAAAAGGAAGGCCTACCAGCTTTCCCAATGGGTAAAATTGATCAAACTCGCATGTGGAAAGTTGGTGAGCAAGTCCGATCAAACCGACCTGCAGGTGACCTTGGTCCATTACATCCTTTCACTGCTGGTGTTTATGTGGCGCTAATGATGGCCCAGGTAGACATATCCCTTTTAAATTGGAATTGTTTTTAGGATTAACATATTGGAGATGAATAAGCTCACTTTGAAAATAAAATGGGCAAATGGCCGAGTTGTTGGAGGAATTTATTTTGTTTCTTGAAAGTAAATGCTAGGAAAATATTTATAAGTTAGCAGTTAGCACATACAAGTTTTTGACTTCAGATGTAATTTCATATTGCCACTTGTATGGCTTAGGAAGAAAGATTTTTTAAGGAATTACAATATCAAATTCACCTTTATGCTTGTCATCTGATTTCTTCCTTATGAATTTCTAGATTGAGATCTTAAGGAAGAAAGGGCACTCTTACTCTGAGATTATTAATGAAAGTGTGATCGAATCAGTAGACTCATTGAATCCCTTCATGCACGCTCGTGGAGTTTCTTTCATGGTTGATAACTGTTCAACAACAGCACGTCTAGGTTCAAGGAAATGGGCTCCACGATTTGATTACATACTCACTCAGCAGGCATTGGTGGCAGTCAACAGTGGGGCACCCATAAACAGGGATTTGATCAGCAACTTCTTCTCAGACCCAGTGCATGAAGCCATTGAAGTTTGTGCCCAACTGAGACCTACAGTTGACATTTCAGTGCCCCCTAATGCAGATTTTGTGCGACCGGAATTGCGTCAGTCAAGCAATTAAAGTGTGGAAAATTTTGGAACTTAATTGGTTGAGCTTACCCGTGAAATTCCTTTGGAGCAAAATTCTTCATATAAATCGAGACGATATAGTGTTATCCAGTTAAGTCAGGTGAATATGTTTGGATAATGACGAAGTATAATGTTATATTTTTCTGTATACAAATAAGATGTGGCAGTTAATGTTTAACTAGTGGTCTTGAAGAATAAATCAGTGTCTTATCTTCTTTTGGTGCGTGACTGCGTGTATAGACTTGCGATGATTAGTCTTAATTTATTTTCTTTCGTAACCCGCTTCTGTTTCATGTAGCTATCAATTTATTTTTCATCTTTTATAAAAAATGAAGACTCGATTTTATGTCTAAATAGTGGGTGGAACGTGGAAGGGCAAGTCAGGGGACTCAGAAATCCATGATTTGGAAAAAGACTTCAGCACGTAAGCTAACGATGAATTTTTAACCAAATCAGTAGTAGCTCATTGATTGAAGTAGCTTAAGTTATATTTATATAGGATTAAGTTACCATTCAACCCAAATATTACTCTAACTTGATGTGTATATTTTCAGCAGATAATTTATATATATAACAATCGTCTAATGTCCTAGATAGATCTGTTTCAAGTATGATAAACATTTAACACATAGACATCAGATGGTTAATCTCTAGGGTGTGAATTTAGTTTGATCATCGAGATGGTTAATCATGGCAGCATGGTTTGCCTTTGTGCATTACATTTGTTCTGTACACCATTGTATGGATAGTTTCGTTCTTGGAGAGCCCTTTGTTTTGGATTATGAATTTAAAGGCATAGTCCATTATACGACCTTTACAGCCATGTTCGTTACCACTTGTGTCACAATCAACCAACTCTTGTTCTGATAAAGAGATCAACTTAACAGTCGATAGTTTTGTAGTCCCCTCAACAGCTGTAACTAGGAGTGGCAATTTTTGCTGCAGTATGATTGCTTAAAACTGAACACAAATTGAACATGAACGAATTAAATTTGGATCCAGTTTAGGTCACTTGGAATAACACGAAAAAAAAAATTATAATTATTGTTATACATTATTATTATTATTATTTTTTATAAGTTGGGTCTGTTAATTTATGTCATAGAAAATTTGCTGCATTTTTTCTACTAATTTTAGGTAATGATTCCTCGAGTTGTTTTATAATATAATTATGATTTTAAAATTTTTACTTTTTTATTTTGTAAATACTTGTAACAAAAATTTTATTTGTATGTTTAATGTTATTAGAATGCATTGAATTTAGTTCTAAGTTTTTATTATTCTAATCAAATTAAAAATTATATAAAAATTTATAATATTTTTAATTAATATTGGATTGAATAAAGTAAAAAAGATTAATTAATATATATATATAAAAATTTAAATCAATTCAAGCTAGTTTCAGCTTAATTTTTTTTTTATTTGGATTAGTATTAGGATTGCAGACAGATACTTCTAGTTAGGACTGCTGAGAAAGCACAACAACATCCTTAAATAATACAAATATTTTCCATAGGAATCAAGGAGTTGGGTTTCTAGACAATAAAGTTAAATTACAAGTATTATAACTAAATCAGTATTGGAGCTAGGATAGTTACCGCATTTGCCTTGCTCCTTGATAGGTGTAACAACACCTTGCTTTCTCCAATCCATAGTGGAAGGAGCGTTAGTTACATTTGCGTTATCTGAAAGAAGAGCTCCGAGTTTTAGAGGAACAACTATGAGTCTTGAATCCAGTTCAGGAGGCCCTGAACTCTTCGTTTGTTATGTCTGCAGATCCATTGATTTCAAGCTTTGAAGGACGTTGGTTTGCACCACCATTGTTGAATGACTCGACTTTCTCAACATTTTTTTGGAATATTTGGAAACGCTTTTGCTTCTCCTCAATGTCTTTGTACGCTCGTCCATAGCGAGATATCCATTGCTCAAATCTTTCGAGCATAGATGATGTAGTAGTAGATATGGATGAGTCTGTGAGAGTGCAAGATTGAGTTTCGTTAACCAATAAAGCTCCCAATACGAAGAGCAATGATGCACATACATATTTGAACTCCATGTCTAAGATGTTTGATACAAGGTACGGAAACTTATGTTTTAAAGAGTTTAATGGATTTTCAGAATCCAGAGGTATTTAATTTAGGATTTTTAAAGAATCTACAAAAAATTCAATCTCAATCTAATGTATGTATTTTGAAAAAGTTTAAATTTACGTAGAAAAATTCAAACTCATTCGCAAAGATGGACTTTTAGTTTTGTTACTTTTATCTCTAGCATTCATTATTATTGATTCAACTATTGTCAACATGAATTCATAAAACTCTATAAAATTATATTCATGAAAATCCACATTATTTTAGTAAATTGTACAAGAATCTTTAAAATTTCATAAATTCTTAAATTTTTTTACAACAAAATAATATGAAAATGTTAAATCTATCCGTGTAAGGAGTCTATTTTTCATTTTTAATTTGAGGGGCTAATTTGTTATTTAAGTCCATAAAAAATGTTATATAGAATACTTGTACTGGAGCTATTTATAGTTTGCCATTCTTACTATTCTATAAAAATAGTTTAGTTTAAACATTGGTCCTAAATTGATTACTTATACTCCTTTTAGTGATTCTGTGAAAATAAATTGCATAAGCAATTTCGAAAACGTAAACCCCAAAAAAGTTGCTTCAAATTTGCAAAGACCAATTGACAAAGAATTAAACATAATTAAACCATGCAAGCTAGTGACGACTAGTACAAAGTAAATCACCTAAGGATTCTAACTCCCTCTGGGACTTCATCCATTTGCCAATGTGGATTGTGCAGAAAAAGAAAGTTGAACATGAGTTCAAGATGATCAGTAAGCTAGTGAGCTATGACTCTGAGATTAATGGGTTAGTTTTAAAGAAGAAGATCAAGAAAAGATCAAGGCTAAAGAGCTCATGTTGTGGCCTCCAGCTAATGAGATTACAGTTGATGAACAACAACCAACTGGGAAAATTCAGTTCAACAGCCTTGCTAGTATCACTAAGACTTTCCCTTTTGAAGCTTTTTCTTCTGGCCATTGAAGATAAATTTATTCATTAATGTTTAGCTGCCTTAATTTTTTTGGTCTTTCTTTTTAATTTTCTCTTTGGTCCTTTGGAATAACAAAATATTAATTATTGCATGTCTTTAATCTAGTTTTACTACTAATTACACTTTTGCGTTCCTTGGTTGACCGTTGACCATATTTACTGCATATAGAGAGAGAAAACCTTGTTTAATTGTTTAGCAACATAAATTATTGAACTGGTGATTTCTGGATTCGTTTACTAAGAAAAGAGATTTACATTATTATTGTACCAACTGATGGAAAACAAATTTAATCGAATAATATTCCCACATCAGAACATGTAACTGTGATACTGGAATTTTTTTTTTTTTTTTTTAATGAGCTAGCCAGCTAGGTGTACGTGTATCAATGATTTCAAGAAAATATTATTAATATTTGTATAAAAAATAAAATTATTTATTTACAAGTAAATATATCTATATAAAAAAATAAATTGATAATTTTTTAAATCATCTGGCTCAAGAAATTATTTGTAAGCAATGATATTTCAAATCAATAAAACTTATAATTAGCGTAAATATTTTTCTAAAATATACAAATATCTATTGTAAATATAAATAGCCAGTATATGCTTCAAAAATAAATAAATATATATACTTTAAAAAATAATAAATAATAATACGGCGGCTCAAATAAAAGTTTCTTGTGATATTGCTGCATGTGGACCTCTTGAAAACGGTGTAATATTTATAACAGTAACAGGCATCACAAAGAGAATGCTTGTGATATTTTGTAAGATATATTTCCTTTTCGTTTCTATATTCTTGGTCCCAAGGTGGCTCATCTAGTCAAACCACATAAAAAGTTGTCTATTAAAGCCCAAACCGACTTTAAAGACCCATTTTTTCAAACCTAATTGCTCTACGTGCAAGATGACATGGCAATGTCATTTTCCAGTAGACCATTAAATTCCTCTCCTTCACTCTCTAAAATGGTACATAAACATCGAAATTAAATTGGTACATTTGTTTTGCATCAATTTCAAAAGAAATCAAGAGCAAGGACAATAATATGAGTGTGGCAGAGACACCAATGAAAAACATAACAAGAAAAGAAGATAAAAAGTAGAAACTAAAAAGGGAAAAGTAAGGAATCTAATCGCTAAAGAATAAACAATTGAACAAATTAAATGACAAAGAATATATAATTGCGCAAATGTGAACTAATTTGTAAGCTCTCTCTCTCTCTCTCTACGGACTCGTGTGCGTTGAAAATTCTATGAAACAATTATTTAGCTTATTATGTCACAAGTAAAATTGATGGTAAACCACTAAACCTAGTATGAAGGGAAATGATCAAATGGCAAATGTCCAAAGGGGCATAAATGAACTTTCTTTATTAGAGACTATAACTTCTCACTGACTCCTCCAATAATTGATGGTTTGGACGTATCATCTCCTTCACCTTTTCACCATTTTTGTAGACTTTAAATGTCGGCACACATCTTATGTTCTCCGCCTTTGCAATTGCTAAGATTTTCTCCACATCCACCTGAACCAAGAAACAAACAAACCTTTACAATTTTCTATTTCCAACAAATTATCTATAGGCACAAGCACATCGATGAGTTGTTTACTTGTACAACCATGACCAATCCTGGTCACTAGACAAACAAGAATTTCAAAATGGGCATAAGCTCAAAATCCATCACCTAAAGATAACTAGTAGGCAAACAAAAAACCTAACAATCCCGAAAAACTTGTAAGTTAAAACAGACATGATCATAAAGGCTATAGATTATGACTCAAAAGCCAGCAGTTGGAGAATCTAATCAATGTGAGAGAAACACAAGGTTTGAAGCCACTGAATTGCTTACCTTAAAAAATTTAACAGATGGGTATCGAACACACAACATATTTATGAATGGGGATATTTCTTCGCATTGTTCATCAGATGCAATTTTGAAATGAACAACCGAAACACCTATGATTTCAAGTTTTTGGTTAGGAAAGAAAGCAGAAAATGACTGGAAAATACAGCAAGAAATAAAAAGCTTTGGGGACATACTTCTCAACTCACCAGATGAAGATACAGCAGATTTGAACTTATCTAGACTAGAGACCTCCTCTACCTCACCACCAAATTTTGTACTATGAACTCCCTCCCCAAGAGACTTCTTCAAAGCAACTTGGGCACGATGTAAGGATTCAACAACCTCATTGTCACCAGGAAGTTCCCTCCTCAAGACCTCGTAATCTCTGACTGCCTCTTGCCATCGCTCAAGCTATTAAAACCCAACGGTAAAAGATGCCAAACAGTCACATACAGATCAACCAAACAACAAACCCAGACATAAACATATTCCACTTATAAACGTCAATGCTGGTTTACCTTGACATTTGAGACGGCTCTCCGAAGAAGGGCCTTGGTATAATTCGGTTGGATCTTAAGGGCTTGGGTGCAGTCTTCAACAGACTTTTCACAGAGGCCAAGCTTAGACCAGCAAACTGCTCTATTGCAATAGAGAACAGAGCTGGAAGTATCATATTTGAGGCCTTCCCCATATGCTGAGCAGGCTTCAGCGTACTTTCCTGAGTTAAAAAGATCATTCCCCCTAGTACGTGCTTTTGCAACCATTTTCACATTACTCAACAACTTTGCAACATCAAGATTACATAAATCAATAAGACTAGCCTTCTCTGCAGCTATTACTGCATTCTCAAACCTGCAAGAAATCCTTATGTGTTCTTATTCACTCAAAAGAAGAGCTACTTCAGTAGTAGAATTTATGACATGGAGCATACCTTCCCAATGCCATCTCAATCTCGGCTCGGACATAGAGTACATATGACTCAACAAGCATGCCGAAGAACTTGGTTTTCAAACAAGAAGCAGGATAATCTTCTAACTTAGGAATGTTTGACAGGCTGAACTCTGCATCTTCATGTTGATGGAGCTTTAGGAGAGCTTCTGCTTTGCAAGACAAAAGCTGCACATCCAATTCTAATAAGCCCATGCAGATCGACACTTTAAGACATGATGATGAAGCAAAAAAAAAAAAGTTCAAGTAAGGTTCTAACTTCTACCTGAGGAGAGCAATCTGCCCCAATGGCCAAGGCTACCTCACACTCCTTGAGCAAACTTTTCCAATCACCAAGCTTTCGGGCATCTGCACATTGCTTCAGATGCTTCTCTAGTAACTTCAACTTCTGCAATTCGGACTGCTCTGGATGTTGCCCGGGAAAACCAAGGTGTTGCCGAGCAAATTCAACCTGCCCAAAACTGTAGATTTTATCTAGATTAACAGTTCATTGAAAGGAAAGATTCGTAAAAACAAAGTATGCTGCAACACATACAAATAGGATAAATAAATCATTGACGTAAACAGGATAAAAGCTAGAAGGATCCTGTAAAACAAACCCTCAGTATAATTAACCATTAATACCTTAAGAAAAGTTGACTTTGAACCTCAACTTTCGACAGGAATATGAAAGGGAAATTTTGATAAGCGATTGAAATAAAGTTGATATATAAAATAACTAACAATCCTAAAATACACAGGATGAATTCATAGATTATAATTTATAATGACATAAACTACTAGGGCAGCTATCAGAAAATTCATTATTCTGATTTATGAATATCATCCAAGAAACATAATGGCCAGATTCAATCAGACATGACTCATCCAGTAAACGTAACAGATCAAATGGATTAATCCCGGAAATCATGACCAGAAACACCAAAAGAAACTCACCGGAGATATAAAGAAGACAGCCTTTGGTGTGCTCTCCCGTAAGCAGGGTCCAACCTGACGGCCTCTTCACACTCCCTTGCTGCCTCACCCAACCTTCCCAGAGCCGTCAATGTCGCTGCTCTATTACTCCGAAACGCGGCATTGTTTGGCAATAGAGTTATGGCACGATCATACAACGACAATGCCTCCACAAAATGTCCTTTTCTATAAAGTTCATTCCCAGCTTTTTTCACCTCCTCTGGATTAGAATTCCCCATTGCCCTTTTCAAAGACAAGGACTCACCAACAACCTGATTGTTGTTCTCACTCACACCACTACCCAACTTCACACCACCGCGCATAATGCTACCATGGCCATAGTTCCCAGACCCCGAACCCAAGACATCGGTTTTACTTGCTGGTCTACTTCCCATTCCAGATAAAATCTTCCCAGAGGGGCAAATATTACCACTTGGGAACACACTAGGAGTTGAGGTTGAGGAAGTAGCAGAATTTCCACCTCTGCCGCCACCAGTGTTCGCAGTGCTACAGCTACTTAAGCTTCCACCGGAATAGATCAATGGGGCTCCAGCAGAGGCAGATCTCTGATGACCCGGTCTAGAATTACGCGTATTGGCTACGGATCGGTGGGTTTCAACAATACTAGGACTCGCTTCGGACGACACAGAAAGCTCACCTGAATGGTTCTTGGGTTTACCATCAGATCTTTTACCTAATTGGGTATTATTGGTTTTGCCCGACGCCGAACCAGAAGAGCTCGAACTGCTACTTGAAGTGGCTGCTCCACCGCCGACGACATTACCACCATTAACAGAACCTTTAGTAACCAATGGTGAAACTGGCGAACCCAGATCGATTTCCTTGAAATCTGGCTTGTTTTCGCCGTCGTTGCTACTGTTTCGATGATTCAAGGTATCACGAAACCGATTTGTCATCGAATCAAAGCCCGTATCAACTACAGATTTTCCAGTATTTGACATGTCCACTACAGATTTGGAAGAACACTCAAATATTAATACAAATATCTAAAGAAAATAATAATTAAATAGACTGAAGAAGGGAAGGGAAATCAAAGATTCATATAGCAAATGGATTTTGGCACCTATTTTTTGTAAAGTATATCTATCAAAAGAATGTAGTTCATAGTGTTGCTAAAGAATGCGAGAGTCTGGAAGTAGAAGAAGACAGAGCGATACAGAGAGGCAGTGAGGAAAACACATAAAGAGAGAGAAGCGACGGGGATCCCGTGATGTTAAAGGAGAAGCAAAGAATGTGAGAGAGAGAGTTTTCTATATTATTTTATTATCTTCTATATTTATTTCTCTCTCACTCTTCAGATTTTATATTGGTTTTTTGGAAATTCTATGACACTCTTTCTTTCTCTAGTCTCCACCTTCTAAATCCCAGTCAAAACAGCTTTTCAAATCCATTACCATTTCATTTTTCTGATAAATAAAATTAAAATTAAAATTAAAATTAAAATTAAAATTAAAATTAAAAAAGTACTTTTTAGTAGCGTTTTTATTAAACAACGACTATTTGATCATATTATCAAACCATTATATTATTAGTTGTTTTATTTTTAAAAAAAATTATAATATTTGAAAAAAAAATTATAAAATGATAATTTTAATATTACAAAAATATTTATTATTTTATATATTCTCTTTTTTATATTTGTTTATTATAATAAGAAAACATCTTATATTATTCTAAAGCAATTAATATATATTTTGTTAAATGAGATAATTAATATTATAAAAGTTGAATAACATAAATCTAAATTAATATATTTTATTTAATAAAAATATCACTAAATTACTTAACCTATTTTTCTCGGTTAAATTAATACTTAATAGTTAACACCAAAGATCGGATTAACATATTTTCTTTTTTCAAATCTCTATTGATAATATTGTTTTGTTGTAAATTTATAATTGATTTAGCGCAAGCTATTGCATAAAATGTTCATTCTTAAATGCTTTCCCGAGATTAAGAAAATTTCTAAAAAAGTTTAGGGAAAAAAGGATGGATGATTAAGAAAAAATGCAACTAAATCAACCAAAATGTGTCAAAATGACAAATTATCGAAACATAAATAACTTATTTAAATCCTACTAAAAAAAAAAACTACGTGCAATACATTTATACAAACACGAACATTCTTTTCTTATCTCTTCCTCTCTCTCTTTTTTACGTTAAAACTTAAAATTATATTGATATTTTTAAAATTTGTGGTAAAATATGCTTTTATGATATCTCATTGTATTTTTCTTAAACTAAACTTTAACACAATCGAATTACAAGATTTGACCATGCTAACTATAGTTCTGAAAATAAAAATCATAAAACCTAGCCAGTTGCTTATTTTCTGATGGGAAGTATTTCCTCTAAGATGCTTTCTTGATGGTAGATCATTTTTATTGTTAGTTTCATTTACTAATACACAATTTAAATTTATTATTATTATAATCATTCACTTTTTTAAGAAATAAAAAATGCGACTCATCCGTCGCTAAGACTCGCACATAAGTGACCTTATATAACAAGTACACGGTTGTTAACAAGGTGGTGAACAAGAAATTCAAATTCAATAATCACATATTGTTAGCTAATTTTGGTTCATCGATTCATTGAATAAATTATCAACTTTTGTATAAATATTGTGACGATGTCAACTTTTTTATTTATTTATTTATTATTATTGAAATTATTTGTTACACAATTACTTACTTGCATATTCAAACTTACCATACTTTAGTAGCTGCAATTAACTTGTATCCTTGCATTAGAAGCAAATTAGGCGCCATATTTTTTTCCATAAATAAATTGTTATTACTTTTGAAATATCGTTTAATTGGAAATAAGTAATCAATATGGATAACTTCAAATATTCATCCCATACAATTTACTTCTTTTGTCTTTGATTGTCGCTAAATCAGTGAATCCTTTAATGTTTTCATTTAAATACGTATTCTTTGTTTCGTTTATAAAAGTCAAATTAATTAGTAATTAATGCCATTGATTGGAAAATTATGTCGCTATAAATATAGGAGAAAACAACTTTTTTATTATATATTTATATGGTTAATTTTACAAGTACATGCAACATTATATTTGCTTAGCAAAAAAAGGGTCAACACTTGCTTAGTTATATTTAATCCCATATGTTTTTCTCTTTATGTGACAAATACATATGCTTAATTGCTCTCTTACATTTTTTTTTTTTTTTTTTTAATAAATATATACGACGTAATTTACATCCTCTTAATTGACAGTGGAATTCCAAATCTTTATTATGTTTAAGTGACATGAACAAGCTAGTTGGCACATCTCTCTATTGTTAATCGCAACAATTAATGATATCTCTAAAAAGTGGGACAAGGTCCAAAGAAAATGGCAAAATATGAAGGGTAACAGCACAAGAAAAGCAATCATGTATGTATAGGGAGTCTCAAACTTTTTTTATAACTCAAATTGAACCTTTTGTTTTAATATAAAGCAATCATTACTAAATTCACTTATTGAAATTCGAAATATAAACCTTCACAACTTTATATCTTTCCAATTAAAAAATATTTTTCTAGACTACACCTTTGGACAACTCAAATATTCAAACTAATTACAAGAAAAGCAGACCAACCAAACTTAATTAACCCAAATTAAAAAATTAAACTCCAAAAATAGAATGATTTAATCCCATAATAATGATGTCCATATCTTTTTGCAGCATAAAAACGTGTTTAGCATCTTGGTCCAGCCTCGCAAAATTAATTTGTTATGACCATTCCACATGCAAAACTAAACTAATATACACGAACAAAGAAGGAAAAAAAAAACTAATAGGCAGGATTAATAAGGAAACGAAAAAAGGAAATAGATAGATTAATAAGGAAACATGTTTAATTTTTTATTTTATTTTAAATTATAAGCATTTTTTAGACGTAAGATGTGATCATCTGAAGATGAAATTTGAACCTTCCATGTTTAGTGGATGACACCATAATCTTACCAACTAAATTATGAAAATATAAGCCATTCCTTTTATAGTTTGATTGTTTAAGCATGTAAGATATTCATAATATCATGATATTTTTGTGTTTATTATAAGAAATTTTTGTCAATAATTTTAACGTCTTTAAAAAATTATTATAATATATATATTTTTTAAATTCATCTATATGGATATCTTTAATGTTATTGTAATTTAAATTATTAATATATAATGTTAGTTTCAGTGTGTGATCAGTATAAGTCTATAACATCCCAAAGACCTAATACTTTATGCAATTATTTTAGATCAATCAACTAATTAAAGGACTACTATTGTATTACACAATTTTAGTACATTAAACCTCGTCATTTTTTTTTTACTAATTTGAGAAAAACTATTTTCTTTTAAACTAATGTTTGCTAATATTTAAAAAAAAAAAAAAAACATAGTATCTAAAAGTTTAACATTCTGACATTGAAAAATAAAAGGCCTATAAAAGTTGTAAAACGTAGTCCTAACTCTCTTTATTTTCTTTTAAAGAAAATACAATTTCTAGATTTTTTTTTTTTTTTTTTAAAGCACTTCCTAGAATTTGAAAATTACATATTTTAATTCTACAAGTTTCTCAAATCTCTAGTGTAATTACAAAATTTAGGCATAAAATAAAATAAACACACACTGGTAAAAATTAAGAGAATGCCCTAACGAATTTAAATTCACTATTTTTGCATAGTACTTTAGTAACATATGTAATGAGTCTATGACAAACTCCTTAGCTACCACTTCCTTTAGAAAAATCAAATTACTAATAATATACCTTCAGATATCGCTTTTTGTTCTGAACAAAAAAAAATAAATTTAAATTAAATTACTTTTTGTGTTTTTTGCTTGTATATTATTTCCTTAAAATAGGCCCATTTTTTTCGGCCCACAGAATGAATGATTGCAAAAGATAAAGCACAGAAAGGATAAATTCTATAGTGATATCTCAAATGCATACGAGTTTTTAAATTAGTATATTTTTAGTTAATATATATATATATATATATATATTGTGTGTGTGTGTGTGTGTTATATAATAAAAAATAAAGATAATTTGATAATTTTAATTTTTTTATTATTATTCTTTAAATTTTATGTCACATTAATACTATAACTTTTAAAATGATTAATTTAATCTTGTAATTTAAAAAAAAAAAATTGTTAATTAAATTCAAATTTTAAAAATTAAGATTTTTTAGGAGTAAAATAAAAAATTATTAAAATTAAATAAAATAGAAAATAAAATAAAATAAAACTTTTTATATTCTTTCACCCCCAATTTTTAATTATCTATTTTTTTTACTGATGATTATTTAGTTTTGTTATTTTAGCTCTGTAAATAAAACTTAGTATTTTATTTATTTCATAAGTTCAAATGAATTGAATACAATATTATTTTATCTTCCAATTATTTGTTATTTTTTATTTTTTTATTTGTTTAAATCTTTAACTCTAATTCTTCTATTATTTTTTCTTCCTATTCTACACACACACACACACGTTATATATAAGATAAGATCAAGAGATTTAATTTATTACACAAATTTTTACATTCTCTTATTTTAAGGGTTGATATTTGAGGTAATAGTTTTCTCTCTCATAACTCCTCTAAATCTTAACTGTCAATAAATTATAGTGTAAAAGATATGGGTCATTCCTTATAAATTTTTTACGCTAGTTATTAAAGGTTAAAATTTAGGATAATAATTTAATCTCTTTTACTTATTATAAATCTCAACTCTTTTGTAAAAAAATTGTGTAATAAATTATGGTTATAGATCTCTCACACACATATGTATGTTAACAAGTGAGAATGTCATTTCTATTAATTTTTTTTTGGGGTTAAATTAGTCGCTAAAAACTAGAATTATAAACAATCGTAGATACGTTGTTATAGTCCAAACACATCAGTCCCTTTATAGGAGAAGATTTGATCTCTTGAATTGGATGCGTACTTGTGTCTTTTAACCCCTTGAGTTAGCAATGTTGTATATACGTTCAAGATATAGAAGATTTGATCCTTTTGTTTACAAAATATAATACATGAGAGTGTATGACACTTGTGTTAAACTTTAAACAAAGTTATAGATGCCCCTAAACTACCAAAAGGAAAATGATTTTATATATAGTTAATTCTTGTGTAATTAGTTAAAAAAATTATAACAGGTCATAATTGCCGACACATTATTTGGAGCATCGATAGCATGTTCTGCCTAAAACATCAAATATTTTTAGAATTTATTAATCTCAAAAAAAAAAAAAACTACAACACTCATGCACTTTTTACCTTGTTAATTGAATTACCTAAGATATATTACGAAGGCATGTTAAAGGGGGGGGGGGGGGAATGCAAAAGAAATCTAACAGTGTGAACACGTTGATGTATATTGTAAGATAAATTTATTAATTAAATTAAAATGTGATGAATGCAAGGAAAAAAGAAAAAGAAGAAGCCGCATTTGAATTAGAGGTCAATATATAGTGGACATGAACTTAAGTTTATACAGGGAGGCAAATGCAAAAGAAATCTAACAGTGTGAACACGTTGATGTATATTGTAAGATAAATTTATTAATTAAATTAAAATGTGATGAATGCAAGGAAAAAAGAAAAAGAAGAAGCCGCATTTGAATTAGAGGTCAATATATAGTGGACATGAACTTAAGTTTATACAGGGAGGCAAATGTGCAATTATAATATATATTTTGTTATTAGATTGATCAAATTGCAGTAATTTATTATCAGAACATTTTCAATGGCACGATTTTAGAACGAATGATTCTTTTGGGAACTAAGAAAGTTACATTTTGTACTAAGATCGAGAAAATCCAACACCAAGAATATAGTACTCTCCCGTTATAAGATAAATATATCTCTATATAAACCACCAAAACCAATCTTAGAATTCAAAACGGAAGTTCCCAAACATACATTTAATCAAACATGGAGTTCAAACGTGTAAGTGTGGCCTTGATCTTCATATTGGGAGCTCTATTGGTTAACAAATCTCAATCTCGAAATATTCAAGACACGTCCATATCTAAAACATCCATGCTTGAAAGATTTGAGCAATGGATAGCTCGCTATGGACGAGTGTACAAGAACATTGAGGAAAAGCAAAAGCGTTTCCAGATATTCCAACAAAATGTTGAGAAAGTTGAGTCATTCAACTCTGTTGGTGCAAACCAACGTTCTTACAAGCTTGAAATAAATGGAT
The DNA here is from genome assembly GCA_029378325.1 of Elaeagnus macrophylla. Taxonomy (NCBI): domain Eukaryota; kingdom Viridiplantae; phylum Streptophyta; class Magnoliopsida; order Rosales; family Elaeagnaceae; genus Elaeagnus; species Elaeagnus macrophylla. Next base: position 22,713,248 of record CM055646.1, on the reverse strand, counting down.
TTGCAGACCTAAGCAATGAAGAGTTCATAGCCTCTAGAACTGGATTCAAGGCTCATGATTGTTCCCCTAAAACAGAGAGCTCTTCTTTCATATACGCAAATGTAACTGACCCTCCTTCCACAATGGATTGGAGAAAGCAAGGCGCTGTTACACCTATCAAGGACCAAGGCCAATGCGGTAACTAATTTAGCTCTATAAATGATTAAACTTTATTGTGATGCATTCCAAATCTTTCTTATGGAAAAGATTTGTATTGTTGTAGGATGTTGTTGGGCTTTCTCTGCCGTTGCAGCTATGGAGGGGATTACAAAACTATCAACTGGAAAATTGATCTCTTTATCAGAACAAGAGTTGGTTGATTGTGACACAAGTGGTATAGACCAAGGCTGTGAAGGTGGCTTAATGGACGATGCCTTTAAATTTGTACTCCAAAACAAAGGGCTCTCCAAAGAAGGAACCTATCCATACAAGGGTGTAGACAGTAAATGTAATGCCAACAAGGAGGCAAATCGTGCTGCCAAGATTAACGGCTACGAGGATGTGCCTGCTAACGATGAAGACGCTCTTCTCAAGGCTGTTGCTAATCAACCCGTTTCAGTTGCCATTGATGCTAGTGGTTTTGAGTTTCAGTCTTACTCAGGTGGAGTCTTTACTGGACCTTGTGGCACTGAACTTGACCACGGTGTGACTGCTGTTGGCTATGGTACTACTGAAGATGGAACCAAATATTGGCTCGTGAAAAACTCATGGGGTGCTGAATGGGGTGAAAATGGATACATTAGGATGCAAAGAGGTGTTGCTGCAAAGGAAGGACTATGTGGCATAGCTATGCAAGCCTCTTATCCAACAGCATAAATTAATTCTAATTATATGGTGTGTGTGTGCGTGTGAATGTTTATCATACTTGAAACAGAAAAATATGTACGATATTAAGTGATTGCTATAAATCTAAATTATCTAATGAAAAATACGTTTTTAATCATAGTACTATTATGTTAGACTGCTAGTACTCCAAAAGGATCTACTCATTAATGCACAACGATAGTAGTGCAAAATACAAACCTGATTTCATGGCAAAACCAGCCTGAAAAGTTCTCAACATTTATAAGGTTTATGCACCAGAAACGCACAAGGGATTTTGTACCCATACTTGGAATGATGCACGACTGGTACACATATTGAGAAACCATGATTGAGATATGTGTTTTCAAGTCAATGCGGATAGTATTCGCATTTAAGTTGGTCCCAAAATAAAATGCAAGTTGTACATATGTTTACAAACTGTACATAATTTATATGCTATGTATAACTAAAATACTATTTTGGAATTAATTCAATTATGTACGAACTAAGATACTATTATGGGCTCAAAATCCATATAATCACATATATTAAAGCTTGACCTTACAAACAAATGATGATGGTTACAGCTTCATAGTTAGAAGGGAATAGAGTAGACCATTCGAGTGTCAAGCTCGTGTGTTCTAAGATGATTGAGAAGGGTCAGTGTTAAGATGGAAAATGAATATTACTTCTGACCAACAAAGGCCCCATCGTTATTCAACACTTGCATATAAGCGGGTCCAATTCTTTGCTTCATGGCACAATGTTAAAAATAGTCAGTGCAGATTAGAATTTTTTTTTATAGTGAAAATGCTAAATTCAGTTGGAATTCATTAATGCAATAACTCGGGGGAAAATAAAGAATTTCTTAAATCCACCATAAATAGGAGAGTATACTGTTCAAATTGTAATCCCCTGTGGAGCAAGCAAGAGCTCTTCACAGTCCCATTGTTGCAAAAGACAAGTTACATTTAATTAATAATTCAATTTCAAGAGAAGAATGAAACAAAGTACATCACAATACAACTGTGTGTAGCAAAAAGTATGACTTGGAGAAGCTGAATGCGAATTAAACATATCAAATGTCAGATATTCTTTGTATAAATACGAAAGTTTATAAGAACCATAAATTTTTTAATTTTAAAAATTTAACTCAAATTTTTTAACATCTTTTTTCTAAGTATAAATCTTTGTTTTTTACCAAGTGTATCACTTTGTATATATTTTTAACTTATTTAATTATATTTATATCATTTATCTTTTTTTTTTTTGTAAGGTGCATTTAATTTTTTTTTGCAAGATAAGGCCCAAAATTTTTGGTTCATTGACTTATTAAAGGTCTAATACCATGTAAAAGTTTATAAGAATCATGAGTTCTCTAATTCCAAAATATTAACCCAATGATTGAAGACAATTATATTTTTTTATAAACTCTTTCATATCTTTTATTAATATGAGACAATTTTTTTAATATTTTTTCCTTGATAGATGTATAAAAATAATGTTGTCCCTCCTCAACTTAAGTTTTTTAGAAAATTTGTAATCAATAACTTTTGATATGGTATCAGAGCTTGAAGTCTTGTGTTTAAGACTTAGTCACCTCAATTATTAAATTGTAAGTATTTGGTCTGTATGGTACATAAAGTCAACACTACAAATACTTGTGCGGGAATGATAGATATATAAAAGCAATATTAGCTCTCCTCTTTACAGTTTAAATTTTTTAAAAGAGTTGTTGACCAATAACTTTTATATATATATATATATATATATATATGACTAAGATCAAATTTCTACTTCCTTTTAGTGGTTATATAAATTCCCTAACCAAATTCACTCTTTTAGCATTTTTTGAAGAGTTACGGTCCAAGAAATATGAAAAAAAAAATTTAATATTACAATCTCAAATAATATGAAAAATTTTGATTTTATAATATAATTGTGCACATAGATCAAATGAGATTGTGGCAAATTAATTTTGTATTGTAATATTTTTACCATATATAATAGTGGTGGAGAAATATGCACCACATACGGATTGATACTACCAAGCTTACACTTATGACGAACACCAATATATTTTATTAATTATTATCATAAATATATGCCACTTACACTACTAATACCAAGTTACCAATAAAAAACCGTCCTTGAGGCTTAAGCAAGGAGAAGCATAGGCATTAAAAATATTATAACTCAACTTGAGAAGCTTCTGAGATGTTATGATACGTATGCTTATTAGATAGATGTATATTTCAAACCTCTCCAACAAGAGAAAACAAGTCATTTGATTTCCTCTGCTCAAACTAGTTTGAAGTTAGAAATGTCTAAATGACGAAGCTGAATTATAATTATTATACTTCCTCATTCTAATGAAAAAGGCATTGGAAAATTACATTCTTATTTATTCATTCACATATCAGCTAGCATTCCACACCTCCAAACATGCAGGAATGGTGAACAAACATTGGCAAATCCAATGAAGCCCTTGCAATAGACACATATTCTTCGAGTAATTCTGTATTCATAGATGCAGTTTCTGGTGCCGCCGCATCTTTCTGCTTCAAAGAAAGAAAGAAAAAATCTTTTCAAAATCAAACCACGAAATGTTCGAATGACAACGCATAATTAGCAAAGAAAAACTTAGCAGCAAGAAGCCAAGAATCAACTAAATGGAAAATAAATAAGGTATAAATATATGATTTAAAATAAAATGTCTCAAATAAAATCATATAACCATTGTACTAAGATAGTAGTAACAGTAAGCAATATCTGCAGTACTAACTTTTTCTCATTTCTTCAACTTCATGAGTTGATAATTTTGATTTCACTCGAAGTTTTTAAATGAATGGATTTTATTTACAATCAGCCAGTCAGCAATAGAGATAATATCATGTCTTTATCTAAACATGGAGACGCTACCCTCCGGTGCATAAATTAGGTGTGTTATTTTTGTTGTTATAAGTTTTAGGGGTATTATATTTGTTAATTTTTCAAAATGAAACTCTATACATAAAGAAAGTATGTCATACAATTAAATCTAAGTTTAACTTTTTGTCTTTACAAAATTCTTGCTACCTCGCTATTCAAATTCCGAAGGTAGCCAACAAGCATCAGTTTTGTTGGTTGATGTTCTGGTATGCATTCACTGTCTCCATCTAGTGCATATACTTGCTGCAGGGAACCCGAAGAACATAAAAAGTCTAAATTTTTTTTTTTGTTTTTGAAATAACTAAGTGATGGATGCACTAAAATAAAAGCATCAATTGCAAAGCAAGGAATACCTTTAATCAACTTGCTCTGCTTTAAATGTTTTTTGTAAAAGTAACTCATTTTCTCCAAGTTCAAAAGAGAGCAAAATAGAATCTTGACAATAATATTCAGAATATCCAAATAGCTTATTTCATGGACTCCACACAACTAAAAATATGAAGGGAAAAATGATTAACAGTTCAGGGTTGGTTACATACAACTGCTTTCTTGCGAGTACAAGAGCAATTATCCAATCTAATGCAAACCATAATCTTGAAGGTCTCATGCATATCAACTTCAGCCCAACCGAAGAAATGTCCCCAAACTTGGTCTGGAAGAGCGGATGTTCCATCTTCTGGTTCTATGGATTTAATTAGAAGAAGCAATTAAAGCAAATAGAAGAAGAAAGAAACAGGAAACTATAATTAACCTCATTTTGAATTCAAGAAACTAATGAAATATATGAAAGCATGTCGTCAGGACTGTTGCAATAGGTGGAAGAATAATATGCGTGTGAACCTCAAAGTTCAGGTTTATGAGAAAAACTTATCATAGAGGCCACCAAATGGTACTCAAACATAATCTCGGAAGTAAAAATTTAACCAACCTGTAACTTCACAGACAATCCCATTGCTAGAAAGAACACAGAGGTAAATTGGCTCAATTGGTAACGCATTACCTATCCCTGCAATCATTAATTTCAACTAATTATTCGATCATGATATGAAGAGTGGATCACAATCGTATTAACAAAAGCAAGTGAGATATACAGTCTTCAAATGGAGGAAGTCCCCAAAGCTCAGGCTGAAACTCTAGAAGAGAATGAAGCGTGGTATTTGCTAAGGAAGAACAACCAGCTTCACTTTGAGGAGGAACAGCCACTACTGCCATTTTGGCAGCCTTGGCAGCTTTTACACCAACCCTGTTGAAACATATTTAAAAATAATAATTATGCCAATCAATGATAACAGTTGGCCAAAGTAGGTCTCAAACTAAGCAAAAAGTGTTTTGGCTCTAACTAAGCAAAAGCTATTTACCTCACTCCCCTTCTCTCAAAAGTTCTCAAAACTTGGGACTCTTAAAACATATAAATTTTATATTTTATTGAATTTTGGATATTATTTAGAGGATATTTTTGTAAACCATGTCAGCCTTACAGTTACAACTCATAAAGATCAAACATGTCAAAGCTGAAGGAAGATCAAACGGATCAGTTCATATCCTATGCATCTTTCCGAATTTAAAAATACAGATTTAAAAACATTTTAGCTACCAATTTTTCCATCAACATATTTAAAAACAGGATAATGAAAACCAAGGATTGTCTGCTATATGACAGAGCCAAGAAAGCTTTTATTGCTGAAATAAGTTGTCTTTTAGACATTGGCCCATTCCTTTTCCAATCTAGGAGAGAATTTGGTGAAAGCCAGAGGAGTCAGAAGCAAATAGAATTGGCTGGTATTAAGGTAGATTCTTCCAGTGTTATTATGATTAGTTAAAAGGCACCTGAACTCATCATCTCCATCATGATCCTGATCATCATTTTTTTTTTTAAATTGAAAGTTATTGTCATTATGATTAGTATTGCATTGCTGTTATTGTTTTCATGATAATTTTGCAAAACAATCAATATCCGATTATCTTACAGTGAGTCTTCAATCACCAGGCAGTGAATAGAATCAACACCCATTCTTTTTGCTGCCTCTTCAAATCTGTAAACAGTAGGTAAATGAACTTAAGTGACTTGAGTCTAAACCCAAAAAGTAAAGAATGTATGTTTAAGTTTTCATTCTAACAGAAAGAAATACTTAGATAACAACAGCAAGATTAAATTGAAATGTTATTTTTCTAAAGCATTTAAGATGAATTGAACAGTTAGATCCTTGCATTTGAAAGTGAAATTTCGAATGAGTTCCAAGTCTATGAACAGTTTTTGGATACCACATTTGAGAATTGAGATAATAACTTGATTGTGAAAAAAAAAATCTCACAGATCTGGCGAGGGCTTCCCTGCTTTAACCTGGTCACTCCCAAGAATTACTGAAAAGCATTCTTTCCAACCTACAAAACTCAGTTTAAAGAACACGATTTCATGGATACACATAAAATAAGCAAAATGCATATTTTACCAGTTCAAAATGTGATTTTGAAATCCATCTTCTGGACTATAACAGGATCAACAATTGCATGATTATGTTTCCTTTCTAGTTATTTATAACATCAAAGTGGTTATACCAAATGATCCTAACCAGTTTAAATTTCCTGTTTTTTATTTCTCAGTTTTAGTAAGAACAACAAAGTGAGGCAAAAATAACCTTTTAGATGAGAGATTTTCAAATTTATGTATTCCTCTAAGGAGTTGGAAGCAAGAGCAAATGGTACTCCATGACTGTAGAGATGATGGATAAGACGACTAGCCCCAGGAAGTGCTTTTGCATACATCCATCTGGTGAAACACAGTTGAGAGTACTTAAAAGGAGAACTTGACTAAAACATACATATGCAAATGTCCAATACCAGAATGCCTGTGAGGCTGTGACCATGTTTACATCTACAATAATTTTTGGTGAACTGCGCAAACAAGGATAGTTTAGTGTTATCCTTGTAACTGTGAAAACGTAAAACACAATTTTGGTGAACGTTAGATGCATACATTCCTAGAATGAAAAATGAAGCATGATAATGTTCGCGAACAAAGCATTACGAGAGAAATTAACATACTTTTGTTGATTCATAGGAATGATTTGCTGGATGTACTGATCAGGTGTCAAGGGAAGATCATAGTCCTTAACAATGGCCGCTGCTGAGGCTTTCAGCGTCAATCCCAATCTCTTACCTTTTTCCTTATCCAAAACTTTACCGTATTTGGCCAAAAATTCCTCCAAAACTCCCCTGGTAGCCCTTCTGCAGATATTAAGAAATATGGATAACCAAAAGAATTAGACACAGCCATTTCCCAGAAACGAACAGAGGTTGACTTAATACTACTAACCTGTGTCCAAAAGGGTGCCATCTAAATCAAGAATAACAGCACAAATTTTGGGGATTTGGGTTTCAACACTGCAGTGTTCGGAGTCGCCACAACTCATGGCAGAACCAAAAGGGCGTGACACTTAGTAATTAGGGTGTTTTCCCGTATATGAAACGAGAGAGAGATGGGTGAATTTGTACAATAAACAGGAGTGGAAATGAGGCAGTTGGCTTTATAAAGATATTAATATGCCCTGATTGAGCTTGGACGAAAGTGAAACAGACAACCAAAAGCATAATCCAAAATTGATGCTTGAAAGCGTAAAGGAGTTGGTTGCAATTTGTCATTGGGAAGAGAGTTCCCATTTGATAAAGAGCGATAAATGGATAGGTCCTCTGGTGCGTTAAAGAGGAAGATGAAGAGTATCATCAAAAACTCAGGTACAATAGTCAAGTGGAAATTGAAACTGGGTTATTGGAAGCGTAAGGAATTTTCTGCAATTTGCTATTTGGAATGAGAAATATATGCCAATTTCCATTTCTATCTTGTGGAACAAAAACCATTAAAGCATTCCAAATTTCTCTTTTACGCCCACTGTCTCATCTTCTATTTTAGATTATTGAAAACAAAATAATAAATTTAGGTTGATGCTAAAAAATATGTGCATGGCTATATATCGTCCATTCAAGTTGTTGTCATTTAATATATATGAGGAATTTTCGACAAATTTCAAATTTTAGTTTAAAAAATTCTGTTAAATAATTAAATATTTTAAATATAATAAAATAATAAATTTAACGATTTTACTTAAAATTAAAAAATATATCTTATACTTTACACCCTAAATTTTCTACATCTCACTCTCTTAAAAACAAAAAATTGTTAAAAAAAAATTTATATATTCCACCTTTTTTTCCTCACTCACATTTACCACAATCTCCATATTTACCATCAACAACTCTAAACTCTAACCCAAAATATTAAAAATAGAGAATAGTTTGATGCAACATGTTGCTAAATTTTCATTCTAACTTACGTCTCAAATGAGAAAAATTGATAAATTCTCATACAGAAGTTCTAAGATAATATTGGAATTGATTTTAAATTTGTTGATGCTAATAACTTCAGCTTATAAGTACTTATAATAAAAATTAAATAAGAAAAAAAAATAAAAACTTAAAATCTTCAACAAATCTCCAAAATTATTGTATATTTTTTGGTAGATTTTTAAGTGAAGATTTTCTATGCCAGCATTTATTATTTGCCTTAATTTATGGAACTAATTGTTGTATTATTGTTATATGAAAAATACAAAAGAAATGAAATTTTTTGAAAAAAATGAAGACAAAAAGTAATTAAAATAAGTATATAATTTTTTTTTCTACAAATCACGCAGTGGTTTAATAAGCATTATCGAACATATCATATAAGTTCGGTAACCATTATCGAACAAAACAGTAAGGTTCGGTAACCCTTACCGAACTACTGTGCATTTGGGTGGGATATGTAAGAGTAATTTTTAGGAATAATTTTGACATTTTAAATATTATTAATTTTTTTGTAAAATTTTTATTTTGCTGAAATGTCTAAGAATAAATTTAAAAATTTTTCTAAAATTTCTCTTAATATAATTGGACTAAATTTTTTTTTTTAGTTCTTTCCTTTTTCTTTGGGGCTCAGACTAAAATGTTAAATTTTGACAAACAAACGTAAATGATTGAAAATGTGGATATAGTTGTCAGTTTGAATTACTAATTAAGGTAAAATTAGATCTAAACACTGTTGGCTTCTAGCATTTCTCTTCAGACAATGCCAAACTATATGATTTCAAAGGTAAATATCATATTTCTTGGTTAATTTTTGAATTTATAAATTGAATTAATTGAAGCCATCATGTATAATTACTTAAATAAGCAAACTACTTAAAATTAAAGTTATTTACTTGGAGCTAATTAATAAATAACTGCAGGGTGATCGAGAGAATAAGTGGATAGAAACGAAAATTACCTTGAAGATTTCCATAAAGTGTTGGTTCGATCATTGTCACTACTTGATCTTTTAAATTAATTCTTAATCAGATGTTTCCTCTTATACGTGAATTAGCTAGCAACAAGTAGTAGATATATATCATTAATGTCTTTGAGTATATTATTGTTATGCTGTATTTTCAGTAATTATTTACATTATAATATGAATTTTACTACATTATATGTTCTTATACCCCCTACACTACATGACTACAAATACTTATTCTAAATATATATATATATATATTATATATATATATATATATATATATATATATATATATATATATATATATATATATATATACATATATGACTAGAAATACAATAACTTATTCTTCGGAACTTGTTGTTTGAAATAGGGAGGGGCCTCCGGGCAAATAATCAAACAATTTAATTTCATTTGATAAACACATTGAAATGATAACCTTTTTTTTAAAACTGTACTAATTACAAGGCATTATTTCAGAGAGAGAAAATACATGGGATTTTTTGAAACTGTAACTTTTTTTACTTAACTGTATTATGGTGGCTTCACATAATAATAGGGGGGAGGGGAGAAGAATTATCAAAAATAATATCTTTAAAATTTATAATAATAAAATTAGCATCATAATAATATTAAAAATTCAATATTAAACGTATAATATTGAACGTTCAATATTGAATGGTTCTAAATTGCTACAATTTAATTTGAACGAAGTTTAATTGAACATAAGTTTAAAAAAAATGATGTAAAAATTTTTTTTTTTAATTATAAAAATATATAATTTGAACATAAATATGTTATTTTTATTATTATAAATTTTATAGGGTATTGTTTTTGTTATTTTTTTTAAAAAAAAAAATTTAAGAAACATTTTACAAGGCCCATTAGAATATAGCCAGTAGCAATAAATTAATAAACAATGCTGTTCATATATATATATATATATATATATACCTTTTTAGAAAAATATATGTTATTTATATTAGGAATAAAAAACATATACTTTGTATTTTTAAACATACAAAAATATATATTTTTTTACATTATACAAAAAAAAAAAAAAACATAAGTGCACTGTACGGAGAGAATTAAGAATGAAACTACATTTTTAAATTAATTATTATAAGATGCAACTAAACCATAAATAAATAACGAAATTGAATATAACAATACTCATTTAAAACATCCAATTATAGCCAATCGGGTGGGGGGTTGTCTTGCAACAACTCGCAATAAAAAGACTTTTTTAATTGAATAACATAACACCTTAGCCTTGTGTTTGATCGCACCTTGAACAAGTAATTCTACTTGCTCTTGCCCCTACTTTTTGGTATGCTCCATTTTGACAATTTGTCGTTCGCACAATCTTTGCAAAGTGGTTACAGCATGTTGAGAGCTATTGCACGTTATAAAACAGCTATTTTTTGTACTAATTTTTTTTTCAGAAAAAAAAAAAAAAAAATCCTTTCAGTGAATACCAAGCAACTCAATCTACAACCTTAACACAACAACAGCTAGACAATTTAATAAATAAAACATTAATTAGTTAGTGTCAAAACAAATTCGGAAATTCATAGATCACCTATTAAACAAAAATTTGTAAGAGGCCCATCTTCATATTGTCAAGGCCCAATATAAACCGCCTGCATAATGAAATAGGCCCGTAGTTATTTAGCTCTCTTGGGAGAGTCCACTTCTTGTATACTATTTTTTATACCATTTTATGTATCATTAATATATTATAAATATATAGAAAAAAAATAGTAAAAAAATAGGTCTTTTTGTACACATATTTATTAATAATTAGGAGTGTATAAAGTGGCACACCAAAAATAATACAAATAATTTTCATCCCTCTTTGGAGTAATTGTTGTCGTTTTATTGGATCTCTCAATATAACAATTTCGTATTAATTTTAAAATATGAATTTTATTATTAAATTAAATAGAATTTATAAATATTTATGAAATATACAATATATTTTTAAATGAAAATACAACGAGGATATAATTATAGTTTGAATATATAGGGTTTTTTTAATTACAATATGAAGAAGAGTCTGTATGGAAGCCACGTCGGCATAGGGGCATAGTATGTAGTTTATAGAACATATAATTTCCCCGTAATATACTTTATTACAATGCAATCTCTATTATAGCTTAGCTTTATTTTGCCATTTAAGCAAAATAGAAACAAAAGCTAGCTATCAGATAATTCACAGGCAAAAGCTGTATTTTTTTATTTTTATTTTTTAAATTATGATAACATGATACAAAACATCAATTGAAAATAATAGATGATATCAATATTATCTTGATATTGTAGATTTTTCACACATCTTGATATCAAAAAATGATATCTATATTTTTTTTTATTAAAATGTCGAGAATGTTGTGATATTATTGACAATAAAATATATATTTTTAAATATCTTAGATATTGTGGATAAAATATTGACAAATATATTTCATAATAATTTTTATTTTTATTTTCTAAATAATTTATTTTTAAATTTATCTATTTATAATTTTTTTAATTTTTAATCAAAAAATTATTTATTTAAATTTTAGACAATATTTTATACTTCTTATCATATATATATATATATATATATATAATATATATTATATATATATATATATATATATATATATATATATATATATATATAGTTTACTAATTTTATCAATAATTTTTAATTTTTTATAATTTAAATTTTATTATGTACCGTCAATATTTATTCATTAATAATAATAATATAATTATAATTTAAATAGTTATTTTTTATTTTAACTAGTCATTTAAAAATATTATGATTAATTAATTAATTTATTTATTTATTGATTAAATTAAAGATGATAACTTTATAAATATATATGTATCAAATAAGAAAGCATCCAAAAATATAAGTAATTAATTATTTTGATATTTTTTAAAATTTTATAAATAAATTTTATAATTTTGATAAAAAAAATTTATAATTATTTTTAAAAGAAAATTAAAATTTATGTTCATAATATTTTTTTATATTTTTATAAAATTTATGTCGACATGTATATTTTAAACTTCGGAACAATTAGAGCAGTGCATGGTGGCCGGTGAATCAGTAATATATGAAAGTGGTAATGAGGTCAATATATTAAGATATCATACAGGATTAGGGGGGAAAAAATTCTGTTTTTGTTTTCTTTTCTAGTTGACAGATGTCAGATTTCTAATGAAACTAAAATTTAGCAGCTGGAGGTGGGACAGCTGATTTGGCGAGAAATTAATAAGAGGAATTTTTGGTTAATCTTAAATTACATTAATATAAAGGTTTATATTAGACAAAATATGAAAAAGAGTAGCTGGAGATTCAAACAATACCTATTTCCTTCTTGATAGGAGTAAATAAATAATTTAATTAATTAAATTAAATCAATCCACCGAATTTAAATTAAATTAAATTAATATATTTTATAGTTGGATTAGATTCGGATTGTAAAATATATAATCTGTTCGGATCGAATCTAATTTAACGCTGTAATTTGATCCAGACTGAATTATTTTTAAAATTATAAATAAATATATATTTTACTTTTAATAAATTATATTTAAATATTTTACATATCACGTTTACATTAAATTACTATTTTAACTTAAAAATATAAATATAAATAAATACTTTTTATTATTTTAATAAATAAATATTTTTATTATTTTAATTCTCTTATTTATAACTATAAATAAATAAATTGATTTAATGAGGTATCAATTTAAAATTTAAATGTTAATATATATTATTTTATATATAATAATAATTTAAAAATAAGTTATAATCTAAATTTACTTATTCAATCTAAAAAATTTAATTTATTCGAATTTAAATTGAATATATTATTGAATTGAATTTAAATTAAATATTTTTAAATCTAATTTAGATTGAATCGGCGATTTTTATCCACTATTCAACCTAATTATTAACGATCGATGAATTTAATAGAAGTGGGATGCACTATTTGTTATACTTTTTTATTCTGAACAAAAACATATATTTTAATTAATTTTTATGAAAAAATCATGTTTATTTTTGAAAAACTTCTTATCTACGTATCAAAAACAAACAGGTAAATCCAGGTCGACGAACCACACACAGACAGCCACAAGAATAACAGGTGAAGCTGACATGACTTAAAGATCTTGCATGGATAAGAATAAGAAATAAAATAAAAAAGAATGGGAAAGGCTGGGCATGAGTGGGCCAACTAGAACTCTAAAGTCTAAATACATGCATGGTCGAATATTGATGTCCCTATCTTCTACCACTTACTAGAGTTAATAATGAGACTCTCACACACTAAAAAAAAAAGGTCTTGAATTTGGCCTAATATGAAACATGATTTAATTTACTTCACATTTCTTCCAACTAAGATGGTTTAAAACTTTAAATGCTATATTAATTTTAAAAAAATTCTTTTTAATCTCCTCATATTAAAGTATAAATATATAACTATATAATTATTTGGTTTTTAACAAAAAAAAAAAAAAAAAATTTCTCAAAAGAGTGATCGCTGTCATAAAAAAATACTATTGATTATTACATAAATTTTAATTTTTTGAACATATAACTTTATGCATCAACTACAGCTTAACTATCAAAATCGGTAATATATAACTATATTTGGAAAAAAGGAAAATATTGATGGTTCTACCAAATATGTATTATCTTATTGCAGAAATTCACTTTTTTTTTTTTAAATCGCAGAAACCCACTGAACAAGATATAGTGACGTCACAAAGTAATGAGATGATTCCACGTACATATCCATTATTTTACTCCGAACAAGAAGAGAATAATTATGAACATATAACGTAATATTATAATCATATAGAATGTTGATGGTGTATTTAATTAAAAAAATTATATTTTTAAAATATTATAAAAAAAAATTTAAAAAAATTATAATATTACCGATAAGCTTTTACACTTTTAAAAATTATAAATTTTAACAAAATATTTGAAATAGAAATAAAAATGAGTATAAATTTTTTTACATGTAATTTTAACTAAAAAATTATTAAAATCCATAAAAGTTCTTCCACTCTTAAAATAGACAATTTTTTAAATATATCTAAATTTTAACAAAATCATAATTAAATACCAATAAATTTTTATAAATTTTGAAAGACTTTTAAAAATATTCTAAATTTTTAAATAATTTTGAAAAAATTTAATTGATAAATAACTTAATTTTAAATTTTCATAAGATTTATTAAACTCTAACTCCTTTACGAAGTAAGATTTATTCCAACAATTGTCCGTTGCACCATTACTGAGCCGGTCTATAATTACATAGTTATAGAACTTTATTCAGATCAGTAGGAATATTAAAAAAGCAAACAAATTAGTAAGAAACTAAATTAATACTTAACAATTTTTTTTTTATTTCTCCTGTATAAAAAAATAATAATTCAATTAATTAACTAATTTCAAATAATTACCTCCTACTCACACCTTGTCATTTAATATATACATTTTTTTTTTATTAATATATACTCAACATATAGTGGAATTAAATCCCTTTTAATTTATTCTATATTATATGCACCGATATCTGATATCTTAATTTATTTATATTTATACTCAAATAAATAATATTTGATAATTTATATAAAAATATTGTTGACCCTTCTTCTTTTAGTTTAAGTTTTTGAGTAAGTTTATTTTCTAACAATTTTTAACATAATATTAAACCTGTGTGTCTTGTGTTCAAAACTCAATAACCTGATCAATTGTTAAATTACAAGTATTTGGTATTCATAATGCACATAACCAACACCTATATGAGAGTAATGAATGTACAAAAATATTATTGACCTTTATCCCACTAATTTAAGCTTTTGTAAAAATTAGTTTCTTAATAACTTCCAACAATAAGTAAGCAACCTTTGTAATTTTTCTTAAATAATAAGAACAAATATTACTCACCATGTGGATCTATGTTATGGCAGTTTGTGGAAGCATTTCCTCTAGGAAGGATTCTTTGTCTACTAGTTTATTTCCTTTCTCTTCTTTTCCTGCTAATCTTGTTCTATCTTATTTGTATGATTTGATTATACTCTCTACTTAAAATTTAATTGTATATTTGTGTCGTTGTGTTGGTGTGAGTCTAACTATGAGATGTATATGCTAAGTATTAAATCAAATTGGTGTGAGTCTAACTATGAGATGTATATGCTAAGTATTAAACCAAAATCTTGAGCTAAATTCCACTTCTTTTTTGTTTGTTTAAATTTCTTTGTTAGATTTTTAGAAAATGTTGGGCCTGCTAACTTTTTATTTCTCAAGTGTTTATTGATGAAATATTTTTTCATTATTTGACTTTAACTATCTAGATTAGTAGTTTCTTATTCTTCATCTATAAAATTTAAAAAGTTTTTTGTTCGTTATGTAATGCTTCATAAAAAAATGTTAAATGCAAATAATTTTGTACTTAAATTAATAGATGTTTGTCGCATATTTTTAAAAATATAATTTTACACTTTTTTATTTAAATATAAATTCATGTATAAAATGTGTATTTTTAGTATTTTTAGAAATGTTTTTGCAAGCATTTGAATTATTGTTGATTTAATGTTAGATTTATTTTTCGTTTATAACAGTTGGCTGGTTGTTTATTCAAAGACTTTATAAATAAAAAATATTATTCATTAATTTTGAATTAATGTTGAAATGTTGATAATCAAAATTTAATAGTAAAAAAATAAAAAATAAAAAGTAGGGACAATTTTTACTATCTTATAATGTATAAATAAGTGTTATGCTATTAGTAGTCCTAAATTAATAAATAATTATTTTAATAAAAATGTTTTATTTATTGCATAAATAACTGTCAGAGTAAAAAATCATTTTTTTCGTTATGAAAGCACAAAATAATTTATAGGAAATTAAAGATGAGCAATTGCAAAAGGCAAAAAACAATGCTCCGTATCCGGACAGAGAGTTACAGTGAAGAAGAAAATAGGATAATGCTCTGATCCAAATAAGTCTACTCACCTTTGCCCAAAAAAAAAAAAAACCTACTCTCTACTTGAATTTTTTTTTTTTTTTTAAATAAATAACACTACGCTCTCACATCAATTAACTTATCAAGAAACTAAAAATGATTAAATATTTAAACTAAAAAATTTATTACAATTCAATCCATTAAATTAGAATTAGAATTAGAATTAGAATTAGAATTAGAATTAAAAATATAAATAATTAACAAATTTTATAATCAGATCAAATTTAAATTAAAAAATATATAATTTATTCGAATTTAAATTGACAAATTTTATAATACTCTACAATTCAATCTAAACTAAATTAATATTAAAATTATAAATAAATATATATTTTATTTTTAATATATTATATTTAAATATTATACATATTACAATTAGATTATATTATTATTTTAGTTTAAAAATAAATATAAATATTAAATCATCTATAATTATTTAATAATATTTAAGAATATACTTTTTATCATTTTTATTCTTTCAATTATAATTATAAATAAATTTTATTAAAAATATCTTAATTTTAAAAAAACAAAGATCATTTTTTTTATCCACAAGCATAAGTTGTGTATGCTATCTTTAATTTACTACTCTTATGTCATTAGCTATTAATTTAAAATTAAAATATTAATATATATTATATTTTATATATCATAATAATAAAAAATAAATTACAATTTTAATAATACTTTATTCAATTTTAAAAAATTAATATTTTTAAATTCATTTTAATTCGAATTAACTACAATTAAATTTTTTTTAATTTATTTTAAGTTAAATTAAATTTAAATTAATAAAAAATATATAATTTTTATACACACCTCGCTCCTAAAACCAACTGTTATAAGTAGGGGTGTTAATTCGTACGAGTTGGGCTAGTCTAGTTCGAGCTGGCCCAAACTAGCACAGCTTAAATTAGTTCAGTCCTTAGTTCAATTCAAATTTAATTCGAGTTAGTAAAGGTGAGCGCAAACTCAAATCAAACACAAACGAACTGGCTCAAACTAGCCCGAATTGTTAATTATATATATTTTTTAGTTAATATGACTTTTTTTATTAAAAAAATATGTTTATAATTAAATATATATATATATATATATATATATATATATATATAATATATATATATATATATATATATATATATATATATATTAATTATTAAAGTAAAAAGTCAATTACTAAATTGATTAGATAATGAGTAAATGCATTAAATCTCACTCATGTAAAAGTTAGAAGCTGTTATGCCTTCATAAAAACTCACATTTAGAATAAAGAGTTCTCAAGTCCAAATAAAATTTCCTCTAGCTATTAAACAAAATAAATAGAGATGAGTAGATTAAATAAATATACTTACTAAAAATGAACAGTTAAAGTAAATTAAAATGTTATGCGATAACATAACTTTTTTTATATACATAAAGATAAAACTTTGACTGTTACATAATATATAAATCTAAAGACAATAAACAAGTGGAAAAGAGAATAACATAATACAAGTATCGATTTAAAAATAAAAACTTTATAATAATAATTTAAATTAAATATAAATATTATTTTTTTGCTTAAAGAGTTAAATAGATTTAAATGCTAAACACATTAACATCAAATAATATAGCATAATATTATGAACAAAATGAATATATTATAACTATTATTATATCAACTTATTTTTCAAAAGAAAATGAAAAAAAAAACTTATATATCATAAAAGAGAAGTACTGAAAAAAATAAAAGATTATTTTAATTTTAATATAATCTTTTAATTTTTTTATTTAAAATTTAATTTAATTTAATTTAATTTCGTATTAATAGACTGATCTTAATTTAGTCTTAATTCAGATTAAATTTTTTCATGTTATTTGAATTGGATCGAAATAAATTTAAATTTAATTTAATTCATATTAAATTCATATTTTTTAATTTAAATTTGATTTGATAAATAAAATAATACCATAAATTGCTATCCTAGTTATAAAAGATGTTGACATAGTATTCAATTTTTATACAACACAAATGCGACTTTTTAATTACTTTTATTTATATATTTATCAAATATATAAAAATAAAATAAAAGAATTGAACTCTTGTTACAAATATCACTCGCTACGCAGCGCGTTCAAAATCAAAAGACAAAAAGAGGACCTTTGCGTCGCATTCACGTGGTCCTTCGTTAGTTCGTACCACGACAAAAGCCCACTCATCTCTACCCATCTAGTGCACCCATCCTTATCCTCCTCAACGCTCAAATCAACAACAACCACCACAACAACAACAACAACAAAAAACACTGGAACGAAGAAAAACACAAAATTATTTCCAAAAACAAAAACCCAGAGAAAAAATTAACTCAAGCTAAATCACTTACCTCAGCTCAGTTCATTTGATACTCACCCAATGGCGACTGACGTGACGACGATAAATGACCTACCAGATGCTATTCTCTCCAACGTCGTCTCTCTAATCTCTGACACCCGAACCCGTAACAGACTCGCCTTAGTTTGCCGCAAATTCCGGTCTTTTGAAAGGTCCACGCGATATTCTTTGGCCCTTCGCGGTAACGCTCGCGATCTTCACCTCATTCCCATGTGTTTCGGGGCGGTCACCCATTTGGACCTCTCGCTCCTCTCCCCTTGGGGCCACGCTCTGCTCTCTTCCTCCGCCCCCTCTCCCTTCGATCCTTTCCTACTCGCTCATCGTCTGCGTGTGGCCTTCCCTCTCGTCACTTCCCTTACCGTCTACGCCCGATCGGCTTCCACACTTCAAGTATTGGCTCCTTTGTGGCCTGGATTGCTCCACGTCAAACTCGTCCGGTGGCATAAACGGCCTGAAACCCCTTCCGGAGATGACTTCGCTCCTCTAATGGAGCAATGTCGGTCTTTGTCTTCATTGGACCTATCGGACTTCTACCACTGGACGGAAGATCTTCCTCCGGTACTCCAAGATTACCCAATTGTAGCTAGATCTCTCTCCAAATTAGATCTGTTAACGGCGTCCTTGGCCGATGGGTTCAAGGACTACGAGATCAAGGCCATCACCGATGCCTGTCCAAACCTCAAGCAGCTTCTCGTGGCGTGCATGTTTGATCCGAGACGTATTGGTTTCGTTTGCGATGAGGTTCTCTTGGCTATATCTACTAATTGTCCCAACCTAAGTGTTCTTCATCTTGTAGATACGTCGTCGTTGGCTAATTCCCGTGGCGATCCAAACGATGACGGTTTTACTTCTGAAGACGCTAGGATTGGTCGCGCGGCTTTGGTTGATTTCTTCTCTGGACTGCCTTTGTTAGAAGAGCTGGTTCTGGATATTTGCAAGAATGTGAGGGATAGTGGATTGGCTTTAGAAGTTTTGGGTTCAAAATGCCCTAGTTTGAGAAAACTCAAGCTAGGACAGTTTCATGGTCTTTGCTTGGCTATTGAGTCACAGCTCGACGGCGTTGCTCTTTGTCACGATCTGGAGTCCCTGACAATCAAGAACTCGGCTGACTTGAATGACATGGGCTTGATTGAGATTGCCAGAGGGTGTAGTAAGCTGAACAGGTTCCATGTCCATGGATGCAAAAGAATTACTATGAAGGGAATTAGAACTCTTGCTTGTTTGCTCCGACGGACTCTAGTTGATGTTGGGATCTCCTGCTGTAAAAACCTGAATGCTTCCCAGTCATTGAAGGCTTTGGAACCAATTCATGATAGGATTAGG
The DNA here is from genome assembly GCA_029378325.1 of Elaeagnus macrophylla. Taxonomy (NCBI): domain Eukaryota; kingdom Viridiplantae; phylum Streptophyta; class Magnoliopsida; order Rosales; family Elaeagnaceae; genus Elaeagnus; species Elaeagnus macrophylla. The sequence continues at coordinate 22,693,423 of CM055646.1, read as the reverse complement.
CGACTGCATATTGATTGCATTTGGGACGATTCCCAAGAATTGGAAGTGAGGAGTGTTCCTATTTTTTATCTAAATGAAGTGGGTGGGGGCGGTGATTTGAGTGGAGATGCTAATTTCGTGGACTTGTTGGATGGTGAAGAGAATGAGCATAGAAGCAAGAGGTGCAAGTACTATGGTGATGGTGATTGTTCCTACGAGCAAAGCAATAATGGCTATGAGTTTTGGTCTAATAGTTGGGACAGTCTGCAGTATCTTTCTCTTTGGATTGAAGTTGGAGAGGTTCTAACACCATTGCCAATGGCAGGACTAGAAGATTGCCCCAACTTAGAGGAGATTGAGATCAGAATTGAAGGGGATTGTAGGGGAAGGGACAAACCAGCTGCCCTAGCTTTTGGGTTGAGCTGCCTTACATTATATCCTTTGTTGTCCAGAATGAAATTGGATTGCAGCGACACAATAGGTTTTGCACTAACTGCACCATTTGGTCAGATGGATTTGAGTCTCTGGGAGAGGTTTTTTCTTACAGAGATCTCGAGTTTGAGCCTCGAAGAACTTGATTATTGGCCGCCACAAGACCGGGATGTTAACCAGAGGAGTTTATCATTGCCAGCAGCAGGGTTATTGGCCGAATGTAAAATATTGAGGAAGCTTTTTATTCATGGAACGGCTCATGAGCATTTTATGATGTTCCTAACTAGAATACCTAATCTTAGAGATGTGCAGCTGAGAGAGGATTACTATCCTGCACCCGAGAATGACATGAGTACAGAGATGAGAGTAGATTCGTGCAGCCGCTTTGAGGATGCATTGAGTAGGCGTTCATTTCTCGATTGAAATGGGGGAATGTATTATGTTCTGCGCCCCAGATGGCTATCTCCGTTTTCTATTTTTCTTAGCCAAATGACTCAGATACTGAAATCTGAATGTATTACTCTTATGGCATCATTTGTGAACAGTTTTCTCCTGTTGTTTATCCAAAATGTTTAAGAAATCAATCCGACTTAATTATGTATTTTTATTTAATTGTTCCAAAAAATTTGCACCATTGAAAAGGAACCGAGAAAGGAGCAAAAGCGTAACACTACTTAATGATTTCGAAATATTTGTTAACTCATGACAAATATACCAATTGAAGCCGAGAATAAATTCTCACACCTCTGCCATTGTTTTCTATACAAAAAGAATTATATCAGCGAAGTGTATACTCTCGCAGTCGAGCAAGCGAGTGAGAATTTCCTCACAACTTGGCCTTCCGTGCGGTTCTGCCCAACAATCTGCAATTTTCAAGTTACAAAAGGTAGCATGAATTATGTGCATCTGGGACATAGATAAGACGCCTCACCAAACAAAAACATGACGTTTTATCTAACCTGAAATTAGCCTGCTCAGTGGACCTTGAGGAATCTCCAAACGGGATCCTTCATTAGCAACAGAATAAACTACCTGGACAGCATATAAACAAATGCTTCATACAGAGTTTGGATGTTATTCTTTAAGTATATAATGTATCTCTCTTCCAAAGACAAGAAAAAATATTGAGCATACCCTTTATGAGGGTACCCCTTCCCATGGTCTATTTAGAGTGCAGAGCTCCCACATTATTACCCCAAAGCCAAAAATATAGCATTTTTCAGTGAAGGGCTCATTTCGAACAAGTTCCGGAGCCATCCATTCCGGGGTTCCAGCAAATGAGGAATCCTTAATGTGTGACTCTGTAATTATTCTCGACAGCCCAAAATCACATATCTTGACTGACCAATGCTTATTCACTAGACAATTTGCACTCTTTAGGTCACGGTGAACAATCTTCATCTGGTGCATACACATCAAACCCCTATCCAAAATAAGATTTTGGTTAGTAATGATCATGTTCCCATCATTTTCAGGAAGAAGAAGAAATCCATAAAATTAAATTACTTGAAATAAGTATACTGGGATAATATTGATAAATATCAATACTCACTGATTTGATAAAATATAAGATAAATGAACATCAAGATCTCTTAACTTGGCAATTAGTGATTAGTGAACATGCTGGTGTTCACTGCACTTCTGCATAAACTAGATCTCCCATAACGCGATCTGTAATAGCATTCACTGCTATTAATTTCAGAATACTTATTGAGTCTTCCAATTCGTTAGATATAAATGTTCCAAATAGGGGTTATAAAACAGTCAATTAAGAAGAAACTTATCCTAACAATAGCCCCCAAAAAAATCCAAAAACTTGCACAAGAAAAGGTTCTAACTAAGCAGAAAATTATGTCTCGTAGTCAGGATATGTAGAAGCATCAACTTCAAAGCAATTGGTGGGTGAGTAGGAGGAGAAGGGGGAGGCTGGCTAATTACCATCGTTCAGTGGCAAAAAGACTAGATGAGCCAGATATCCCAGAAGCATGTTCTACATGAGGATTCTGCCATTCTCAACTGCTTCCTAGATTATTAAAAGTTCAGAATGCATGCGCCAAAATGCAGGATGGCAGGATGCCGCATTTAAATCAACCTATTAAAAAAAAATTACTTAGCATGTTTATTTTCATCTCCTACTAATAGTCTAATACTATCAACTTTCCATGTCTAGAAGAATGTCAAATACACATAAAGAGGACTATGGAGAGTGAATGTACAAACAGAAACCTTGTTTTATCCTACATTACAATATTAACAAGTGTAAACATTCCATCTACTACCCAAGCTCTCATTTACCAGTTACCACTCAAACTTCACAATTGGATTCAATTTAATACTTTTGCAAACATATGTTAAAAAGGTAACATAGTTTGCCTTCTAAAAACTTTGAGTATAATTGAATCAAGATTGAAAGTTCGGGAAGTAAATGGAATCTTTACCCTATTAATTATCACTTAAATTATCGTAAGCAAAATAAACTTTGGAACACAATCAATCTTTACCCAAATTGAAACCCAACCTTTTTTATTTGTTTTTTCCATTCTATCTAAACTCAACAGTTTTATTCTTCCGATGTCTTCAATGGGCTAAAGATCAGCATTCTATCATATGTTTATATAGTACTCTCTTATTAAATATCATTTTGAAATATTCATGTAGATACTGTATTCTCTATCTACATTTTCATCCAATTTTAAACATACTTGAGAGCTATTATAGCTATAATTTGATGCCTTTTTTGCAAGTGGATTACTGGATCTTTGTAATTATTATTTGGCTAATATAATAGAATATTTCTTATAAAAGAAAAGGAAAAGTGTTATAAGAGTTCTTTTATTTTTGTGAAAGGTGGTGTTTACTTATTTAGAAAAAGTGTTTTTAAATCTATTTTCTTGTGAAGAACGTGTTTTCAAGTTCTTTTACTTGTGAAAAATATGATAAACAAGAATAAAGTTAACTTTTCATCCAATTTTTTATTAAATCTAAGAGAATATTACATGTATCACATAGATGTTTATATTTTTCGATAGATGTATATTTAAAAAATTAATATTTAATTAAAAAATTACTCAATTTTTTAAAAAAAATTTCCATAAAATTTTCAATAAAATTTTTGTTGTCTAATATCTAATGAAAATTTTATGTAAGTTTGATCAAATTCTATAAAATTTAAATAGAGTTTTTATTGTCTAATATCTAAAGTCACAAATTAAAGAATAAGAATTTTATTCAAGTTTAATATTGGAGTAATTTTTAAACTAAAAATTATTTAATTTGATATATATCTATCAAAAAATAAAAACATGCATGAGACATGTGTGCTATTCCGTTAGATTTACAGAAAAATTGAATGAAAAATTAACTTATTTTTACCTGACACATATTTTTACAAGTATAATGACTTCAAAATACATTTTTTATAAACAAAGGTACTTAAATGACATCTTTAATAAGCAGTAGATTAAATAACACCTACTGATTAAATAAATAGACCATTTTGATTCTCCATCCATAAAAAAATTATTATAGGTTTAAGTTGCATTGATTTAATAGCTAAAACTTCATGTTGATGTGTTTTGACAATTTCAGGTGAATTATCAACTTCTTCAAGAAAGAATTATGTTTTTCCTTCCTCACTTTTTAGTGAGTCATAATGATCTAATGCCCACTAGTTAAACTTGACCACCTGTCAACTAAATTTTACACCAACCATCTCTTTTAACGTTCAGTAACATATGCCTTAGGAAGTAGCCAAATGAGTGGTGACAAAAGGCATTGTCTTTTTACTATCTATAAACTCGGATGTAAAAATTGATCAGTATAATATGACTGCAGCAAAAATCAATTCAACTAAAGCAAAATTAGCAATTTTGGCTGGTAGCAAAAAAAATAAATTATATTTATCGATTATGCTGCATGTCATTAGTCCTGGCACTAGCTTCCACGTGGCCACTAGCCCACTACAACTAAAATCATTTCAATCATCTTGATCTAACTGTATTTTCTGCTGTCTTAACAAAGCTATTCTCATTCTCTGATAAGATAGTACTGCGTAATGCGTATAATATCTAAACAAGCTTTAAATATTAATCTTTATTGTCCAGCAACTGGCATTGTCTTATATTCGAATTTCAGTTAATTGTACAATCTTGTCTTATCCAGACAACTATAGGCCATCTATGTTTCAGACAAAATATCCAGCATTTACCAAGGAGCAAGGATGGCCCTTAAGTAGCAAGTAACTAGGGGAAAAATTTATTTGAAGGAAGTCTAAAACAACAACTACGATAGAGCCCATGAATACGAAATAAGAAAAACAAGACTTAAGAAATCTGAGATCAAACAATAATATAAAAGGAAATAACAAACCGTGAAAATCCTAGCAAAAATAATTACATTTTAAAGCATGGAGTTTATTTCTTTCAATAAAAGTTTGTTTGAACCCAAGAGAGATTTCACAGTTTATGAATAAGTTATCTGACCTGCAAATATCTCCCAACATTTTCAGTTTCCTTCGCCAGCTAAGCTTTTTCTTCAGACCACTTAAATGAATCATATAGTACAAAGATCCCATCTCCATGTATTCTGTAACCATTGACAAGCATGGAGGCTTTGTGCATGCCCCCAAAAATAGAATAACTGTGGACAACAGCATTGTTCATCTCAAAAACAGTTGAAAACAGAGAAACCTAACCAGTATAAATTGTGGTGCACAAATACAAACATGATATCTAAAATTGTGTAATTTGAATAAGAGTTGGGAAACAGTATTACCATTTGGATGTCGAAGCCGTCTGGATCTCCGTGCAGACAATCAAAAGAAATGAAATTAGAAAACTAAAAAAAAAAAAAAACTAAAGCAAAATAAAGACAGTAAAATAAAATGGCTACAAGACTGCACCATGTGCTGATGAGCAAGTACCTAAGAATGGATATTTCGTTGCAGAAATCTAAGTTGTCAAATCCTGCTCCAAGAAAACCTTAATTGCCACATCTGTCGCGTTCCAAATTCCACGGAAGACTTCTCCAAAGAAACCTAAACATGGAGAATGCATCAAATGAAGCTATGTCGATCTATTGGGTCAGACATAATAAAAAAGAAACTTCAAATCAAAAGCACTCCTTAGTTAACAATAAACAGTCACTAACATCAACGTACTAGAATTGCTGTTCTGTCTGTAAGCAAGGACAATTTGTACCTAAACTGACAAAAGTAGCAAACATTTTGCATTTAAAAATCATAATCTGAATCCTAGCATTTATTTTATGTATCAATAAAAAGAAGCAAACTTGCAAGGCATAAATTAGGGTTGACATACAACAGAAAAATAAGTTTTTACATCAGTCCAAAAATATGTTTACTCATACTATGAAATTAGAGCAATAAAAGGAAGTACATAATAAATGGATCAATTGAAAGCCAAGAATACAGCAAAGTTGAAGTAATTTTTACCTATGCCAACACGAGTTCCAACAGTCAATTCTGAGAAATCAATATTCCATTCTTTATATGGTAGTAGAGGTTTGTTATCAAACGTGGTTGATTCAAGAACTTTATTCCATGTTGAAACCAATTCATCATTTGCTGCATAACCAGAAGGTCCACCTTTCTCATAAGCCTGAGATCTATATTGATGAGGTGATGAGGGTAATGACACAGCTTTCTGGGAACTAATGTGTTCCTTGATAAGAAGGTACAATACAGACCTTCCATCAGACAATTCATAATGTCACCAACATGAAATGTAACACATCAAGTATCTCATGCCTTGATAAGCAGTAAATATGGAGGATACTTGCTTTATAACCAATGAACTTCCTACTAAATAAACCAATCAAAACAAAAACACTTATTTGTTCATACCTTGAAGTAGCTCTTTAATAGTAAACATAGCTTTCTACTACCAGGATAAGAGAAACATATATGTTGTAACTGAGAACTACTGCTCCTGTCATCTGAGGCATGGTAAATTGACCCATCATTGCCTTGTTTTCTCAAAAGGCTGTTTTGCTTTAATGTTTCATTCATTGCACGTACAGCACTGTTAGAATTTATTATGTCCCAAGTTATTCAGTCGTGCAGCAAACACACCCACAAAACAAATTAAAACTTATGAAAGCAAACTCCATGCAACAGAAAACTTTAAGAATTTGATTAATTGTGTGACACAGGAAAAACACGGGGCATGAACACAATTTTGAGAAATAAATAAAATGCTACGTTGAAGAATGGGGTCATCTGACTTCAAGAAAGACAACTCTACTGCTATCGATTTATTTTATTTGTATAACACCTTATTAACTTAACCATGACAACATCCTCTGACAGCAATGTCTCCCAGCTCCTCCTACAGCAAATAAAGAGCACAAAAGCCTTGAAAGACCACAAGTATAGAGACTCTGAATCCTCATACGGTTGTAATTAAATAGAGTTAATCGGCAATGAAACATTATTCATCATTATCATAATCAGCTTCTTGGCATTTTAAATCTTATTATATGACACATAGGGCCCACTTGGATGTGCTTTTCTTAAAAGTAGATTCAGGAGAAGTGGATTGGCTAAAAGTAGTTTTGAGTTGATGCACTTTGATAATTATTTTAGGAAGGAAGTATGCATTAAAAAATACTTCTCTAAAAAATAAATATTTTTTCATTTAAAAACACAAATAATGCTTCTCAAACTTTTAAAAAACTTCTCATAGAGATTGTCAAACACCCTTAAAAGTATTTCGATCAATTTGAAAGTACTTTCAACAAAAAGGAGAAGCGGTTCCAAGCGGACTCATTCACTAATTAACAACTTTTTAAATAACTGCGGACTCCAATGAGCTATCAAAGCTAATACAAGGAGTCAAAGCAATGTTGCAGTAAAACTTAAAATGCTGAAGAAAATAAGCTTGACAACCAAAAGACTAAATAGGTTAAATAGCAAGGAGCTGGAGATAAGGGATAAATATAAGTGTACCCCAATGATTGTATCACTACCCAAGTAACAAAAAAATAGGAATACGATTTTGTGAAAGCTGAGCAATAAGCTAAAAAAATTAAGAAAAGCAAAACTGCTATTAAGTATTAACATAATCAACCAGACACCAACCTTACGATATCATCACCAATCTCTGGCATAATGCTATGCTTCTTCTCCTTAATTTACGAGCCTCCTTAATCTGACCTGTAGCTGTATTTAAAGTGCATATAATCAGTTATAGTGAGATATATTAGAGTAAATTAATATAGCCTTATAGGGTTGTTTTAGTATTATCTTCATTGTAAGGGTATTTTGGTCTTTTCCTTTGTTTCTTTCTTTTGCCTATAAAAGGCTTGCTCTTGTAACATTTAAGCACACATTTTACTAATACAAACCCTAGCCTCCCTTTCTTCTTCTTCTTTCTCTTCCTTCTTCTTCTCTTGATTCTTCTCCTTTAATGTTAGCATAGATTAATTTTTGGATATTTGTTGGAACTGCAATTTTGTCTGTTTTGGAAATCTTGAAGTTTTGTTCCTCACATCACATAAGTATTTTTATTCTGATTCTGATAAGTTTGGATATTTGTTGGAACTGCAATATTGTCTGGTTTGAAAATTTGGGAGTTTTGTTTTGTCTTTTGCAATGGCTGCTAGTAATAAGGATGATTCGTTACAATCAGTTAGTGTGAGGTTAGATGGAAAGAATTATTCGTATTGGAGTTATGTAATGAAAAATTTTCTGAAAGGCAAAAAAATGTGGGGTTATATATCTGGAATTGTCATTAAACCTACAACAGAGAAGACTGATTATGCAACTTTGCTAGATACTTGGGAACTAGATAATTCAAAAATTATCACTTGGATAAATAATTCTGTTGAACACTCAATAGGCACTCAATTAGCAAAGTATGAAACAGCAAAGGAAGTTTGGGAACATCTTGCAAGATTGTATACACAGTCAAATTTTGCAAAACAATATCAGTTAGAATCAGATATTCGAGCTGTTGAGCAGAAAAATATGAGTATTCAAGAGTTCTATGCAGTAATGACAGATCTTTGGGATCAATTGGCTCTAACAGAATCAGCAGAACTACGAGCTTGTGCACCTTATATTGCTCGTAGAGAGGAACAACGCCTGGTTCAATTTTTAATGGCACTTCGTGATGATTTTGAGGGCCTTCGTGGTTCCATTCTGCATCGTAGTCCACTTCCTTCAGTTGATTCGGTGGTAAGTGAGCTTTTGGCTGATGAAATACGCCTTAAGTCTCAAGCAGGAAAAGGAATTCTTCAAACACCTAATCCATCTGTCTTTGCAACTTCTTTTCGACCCCCTGCTTAATATGGAAATAGACCTTATGTAAGGGTTGGGATTGATACTTGCAGTTTTTGTAAAGAAAAGGGTCATTGGAAAACTCAGTGTCCAAAATTGACTCGGACATCACATCAGTTCCAACCAAAGCAACAATTCAGGCCTCCACAGTTCAGCAACCAATCGCAACCACGTCCATTTCGTCCATCACAATATAACACTGCAGCAATTGTTCCTCCATCGACATCATCTGACTTGGGCACCTCATCCTCCAATCCTACCTTGGCTGCCCTCACCGAACAGTTTCAAAAGTTTCTTGAATCACAACCACATGCCATATCTGCCTCTTCTACAATAGGTCAGTCCCTTTCTAGCTCCTCAGGTATGTCATCCTCAACTTGGGTTTTAGACTCTGGAGCTTCCCACCATATGTCTCCTGAGTCAAAATCTTTTGTTTCTTTATGTCCTACATCATCTGTGCCTGTCATGACGACTGATGGTACTCCTATGCCATTAGAAGGTGTCGGGTCTGTTGTCAATTCTCATTTGTCTCTTCATAATGTTTACTATATTCCTAAGCTTTCACTAAACCTTGCATCTGTTAGTCAATTGTGTGATTCTGGTTGCTCAGTGTCTTTTTCTTCTACTTCTTGTCATGTGCAGGATCTACAATCCCAGAAGCTGATTGGGACAGGCCGTAGGCAAGGGGGATTATATGTTTTGGACGAGCTGAGATTACCAGTATTTGCAGCTCCTAGTGTTGATCTTTCATCTTTTCGATTGTGTCCTTCGTCTTCTAGTTTTTATTTATGGCATTCACGTCTTGGTCATGTTTCAGCTTCCCGTTTACGATTTTTAGCTTCTAATGGAACCTTAGGAAATTTGCAAGCTCATGATATCTCTGATTGTAGTGGCTGTAAACTTGCAAAATTTTCTGCATTACCTTTTAATAGAAGTACTTTTTATTCTGTTGCACCTTTTGATTTAGTTCATTCTGATGTATGGGGACCTTCTCCTGTTATTTCCAAAGGAGGGTCTCGCTATTATGTCTCTTTTATTGATGATCACACTCGTTTTTGTTGGGTATATCTTATGAAACGTCGTTCTGATTTTTTTGATATTTATAATAACTTTAGAGCCCTAGTAAGAACTCAACATTCTGCTGTAATTAAGTGTTTTAGATGTGATCTAGGTGGTGAATATACTTCCAATAAATTTTGTGATTTGCTTGCTTTAGATGGAACTACTCACCAAACTTCTTGTACTGACACTCCTGAGCAAAATGGTGTTGCTGAAAGGAAACATAGGCACATTGTTGAAACTGCTCGTTCTCTTTTGTTGTCATCCTTTGTTCCTAGTGAGTTTTGGGGAGAAGCAGTTCTTACTGCGGTGAACTTAATCAATAAGATTCCATCATCCATCACTTCAGGTTTGTCTCCTTTTGAAAAACTATATGGACATCCTCCTGATTATTCTTCATTGAGAGTTTTTGGTTCTACTTGTTTTGTTCTTCGTCCTCATGTAGAACGTACAAAATTATCGTCACGTTCTGCCATTTGTGTTTTTCTTGGTTATGGTGAAGGACAAAAGGGATATCGTTGTTTTGATCCAACTTCACAAAAACTATATGTCTCTCGTCATGTTATCTTTCTTGAGCATATACCTTTCTTTTCTATTCCTAGTTCAGTTCACGACTTCACCAAGTCAGATCTTAGTCATATTGATCATTTCTCTGATTTTACTGATAGTTTTTCTCCACAGGTTCCTCCAACTACTAATTCTGACTCATCTACTGATCCTATAGTCCCTTTTCCTCTTCAATATTCTCGCAGGATTTGTACTGTTACACCTGAAGATACTGGTACAACACAGCTTGATACTTCTGATACTTCCCCTCCCCCTACAGTTGCCCAAGCTCCTCCTGGAATTGTGGATCCTCCTCGTTATCCTCAGCGCACTTGTAAGTCTACTCAACTACCTGATTTTGTTTACTCGTCTTATTCCACTTCTTTCACTTCATTTTTAGCATCTATTCATTGTCTTTCTGAGCCCTTATCCTATAAAGAGGCAGTTCTTGATCCCCTATGGCAGCAATCTATGACTGAGGAACTTACTGCTTTGCATCAAACAAATACATGGGTCTTAGTACCTTTACCACCAGGTAAAAGAGCTATTGGTTCCCGTTGGATATATAAAATTAAGCTTCATTCTGATGGATCTATTGAAAGGTATAAATCCCGGGTAGTTGCAAAGGGATACTCTCAAATGAGTGGTATTGATTATGAAGAGACTTTTGCTCCTGTTGCAAAAATGACTACAGTTCGCACACTTATTGCAGTTGCTTCTACTCATGGATGGTGTATATCTCAGATGGATGTTAAAAATGCTTTCTTGAATGGTGATTTGCATGAAGAAGTTTACATGGTTCCCCCGCCTGGTGTACCACATAATCATGGAGAAGTTTGTAAGCTTCAAAAAGCCTTATATGGTCTAAAACAAGCACCTCGAGCATGGTTTGAGAAATTCTCTACTGTTATTACTTCTTTTGGGTTTTCTTCCAGCAATCATGATTCTGCTCTCTTTGTTAAGCATGCCACTACAGGTCGTATTTTGCTCTCTTTATATGTTGATGATATGATTATTACTGGTGATGATGTTGATGGAATTGCAGTGCTAAAGTCAGAATTAGCCTGTCAGTTTAAAATGAAAGATTTGGGTTCTCTACGGTATTTTTTGGATATTGAAGTTGCCTTCTCTCCAAAAGGTTATCTTCTCTCTCAATCTAAGTATACTGCTGACATTCTTGAGCGTGCTCGTCTTACTGATAGTAAAATTGTTGATACCCCTTGTGAGCACAATGTTCAATATTCTCCTTCGGATGGTACTCCTTTGCAAGATCCTACCTTATATCGAACTATTGTTGGAAGTTTGGTCTACCTCACTATTACTCGTCCAGACATTGCTTATGCTGTTCATATTGTTAGTCAGTTTGTTGCTTCTCCTACTACCATTCATTGGGCAGCCGTTCTACGTATTTTGCGGTATCTTCGTGGCACAATTTTTCAGAGTCTCTTATTTCCATCCACATCTTCCTTAGAGCTGCGTGCATATTCTGATGCTAATTATGGCCGTGATCTCACAGATCGCAAGTCTATCACTGGTTTCTGCATCTTTTTGGGTGATTCTCTTATCTCTTGGAAAAGCAATAAGCAAACTGTTGTTTCTCAATACTGAAGCAGAGTATCGTGCAATGGCATCTACTACCAAAGAGATTGTTTGGTTACGTTGGCTACTAGCAGATATGGGTGTTTCTCTCTCTCATCCCACACCTATGTATTGTGACAACCAGAGTGCTATCCAGATTACTCACAACTCCGTTTTTCATGAACGCACCAAGCATATCGAGATCGATTGTCATTTTACTCGTCAACACCTCAAACAAGGCACCATCATCTTGCCTTTTGTTCCTTCTTCTTTACAGATTGCAAACTTCTTTACTAAGTCACATCCTACTTCACGTTTTCGTTTTCTAGTTGGCAAACTCTCGATGCTTCTTGCAGCTGCATCGTGAGTTTGAAGGGGGTATTAGAGTAAATTAATATAGCCTTATAGGGTTGTTTTAGTATTATCTTCATTGTAAGGGTATTTTGGTCTTTTCCTTTGTTTCTTTCTTTTGCCTATAAAAGGCTTGCTCTTGTAACATTTAAGCACACATTTTACTAATACAAACCCTAGCCTCCCTTTCTTCTTCTTCTTTCTCTTCTTTCTTCTTCTCTTGATTCTTCTCCTTTAATGTTAGCATAGATTAATTATCAAGATATACACATTTTTCAGAAGATGATATAAAAACAAACGCTAAAGAAAAATCAAAAGGTACAACGGAATTCTCCAAAAATGGCATCAAGTTTGGTTTTCTTCCTGAAACCAGCAACTTTTTGTTGGCCATAGTTCAACAGCAATGCGACAGATGTCAGGTTGAAATCAATCTCAACTGACGTGGCTTTATGTGGTAAGTTCATTCATGCAAGTTGTGGGCCGCACTAGGTCATTGTTTTAGACTCCACCAATAGCCAAATTCAACATCAGCTGCTGGTAACAGCTTGGGATGGAAATTATTTTCCATCAGAAAGGGGGGTTGTAGAGTCTCTGAAGTTAAATAGATTTTAAGGAAAATCTGGAAATATATCAAAGTTTGTAATGGCATTGAGTAAGAGACATAAAGAGAAGGCAGTGAAGACTTGAAGTCAATTAAATGAGTAATGAGGCTTCAATGGTGTTAGGCCTACAAGTATAGTTAATTTTAGTTGCTCAATTTTCACATCAAGCTGAAACTCTCAGATGATGAAAATTTGTTATCTTCTCCAGGTTTTATAGTTGATGGGAAGAAGCTCCTAAAAATAGCAGGTCGTCAGCTAGGCACTAAGCTTCATTTAAATATTTAGGAAAATTGTTCAGGACACAGCAGTATTACCCTTCCCCACCCTTCTTTCTTCTCTCTCCCCCAAGCCAAAGAACAACATTAGACATTTGAACCCAATGATAACAATTAGTTTCCACCAACAACGGAGTGCCAGAATTCCTCCTAATTTCTGCTGCACAAAATTTATGCCTTATGATACGAGGGATCTACGCATAAGCTGTTGAGTAGGATTTCAATCAAGATAGTATATGGTTTCCTCAATAATTCTTCAAATAGAGGAAGTCAAAGACATTTTACAAAGAAAACCCCAAACTTAAGTTTATTCTACAGAAATAACTGAATCAACAGAGATAAAAACCTTGATGTAGAAGCATCATTGTGGAAGTTTCCTAATGATTGTCTATCGCCACTAAGCATTGACCGCCCACGGGCTCGGAACAAAGGATGCTCTGTACTGCAAAATTAGGACAACTAAAAACTATTACACTAAGCATTAACATACCTCAAATTCAAATTTAAAGATTACCAGGCCAGACTAGCAAAAAGAGCAAAATAATCACATATTTGCAACATAGAGAAAGGCATTAACATCCATCATGTCAGCATCAAGTGAACATTCATATGGTAATACTGTTTGACCATTTAAAAGACTTTGTTATGTCCGCAATACCTCAGTGTCACTAAACAAAAAAAAAAAAATGTGCAGCTTTGCTCCTTGGAATTCTAAGGCTATCATTAGTGACCATCCATACATTACTGTATTGACGGCTGAACATACTGCATGCCAAATGCTACAATCCAGTTGACACTTGACACCATAGATTTGACTTTCATTATTTCCATGAACATGTCACTTATAAACACCATTGTATCCTCTTTACGCCCTCACTAAACATTTGACATTTTTCTTCAGCACAGTACAGACAGTAAAAATCATGAAAAATTAAAGAAGAAACTTACATGGAACACACACTTCCAATTCATGTACACCAACCTAAAATACAAGCTTTAGCTAAAGAAACATAGTCCACATAGCCAAACAAATGCTTCCAAACGTTTTTGGCTGTGTCAAACCCATCAACTACAATGAATTAATGCTTGTTCTCTTGTCTTAGTAATAAATATGAAAATAACGTAGCACTACACTCATCGGTAGAAATAGGTCACAGTTACTACCAGCAAATAAGAGAGCGTCTGGACAAACAAGAACTCTCTCAGGAAGAAAAAAAAAAAAAATTATAAATTAATTAATAATACGTTAAAAATATATATAATTATGCCTCCCAAAATATAATACTCTTAGACCTTAAACCCCTCTAAATAAGAAAAAAAAAATGGTAATCTAAGTCAACTACCTTTAACTAGAATGCCCAACCTAATAGACAGACTCTTTTTTGTAAAGTTAGACTTCCATTACAAATTTCCTGCCCCTTTTATAAAAGTACCCTAAATATGTACGGTCAAATGGACTTGGCGTTTCATCATCCTCAAAATAAATTTCCCGTAACCTTCATTTCCGAGATACATAACAGTGACTTTGCAATGTCAAATTTTCACTTCATGACGGGAAATGTGCAAAATATATGAGCTTAGTTGAGCAAATCCTCCACAAATCAGCTTAAAATAGCTAATAATTAAAATTATATATATTTTTGGTTAAAAATTAAAATTATGACTTTAACTCTATCCAATCCGATCAATTAGACTTATATTTATATTCAAATTGATGTTTATAGCAAATCAGATTTGGATTAAATTTTTTTCAATCCATTTTGAATTCAATTGGATTTAAATTGTCTTAAAACTGACATTTTCAAATCTGAGGTTCAGCCTTAGTTTCCATATGTTATCTTCTTATTGAAGAAGAGAACATGATTATATCTTTATAACAACTTGAATTAATAATTTTAGTCGGTTGTTTTATAATAATTTGTTTATTAAAATACCAGACTAAAAATTTAAATGTATCACGTCCACATACATGTAGTTAATATAATAAATATAAATGTAAATATTTTTACATTTTTTTAAAAAAATTTATAATTCAAATACCACTCTTAAAATATAAAAATATATACGTACAGAAATATAAAAAGAAAGAGATAATCACTTATTTGGAATTGGATAACAACATTTGAGGACGAAAATGCTCGATTCAAATAGAATAATCTTATATATATTAAATTATTTTATGTATTGAATGACATGTTTATTATTAATTAAATATAAAGTTAAAAATATAAAATAATAATATATGAGATGATAAAATAATTATGAGATTTTTTATTAATAAAAATTAATTAAATTATATTATTAATATATATATTAAATTATGATAAAAATATTTTTTATTCAAATATCATACCCCCAATAATTGACCATGCAAATGGATTGCCAGCAAATAGTCTTTTGAGAAAGGAAAAGAACAAAAAGGGCAAGTCGAAAGGCTTAAACACTTTCACACAAAATCAAATTGCAATCTTAGCAGCAGCAACCAAAAAAAAAAAAATCACATTGCAATGAATAATGATGTATGTGACTACGACCCAAACAGGTGACTCATAAACAAAAGTAAATATCTATTTGTTCTATAAATTTTAAATTTGAATAAACAAATACATTTTCATAATCGGCGGTTATGCTCATTTATGCGACGACTGCAAGTAATAAACACAAACGTACAAAAAGCGAGTTTTTCTTTCAGTCTCTAACTTTCTCTCTGCTCGTACAGGTTTCTTTTACTTAGTAATTCGAAGAAACAGAGTTGGTTTCTGGGTAGGTCATATTTCAGAGGTTCTTTGCTGGTTGGTGTTTCTTTAACTCAATTATTGTGCTTCGATAGTTCGATTCATGTTATTGAGTTTGACATCGTATTGTGTATGGAGGAGGTTGATTTTGATTTGGTGATTTCTATACTTTGCTAAGCGTTTTCGTAGAAAGACGAATCTGCGAACAAATTGAGCTTGTTGATTTCTTGATAATTTAAGGAGAAACATGAATATGAAAATTTGTTCCCTTGTTTCCCTTTTTCTATGTTTCTGCTGACTCGTAAATGATTGAAGTATGTGCGAGAAATAAGAAATGTAGGATTGATTATTTTACTAGCGAGTTTGGTTTAGATTTTTACTGAATCTCTTTCTGTGTTTGCGTTCTGGTTGCCATTCACCGGAAAGTCTGAGCTGTTTGTTAAAACCTTAAATTAGTAACAAACACTTTTAATTTTTTTTTAGGCGAATAATTTAAAATATTAAAAAATGAATTATTACTTAAAATATATTTTGTAACACTGAGTGTATAACTGGTGGTTATCAATTTATATATATTTTACATTTAAAATAAATTATGTGGATGACAGGATGAGATTGCTCATAAGTGATAGATGTATCCGTAAGTACGTAAGATAGGATTACCCTTGTTTTAGAAGTAGTGAAGTTGTGTTTGGAAACTAGTTGATGCCTTATAATAACATATGCAAACATACTATTTTAAGATGACCCGTTTTAAGGTTCTAAAATGGAAATGGATCATATTTCTCATTGGAAATCTGATTGATACTAAACCAAAGTCGATGAAGCAATCCAAAAAGACTTGAATGTGTGAGAAAGGATTAAAGGGTACAGTGAACATTGAAATTAGTAACTTTTAGTGGAAACTTATCAATCCAAAACTCTTGATTAAAATCTTAATGTAGGTACATTATGTTCTTTTATACTAAATTCCTTTCTGTCTTTGCACTTTTTTTTTCCTCATGACGACATATTCTTGAATTTTGATTCTGCTCCCTAAATGGTTAAGTAATTTAATCTGATGTCTTGATTTTTTTTCTTTTCTTAAGGTTGGTAAGTAATTGAATCTGATGATGGTGATCACATGCAGAAACAGATATATGAATCCCAATAATTTTATGGAAGACAAGCAGTTGGATCTTAATCAGCCCTTTCTATCTGTAAGGCGATTCTTGTCAACAACAGCTTCCTCCGAGGATGATGAAAAAAGGAAAGTTGATAGATCAGTTCCCAAATTACCTTCTCTTCCAACTTATAAGTCAGAACTGAAATCAGGCCCTGTGAGTAATCCAGGTACCGTTCCTTTTTTGTGGGAGCGAGCACCAGGTAAACCAAAGGATAAAAGCAAATCAGAGACACAGGCTAGTGAACAGCCTTCTATTTCCCCTAAGCTTCCACCTGGAAGGGTTTCAAATCTTAACCAACAAGCCCCTAATAAAGGTTCTAAACATACAAGAGCTGCTCAGTCTCAGGCTGCTAATATCATTTTGAGCTCTTCAAATGTCTCAAACATGAAAAAGAAAAATGCTATTAAGTATGAGAGCTCCAAGGAGGTGATGGAAGATCAAACTAGTTCTAGTTCTGAGGAAGGAAGTCAGGTATATGTGGATGCACTCGATACGCTTTCTAGGTCTGAATCATTCTTTATGAATTGTAGCCTCAATGAAATGAGTGGATTGGATGGTTCAGATGTCAAGCCATCAGGAACCTTTGCAACAGATCCACAGGCCCGGGACTACATGATGAATCGTTTCTTGCCAGCTGCAAAAGCAATGGCTTCCGAAACTGCTCAATCTGCTACTAGGAAGCAATTGGTTGTATGGGAGCAACCAAGACAAACTAATAAATTTGCTGACTTGTATAAGCACCGTCCACTTGATCAATGCAGGCCAAATGTTTTACCAGATTATGCACCAGAGATTGGTATTGAAGATACTGAAGATGAAGCCGATGATTATGATGGATCTGAAGATTTTTCAACTAAACTTTGTGGTTTACTTCCTCGGTTTTGCTTAAAGAATTCACATTTTCTTTTTAACCCAGTACCTGTAGGGTTGAAAATGCAGGCACAGTTACCACCATCTTCAATTCGTAGAGTGCGAGCTAAACCTTCATATATTGGTTCTTGCAATGAAGTTAAAGACGAGGTGTTTATCCTTTCTTGTTCCATACTTGTATCTGTTCTGTTAATGTGTTTGTCATTATAGTAGCACCTTCTTTTTTCTAGCAGGCTAGGAGTGTCATATGTGACCGAAAATCAACACATGGACAAAAAACAGCACACTGTCCTGTACCTTTGCAAGGCCTTGAACTATCAACCCACAAGAATGGAGATTCCCAACCTGTACTTGGCAAAGAAAAGGGTTCTCTAAATATACCTGAAAAAACAAATAATGCAATGGAGAGTGGCATTGATTCACAAAGATATGGCATGAAAAGTTTCCGAGATTTGTTGGCTATTGAGAATACTGAAGGTGACTTAGGCTCACAAAGTCCTGTGGCTGAGAAAACTCTCCATGTAGATTCTGTATATAGGATGAGCGCTCCAAGTGTATATTCTTCAGATATGAAGGACATTACTGAAGACACAGAGAATGACTTTCAGATTCCTGAAAGAACTGTCGACATCGAAAAAACTTGTTCAGATTCTTCTCCACAAAGCATAAGAAACTTGAGTGTTGTGATTGAAAGGGCAGCCAAAGAGCCTGAAAGTTCCATTTCCAACGATTCCTGTTTACTTTCCTGCTCTTACAGATCCACTAATGAAAAGGAAACAGACATGAGGAAATGTAAGAGAAAGGAGGGAGATGTTATTTGTAAGTCAAGTGGTGAAGAAAATTCTCGTGGCTCTATGAAGGATTCTACTAGACTGACTAGCTTGAAAGTAATTGAGGATAAGAACATTCACTTAGACTGCCAGCAGACCTCGATATTGGGTACTGAAGAAAGTTTAGGTGGCAGGAACCCTGATCCGTTGAGTAGCTCCATAATGGATAACGTTAAGAAGATTCGCTCAAAAAGCCAACCACTTATTAAATCAGGTCATCAGAGAAGTTCACATAGCCTTGTTCTAATTTCTAACATAAAAGCAGAAAGCAACCATAAGGTTGATCTAGAAAAGGGACAACTTGTGAAAGTAGGTAGGCAACAAAGTTCTGATGGCAGCTATTTGAAAATGTCCCTTGCATTACCTCCACCAAAATCCCCATCAGAGTCTTGGCTAAAGCGCACGCTGCCTGTTGTTTCCTCAAAGAATTCATCTTCAAAGGCATCACTTGCTGCACACATTTATACTACCAGTTTGGATTCAAATACATCCTCCCTTGATCCCAAGTGGGAGATGGTTGTTAAAACTTCTAATATACATAACGGGCGTTTACGGTTCTCTGAGGTAATTCTGCAACTTTTTTTCTCCATTGAGTTCTTTCATTGGAACAGGAACATAAATTTACTTACATTGTTAATGTTTTATCAGGAACTTCTGACTCCAATACCAGAAGCTTAGGGATGTGGAAGCCCTTGCCTGAAATATGTGTAGCTTTGGCCTCTCAGTGAGCTTACACTCATGGAGAGTTAAAAAATGGTGAAAAATATCATATCTTTGAAAAATTAAAGCTTACAGTATCCAAGAGAGGTTACATGTCGATTTCTTTAATTTTATAGTAAGTACATTGAAAATTGTGTGGTAAATCTCTATCAATTTTTTTGAACTTGAAACTCCTCTTCCTGTGAAGTAATTATCATGTAAATGAAATCTCTCTTTTTTCTAAATGCAAAGAAGGAATCAAATTCTTTGTAAGAGATGATAATGGTCACTGAAGTACTTGCTATAAATGTATAAACCCATGGTACTTGCTATAATGGTCAAATAATTTTGTATGTAGGAGCCTTGGAGGTGTGGTTGTGGCTAATTGATCAAGGGTGTATTATATATTCTTTTTTATTCGTATTATACATTTTGGCGACGGTTTCTGTTGATAATTTGGGTTATTGATCATGGGAAATGAGAATGTTGGATTTGGACAAATAATTAAAAGATGTATTTCATTGCAAACTCTTACTTGATGAATATCATATACCCCTCCAAGACAAGTACTTGGAAGATCTCACTCGAATGTCCTCTTAACATGGTCAGATCCGAAGTACTTGGCCAATTGAGGGGACTTAAATTAGTTTAATTTGTTTGCCTACCCCAATTTTTCATTTGGTTGGTATATATTTTGTGTTTTTCAATACATGCTTCTGCTCTTTTCCTTTGAGAAGAAGAGGACAAAGAGGGAGGAATCATAGTTTCTATCTCCGTTGTGCTATCTTGACTGTCATGTATCTCACTCATACGATTATTAAAACTAATGTTAAATAAACTTAACCATTAGCTAGGACAACACAATTTCTCTTCCTTCATCCTCTCTATGATACTGCAACTCTCTTGTACTTCAAACACTCCCCTGTTTCTGCATTGCTCTCTTTTCAGCACCGAAACCTGCATTTCGAAAGTTTATCGTGAAGTGCTAGCATTTCGAAAGTTTCTTCAAACCTGCATTGCCTACCCCTGTTTGCTCTTTTTTAAAAATTATATGATAAATTGGGCAAATAAGAGGACAAAATTGTTCATTTAAAAATCAGTGAGACTAAATTGGGCACTTATTCTATGTAACAAAAATAATACTCTTTAATGACTCACAAAATAATACTCTTTAATATTAAATTATATATTTTTAAATTGAAGGTAAAAGTATTATTTTTATTGTTGAATTTTATGATGTTATTTTAGGTAATTTTAATACTGAAATTTGATGATTAAAAAAAAAAAGAGTAGAGAGATTTGACGTACTTTTCGTCGATCTTCGTAAGTTGTGGTTATAGATAGACTACTAGTGGCAGACAATTATATATACACCCTTGTAACCTGGCCCAAAAATAGTTGGGCTGGGTCTAACAGACTTAAAGGACGTACGCATTGCACCGCCTCTCCTCCTAATAAAAGGCTTAATACAGTAGATATTTATATTTAATAAAAAAATTAATATGTTTGAAAAATATAAAATATATATTTTAAAATATAAAATATATTATTTTATTTAAAATATTCTTTTATCGATTAAAATTAGGAAAATTTTCAAAAAATTTCGAATTTTACTTCGAGACATCTCGTTAAATTATTTAATATTTTAAATATAATAAAATGACAAATTTAACCTTTTTACTTAAACTTAAAAAATATATTTCATACCTCACAATTACACCCCACATTCCACTTTTTTAAAAAATTTTCATACATTCCACCTCTTCTCTTTCACTTATCTCCACCTCCATCTCCATATTTACTATCAATAATTCTAAATCCTAACCCTCATATTTATTTTTGTTATTTTGGGTTAGGGTTTAGAGTTATTGATGATAAATATTGAGGTGGAGGTGGAGGTGAGTGAGAGAGAAGATGTAAGATGTATGAAATTTTTTAAAAAAAAATAGGATGTGGAGTGTGGATGTGAGGTATGAGATATATTTTTTAAGTTTAAGTAAAAAAGTTAAATTTGTCATTTTATTATATTTAAAATATTAAATAATTTAATTGAAGTAAAATTCAGTATTTCTTCGTAATTTTCCTTAAAATTAATGTAATAAATTTATTATAATTTTAATTAATAAAAAAATATTTAACTAAAATAATAATTTTAGGTTTATTTTATTTTTTAAATATTATATATATATATATATTTATAAATAGTTGTTATAAAGTCCTGCACGCGTTTTATTATCTCACCAGTAATCACTACTAGACTACTATTAAGTAATCCAAATAAATTATCTATAATCAATCATATAAGGTCGTGGAAGAAAAGCCATCGGGCATTCCTTTTTTTCTCATTTTCCGTTGTGGTTTATAAAAACTATTAAACCTTCGTCCGTCAAAAAGAAACAAAGTAGCTAACGAAGAAGAAAGAGAGAAAATATGGCAGGAATTGGGCCACTTACGCAGGACTGGGAACCGGTTGTGATTCGAAAGAAGTTACCTAACGCCGCCGCCAAGAAGGACGAGAAAGCCGTCAACGCCGCTCGCCGTTCTGGCGCCGAGATCGAAACAGTCAAAAAATGTTTGTTTCCGATTCGCAATTTCTATTTTCGCTTTTTTTTTTTTTTCTTTCCTTCCTGTTCTTACTGATCTAGCAAAAAGGTACTTCGAAATTCGTATACTGTATGGAATTTCTTTGTTAGTCGGTGCATGGGATTTAATATTGTTATTAATCGGAGAACCTGGACGCTTCTAGATTTTAGTTGATTGTTTATTTTCCGTGATCATGCGAATTACAATGGAATAATAATAGCTTCCTTTTTTTTTTTTTTTTTGGGTTTGAAATACAAAAATATGCTATTGGGAGTTATTATTTAGCGACTCAGAAATTCTGTGTCGCTTTTATGCCCTTGGTTTGACACCAAGATGAACTCTCTAACTCGATGGGTTTGTAAAGCTACTTGTGGAATATATTATGCTTATTAGACAAGGTTGTGCCCAGTTAAAAATTGAAAAGTGCGATGATGGTAAAATGTTATTATTGAGATAATGTGTTGTGTTGTCTTGTCTTGTCTTGCCCTGTCTTGTCTTTGTTTGGGCGTAGGGATGTTGTGGAGGGAGTTTTGAGGTTTCAAATGTAAAATCTGCCATGTACAAGATCTTTCTTGTTTTTTCATTGGAAATTCATATGGTGTGCATCCCTTAAATTTATTATCTGTTCGTTTATGCATTTTATCTCTATATATTGGGCTTTGTCATTTGCACTGTTTTTTCTTATTTCCAGCTGAGAACATTTGTGCATTTGATGCAATCTAGGATTGCTGCTTATTAAATGAATTTTGAGCTTTTCATATCATGGCTATTCATCTGAAAATGTTATATTCTTCTAAAAACCATTCTTATTGTTATTCTCATTGTCAATCTTTGCAGCAACTGCCGGAACAAACAAAGCAGCTTCCAGTAGCACTTCTTTGAACACAAGGAAGCTGGATGATGAAACAGAAAACCTTCACCGTAAGTCATTTTTCTCTTTACCTCCCATAGATGTCAGTCTGTTTTCTTTTTAATATTTTATTTTCCAATGAGCTTTCTTTGACCTACCGTCAACAGTATAAAAGGTATGGCTTTGTGTTATTTATTTTTGGTTGATTGTGAATTTACGTATTGTGGTATCCTTAGTTTGTAGCTTTTCCAAACTGTATTTTTTGTCAATTTTTTATTATCTCTTCTTCCTATCTTTTGAATCCCAAAATTTGCATTGTTTTATTTTTTCTGAAGTGGATGTTGTCCTTACAACCATGTAGTGTCTAGCTATGTGGTATTAGTTGGATTGATGAATATAGAATTGTGTAATTGAGAGAGATAAGAGGAGAGTTGACCGCTTGGGTAGACTGTATGGGCCATCAACTTTCACTCACAGAAGTTCGTAGTTTGTAAACTACAAAATATAATAGTGGATTCTGAAACATGATGGCCCAGCAGCAGTAGTTCACATTTAAATTGTTTCCAAGTTTCTGCTGAAACGATGTGGTATTCTAACTTCT
This sequence comes from Elaeagnus macrophylla, assembly GCA_029378325.1. Lineage (NCBI taxonomy): Eukaryota > Viridiplantae > Streptophyta > Magnoliopsida > Rosales > Elaeagnaceae > Elaeagnus > Elaeagnus macrophylla. The sequence goes on along the minus strand of CM055646.1, from coordinate 22,669,968 downwards.
GGTGACAATTTGGTTAATAGAACACTTGAGAATTCAACAGACTTAACCTTAAATTGACTTCCAATTGTCATGGTGAACAACAGGATTGCATGTGGCTGGACCAAGTTGGCTCTTTTTTCTTCTCTTTTTGGAGTGTAATTGACTTCGTATGTGCCTTTAAAGCAAAGGGAGAAACGTGAGGTGGTTGTGAGTAAATGTTTAAAACAACATTGTATTTCTAGTTGCAAGAAAAGTTTGAAACAATTCTTTATAATTTTAATGCTAGGTCATCAATTTTGTAACATGCCTTATCAGTTACCATGGTTTAGCAACGGATAGTGTTCTCTTCATTAAGGATGTGGAAGTGCCATTGATTGGTCATTATATTTGTTCTATTTTCTAATTTATCCTCTATAATTCATTGTATCCAAACTTTGTATCTATTCACTCTAATTGATCCTTGGCATATTTATCTTTTTTCGCTTTCCAGGTAAATTTATAGTGTGTTTTAGTATGTTTGCTGTTTGTGGATGCTCTTGCTACTTATTATGGATCTATAGCATTTTTGTCTAATTTCATGCCATATGGACTTTAGATGACCGTGTACCAACTGAGCTGAAGAAGGCTATAATGCAAGCTCGGCAGGAAAAGAAGCTTACCCAGGCTCAGCTTGCTCAGGTATTCTTCTTCTCCTTTCCCTTTTCCCTCTCTGCCTCTCCATCGTCGAAACTCTATAGAAATCTTATTTATTATCTGAATTCATTTACAGTTGATCAATGAGAAACCTCAAGTGATTCAGGAGTATGAATCTGGAAAAGCTATTCCAAACCAACAGATAATTGGCAAGCTAGAGAGAGCACTTAGTGCCAAACTGCGTGGGAAGAAATAAAAGAAACCTTGTGAAAATATGCGGAAGCTTTCTATGGTTTATTGAACTAGTGTCTGCCTTTTAGTTAAATATCGAAAGTTAAGTTTGGTTATGTGCCGGAACTGTTTATGCTGTGTAAGAGCGCTTCTATTTGTGACTCGTGCGTTACGGATGTTTCTACTTTGTTGGAAATAAAGCAGTTGTTATGCATGTAATGCTTCATATATATATCGAGATGTCATTTTGCTGAAGAAGTGCTAGAGGAGAAAGAAAACATAATCCTTAAAGGGATAAGAATCCAAAACTTTCTTGCCCTTTTCAATGAAAAGCGGAGGCTTATTTCTCCTTTTATGTTTGAACAATCAAAAACAGATTACTACATATATCCGCCTCTTTTTCTTCCATGATTCACAAGTTCGTGGAGAAAATCTTAGTTGAATCGTGATATAGCTGTATGGTATATCCTTGGTTCAGTTGTAATCAACAGATTAAACTGTCATTAAAAATGGTTAAAATGAACGGCCCATTATACGCTCCAAATGGCTAGCTAAGTTATAGAGGTATGATCTCAATTTTCAGCAGATAATATATCGACAATGTGGTACTTCTAAAACATTTCTTATCGTGGCCATGTTATTATATTCTACAATTTAAGATAATTTACGAATTTAGTTCGACCAGCTATTTTTCAAAAGAATTTAATGTTGTTTTTAGCTAAATAAGGTGAATTAGCTGTTGAGGCGTTGACTATTAAGAAGCTGCTGGGATAAGTTGCCTTGAGTTAACTCTTGGACAGGGGCTTCAACAAGTCGACGCAAGTAAATGTGAATAATGTTACTGCTGTAATGAAGGGGAAAGGAATTATAGTTAGGTTTTTGTATTCATGATTGGGTATTTATGGTTGTAACGAAGAGTATTTACGTGGTGCTAGGTGGTATTTTGTCTTATGATAGTGATCATCTCCGACCATTAATACTATTTTACGTCATTTTGTATTAAATTTTGTATCAAATTTTTTCTTTTTTTCTTTTTAATTTACAACACCAAATATTACACTAAAAAATTTATTTTTTTTATAAAGTAGAATATCTTTTTACTTTTATTTTTTAATTAATTCCTTAACGGTTATTATATTCAATCAATTAATTATATATATATTATTAATTAATTAATAATAATAAATTTAAAAATTATATTCTTAAGCAAAAATTAAAAATTCACCGATTATAATATTATATTTATTACATGAATTAAACATTAAATTTAATTAAAAACAATATTAAAAGTACATATCAATGAATTATATTATATTTTTAGCTTTATATTGTATTTTTTTTTTAATAATTTTGTATTATATATTTAATTTTAATTTATTATAATTTTGTATCATACATTATTTTTATAATTTTTTATTAAAAAAATATATGTGTGAACAAGATTTTTGGTGTCGTAAATAATGCCGCACCAAATTTGATGCAATATTATTCATTGTACTAAATTTAGTGCAATAAATAATACTGAATTGGAGTAATAAAAGACTAAATTTTGTATCAAATTTAATATTTTGATGAGTTAAATATTATATTAATAGTTAGTTTCCTTGTTAGTGTTAGAGACTATTATGATTAAGAGATTAAATAATTATTTTAATATTTTTCTATTAGTTTAGGAGTTTTGTTTAAGATTAAAATTTTATTTTATTATCCTTATAAATATTAATGTAGTTCTTTAGTATTATAAATGAAGTATTATAAATGAATGAGAATTAAAATGTCTTTATTTGATTTTTTAATTATCTTCTAAACTTAATTTTTATATTTATATTTTTTTCTATTTATATTTTAATATGGTGTTGGATTGGAGATAAAAAAAAAAAAAAAGTGATCATAAAATAGTTGTTTTCTATGGAATCGACTGTATAAGATAACGTGTGTACGGATTAAATCGGAGAAGGTCTTAATTTCAAATTTTATAAATGAGTATGGATGTAAATTTAGTTTCATCTGCTTATAGTTTGATTAACTCAGCATAATTAGACCCAATTTAAATTTAAAGTTGGTTCATAAAAGTCTGGTCGCATCTCACCCAAATAATATGTGAGGCTAGAACTAGAGCAAATCCAAAACTTTGACTTTATCGCAAGCCGTCCGAATTTACATTAGTATAAATGAGTTATTGGCCGATTGCCTCATTGGTATTATATATCAGGGGTTAGCAAATAATTCGATCAATTTATTCAAATTAATAAATTTGATCCGATCTGTCAGATTTGAATCGAATTGGATTGATATATTTTGTAGTCGGATCGAATTCAGATCAAAAAGTATACAATCCGTTCGGATTCGGATCGGATTCGAATTGACAGATTTTATAATCCACTATAATCCAATCCGGACTGAATTACTATTAAAATTATAAATAAATGCATATTTATTTTTAATGTGTTATATTTAAATATTATACATACCACAATTACATTAAATTATTATTTTAATTTTTTAAAAAATAAAAATGTTAAATTCTCTATAATAATTTAATAATATTTAACAGTATACTTTTTATTATTTTGATTATCTAATTTGTGACTATAAACAAATAAATTTTACTAAAAAATATATCAATTTAAAATTTAAATATTAGTATATATTGTATTTTATATATGATAATAATAAAAAATAAATTATAATTTCAATCCGAAAAATCCGATCTACTCGGATTCGAATTGGTTCGGATCGACTACATTATCGGATCGGATTCGAATTAGAAATCTTCAAATCCGCTTCGGATCGGATCGGATTCGGATCGGTGAAAAACAGGCAATTTCGATCCGCTGCTCACCCCTAATATATACCATGATCACACATCCAACTATTAGTATGAGTTAGACTTTGAGAATTATTTTAATTAGTTATTTTATATAAATATATTTATTTATAAATATTATATATATAAATTAAGATAAAATATTAATAAAATTTATAGTAAAATTTATTAATTTTTAAAACACATCTAATTAAAATATCTTATTTATCTTTAATAAATTTAAATAACACAAATAAAAATACCAATATATATATATATAATACATGATTAATCATGATATAAGTTTAATAAAAAAATAATATAATATTATGTTAAAAGTTAAGCACATACTAGATCTAAATGAGACGATATAATATTTAAATAAAATAAAATAATATTATATCATAAATTTATTAAAAATTCTAAATAAAATATAAGATAAAATGATACAACTCATTATATAATTATATTTATATATTAATAATATTATCTTAAAATTATCATACACATTGTATATACATGCACTTAGATCATGCAAAACTTTTGTATATTTGTGCATCTCTAACGATATTTTAAAACACTAAAATAATGCATTTTTCTTATCTAAAAAAGCTCTAAATAACCTCTATACTTTTGAATTAAAAATAATGCAAAGAACAACAACATGTTATATATGGTACAATACTGTTTACATGCTTTTTCTTTAAATATATATTTTTTTAATTTAATATTTAATATAACGAGTTAATGATAAAAAAAAATGTTATGCAAAAATTATACGATAATAATAATAATAATAATAATAAAATACATTTTTTTTAGTATAGTATTTAACATAATAGATTAAAAATATAATCAAGGTAGTACGACTTTTTTGCAGCAAGATAATATAAAATAAAGTTTTAGATTTGAGAGCTACCTTCATCTTGCTCCAGATCGGTCAACTGGATCAAACAATAGAGCGCCGTAGACCAAAGAAAATACTCGGGAAACATCCATGAAATGAAATCAACAAAAGGAGGAAAAGGACAAAAGTTATAAAACAAATGTCATGACAAAGATAAACATCACTTTATTCATCGATCCACCATTAGATTTAGAAGTTGGCTAGTTAAAATTCAGGAACAGGTAGGTCCTCATCCGAAGGTGGAGCCAAAACCCATTCACCATTTTCATCAAGCACCAGTCCTTTATTCTTCTCCACCCACCATGAACTAGGCACCAAGCACTCGTCTTTCAGAAAATCACATGACTTGTTGACCAAAGCCAAACTTCTCTTCACCTTCACCTCAAACTCATTATTTTCTCCATTCCATCCAGCTACTGCGTGTAATATTGCCTGCAAATTGTGCCAATCACTTGGGTTCTTTGAGTCCTTCAAGCTCGGTGACTTCCTCGTATCAACCACTAGCTCTGTTCCTATATCCACATACCCCAATAACTTACTTGGATAAAGTGGAATCACATCAATTGTGTTCCTTACATGCAAAATCTTCAGGTTTCTATGTTTCTCAACTCTTTCCCTAAATTCTCTGTTTCCAACTTGTGGACAACCAAAGACTATGGCAGATACAGGAATATCTGAAGCAATACCAATTTCAACCAAATCAAAAGCACTTAAAACAGAGAGACTTGCTCCCAAACTATGCCCTGTTATTGTTATGCTTAGCTTCTCATCTCTGTATTTCTTCTTTAACTCGCTGATTGTGGTCAAAAGTTGTTGTCTTGCGCTTAATTTCACAAATGGTGATTTGGGATTGTCCGAAACGTAAATTGTAAGCCAACCCTGCATGACTTTCGGAACTTTTTCATCGTTATCACTATCGCTACCACTTTTATCTCCATGATTATCATCTTTGAGCTTCTGGGTAGAGTCTGAATTACTTAACAAAGATTCAGCTGACTCGAGCTTGGCTCCTAGCACATTAATCCACTCGTAGTTTCTGGTAGTGCCTCGCCATGCGACATAGATTTCTCGTCGGCCAATGGCTCGACTAATTTCATCAGTTGTGACAGCAACGTAGCCGATCCAATTGGACTCACGATCCCAAGATTCACGGGACAGAGAGTGAAGAAATAGGGCTTCATGTGTAGTAATACGAGCAGTGCCGTAAAGAAAAGTGGAGACTTGGTAATTTGAGGCGTTTTGGAGCATGACTTTATGGAAGAAAGAGGCTTTGCCATAGCGACTGGAGCCACAATACTTCGAATTTTGATCGTTATTAAAGGAATCGTAAGTGGCTTGACAGAAATCACCGGCACGGAGGACAAGAAGTCGGAGGCTGAGGTTTAAAGGGTCGAGAAGATCTTCCCAGTTGTTGCTTCCAAGAAGTGCTTCCCATGTTGTTTGATCAGTTTGGTTCAAATCCATGGCCATTACGGCTCTAGGTGAGACCTTTCAGTAGTCTTTGGTATTTGAGGGGATACTGGTTATTGAGATAAGGAGTGATTGGTTAAGAAATGTATTATTGGACTTGTATAATTGTTTTCACTTTTTATGGGTTATTGGATTTTTGCTTGTTATCTGACCATTTTGTTTGTTTGTGTTATACAACATGTTACATGTGAGGAAAATGTTATTTTACTTCGTTATTTCATCATGGGGCTTGGAATCAAGTTAAAAAATTATAATGGAAGGAAATTGATTTGTTTGGAAAGGGGGAGAAGAATTGGTATAGGGCATGTCATACGTTGCTTTAGAAGTAATAATATATTTATAAATATTTTGTATTCTTTAAATAGTATAATGTATTTTAGATTTTTTTTTTTAAAAATAAAATCGTAAGATATTGTTAAACTATTGAATCATGACCATGAACTAATCTAGTATTACATGAAATGAATTTCATCCTATGTAGGAATCGTACCCTCAAGACCAATTGTTATATATAAAATGTTTTTGATGGGTCAACTATGCCATTAAATTTTTTACCTCAAAAGTGTATGCACTGAAGTGTTAAGAAATTAATGATAAGAAGTTTAGTTAGAATTTTAAATTTTAAAATATATAATAGGTATAAAAAGATCAACAAAGCAAAATCTAGTATAAGTTTTTGTGTCTATGTTCTTATTCAGTAGGGTGTAGGTTTGAATTATCAGTGTGCGAACGTTGATTAGGTTCTTCTTGAATTTTGTTTTTGGACTCTAGTTCTCCCAAGGGTCTCTGGCTCGCTCTTGGTTGATATAAAAAATAAAATGATAGTAATTTTTGATAATATCGTGATATATAGTAATATTTCTACTTCTCTCTACTATGAGAACTTTTTTTTTTCAATAAAAATAAATAAATAATAATAGCCAAGTTGTGACACATTTCTTAACTCACGTGAATAGCTTATTCTCGGCTATAGATTGATTACTGAAATTACGTACAGCTTGCTAAGACGATGGGACATAATATTTTCTTCTATTTGGTTTTAGTCTTAGAGACTTTCAGTCTACTAATTTTGTAAGCAAAAGACAATAATACAGAACAAGAGAAGTGTGATTAAAGGTTAATGTACACCTTTAACAGAGGAGGAAAAACACGTTTACATTACGGGAACATATCTAGGCAATATAACTTCAAACTTCAGGACACATGCATCAGAATCAGATATATGGGAAACTTGCTGTAGGATTTTGTAAGGTCAACTTGATAAAAGAAGAGCAACTAACAAAAATATTTTTTCCCCAGAAGCACGTCGTGCAAATACATTGTCTTCACTGTCGTGTGTTGATTTAAACACAGATACTCAAAGTTTTAGCATTTTGACATTCTCAAAATATGCATGTTAAAACTTAATCTACCTAGCAATTTACAGAACATATTCCAATCTCTTCAAAATTAATGTGCATTTGTTTTAAAGGGGGCAAAGAAGGTCAAAATTTAACTTAAGTCCCTTGTGGGTGTTTTTCTTAAAAGGTCATGTATAGTTTACTGCCAAAAAAAAAAAAAATTATGTTCGCTGATATTTTAGTTACTGGTATTTACAGTGGATGCAAATTTTCTTGTTTCTCTGCCAATCCTTGAACCATAAACATTGTAGTATATTGCTACAAAGTCTCCGACCAAAAGGAAACAAGGACTAGCCAGCTGATGCTACTTGTGAGCCATCCCTTTTTAATAAAAAAGATACCATTGGAGTCTTACAGAATGTTTTCCACCACTTTCAGCCAGTTTTAAGGAAATGATCCTCACTAAAAAACATAACATAACAATTTTTATTTTTTTTGTATCAAATAATTTTTTTTCATTCAATCATATAAATTAGTTCGATTTTGCACTAAAATTACGCTAATAAAGGCGATTCTTAAAAATTAGAAATTAATCCAATCCAATAGAAAAATCAAATCTTTTGGATTGGATTGAATTCTTAGTAAGGTGGGTTAGAAGATTACACTACCTCAAATTTTCAAACCCTAATTTTTTACAATTTTTATATAATTCTTCATATAATTACTTAAAAAAATACTATAAAATAATTAAAAATATATTTTATATTGATTTTTTTAACCACCATCAAAACAAACATTTGAATTATATTTGTAATGTATGCTTAACATTTAATATATCTATGATAATAACTTCAAAGTTATTTTACTTTTTAAGGTAAATTTGGTAAATTTAAAACATAAAATAAATAATTAAATATATATTTATTTATTAATGAAAAATACACAATTCCTTCAAGTTTTTTAAAACTTTGATAGAGAATACTCACCTCTCCTTGCAAATATTTAGAGTGAGATGAAAGATTTCAAAGCACAACCCCACGTACTAAGTTGGATGAATCAAATTGCATTAAATTTTATATTTTAAATGTTGCTTAAATTTAAAATTTAAAAGAATTTTATTTTTAAAAAAATAATAAATTAATAAAAACACGTACCGCAATGTAAACTATTTAAATTCATATTAATTAACATAAATTACAGGCATAAAAAAGTGATTAATTAAATAATAATTATGATGATAAAATAAATACTAATATAATTTTGTATAAGTTTATATGTCAACTTCAAGTCTAATTTAATTATTTATTTATTAAAATAAAATAAGTATATCCACACAAATACCAATACATTTAATTTTTGAATTTTTATTTACTAAAATTACAATGTAAATATAAAATAATATTATTAATGCTCGGTAAATTTTGACAAAGAGCCAAAGGATTTGGAATAAACTAAAGCGCTGAGTTTGTATAAGCTGAGGAAAATCGAGCATCCATCTCCTTAGCAAATCTTTTCATAGCAAGAGCAGGCAAGGAAATAGTCAGAGCAATTCCATCTTCCCCCTTTTTATTTCTAAACGCTACATAAAAGCTAGACACACGAGGATTAGAAGGTCCTGCAAAAACTGGTTTGCCCCATCCAAAATCCATCTCTCCAAACCCGGAACGAGTCAGATCAGACACAAGATATGATCTTGCCATTGTAAAATTTGGCCGACCACTAATCACCATTAGATCTGCCAAAGACCTCATGTGCTCCTCTGTAACATCAGATTTAGCCTTCTTCACCAACTTTATTGCATATTCTAATGAATTCCTACATAACTCCCCAGCTGTAGTAAGTGCTACGGAATAAGCATGTGCATTGCCATAGTATCCTTTTGGCAAAGGAGGGTTAAATATTTTGCGTGAATTGACTATGCATAACAACCGAACTTCTTCATTTGAGTCTAATTGTAACGCAATGGTTCGATGTCGCCAAAGAAAAGCAGTTAGTAGCTCGAAATTGGTACAATTGTGTTGTAATTCAAGTGAGATTAGTCTACGAATGGCTGAAATCTCATTGAATGTAAAGAATATGCTGCGACGGACCATCCTGTCAATGAGTGTGTTGTTGTCAATTATTTGGTCGTAGGCTCGATGACTGCAAGTCACGCGCGGTGGAACTCTTGCAGTAAGGAGTTCTCTTTGCCAAACAGGCTTAATGGAGGGAGTAGTTGCACCTTGTGTCATTTCAAGCATAGCCCTCATGAATTGGCCCAGCCCTGAAGCATCACACAATGTGTGATTCGTTCGTATTGCAAAAATTAGACCACCACACTTGAGGCGAGTGACCTACATGATCTCAACAGGGGCACAATATTGTTATTATTAGCCTTTTCTTTATAATCTATTTATTGAATTAATAAAGAAATATTGGAAAATTACCAAAATAATACCTCGAAAGAAACAGAGATATATACCAATATAATACCTCTAAAGAAACAGAGATATATACTAAACAGAGATATATACCTGGATAAGCAACAAAGGGCAATTAATGATTCCAGAAGATTCAGGAACATCATAAAGAAGGTCTTGGTGGTAAGGAAATGGGGGTAAAAGAGTCTCACTGAATTGTTCCAAACTAAAGTCAGCATCAGCCTCAATGAACAAAGCTCCCTCACCTGTACATTCCACCACAAGCTTCCTATAAGGTCCTTCTCTAAGTCTTCCAGCGAAAGGGTAATAAAACACGAGCGTTTTTGCTAGTGCTTCTCTGATAATTTTCACAGGGTCCTCCTTCCTTTTAATGGAAGAAGGTTGTTGTCTGTATAATAACATCGTCTGAATGTGAAATCGAAGACCTTCTTGGTCGTCGATGTCTGAAAGCTGCTTAAATTCATATGGGGTAGCCTTTGCTGGAGAAACCAGTTCTGGTTTGTTCCTTCTCACTGAGAATTTTGTGGCACCAGATTGAGGCAGGAGCGACATGTTATGACGGTGTAGATTATAGTGTAGATGTTTGAGTGGATTTATTTCTTTCCTTTAGAACCGACCTGATGAGCCGTGCGTAGATTTTTATCAATATATTTACCATTTATCCCTCCGATTATTTCATGAATCCTTTATTCAATTTATTTCAAAAATAACTCTCATCTTCTATCCTATTTTTGTTTTTTTAAGTAATCCGACACATGTATTATTTTTTAATAAATAATACATATATTTTTTTAATTAAATAATACATGTATTTTTTTTTTCAGATAATATATATATATTTTTTAAATGATACATATAATATCACATTTTTTTTATTATACAATATATAAATTTTTTATATAATATATGTTTTTTTTAATAATTTTTATTTTTTATTAAAAATAAATGATAAATTATAAAAAATATATATTTTTAATTATAAAATAAAATACTATTATATATAAAATAAAAAAAAAATAGAGGAAAAAAAAAGGCAGTAAAAGAAAGAAAAATAAAGGCAAAAAAAAACAAATGAAAAGTTGCGAGAAAAAGACGAAGGAAGAAGCAGATTGAAAGAGAGAAAAAAAAAAAAAAAAGGCTCGGGAGAAAGTTGGCGTTATTTGTGAAATTCGGTCACAAGGACCAAATTATTACATATACTTAACCATACGGTTGGAAGCTAATGTTTGAATTTTTAGTTACGTTGAAATTGTTCTTAAAAAATATTCGGATACATGTATCTTTTATGCTCTATCGTTTAGTTTTAATTTTCTAACTTTCTCTAATTTACTCTTAATTAATATTAAAATAAAAATAATGGTAATTTTTTGTAGTGTGATAGTGTATAATAATAACTATATTCTGTTAGACTGAGAGGAAATTTTTTTTAATAATAATAATAATAATAAAAATTATATATACAACGACATATTAAAAATAACACGGATTGTGACGGTTGCTTTGCCTTAACCCACCACTCCAGTCCAATAAATTTTTTTTAAATTTTTTATTTTTATTTTTAAAATTTAAAAAAAATAATAAAATTATATTTATTTTTCTTCTCTCTTTTATAGGTTTGAACACAGACTTTCAATTTTTATTTAAAATTTAAATTATAATTATTAATAAATAGTAAAAATTAAAAATAAGATTTGTTTATTAAAAAATGAAAAAATATGGTCCTTATACTTATGAGTAATTTATTTAAAATGATAGGAGAAAAATTTATATCAAGTTAATTTTATAAATTTTTTATTTTATTTTAAATATCTAATAATTATAAAAAAAAAAATTATAAATTGAAACTAAAGATTAAAAGCAAATAACTAAAATCACCCTTTAAATAAATATAAACAAATATTTTAATTCTATAATTTTTAAATTAAATATTTATAATTTTATTATTTATGAAAGTTAAGTATATTATGTCTTTAATTTTAATATTTTTGTTATACTATAAATCATAATTTTAAAAAATTATGATTATAATTGCTTACTTTTTTATAAATTGAATTTATAATACATAATTTATAAATTATATGAGTAAAATACTTATTTTAAAAAATTATAAAACTCAAATATTTAATCCAATAAGTATAAAATTAATATATTTATTTAATAAAAATTATATAAATTCTGTATCTTTTTCTCATTATATCATAGTAAAATGTCGAACACAATGTAATTATTATGATAAGTGTATTTAATAATGGCAAACTACTCCTCCAATATAAATGATGACAATTTGAGACTTTTGAAAAACTGTCGGTAGGATTATTTAATCTTTAAATACCATTTAAATATGATTAAATTTTTTATTATAATTTAATATATATTACAATTTATATGATATAATTTAATTAATTTTAAAAAAATAATAAAATTAATACCTTTAAACCTTGTAATAACAAAACTATCGTCCCTTGTGTTTAAATTTATATTTTTACAATTAAAAAAATAATTAATATATAATTTTTCTTTGAACACTCATTCAATTAGAATTGAACGACGATAATTTAGACTCGTTCAATATTGAACGTTCAATATTATTGTGGTGCTAGTTTTGTTACTATAAATTTTAGGGGTGTTATTTTTGATAATTTTCCTTGATTTTATTAGTACAAAAATTTATAATTATTTTTTTATTACACATTTTAAACTTTAAATCTAATTAATAATTAATATCTTACTTAATATATACGTCAATTTAAAGCGCTCTTTAATACATGTGTGGTGTTCGCATATAAAATTGGGTAGAAGTACGAGAATGACACATTTCTGTGATCGACACAATGCAAGAGACGTATTCGATGGAAAATCTACTCGTCAATTTGGTTTTTGTTTTGTTACTTAATAGTCCATACGACTTTGTAAGTTTGTACAAAATTCAACTATATGGCCAACACTCCTAACTTTTTTACCAAAAAAAAACACTGAATGACTTATTTCTGAGTATTTTCTTGGAAAAATAAATAATAATAATAATAATAATCTATTGTAACCGACTTATTTAAGATATTAAAATTTAGCTACAATCCTTTTTTATTTACGCAATTTAATTAAATTGTTTCAAAATTTGATTAATTTATTGTAATATTTCAAATTCCTCTAAAGTTGAAATTTTTATATTAGATTTGTTATAGGGCCCAATTAATTTCTCTAAAGAATAAACCAACGAATGGGAAAATAACGCAGCCAGCTTTATTTCATCGCCGCAAGAAAAAGAAAAAGAAAAAGAAAAAGAAGAAAACATTTAATTCAATCATACAAGAACAAACCAATTGAACAAAACAAATACAGCAAACCAAGAATAAATCTCAAAACGCCAATAGTTTAGGACTTCAAAATCAAGATATGAGAAAGAAATTTGTTCTTAACCTAAATGCATAAATAAATACATTTGTTAGAGTTTAATATGTAAAAATAACCGATTTTAATAGATCGATTGATTTTTGTTTGTTTCTCTTAAAAAAAAAAAAAAAATTTGATTACCGTACATTTTCAAATTTACCCTTTTGACAACATACAACAAATATAACTCAATATATTTTTCCTAATTTAATAAGAACAAACTAAGTATCTAAAAGCATTTTAAACACAAAACAAAAAAACATATATTAACACAAAAGTGTACTAATAAGAATAGTTCGAATACATTTTTATTAAAAAAAAAGGAAGAACAGTTCTAATACTCAAATTATAAAACAAAATATTATTGGTAAGTATTGGTACATGCATAACTAAATAATAACATAATTTAACAATTGAATTATTTAAAAATATCATCTTAGATTTAAAAAACGCCTTTGCAAAAAAACAGTGTCACGAATTAAGTTTTAAAATATATTATAAGATGTTATTCTTATGATTTAAAAAAATTGTAAGAGGTTATAATTCAAAAAAAGAAAATAATTAAACAATTTTTTTCAAAAAGGAAAAAGAATTGAAAGGTAATAAATTTGATTTAAAATCAACAAATTATATAATAAAATATAGAATTGCTTATCAAATGGAATATAGTTATCGGATGCTTGTGCACGTTTTCTTCAGTCATGCAAGAGAGGAAAAATCTCTTATATATGAATTGATCCTTTGAAAAACAACAATGCAAGGAATTCCAGAAAATCATCGCTCAAACACAAAAGCATTCAATGACAACAAATATGCCAACTCACATACAAAAACAAAACACAAACTAATTAGAAGTTCACGTCCCCATACACAATTTTAGGGAATGAAAACAATTAACGATACTAACTTCATAAACGAAAGTAAGAAATACAATATGGCAGTATGGCACCCATACACACGCTGCATCAATTGTTTTTCTCTTGATGGAATTTGTTCCCAAATCTAGTTGGAGTAGTATACGCCCCATCAAGTAGGAAATATTCATACAGGTCACTAATGTTGAATGCAGGCAGTTCCATAACAACAACATCATCTCCAATTTTCTTCAAAATACGAACTGGACCAAACTTTGTATCAAAGAGTTTGTGTCCGCCACCAGTTGGGAGCCTAATCTTCTTCAAATATTGCACCATAATTAAATCTCCCTCATTGGAAACCTTATATCTCCTATGCTTATCAGCTTGTGTTTTAATTATACTTGTGGTACTATGTTCCAATTGTTTCTTAACGTTCTGGAGCATTTGGTTAGCATCAGAGAGAGTTACTTTAAAATTAATTATACAAGATGTTAATGTATTATTGTTGTTACTGAGTTTTTATGACTAATATTACAGATAATTGTTCCTAACGATTAACGAATAGTTGGATGAGTCTAAATTAATTACCAAACAATAACATATATAATTGTTGTAACTGAAATTATAAATTATAATATAATATACTAATTATCATTAAGTTATTTTATAAATTATAGTTGTAACTGTTACTTATTTGCAATTATTTTGAAATTATAATGCAAATAATGATATAAAGGCATTACCAAACTAATAATATATTTTCAAATGTATCTAAAAATTTAAAATAATTATTATAAAATGATGTATAAATGTTCGTAGAGAGGATAAAACGTTTTAATATTTTAATTTGAAGTTGATTTAATTTTTTCTTAAATGTTATGAAATAATTATGAAGGTAAAGATATCAGATTACTAAAAGTGAAGGTATTTTTGTACATTCCTCTCCAATAGGCAAACTGCCTCTATTATAATTTAATTTAATTTTAATAAATATAGTCTGAAAATTGAAATCAACTCTAAATTGCACATCATGGTTCAAAATTAAACATGTGGAGCTTAAAATAACACATGTTAAATACTTTTAGTATATTTTAAAACAATAATGAAATTAAAAAAGGGGGAAAATAATAAAAGAACCAAAAGCGATATGTGAACTACTAAGTATAGTATAGCCATCAATAATGAGATAACAATAATAATATAACTAATTAAGGAATTTCAAATAAGTCGATTTTTTAAATTAAGTAATGAAAGGTAAATTTTTTATTTCTAATTATTTTAAGATGATTTTTAGCATAGAAATTAATAAAAATTTATTATAAAACTATTACAATTATTGTGATTGATTCAAAATTAAAATTAAAATTTTAGCCAATAATAGCAAGACAAATCATCTTATTTGAGTTTAATAGTGTGAAAGATTGAGGACAATATTATAAATATTACATTGTATAACAACATAAAACCTTACATTAATATTATATTTAAACATGTGAAAAAATACTTATAATATTACACTCAAAGTGTAAAATTTATATTTATCATTTATAAGGTCCATTATTTTTATTTAATCTATTTAATCTATATTTATTATATTTATATATATATATATATATATATATATATATATATATATATATATATATATATATATATTATATTATATTTATATTTAGTCCCTGCCTTTTTCTTTAGTAAGATCTATTTATTTTTAAGAAAATAAAACCCAACATATTTGGTCCAATAATTGATTATATTTATAATACTATGTTATATAATATATAAATAACATGTAATATTTACTATTTAAAAAATTAACATATAAAATAATTAAATCTTATAATTACTTATAAATCTTAAATTAGTATCATATTTAAAGATAATATCTGACAAATATTGTAATATCCTCTTTAGAGCAAAGTGGCTCTTTTATAGGGGAGAGAATTGAGAATAGTAATAGATATTTAGAGATTTCCCTTCTTTTAACAAAAATTGAAGGTGCTTCGGGCCGGAAGGCTGCAGTTAAAGAAAGCATACGAAATCATTTGACATTTGTAGTACGCTTTACGCCAAAAAGATGCGAACAATCATACATCAGTATAAAGCAATGAATGGGAAAATAACACAGCCAGCTTTATTTCATCGCAACAAGAAAAAGAAAAAGAAAAAAAAAACATTTAATTCAATCATACAATAACAAACCAAAAATGAACAAATAAGCCATAGTCATAACTGTGGATCCAAAGTCCAGAACCGGTTGAATGCTTTTTGATGAAATCAATAGACAAATCAGAACACTACTCTAATAAGCTAACATAAAAACTAGCGAACCGAGCACAATAACACTGTTATATCTTTAATCCCAAAGGGTAACGAGCCAAAAAGAGTTATTGATTTCTGGCCTATTAGCCTTTGCAATGTAATTTACAAAATCATAGCAAAATGCTTAACTAATCGAATAAAGTCCATCCTTCCAGACATAATTTCTGAGTGTCAGAGTGCTTTTGTCCCAGGTAGACTAATTTCTGATAACTCAATGGTGGCCTTTGAAACACTACATGCTTTAAAGAGGTCTCTGAAAGGAAAAAAGACAAGGGCTGCTATTAAATTAGATATGATGAAGGCATATGATAGGATTGAGTGGAAGCTTCTTGAAATTCATGCTACTCAAATTGGGCTTCTCTGGACAATGGGTGGAATTAATTATGAATTATGTAACCTCAGTCTCATACTCGTTGTCGGTAAATGGTGAAAACTTGAAGAGTTTTAGGCCTACTAGAAGTTTGAGGCAAGGTGATCCCCTTTCTCCTTATCTTTTTATTTTATGTGCAGAGGGACTTTCATGCTTAATCAGAAAATCAGAAATTAATAATCATATCAAGGGAATTGCTGTTGCACGAGCTAGCCCAAGGGTATCTCATTTATTTTTTGCAGATGACAGCTTTGTGTTTATGGAGGCAAATGAAGAATCTTGTAAGAGGCTTAAGGAAATCTTGGATAATTATGAGAGTGCTTCTGGCCAAAAAGTTAATTTGAGGAAATCTGCTATGTGCTTTAGTCCTAATAACTCTGAGGAAGATAAAAAAGTAGCACTGGATACTTTAGGTATTCCGTTTGTTAATTGCCATGAACGCTACTTAAGACTGCCTGCTATGACTGGAAGAAATAAAAGAAGACTGTTTGGGGAAATAAAGGATAGGGTGTGGAGAAAATTGAAGAGTTAGAAAGAAAAATTTTTATCTGTGGCTGGTAAGGAAATTTTGATTAAATCTGTGATACAAGCTATCCCCACTTACTCTATGAGCTGTTTTAAATTGCCAATAAGTCTTTGTTCGGAATTACAGACCTTAATGGCAAATTTTTGGTGGGGATATGACTTGGATAAGAAATCCATCCATTGGATGTCTTGGGAGAAACTTTGTAAGCCAAAGGCTTTAGGCGGGATTGGTTTTAGGTTCCTTTCTTCCTTTAATCAAGCTCTTGTCTCAAAGCTTTGTTGGAGGCTCTTACAAAGTGGTGATAGCTTAGTAACCCGTGTCCTACGAGGTAAGTATTTTCCAACTAGCAATATCTTCAATGCTTCTGTGCCTTCTTTCTCATCTTTTCTTTGGAGAAGTATAATTTGGGGTCGGAAAGTTTGCGAAACTGGTATAAAATGGAGGATAGGTAATGAGAAGATGGTGCGTGTCTACAAAGATCCGTGGTTGTCTTATTCATCACAATATAAAGTCTTATCTCCTAGGGTGCTTCCTGAAAATACTTTTGTTTCAGAACTCATTGCTGATGCAGGTTTGTGGAATGAACGTCTAATCAGGGAAAGTTTCTTAGAAAGTGATGTTCAAGCAATTATGAAGATTCCCCTAATCACTACTAATCATGAGGATAGGATTATTTGGGAAAGATCTGAAAATGGCATTTTTTCGGTTAGGAGTGCTTATTGGCTAGCTGAGGAGAGAAGAAATTTTTTGGCTCAAAATGAATTGACCGCTGGTTGTAGCAACATGGGTGCACAGACTTGGTGGAAGAACATATGGTGTCTTAATGTCTCAAATAAAGTGAAGATTTTCATATGGAAAGTTTGCAATAGAATTTTGCCAGTTAATGCCCAACTTTGTAAAAAGAAGATTAAAAGTTTCCCTTGGTGTGAACTATGCAATGGAAGCTTTGAAGATGTCACGCATGCCATTTGGAGCTGTGCGATTGCTAAAAAGGTGTGGCAACTATCAATCTTTCATAACTTTCATGAAGGTATGTCTTCTACTCTTTGCTTTATTGATATTTGGAATAATATGAGGTCAACATTTTCGTTTGAAGAAGCCAGTCATTTCTGCTACTTAGCTTGGACTATTTGGCATAACCGTAATGAAATAATTCATGGTAAAGTCGGAAGGTCAACTGATGGACTTTTGAATTGGGCTAATATGCTAACTGAAGATTTCAATAAAGCTCAATCCTTAACTGATCATGGATTCTTATGTGCCAAGTTGAGACACTCTACTAATCTAACCAAGAGTTGGGAAAAACCTAATGAAGGTTGGGTCAAATTAAATATTGATGCTGCATTACGGAAGGAGAGGTATAAAGTAAGCCTCGGTGTGATTGCAAGAAATTCTTCTAGTAAGTTAATTGGAGCTGCCCTACAACCTTTCAAAGGTATGTTTTCTCTTTTATGTGCTGAACTTCATGCCTTACTTATGGCTTGCAAATTTGCTCTACAAGAAAACTGGATGAATGTGTATTTTGAATCTGATTGCCTACAAGCAATTAGTTTGATTAACAAAAAGGGGACTTATTTGGCTCCTAAAGGTGTGTTGGTACAGGAGATTTGGAGATTGAAACAAGATAAGAATTTTATATTCCTTTTTTGTCCAAGAACAATTAATACTGCAGCACATAGAGCTGCAGCTTATGCGTTGAATCTAAATGTGGGAATGAACTGTTTCTATGATTTTCCTCCTTTTTTATTTGATGTTTTAAATTCTGATGTAACTCCTTTGGAGAACTCCTATTGATATTGTTATATTAATGCTTCACTCCTTTGAATCAAAAAAAAAAAAAACTAGCGAACCAAGAAAATGATGCACCTTTTATATCTCTATCGCCACAAAAAATATCTTCAAGATAGTGTCACTAGACGCCAAAATCTGCATAAATTGAATTGACAATTCTGCGACAGTCTAGGTTTTTGGCAACCAAATGGTTTGGCATACTCACACTATGGCAAGAAGTATATACTGGTGAGAATGACATGTATTCTATTATTGGGGAATACGGCTTTTCTTTTCATCAATTCCTGATTGGGGGAATCTTTGTCAAAGAACCTGTAGAACATCTTCAATTTTCACATCTTTAAGTGCAAGCAGGACCATAGCATGATAAAGTACATCTGCCAACTCAGAATCAGAACGGGAATTGTCGTCGTTCTCCTCCAATGTTCGACATGACTCATCTGCTTCTTCCCTGAAAAACAATCAACACAAACGCAAAAGATTATCTCAGAAACGTTCATATTTTAATACACACTGATTTTTTGTTAACAAGCTACATGAGAATCCAAATATTACCTGGAGACAGTCGCCTAGTGCATGAGGGTTTTCCATTCTGTGTAGTAACCAATTTTGCTTTGCGCTTGGCAATTGTGCACTCTAATGAGTATAGAGTGGTTAATACCAATTTATTTTCATTATTCTGCAATTAAGGATCTATATTAATCCCCAATATGCTACAGTATTCTAAAGATGTAGACATGCAAGTTGTTAACGACTACAACTGCAAATCTCAGGGTGTTCCAACAAATCAGAAACTTGCATATAATAGCAAGTTTCTGAGCCAGTGTGGCATTGTAGGTCCATCAGGCGTCCCAAGGTATATTATCTGTAAAATGGTGTTGTTAAGTATTGGATAAAACATCTGCAAGTAAATTGAAAACAGAGGTCAAAAATTAGGAACTTAAAGTGACAGAGAACGTACGGAGTATCGATCACAATCAAAGAAGAGGTCATTAACATTAATGAAATTTTTTGAGGTCTCTCCTTTTGTCCACAATGTTGACCGAGACGGCTATAGAATGTTGCTTTCCTAGATGAAAATGGTAGTTTCCAATGCATCCCTGTTTACAAATCCTTGCATTAATATGGCTCCAGTGTCAACATTCTAAGCAAGGGCCACTGCTAAACCCTTGCCATCCCATTTTACACTGTTTAACAGGGTTTGAACTTGAAACCATGCTGGTAATATTATATAAAGATTATTTACATCAGTTTCCATGAAAAATGAACAAAACAGAAGTAAGAGAAATAAAAAGCGAATCAGAATTCAGTGAGACGGATGGGAAGCTGAACGTCCATAATTTAGAGTTACAAATGTGACTACAAGCTTGCACTTGTATAACTAATCCACATGAATATGTAATATTTGGTAGCTTAAGAATCTGACACTGCCTAGAGAAAATGAAACATTTGAAACACCAATTCATAAACATAACATATATTCTCTATTTTCAGACATATAGAAGAGGATAGGGAAAAGAAAATTGGTTAAGATGTAGAATCCAGATGTAGCTCAACAATAATGGTATCGTTGGGCAACGATGAATACCTTCAAGAGATTTTAAAAAAGATAGATAGGAAACCCATCCATCAAATTTCATTATCTATCTTTCATTTTCCAGACATGTAAGGGTACCCAACATATAAAGGACTTAGCAGGCACTTGACTATGTCTGGTTCAATCTTGAACGCCAGCAGAATGAGGTTTAAAATAAGACATTTATTATAATGAAAAGGAAAAAAAAAACATTTCACATGCAACTCATCCTAGGTTGTGCATGCATTTGGACAATCATTTACTCATATGAAAACATTCTTGCACTTGTATAATTAATCCACATGAATATGTAGTATCCAATAGCTTAAAAATCTGACACTACCTAGAAAAAAATGCGACATTTAAACACCAATTCATACACAAAACATACATTCTCAGTTCACCAACTTATAAAGGGAGAAAAAATGGTACAGAAAAAGATAGAGTCCAGAAGTAGCTCAACAATAATGGTATCGTCAAGCAACGATGAACATTTCAAGTGATGAACATATGATAGAGAGGAAACCCATCCATCAAATTCCACTCTCTATCTTTCATTTTCCAGACATGTAACAATCCCCACCATAAAGGTTTTGGCAGGCATTTGATTAATGTCTGGTCCAAATAGGTCACAAGCAAAAAGGTTTTTAAAATAAGACATTTATTATAATGAAGAGAAAAACCCACCCTAGGTTGTGCCTGCACTTGGACAATCATTTACACATAACATATAACATAAGTCTTGCACTTCCACAACTACTACACGTGAATACTAGGAAAAATCTAACACTACATAATGAAAATTAGACGTTTAAAACGCCATTTTATAAGCAAAACTTATATGCTCTGTTTTCAAACTTATGATAGAGGACATGGTTAAAGAAAGGGTTAAGATATAGGGTCCAGATGTAGCTCAACGATAATGGTACCGTCGGGAAACAATGAACACTTTCAAGAGATGATCATAAGATAGATGGGAAACCCATCCATCAAATCCACTTTCCATCTTTCATTTTCCAGACATGTAACAGTCACCACCATAAATGTTTTGGCAGGCACTTGACTATGTCTGGTTCAATCATGCACTCTAGCAAAGAAAGATATGAAAATATTTACAAGAAAGAAACCCATGTGAGTAATGCATCAAAATTTGGTTTGTGCAGGCACTTTCTATCTTTCATTTTCCAGACATATAACAGTCACCACCATAAATGTTTTGGCAGGCACTTGACTATGTCTGGTTCAATCATGCACGCTAGCAAAGAATTATATGAAAAAATTTACAAGAAACCCATGTGAGTAATGCATTGAGATTTGGTTTGTGCCCCACAATAGAAAAAGGTCGAGAGAAATCCATGAAAGGCTTACTTGTGCAGGATGAAATGTGACTCGGTCACATTTACTCCAGTGTCCAGGCATTGCAGACATGTTATATGTAAATGTGAATTGCAGGCAGGAAATGTACAGTTCAGATGTAGCTCGAATGATAATTTATCAGATATCAACCGGCAACGATGAACAGCTTCAAGAGAACAAATTTCCTTCTCTGTCTTTCATTTATCAGACATATAAAAGCCCCAAACATAATAAGCATGGTAAGACTATAAATAAAACTATGTCTGAGAGCATCGATCGGAGCTCATAAGGAAGGAGGTATACAAAAAGAGAGATCATAAGCTTAAAAAATGTCTAAAGATATGCATTAGAATGTCTTAAAAAAATTGTTAATCCACAGTAAAAAAGAGCTAAGCCTGTGTACATCCTAATTTTTGAATTAACAGTCCAATATTTTTATGGATGGTACATTAAACCAAAACATGTAAAGAAAAACTGTTAACATTTCGCTAGTACTTAAATAATCAATATCTCCTACCTTGTCATTCGAGGCAAAAACAGTGTACGTGTTCCTTTTCTTAAGTTTAAATCTGCGATGGTCACCGCTTAAAATAGATACACGGCCTCTCGAACACAAACTAGCATATTGTGAAAACTGAAGGTACGAGACCGGCATAGAATTTTAAAATAAAGAAACCAGAAAGAAAAGAGAGAGCAAAGATCAACAAGGACACTCCCTTGGAGTTCAAACAAAGGCTTAAATGAGCTTACTTCGGGTTTATGGTATTGAACAGTGATGTTGAGTATTTAGCACTTATAGTCAATAACACAGTTACTGATATTCTGCTTTATGGAAGAAATGGGACACTATGGTTAAGGGCAGGCAACTAAAAGAAGAGAAGAAGACGATGACTCGATTAGGGTTTCCCAGTACTTGACTGTGTCCACTTGTATTTGTACCTTTTTTATGGGTTTTTGTCTAAAATAGGCAAAATCTTTAAGATAGTTTAAAAAAGAGCAGAATTGTGTTAGTTTTTAAAAATGGGCTTTTTTTAACCGCCCACCCAATACCCTACTTACTAGCCGGTAATTCATTTGTAAATCGTTTGGAAGAATTCGAACAGTTCCAAACGTTTGCACGACTCTCCCTCTCTCTCTCCACTCTCTGTTATCGAATCTCCCACAAAACACTCGACCATTACTATCTCATTGTGAAGCTCTGCATTATCTCATTGTTGAGGAAGAAGATGAACAGTGTGGTATATCTGGTATATCTCAGGGTATATCTGGTATATCTCAGGGTATATCTGGTATATCTGGTATATCTCAGGGTATATCTGGTATATCTGGGGGTATATCTGGTATATCTCAGGGTATATCTGGTATATCTGGTATATCTAGTATATCTGGTATATCTCAGGGTATATCTGGTATATCTCAGGGTATATCTGGTATATCTGGTATATCTCAGGGTATATCTGGTATATCTGGTATATCTCAGGGTATATCTGGTATATCTGGTATATCTCAGGGTATATCTGGTATATCTGGTATATCTGGGGGTATATCTGGTATATCTCAGGGTATATCTGGTATATCTGGTATATCTCAGGGTATATCTGGTATATCTCAGGGTATATCTGGTATATCTGGTATATCTCAGGGTATATCTGGTATATCTCAGGGTATATTTGGTATATCTGGTATATCTCAGGGTATATCTGGTATATCTGGGGGTATATCTGGTATATCTCAGGATATATCTGGTATATCTGGTATATCTGGTATATCTCAGGGTATATCTGGTATATCTGGTATATCTAGTATATCTGGTATATCTGGTATATCTAGTATATCTGGTATATCTGGTATATCTCAGAGTATATCTGGTATATCTCAGGGTATATCTGGTATATCTGGTATATCTCAGGGTATATCTGGTATATCTCAGGGTATATTTGGTATATCTGGTATATCTCAGGGTATATCTCAGGGTATATCTGGTATATCTGGGGGTATATCTGGTATATCTCAGGGTATATCTGGTATATCTAGTATATCTGGTATATCTCAGGGTATATCTGGTATATCTGGTATATCTAGTATATCTGGTATATCTGGTATATCTCAGGGTATATCTGGTATATCTGGTATATCTGGTATATCTCAGGGTATATCTGGTATATCTGGTATATCTCAGGGTATATCTGGTATATCTGGTATATCTAGTATATCTGGTATATCTGGTATATCTGGTATATCTCAGGGTATATCTGGTATATCTCAGGGTATATCTGGTATATCTGGTATATCTCAGGGTATATCTGGTATATCTCAGGGTATATTTGGTATATCTGGTATATCTCAGGGTATATCTGGTATATCTGGTATATCTCAGGGTATATCTGGTATATCTGGGGGTATATCTGGTATATCTCAGGGTATATCTGGTATATCTGGTATATCTGGTATATCTCAGGGTATATCTGGTATATCTGGTATATCTAGTATATCTGGTATATCTGGTATATCTAGTATATCTGGTATATCTGGTATATCTCAGGGTATATCTGGTATATCTCAGGGTATATCTGGTATATCTCAGAGTATATCACTTAAGTTTAATCAGCATTTCACTTGTTTATTCATGTGAGGCAGTTAGCATGCAGTGGTATTATAATTCAAGCAATTATAAGGTGCGGTTTAAGAATTTGCGAGGCCATAGGCCGTAATTAAAAATTAGGCCCTAAAATTCTAAGGAAAAAAACTTGAAATGTATTGAAACCATTACATTAAATCAAAAGCTTCATAATCCGAGAGAGCCCAGTTAAACATATTACATATATATTACCAAAAGCCAGCCAAACAAGATACTGAAATTACAAGCTAACGACCAAAATATAACATTAAACGGAATGAAACTTAGAGAGGTTTTGTTTATTTGCGAGAATCATGAAAGCTAACAAAGAAGAAAATCAGTGAAGAGAAAAAGAGAGAATGCGTAGAGAAGGAGGAAGAAGAAGAAAGAAATTGGTGGGAAACTAATGCCCTTTTTCTAACTAAACCGGTTACTGGGAGAGTAAATAGTATTTTGCCCATTTCTAAACTTTTACACAAAGTTGCCTTTTTTTAAACTATCTTAAGGATTTTGCCTATTTTAGACAAAAACCCTTTTTTATAGATGCGGGGGACAACAAAGAAAACGAAAACGAAAAGGATTTTGGGCCAATGGATCCTGATTTTACTGGACCAAGACGGTTCCAAGTCCAGTCCCTTCAAACTTTTGAACCAAATAGATAGTTCGCACTTCGAAAGCCTCTCCTTCACCAAATCCTCCATTAGTAGCACTAGGGTGGGTAATTGTGTCGTATTTGTGTTGTATTTGTATCGATATTGGGTTCAATTCTTATTATTTGTGTTAAAATTTTTGTGTCAGTTGACACATAATAAAATTTACTATACTTTTTTTCGTGTTGCTTATTTATAATAGTAAGAAATAACAAAACCTTTAAGAACATGAAAAAATTATTAATCAATTCTTACTAAAAAAAAATATTTCGTGTCGTGTTGAATTCGTGTTATCAGATTGTGTCAAAAATTGCCACCTCGCCAAATCAATTTCTTCGGCTTAAGCCTACCCTGAATTATTGCCCTCGTATAGTGCATTTAACAGCGCAATTACACTTTTTTTTTTCGTTTTTTTGTGAGACAACAACATTTTTATATGTATTTATTTACGATTTTATCCTACCAATATTAGAACTATTTTTGCCCTAGTTCAAGGAGTTATCACTTCGTTATATCAGACATTATGACGTTGAATCTCTCGCAGCTGGTGGAATAAAGGATCAAGATGTCGTTTCTCTTCATGGTGTGTTGTAGATACAAGCTCTGATGGTGTAATTGGGACTTGTTTTATCAAGAAGTGACTTAAAAGGTGTTGAATTTGAGCTTGACTCTCTCACTGTTGGTGGAACTCCTCCCAATGTGAGAGAGATCAATAGAGACTTACTGGTTGGTGCTAACTTCCCTCTCTTGTGAAGCTGGAAGATGAAGATTATAGATATTACATTATGGGTTTCAAAGTTTTTAACAAAAGTCTTCACATTTCTTTCTTGTAAGGGGCGGGGCCAGGAAATTTTACCTAGGGGGGCTGAAAATGGTGGAGGCAAGGGCAGAGGATTTTAGTGAGGCAATCAAAACTAGTCGGAAGCGGCAGCAAAACCAGTCGACAGCGGCAGCAGAACTAGGATCTGTTTTTGACTCACGCAGGTGCAAACTTAAAGCAGCAGAGGTGGAGTCGCGGAGAAGCAGCGGAGGCTGACCAGGTGGCAGTCGGCAGAACCACGAGTAGTCCAGTCGAACACTGACAATAAAATCGTAATTTCAAGTTTAAAAAAAAAAAAACCACCGGGGCTTCAGCCTCCCCAACCCCTGAGATCCTCCACCCCCACCGGGACTTCAGCTCCCCCCAACCCCTGAGATCCTCCGCCCCTATTTCTTGTTAAGAGATCACCTTCTCTATTTCTCTTTGTTAATGGTAGTTCCATTTCTTATTTATCTTATGAAGTTGGAAGATGAAGATGACAGATATTACAATTATGGGTTTCAAAGCTTTTAACAAAATTGTTCATATTTCTTTCTTGGTAAGAGATCACCTTCTTTATTTTTCTTTGTTAATGATAGTTCCAGTTCTTATTTCTCTTGTGAAGATAGAAGATGAAGATGACAAATATTACAATTATGGATTTTAAAACTTTTCTTAAGCTTTTAACAAAATTGATCACTTTTCTTTCTTGGTAAGAGATCGCCTTTTTTATTTCACTTATTTTTTTTCTTTTTTGAAAATTTGTGCCTTTTGGTTCTTAGATGTGCTTCATTTACTCTGTTTTATATCTCATAAGTGCCTTTCTTTTATTTTCTTACTAAGAAAGTAATAATTTTTCTGAAATTTTCTATCTCAAGATCATATAACTAACAACTATGATTTGGGTTATTAGCAAAAAAAAAAAAAAAAAAAAAACTATGATTTATGTACTTATAATAATATGTTACAAGTATGCTTATTATGATTCAAGGTGCTGATTAGGGTAGCAACTGCAATTAACTTCATTTTATTGAAGCCTTTAGAGTAACCATTTATGGAAGAATAATACTATCTTAATAAAAAATAATTTAGTCTAAAAGTCTTGCGTCTGATATATTTATTGCTACAGGGAAAACCAAGTTCAATTAACTTGGTTTTATTAAAACTATTTAGGCTACAAACTCTACCTCAACTTGCATTTTATAATTTTAGTCTATTCTATTTGCATCCACCAACCTATACTATATACATATCTCTAAATAAAAATTTGTTAAAATAAATGTAATAAAATACAAACATTGAAATAACCTAATGCATTCCACCCGTTGTCGCTGGTTGGAGATTTCTAACTACCTGTGACGATGCCGCTACTACTCTCTGCTGGTACCACTTGAGAAAAAAATTATTTTTCTCACTTACACTTCCCCCACTACTTTATCAACATTCTCGGTAAATATTCTTTTCTTCTTTACATAACCATTCTAGCACATTTTCCTATCAAATGGAAGCTCCATCGGAGTTATCGTTGGTATCGTTTTAGTTAAATATAACGAGAATAAATTATTGTCTTGTTATTATTTACATACATTATAATGGAAGTATATATAAAAAATTACAATAGTTTTGTATTAACTAGAGTCATATATGAACTATAGTTATATTACATATAAATAAGTACTAATTATAACATATCACACATTAATTATACGACTCATGCTAACACTCCACCTCAAATTGGAGCATACATATCGACCATCATCAACTTGCTTAGTGATTCATAAAACGCTTTCTTGAAAACTCCTTTAGTGGGCACATCTGCAAGTTACTTTTCAGTGGGAACAAAATGAAGCTAATTAGTTTGGCCTCTAGCCTTTCTTTTTATAAAGTAACGATCAACCTGTACATGCCTAGTGCGATCATGTTGTACTGAATTTTATGATATATTAATGTTATTGCAATATAACTTCATAGTACTTTTGGGTTCAGAACTCAAATCAAATAGCAAATTTATTATCCATAATAATTTACATACCCCATGAGCCATACCTCTATATTCAGCCTCAACACTAGATCATGTCACAACTTTTTACTTATTACTTTTCTATGTTACCAAATTACCTCCCACAAAAGTTAAATAACTTGATGTCGATCTTCTGCATGTAATATTTCTTGCCCAATCTGCATCTATAAAGCAGCAAAATTCAAGAGGGTTGTGTTTAGAGAACATTATTTCTCTCCCTGAAGCTGACTTCAAGTATCTTAAAATTCTCACAACTGCATCCATATGACTCTTACTCGAGTTATGCATGAACTAACTTACCACACTTACCGCATATGCAGCATCTGGTCTAGTATGCGCCAAATAATTAAGCGCCCAACCAACCTTTGATCTCGATCAGTTCATACCTGATATGGATACTCTACTAGACGATGGTTTTGCTCAATAAGAGTATCAATAAGTTTGCAATCCAACATACCTGTCTCAGTTAAGAGGTCAAGAACGTACTTTCTCTTACACAGAAAAATTTATACTATCTCCCTAGCTACCTCAATTTCTAAAAAGTACTCCAGTCCAGTAATCATCATTTTAAATTCAGATGCTAATTTTCTTTGTAATCTATCAATCTTAACAATATCATTGCCAGTAATCATCATATCATTAACATAAATAATTAAAACTATTATCTTTCCTTATTGATGTTTGAGAAACAATGTATGGTTTGAATTACTCTATCTGTAACCAACATTTTGCATGAACTATAAAAATATTTCAAACTAGGCACGAGGAGACTGCTTGAGACAATACAAAGACTTCCTCAATTTGCATGTAAAATTATTAGCATAAGTAGCTACATACCCAGGTGGAAGATTCATGTACACCTCATCGACTAACTCTCCATGAAGAAACGCATTCTTGACATCAAACTGCCAAAATAGCCAGTTTAAGCTAGAGGCAAGTGAAAGTAGAACTCGAACAATATTCATTTTGGCAATAGGAACAAAAGTCTCATCGTAATCTACTCCATACGTCTGAGTGAACTCTTTTGTTACAAGGTGGGCTTTATACCGATTCACAGATCTATCAACATTATGTTTCACGGTAAACACCTAGCGACAACCAACTACCTTCTTATCTTATGGTGGAGGTACAAGTTACCAAGTATTATTCTTCTGTAACGTCTCCATCTCTTCATCAATTATCTTCCTCCACTTTGTATCTCCCAACGCACCCTACATTTTGTTAGGTACTAATATAATAGTTATTTGATTTACAAATGATTTATATAACTTAGACAATCCTTTAGTGGACATGTAGTTGATTACTGGATATTTCAATTTTGCACAAATATTTGATTCATACCTTTTGGCTGGTTGACCTCGAGTAGACCTATTTAGGAACACATACTGTCCAACACTAGACTCAATCCTAATAGTATCAATGAGTGTACATACCTCAGATGAGTGACTTTCAATACAAGGGAGTTGTTGGTCAAGGGTAAGAGTGACGCTTGAGGAAACAGTTGTGTCTTCATTTTCAATAGTCGTATAAGGAAGACCAGATCTAGCAGCCTTGGGTTGAGAAGGATCTGGCAGATCGCAATGGATAAGGCAAAGAACGACCATGACGGTGGCTGAGAGGTCGAAAAAATAAAAAAGGAGAAAAAAAGAATAAAGTCTTTTTTGGATACTCGCTCTGATACTAAGTTAAATATAATGAGAATAAATTATTGTCTTGTTATTATTTACACACCTTATAGTGAAAATATATATAGAAAATTACAAAAGTCATGTAGTAATTAGTGTTATATTACAAATATATAAGTATTAATTACAACATATCACATATTAATTACACGACTTACGCTAACATTCTTTTGCTGAAGTTGGTGTCCTTCTACCGGTGGATTGGCGGGTGGGGAATAAAATAACTATGACACAATGTTGGAATTGGTAGGGGGAAGCAACGAAATCTAGTGTCGTTGGTTATAACTGAAGGCGTTGGAGGCAACGGCAGCATAAAGTGTCGGTGGCATGAGCAACAACAACACTCACGAGGAAAAGAAGGATGTGGAATGTAATTGGATGTTTTTTTTCTTAATCTTATCTAACTTTTATTTTAGTGCTATTAATATTTGATGGTGTACAAGGGATGGTGGACACTAATAGAATCTGCCATAATTTTTTAGGAAATGTTATTCAAACCAGATTTCATTTTAAGATTTTTACGTACATTTCTAATTGTATTATTTTGTTTGAAGCTTACTGTAATTTGTAATATTTAATTAGAAACTTTTTAAGTGAGCACACATTAGATTGTTTTTAATTATATTGCATTATCCTTTTATGCATGTTTTATTTTTAATCACTCTTATTGATATCTATATATTTTTTAACAATGTAAAAAAAATTAATTTATGGAAGAAGAAAAAAATATTTTTTGAAAAAATATATACATACACACACTTAATTGAAATATCCACTTGTTCTCATGAGATAAATGTAGAAAAAATATATTTGTCTTATAAAATTCATTCAAAATTCATGCATTAATTTTATTAATTTTAACCCCAGTTATAATACTTTAGCTATAATTGAATTATATTGACTAACTCTTTTTTTTTTTTTTTTTTTGAAGTGTAAGACCTCCGGTACTTGATCTAATATTATTGTTAATTTATTTATCTATTAAGTTTTGTGTTACTAGGATTTTGATGCCGTAATCTACCTATAAATAAGCAAATTAAATTGTACTCATTAATATTAGTCAATAAAATAAGAATGTGATTCTTCCACTTTCTCATCCTACTCTTCATTGTGTTTGATTTTTTTTTTTTTTAAATCGCTATGTTTGATTTAATTTCTCAACACTTTCAAAAATCAGTAGGTTAACTGGACGTGATAAACAATAGTAGCATCTATCTCTGTTATCAAGATTTCAGTAATGGGGTGTCATTGGTTGTGATTGGACAAATTAACACTTGTGTTTTGGCTTAATTAATTAAGATGCTGTATTTATCGTTTGTTTATTTTAATAGTTCTGCTATGCTAACATCCTACGTTGGTAAAATTAGTATTTAATTGTACGCTACTCATTGTGATTATGAGGTTGATGATTAAGTCAGAGCTTAGCATATATGATAGAACTCCCAAGCCCGGTTATATTATCTGAAAGAGTCGTATTACGTGAGTATTTATTGGTTGTTATTTCTTGTTACAAGAGTAAATTATGTTTTTTTTTTTTTTTTTTGGGTCAGATATTCCCTACCAATTATTAGTTCAACTTTTTTTTTTTTAAATGAAAACATTAGTAGATTATAAAAATACTTGCCTAAACAAGCATTCATTTAATTTAGAGTTTTACGTTAACATTTTTATATATTAGCAATGAATAATTTCTTAATATTATATGTTTTATTTTTTATTTAATAAAAATATATTATATAAATTTTGCAACACCAATCAAAAAAGGACTAGTAAATAATAGGATGCCCACGAAGCCGAGAAATGGTTGGAGAAGACAGAAAACCTGGTGCCAACTTGAAGCCTCTCACCAGTGTTGGAGAAGGGGACCACAACGCAACTTGGCGATGGATGAGGAGAGCTGTCACAGCTTGGGCTGGAGACTTATGAGAGAACAAGGGAAGGGTGAAGGCGGCTGAGTAAAGGGGAAGAAAAATATGGTTTTAAGCCCTATACGAAGAGGAGTGTTTCGACTCTCAAAGCAATGTTTTTTTTTTATTAAGAGACATTTTTATATGAGTGTAAGCATTTACTTATATGTAGAATATCTCATATAAACATTAATAATATATTTTTAAATATTATAAATACACTTTACATATTCATGTTATTTATATAATATAGTAGTTAATGAAGTATGAATTAGTGAGGTTGCAGATAAACTTACAAGCTATGTATAGCTGTATTAGTAATCGACTTAAAAGTGTACCAATATTACGTTTTTTCTCTAATTGAAAATTAAAGAATATGTAATAGTTAAAAGCTAAAGATGATTTAATATATTGAAAGCAACGGAACTTGTAAGCACACTCAAAAGACAGAATTATGTTGGATATATATTTTTTCCCATCGTTATCTCTATATCATGGGTAAATGAGAACAAATAATTAAAATATGAAGTGGCCCTAAAAGCTTATCCAAGGAGTAGTTAAAATCCAAGAAAACTAAATAGCTCCATATCCCACTTGGAGGTGCGCACAATCAGTATTGTTTATTTTGCATGGACCAAAAATAGATCTAGAGACTAGAGGTCCATATATAACCACTTAATAATATATAATTAATGCTCAAATCCTCAACTCATCTAAAATATCATATCAATAGCATAAAACATTCTGTCCTTAGAGAAATACATTTTCTCCTCTAAATCTAATTCATCTAGAAGAGCACATTACAGCTCATGCACAGAGGCGGAGGGGCCGGATGGGGCTATAACGTCGGCCTAACTTTTTTATAAAAAAAAATTAATTATATATATATTTTTAATATTAAATAAATATTTTATTTCTAGTAATATATTGTATCTAATTTTTTTATGTACATATTTTGATATATATTAACAATATTTAACAAATACGTGGATAAAAATGATATAAATTATAAATAAAGTGGTTAAATGTATATTTTTTTATGTATTTAATAACTATTAATAACATAAATAAAATTGTAGTCATATATTACGTAAAAAAAAAATTTTAATGTAATAATCTAAAAAAAATTTAAATATTTAACTGTAAACTCAATATTATAAAAATAAAATTAAAAAAATAAGTATATGATAAGCTTCATAAAAAAGTTTTTAAGTTTATATTTATCATATTTTATTTTAACCAAATTTTAACTTTATTTAATATTATATTATTTAAATTTTATTTAAATTTTTTTATATAAGAATTTTATTATTATTAGTTAATCTTATAATGTTTATAAACATATATTTTTAAATATAGCCTCAAGCTTAAAATTTTAAATTATATTTTACTTTTTACATTATAAATTAAATGTTAAATTATATATGTATTTGCCTAAATTTTTTAGTTAATAAATTTATTTTATTCATAAAAAATTTAATATTAAATTAAGTATAATTTATTATAATTTATACTAATATTTTATTTTGTCTAAAAAAATAAATTTGACTTCTTATATTTATTTTCTTGCTCCGCTCCTCCTGCTAACGTGGCTTAACAGTAGATTGAGTAACAACTTTTGATTGTATTGGCATATGTACTTTTTTTTTTTTCCTTTTGCTTTCTCTTTTCTCAAATCTGACTTTTCTTCCTACGACTTTTTTAATCGAAATATTCATTTTAATTAGTTCACGATAATCCGTTGCAAAAATGTCATATTTTTTCAAAGGGCCATTTTATTTTATTAGAAAAATTTAGTTCCTTCTATTTAATTTCTGTGTACTTGGCTTTGGCATTTATAACAACAATTTTAATGAAATATTCACTGTTTTTTTAACCAAAAAAATTAATTAGTAATTTTTTTCGCACAATAAAATTCTTAGTTAATTAACTAACTCCTAAATTGAGAATGATTTCTCGTAAAATATGGTTAATTAGAGTAGATTTTGGGTTGGAAAATTCGAACCACACTAACTGTACTGTTT
Organism: Elaeagnus macrophylla; assembly: GCA_029378325.1. Taxonomy (NCBI): domain Eukaryota; kingdom Viridiplantae; phylum Streptophyta; class Magnoliopsida; order Rosales; family Elaeagnaceae; genus Elaeagnus; species Elaeagnus macrophylla. Next base: position 22,636,292 of record CM055646.1, on the reverse strand, counting down.
GATTTAAAAAATAATTTGAATAGGAACTTAATTAAAGTACGTGGACATCCTTCAAGCAAATTCAATTTTCAAAACATGGGATGGTTTGCACATTCATAGCAATTTAAGCTTGAAAATACAAACTTTTTAATACATGGCACCTAACAATTGCACTCTTAAACAACTTTTTTTCCCCTTCAAAATGTAGACAATTTCATTAAAAGATTGCACTACAAAGATTATAAATATTGAAGACTATTACCGTTCTTAAATCCAAAACTAGAAATTAAGCACTTCGACAATCACTTTTATAGAGATTGTCTTCTCAATCTAGACCTAATTTTTCACACTAAAATATATTAACGATATGTGTGGGAGAATAACTATATCAAAACATCATCGCCTTTTTAGTTATTTATGTGTCCATATCACAAAATAATAGTAATTTTGACATAATATGAAGGATTACCCAACTACCACCGTATAAAAACATCATCATCTTAGTAATCAGTTAATCGCAATACAATACAAAGAAGAAACAAAAAAAAAAAAAAATTGAAAAATAAGTGGAAGAATCTTCAGGTGCTGCAATCCCACAAAAACTCTAATAATCATTTTCATCATAATCCTCATCATCGTCCTCATCCATGGAGACAACAACCACCAAAAAACAAAAACTCTTAGAAAAATTTAGGGAGAAAACAAAACCACTAGAAAGTTATAGGGAAAAGTTCACATTCACAGAAAAACTCAAAAGAAGCTTGCAATGGCGAGATCAACAATAATCGGAGGTGTGGTGGACGAGTGGACAAGATGGGAGATTGGAGAGAATGGGCGGGGGGGTGAAAAATCAATAAATTAAAGGTGGGATTCAAGGAGTTCTTTTGATTGGTTGATTCTGCTGATAGGAGTTTCAAAGGATCCTCTTAAACCAAGATTGAATTGCATTTTCTTATAAAATAAAATTAAAAAGTAATAAAAAAAATACTTATTGATGATATTGAATCGACTAGGAGAAAAAAACACAAATGATATTTCTCAAGATTTTAAAACCATTTTTTATAAAGATTATTAATTTTAAGTGCTTTAAACTATTTAAAATTATTTTTAACAAAAAAATAGAAGTGATTCCAAACATGCACATTAATTCAATCACTATTTAATACATTATTGGTTGCCGAGTAACTAAGTTAATTAGTAGTGGTAAATATATATTCCTCATACCTTATATTATTTTGGTAAAGTTTTGGGTTTGATGTATATTTTTTCCTCGAGGAGGAATCTGATTTTGTAGTTTTGTACGGTTTTACAATTGAACACTTTCTTGTCTTTGTCTATCTAGTAGGTATTATTTTATGCTTCTTTCGTTCAAACTCCAGTAGAAGACACCACGTTTTTGAGCAGTAAACTTTGAAATTTGAGTACCCAGGTCCCAGGGAGCCAAGCTGTCTGTAGTGTCTGCATGTTTATGCATACACGAGTTTCTATATAAAGAGCTCTTCCATTTCTCAAAATAATCATAAGAGAAAAACATCAGTTAGCTATATTTTATCATATATATTCTTCACTTACATAGAATTAAGTAAATCTAGATATAAATAGTAATTAAGCCTCATTCACAAATGGCTTCCATTGTCAATATTCAGTACTTTTTCACTATTATTACACTACTTGTCTTGGCTTGTTGTGTTAATGGGCAGCTCTCACCCACTTTCTATTCAAGAACTTGCCCTACTCTTCAAACCATAGTCCGCAATGCCATGACTCAAGCTATTAGGAAAGAGGCTCGAATGGGTGCCTCTATTCTTCGCTTATTCTTCCATGACTGCTTTGTAAATGTAACATTTATATCATTAATCATCACTCTAATTAAGTGTCATGGTCATTAATTTACTAGTACTACTTGATTGTTTGTACATAACTTATTTTTAATCTTAAATTAATATTAAAGTCACGCAAATATCAATAATTAAGAATTATTTATATTTGTAAGAATTAATTAATTAATGTTATGTGTAGGGTTGTGATGCATCTATACTACTAGATGATACGTCGACATTCACGGGAGAAAAGAATGCATTTCCGGTTAGGGGATTTGAAGTGATTGATACCATTAAAACAAATGTTGAAGCTGCCTGCAATGCTACCGTCTCTTGTGCTGATATTTTAGCTCTAGCCACCAGAGATGGTGTTGTTTTGGTTCGTATTTTTCCTTAATTATCATTATAATTAATGTAAAGTTTTAATTTTTTAACTAAGACTTGTGATACCTACTTAAAACATTTTTTACTAAGTAAATATAGCTTAGAATATCCAAAAATTTTAATTCGATCATAATTTCAACTTTCATAATTACCTAATAAATTATCATGTCAAAATTTTACAAGTATAGGCCTTCTAATCTTACAAATTTAACCCATATAAATGAATATGGTCATATTTTTTATAAATTATTTTATAATATTATCTTTTATCAACGTGAAACTTTCATTTTTTATAAGATATCAAGTTATATGTCTTTGCAACTCAATTACATTAGTGTGTGAATGATTGAAAATTACATCTCTTGAAATTTGATTGTATCAATGTTTATTGTGAAGTTTTTTAGTCTCTAGGTTAACTTAATTTTTTAATTCCTCATATATATATATACATAAATGATTAAATTATTTAATTTTTTTTTTTTAACTTTTAACCCACTCAGTAAAAAAACATCGGTTTATTTTCTTACGATATTAAAAAACATATATTTATTTAAGTTTTAACAAAAACGAATATATATTTATTTTAAAAATTAAAAATAAAACACTATATATAATTAGATTATGTCATATAGTCAAATATTTTTAATCTCAAGACATTTTCCTTCTTATTCATTCTAACAAAAAGGTTAGGTAATTAGATACAATTGCTAGTTGCGCTGCTTACAATATTTAAATTTGAAATTTGCATGATTATCAACAAAACAAAACAAAAATATTTGAAATTTGCGTGCAGATTATGATTTGGATCAATTTTATACATAACTCAGTAATATCATAATATCATATATATCCTAAGAGGATACCAAAAGAAAATGAAAGAGAGAGAGAAGTAGTAGAAAAATTTGACCAATGATTCGAAATTATCAAAATACATTATTAACTTTAAAGGCGACATGGGCTCCCTTAGCATGAAAAGGATTCGAATTATTTCGTTTGTCGCTAGCTAATCTTAGCTTATGTACTTTATTAATTTAAAAAAACTGGATAAAATTAATAATTCAATCACACTGTTTTTATAACGTTTATTTGATAGTTGCTAACTTGCCACTATATATGTACAAGACAGATAATTATTTTGTTAAATGATTTAATTTTTAATATTCAGAAATTATTCTAGGATTTTTCAAGTAGAATAATATATTAACCTAAAATCGATTTTAGGTCAAATATTAATTTATCATTGATTTGAATATGATTAATCTATCTGAAATAATGTATATATAATTCCCCACTACATTTTTTTAGCTAGGAGGCCCATCATGGACAGTTCCACTAGGAAGAAGGGATGCAAGAACAGCCAGTCGAACTGCAGCCATCAACCAAATTCCCTCACCATTCGCTGACCTTTCTACCCTGACCTCCATGTTTTCATCCAAAGGTTTAAATGCCCGTGAAATGACTGCCTATCAGGCGGCCACACCATCGGCTTAGCACAATGCTTTACTTTCCGAAACCGCATATACAATGAAACAAACATTAGTCCCGGTTTTGCCACCACTAGAAAAGCAAATTGTCCTGCTTCTGGGGGTGACACCAATTTAGCTCCTTTTGATACGACTACGACGGTGTTTGATAATGACTATTACAAGGCTCTTGTGGCTCAGCGTGGACTTCTTCACTCAGATCAGGAACTTTTCAATAATGGTACCCAAGATGCATTGGTTAGGACTTACAGCACCAACGCAGTTGCTTTTTCTAGAGATTTTGCAGCTGCTATGGTCAAGTTGAGTATGATTAGTCCTTTGACTGGGACTCGAGGAGAGATTAGAAAAAATTGCCGGATAATAAACTAAATTAATCCAAAAATTAATATGGCTTAGGTTGATTAATTATTGTATTTAATTTATGAGTATTGTTATATGGGTACGAATTATGCTCAAATTAATCGTGACCTATACTTCCATTCACATAAAAAGTTGTCATTTATATATAAAGTGCAATATGTGTGTTATAATAATATATTTCAAGTAATAAATTTTAACACCAGTTTCATTTATATTATTTTAAATTTATTACATTATTACGAGATTCACATGTAAGAAAAATAAAATTATTCCCTTAGCACAAGACCAAATAGTTTGGCTGAAAAGACCACTCTTTGTGAGGGCATTTTCGGGTTTACAAAAATTAACTGGAAAAAAAGAACAGAAAAAAAAAAACTCGTGGTCTCCCATAGTATTTATTACCTGTCATCTCCTCCATTTTCAGTTAAAAAAAAATTCAACAAGCAATGCAAGGGTAAATCGAAAATGGAGGACAACAAAATTGCGTAGCATATGGTTAGCAAGACTAGTGGATGGGAAGTTTAAGCTTCCAAGGGTTGAACAAATGCTAGAGAAAACAAATAAGGAAATATATATAAGTTATGACGAGTATAACAAGGTATTGCATTTGCACTTATAGCATCAATCACAGTGATGAAATATTTGAGGAGATGGGATGGCCATCTTGGAAGAAAAAGACCTGGTTATCAGAATTAAGAAGCATTTAGACAGTACAGTACCAGTCAAGATTACAATAACTAAAGAGAAGCGAAAACACTTAAAAAAATAGAAAATGGTGGAGGAGGATATGGGTAAACCGAAGATGACACGAGAGGGTGGGTGTTTAGATGGTACGTAATGGGGATTGTGGGAGACCGCTTTTTTTTTTTATAAATAAAATAAGATTTTTGTGCCATACTTAAAATTAACAGAATATATATATATATTCTTTTTTTTTTTTTTGAAAGTAACAGAACAGCATCGTCTTAAACTAATTATTTTAAATAATATTTTAGTGAAAGTAGTTCTTTTGATTCATAATATTTTAAATACTATTAAAATCATTCTTTTTTTTGCTAAATGGACTTTTTGTCCACCAACAAGTGTTGAACTTGTGACCTCCCTTTTATTGGGAGGGATGTTTTGCCATTGGGCCACAAGGCCACCGGCATTAAAATCATTCTTAAACGAATTATTAACTCGTTTTGTTCTATAAAAAAAAAAAAAAAAAGAAGCTGAATACTTCGTTATATATATATACGTTTATTTTTTTTTGTCCAAAAAATTTTACCCTAACCTAAAAAAAATTGTGTATCTAAAATAAAAAATACAAGATCCTTATATAAGCTGATAAAATATTAAAAATTATGCGAAACAAATTAAATTTTGGCTATAAATAAAATATGTTAAGCCACATGCATTATATGTTAACTCATTGTAAAATTTGAAAATATTATTCATTATATTTTAAGTATTAAAAAAGTAATTACATATCTTGTTAACCTAAAATATTATATTATTATTTATCCTATAAATAATAAATAATTTATCTAAAATTTTATGCACTCTTTTCACTTCCAACATTTAATTAACCGAAGAAAGACTTGTAATTGGACACAGAAATCATGATTAATTTGCAGCATGATACTATAATATAAAAATATTTATTTTTTAAATTATATTATTATGTGATATATCATAAATAATGCGTGTAAATTATTGTGTAATTAAAAAAAAGTTGTTTTTGTGTGTATAATGAGCAGTTTATACACATAATTTAATTACTAGTATATCTTCGTTATTTGGTAACTTTGAAACAATCATTTTTCTTGATAAAATGGTACAAGGAGCAAAATACTTGCAATAACATACCAATGAAGAGCGCTCTCTCCAGTCAAATAGGCAACAAATTTATAGAAAATAAGAATGTAATATTTGGTTCTGAATATTTTACTAAATTGTATTATTTTGTGCAGATTACATGAATTTATAATAGAAATAAAATGACAAAAAAGGATAATAATTAAATACAATGATTTCTACCATATTGGGAATGATCTCTACCATATTAACATTTTATTTAATTTCCTATTTCAAAATGAATCTCAACAATCCCCCTCAAGTTGGGCATGTCTCAAGTTGGTGCATACATGTCCCACATGCCCAACTTGTCTAAAAACTTTAAGAACACTCGATTTGAGACTGCTTTAGTGAGAATGTCAGCTAACTGATCTTCTGAACGAATCTTTGGTAATTCAACAATCTTTCCATCCAACTTTTCCTTAATAAAAAATCTGTCTACCTCGATATGCTTTGTACGATCATGTTGAACTAGATTATGTGCAATATCACATGCTGCTTTATTGTCACAAAATATTTGGACAGGTTGTTCAGAAGGCAAACCCAAATCTTGTAAGAGTAGTCTTAGCCATAGTGTCTCACAAAGTACATTTGCTAAACCTCTAAATTCAGCTTCTGCACTTGAGCGAGCTACAACATTTTGTTTCTTGCTTCTCCATGTCACAAGATTACCTCCTACAAAGGTAAAGTAGTCAGAAGTAGATCACCTGTCACCTTTATTACCAGCCCAATCAGCATCAGTATATGCTTCTATACTCTGATAGTTTGTATTTTTGGTGAATAATACTCCTTTTCCAGGAGCAGTAACTGCATTCATATGTTGTTCTCCAGGATTATGCATAAATTGGCTGACAATACTTAAAGCATAAGCCAAATCTGGTCTAGTATGAGATAAATACATCAACCTCCCAACAAGTCTTTGGTATCTTTCTTTGTTAACTGGTACCTGGTTGGATTTAACACACAATTTTAGACCTTTTTCTACAGGTGTATCAATTGGTTGACACGCTGACATACCAGTCTTTTGTAGTAGATCTAAGGCATATTTTCTTTGAGATAAAAAGATTCCATCCTTGGATCGAGAAACCTCGATCCCAAGAAAATACTTTAAGAACCCAAGGTCTTTCATTTCAAATTCTTTAGACAAATAACTTTGAAGAGCTTTTCTTTCTTCAGGATCATTTCCTATTACGATCATATCATCTACATATACAATAAGTATAGTGATCTTACCATGCTGTTTCTTTAGGAATAAAGTATGGTCTGAATTGCTCTGCTGATAGCCAAATTCTTTCATAGACTTTGTGAACCTGCCAAACCATGCTCTTAGAGATTGCTTTAATCCATACAATGATTTCTTTAATCTGCACACTTTTCCATTATGAATTTCTAACATCTTACTTCCTGGTGGGAGATCCATATAGACTTCTTCAGATAAATCTCCATGTAGAAAAGCATTCTTTACGTCGAACTGATTTAATGGCCAATCCAGATTTGCAGCTAGGGATAATATGACTCGAACTGTGTTCATTTTTGCTACAGGTGCAAAAGTCTCTGTATAGTCAATCTCATATGTTTGAGTGTATCCTTTTGCCACCAATCTTGCTTTATAACGTTCAATTGTACCATCTGCTAGGTATTTCACTGTAAAAATCTATCGACATTCAACAACTTTCTTTGTTGGTTGGTGATCAACAAGTTCCCAAGTCTTGTTCATTTGTAAGGATCTCAACTCCTCATTCATAGCAGCTTTCCACTTTGGGTCAGCTAAAACTTCCTGCACACTGTTAGGAATAGATACAACAGATAATTGATTCACAAATGACATGTTTGATTTTGACAAATGATGGTTAGACACATAGTAACTCATGGGATATTTTACTTTACTAGAAAGTTCGGGTTCATATGTGGGTTTAGGAATATCTCTTGTGTTACGTTGTGGTAACTGTCTTCTGTTTGGCTCAAGAACAATTTCAGTAAACGATTGGTGTGATATATCGACATGAGATGGAGCCATAATATCCAATGGCTCGATTTCAGGCTGAGAAGTACTCAGTTCGTCAATGGGATGTTCATTACTTATTTCTTCAATTATTTGGTTCTCATTAACATTTTGATCTAATGTCGCACCACTTGAATCTAATTCATATATTGCTTGGTTCGGTTCGATTCGATTTGTGAGTCATCAATAGTGTAATTCAATGCTATGCCACTTACATCTAACTTACTTACATTTTGGTTTTCACTTCCATCATAATCGAGAGTTTGAATTTCCTTCTGGTACTCCCCCTGAAATTCAGTTTCAGAAAAGTACATTGTATCTTCATAAAAGACAACGTCCATTGTGACAAACAATTTTTGAGATGGGGGATGGTAACATCAATATCCTTTTTGATGACTAGCATACCCAACAAAAACACATCGCAATGCTTGAGGAGTTAGTTTTGTGCTTTGATGTTTGTGGAGGTGTACAAACACCACACAACCAAAGACACGAGAGGGTAAATTTGAGACAGTTGGGGCAACAACTGCATTTGTTAGGGTTTGAAATGGTGTTTTGAAATTGATGGTACTGGAGGGGACCCTATCAATTAAATAGGCTGCAGAAGTGAGTGCTTCACCCCAATAAGATAATGGCATATGGGCTTCAATTAATAAAGCTCGGACCATGGCCAACAAGTGTCTATTATTGTGCTCTGCCACCCCATTTTGTTGCGGTGTGTAAGAGCAAGTTGTGTGATGAATCATTCCTTGTGTCTTCAAAAATTGTTGAAGCTCAATACTCTGGTATTCTCCACCATTGTCACTCCAAATAACTTGAATCTTTGCACGATATTGAGTTTCAATCATTTTATGGAACCTTTGAAATAACGAATTCACTTCAATCTTAGATTTCATCAAGCATAGCCATGCCATCCTTGTACAATCATCAATAAATGTTACAAACCACCGTGCCCCACCCAAAGTAGTAACTTTAGATGGACCCCAGACATCAGAGTGAATAGTCATGAAAGGTAGTGGACTTTTGTTCAATCGTAATGGAAATGAAGCACGATGACTTCGTGCAAGTTCACAAACATCGCAGTGGAAGCTCGAAACATCAACTGCTAAAAATAAACTGGGGAATAACCTTTTTAGATAACCAAAGGAAGCATGTCCAAAACGGCGATGCCACAGCCATATTTATGTCCTCCTTTTTTCTTCAGAACTAACAACTGCCAATGCTTGTTGTGAGCTTTCAATACTTATTGAGTCCAAATCTAAGTAATACAGCTGCCCCCCTCGAATACCACAGCCAATCATTTTTCTGGTATTGATGTCCTTAAACAGACAGTAATCAGGCCAAAAAATTACAACACAAGATAAGGCAGTGGTTATTTGAGAGACAAATAAAAGGTTATAATCTAAAGATGGAACAAATAAAATAGACTCTAATTTTAATGTATCGGTCAGAGTTAAAGAGCCTTCCCCAATGATTAGAGTTGAAGTACCATTTGCAACAGAGACAAAATGTTTGGTAGAGGGTCAAAGTGATGAAACATGTCTGTCATCATTTGTCATGTGATCTGTTGCACCTGAATCAATTATCCATGTATTATTCAAAACAGAGGTAGAACTATTTAAAGCCTTACCAATATTATTCGTAGATATTACCAATGTCGAAGCTTGGTCAATGATTTTATCTGCTGGCTTGGTTTGAACAGTCGGAACAAATCTGATTCTCGAAGATTCAATGTGGTCACTCATTTTATCTCCTTTTTTTTTAAATATAAGCAGCAAACAAAGCCCCCCCTTTTTTTTTACTCTAAATGAGTCTCTGCTTCAATTAGAGACAGAACAAAGGAAAATAGGAATTGCCGACGCTGGTGGGCGAAGGTTGTGGCGGCTTGCGGAGTTGGTGGGCGCTGAGTGGTGGAATCTGCTTCGCTGAGTGGCTGTTGGTGGGCGGCACGGCGCTGAGTTGTGGGATCTGTGTTGCTGAGTGGCTGTTGGTGTTGTCGGCATTACTGAGTGGCTGTTGCTGAGTTTTGGGATCTGCGCTGGTTAGGGTGGTGGCTGTCGGCGTTGAAGCTGACAGTAACAGGCGGCGTTGGCTCAATGGCTGGTGGGATCTGTTGGCAGAGGTGATCTGTGTGTGGCAACAGGCACTGGTTGGGTTATGGGTGGTGGCGATGGTCGTTCTAGGTGTGTATCCCGATGGGTGGCGATGGGGGCTTTGGGTCTTTGGGTGGCTGAATGGGTTTGGGTGTCACGACAGGTTTGGGTTGGCTTGGGAGTGCCAGCGGTGGATGGTGGTGTGATTGGTGGGGTTGTTGGATATTGGGTATTTGATGGAGCGGCGTGTGGTTTTTTTGGGCAAGATTTGGAGGTAGGCGGCGAAGGACCTGTTTATGGGAATGAGCAGCGGCGGCGAGTTAATTTTGGTCGATTTGGGTGGTGGTGGGCTGTCGGTTTGGGTGGCTGTCTGTGGTATTGGGAGGTTGAGTGGGTTGGCCGGGAATGAGCGGTGGAGGTGATCTGTGTTTTTTTTTTTTTTTTTGATTTACAGAACCCTAATCGGCTCTGATACCATGTAGAAAATAAGAATGTAATATTTGGTTCTGAATATTTCACTGAATTGTATTACTTTGCGCAGATTACATGAATTTATAATAGAAATAAAACGACAGAAAAAGATAATAATTAAATACAATGATTTTTACCATATTAAAAATAATCTCTACCATATTAACATTTTATTTACTTTTCTATTTTAAAATTCATCTCAACAAAATTCATCTCCTAAGGAATAAAGACAGAAAATAGAGAACCCAAAAGGATCACTGTTACGATTTGTTATTCCAGTAAGATTTAATTTGAAACCAAACAATGGTGCTTCATGTAAAAGGCACATGGTCCATATTACAAGTAAAACATATTTTGTGTTTTATGGTATAACATTTTGTAAAATGCTTTCTAATAAAATCTTTTTTATATTAAACAACTTTTATTGTAATCATAAACAGTATATGTACCATTAAATTTGTTAGGAATGACCATTAACCTTTTTTTATATTATATTTGAAGACATCGAAACAATAAGAGTTTAGTTAATAAGAATATATATTATACATTTTGTTTTGATAACATCATCATCTTATTTAATTAATTTTATTAAATATTTAATTTTTTTTATAGTTACACACAATCAGTGACGAAACTGTTCATGGACTATACCAGGTTTGAGTAAGGATAGCCTTTTCAAATTTTTTTTAATTAATATTAATAATATAAATATAATTTAATATATTATATAATAGTTATATATTTTTTTAAAAATAAAAATATTAAATATTTAAAATATTTATGTTTTAATTTACACTCATATCAATAATTATGTATTATATATTCCTAAAAATTATAACTTTTAAACTTTTAATCGATAAATATTGTTTAATTATTAATTTAAGTGTGTATTTAAGTATAAATTTATATGTATTTAACACTCTTTTTTTTATAACAATTCACCATTATTTCATTAAATATGTTTTTTTTCATTCTTTAAATTATTAATTAGAGTTCTTTATTTCAAAATATATTATTATTTGAACATGAAATTTATTTTAAATTTCTATATTTATCAATTACTATCAGTTGGTGAAAAAATGATTAGGCATATAACTTATTTATTAATTTTTTAATTCTTTAATTATTTTAATTTTATGTTTATTTGTTGTTAGGTCTATTTAAATTTGTAATTTTTAATTTGTATACTTTAATTTACATTAAATATTTTTATCGTAGATTATCATGGATAAACCTCACAAAAATTCTAGATCATTTAAAACTCTTCATTTATTCTTTAAAAAAATAAATGACCAACAATCAACCAAAAATACTTCTATTGAGGCTACCAACCAAAAAAGTAAGCAATCTCAAGAACCACTTGTTGAAGTTTACAGAAGAAATTGAATCTGAATTGATAATTGATGAATTTTATGCTCTAAAGCATCGTCGAGCACAACTTAAATAAATTTTTTTTGTTTATTTTTGAAGTTAATATTATTTTCTCAATGTTAGCTATAAATCTTGATATGATAAATAAAAAAAATTAGAAATTTTTTTCTAATTTTTTTTAATATAAATTAGCCATCCTAAAGAAATATTTCTGGTTACGTCCCTGCAAACAATTACTTTACATTAAATGATATTCCAATTCTTATTTTGCAATGAGCATATATAATTAATCTTTAGTTTTTTTTTTTGTGTGCATAAATAATTTAATTTTTAATTTTATAAATAAAAAAATATATAATTATTTTCTTATAATATTAAAAATATATATATATATTATAAAATAAAAAAAAATATAATTTTTTTTTCAAAGTATTTAAAACGAAATTTTACATATAAAAAAAGTTATATTATGTTATTAAATTATTTTTTTATCTGATTTAATTTTTATGTTATGTAAAAAAAAAATACATACTACGTGGAATTATTAAAAAAATTACGTGTAGAAACTAGTATAAAAGGAAATTATATTATAAATCAAACCTATAAACAAATCATTTAAACCTTGGGATAGTAATAGCGACGCAAACAGAGTGGTTCCATACCATGTGAGAGTTGTCTTTCTGCTAGTCTGCCTTGCCAAAACTACGGAATACGGACCTACTAACAAACCTTTTATGGTGTACTCAATACCATATGATCCTAGCCCACCGCCTTCTTTCAGACAGAGATAATGATAGAGCGATGGAAGACTCTGATTTGAACGTGTATTCAATCGCTACTAAACCCGCGCGTAGGGCTTCCCTGTCTTTGTATCTATTCTTTTCCAAGTGCCGACTGAGTAGACTCAGGAGAGAGAATATTGATAAGGAGAGTGTGGAAAAATTGCAGATAGAGAAGAGAAAGCTAGAGAGAGGAGAAGTAGACTCACATGGCCTCCATGCCCTTAGGGCCTCACCATCAACAACCACCACAGCAACAACATCAAGACGCAAATGAGAATTTGAAACATGTGCCTCGCCGAACCTCCGAAATGGACTCCGATAAGGTTGTTCTTATCTTTGTACAACTCGCATTTCACAGTAATGTATGTGAGCTTTGCCTTTTTATTTTGTTACGCTTTTTTGGTCTGGTATAGGACCTGTAGGTCGGTGTCAGTACTCAGATCGACTTAGATCAAGCTCAGACCTGCATTTACTTGTTGAATTTGGAAGCGATCTAGGTTTTTTTTAGGTTGTCTGAGGTCGGCATCAGCTAATCGGAAGTTTCTGGTGTAATTCTCGGCGAGGAAAGGCTTTCGAGTAGTTGTTCTCTTTCACAGTGTATTTCTGTTATCGTTGTAACTTTGGATTTTGGTCTTAGTTTATTATTATTATTTTATAATTTTTTAAATTGTGGTAAGTTCTTTTCGTATTTTATTTTGTCTGCTTTTTTTGCAGTAACGTCAGAATATAATCGAAACTGGAATGTTGATCGGTATTGTAAGGGTTCAATTAAGTCAAAATTATGCCGAAGAACTGGGAGAAAAATATGTCGATGTATTTTACATAAAGCTCATTTGAGCTCAAGATTATACCTCTTTGTCAATTGTAGTGTGGAAATCTAACTTATACCTTAGCTTTAATTTTTCTTGTCTCTCTCAGCAACTAAAAGCAGCAGTAAGCTCTGTAGTTTTTATTCTTTTTTTTTTATTTTTCTTTTTGTTAATTTTTCACTGGGTTAAGTTTCACTTCTATTTATTTTATATTTATATTGGAGAAATTCACAGATCGTATTTTCATAAATAGTGTTATTTTAAGCTATTATGTATTCATCTTACCTTCTACTTTCAGATTTCTTCAATGATCCATATTGTAGGTTTTCTAGCATTGGAAATTGGAATGCATGTTTTTAGTACTCATATTATCTATCGTTAAGGGATTTGTTCTGGATTTCTCCTGGCTTTCCTCGATTTCACTAAAGCGTTTTAGTTTTATCACCTATAAAATTTTTATGTTCTTAGGTGGATTCATCTATAAAGTATTATAGTTTGCTTGTGCAAGTCAACATTCTCTAATTTTTGGTCAACAATCTCTTGTTTGGAATGCAAGTTGTCATAACATGTGATGCTTTCTTGTTTGTTGTAGTTATGCTATCTCTGCCTTTTTGCCTTTCTCAGTCTTGCTTTCTGAACATCCCTCCGTTTTTGGTAGATATGTTGGATTGTTGAACCTTTTAGATAGATTTTTTATCATCAGTACTATTTAATTACTCTTGTGAAATTTTTCTTTTTAAAATTTTCGGCCTATTCTAGCTTTTTCTCCATGTTCTTTAGCATGCAAAATTCCATGGTAACCAAAATCACAGCATGAGATGCCAAGTGGTACTCTTAATTATTGAATACTAGAGTTTGTATGGAGACTCATGAATTGACCACATAGAGCGTGTACTACCTGTTCATAAGATTAAAACTTAAAATTGCCCCTTTTTGTGCATTGTGTGGTTATATTTGCAATGATTTTGTCATGTCATAGGAGAATGGGCCATTAGATTGAGAATAATTTATGTTATTATTGGTTTAAAGCAGAAAGGTCAGGTTACGTCCATATAATATAACCTCTTTGCAATTAGTTTATAAGGATTCTATTCCATGAGGAGAAGACATGTTGCTTAATTTGAGAATTTGATTCCATAAGTGTTCAACATGGAACTTGTTAATTAATGTAAAAGGCCTCTACATGTACTTAAGTTTATATTTGGTGTGCAATAACTTGCAGGATATGTCTGCTGCTGTTATTGAAGGGAATGATGCTGTCACTGGTGGCATCATATCCACAACTATTGGTGGCAAAAATGGTGAACCTAAAAGAGTTAGTTCTGTAACCCGCTGGATTTCCAAGTTGCTGTCTGAAATAATTTTTTTCGTATCTCCTCTACTTTCCTTTTTAGCTCAAAAAGCAGTTAACAACTGCTCTTGATGGTCTAGAAAACTATTTAACTTTACCAAAGTTTGTTTATTGAGGTGTTCTTAATTCTTATAATAGTATTCTGGGCTGTACCCTTTTGGGTTGGTTGCAGACAATCAGTTACATGGCAGAGCGCGTCGTAGGTAGTGGATCGTTTGGTATAGTCTTTCAGGTATAAATATTCATTGTTATTAGCACAATGAGCATTTACTTTTGTTCATGGACTTTGTCTCTGATACATCTTTTCAGGCACAATGCTTGGAAACTGGAGAAACTGTGGCCATAAAGAAGGTTTTGCAGGATAGACGCTATAAAAATCGTGAATTACAGTTGATGCGCTTGATGGATCATCCCAATGTCGTTTCACTAAAGCATTGTTTCTTTTCAACAACAAGTAAAGATGAGCTTTTTCTAAACTTGGTAATGGAATATGTACCGGAGACCATGTACAGAGTTCTGAAGCACTATAGCAGTATGAACCAAAGGATGCCACTCATCTATGTGAAACTTTACACCTATCAAGTATGCAACATTTATGTTCTCTTTTGAGTTATGTGAGTTTTAATTATTAGCTAAGAGTTAGGTCATTGTTCCATTTTTCTGGATTTTATGACTTCTATTTTGTGATCCTGGTGATAAATGGGAAACTAAACAGATCTTTCGTGGGCTAGCTTATATCCATACTGTTCCTGGAGTTTGCCATAGGGATGTGAAGCCTCAAAATGTTTTGGTGGGTTTTGGCAATGTATTTAAATTTTATAATAAGAAGGGATATTTGTCTTACCCATTTTATATAATTGCAGGTTGATCCCCTCACCCACCAAGTTAAGCTTTGTGACTTTGGAAGTGCAAAAGTTCTGGTATGTTTATGTTTTTCCATTTTTGCATGATTCAAATGTTAAAAGCTGCATGATTATATCCTATTATTAAGTGGGCACTGTTATTTACGTCTTTTACTTTTATTGCTCTTTAATTATAAAATTGATAGTTTGGCTAATATATGGATGTATCTGTTGTAACTTGTTTTCTCCTACCTATAGATGCACTCTGTGCTAACCTCTTCCTTTTTATGTTTTACTCTTAGATCTTTTATAGTGGTTTCCGTCTTTAATGTTTATAAGTTGGCTACTGTTTCCACTGATAATTGGTACTATGTTCATCGTAATTTCACATAGATTTATTAGCTTATATCCAATTTAAACCTGAAGCAGTTGAATGGTTTGTTCACTTTCAGTACATCGATGTACTGAATAAGATATTAATTGATGTTAATCTTCATCTCCTAAATGATGGAAAGTGGATGTCCATTATGGATAAAAATAATTCATTCTAACAAAGCTGATGGTTTTCTTTTCTTGATGTTTAGGTCAAGGGTGAAGCAAACATATCATACATATGTTCCCGTTACTATCGAGCTCCAGAACTCATTTTTGGTGCTACAGAATATACATCATCTATTGACATCTGGTCAGCTGGTTGTGTACTTGCAGAGCTCCTTCTTGGCCAGGTTAGCAACTTCTTTTGTAACTACGTTCTTAATTATATACTGCATGATTTTCCAATTATGGAATTCACATCTATTACTTGTTAACTCCTTCATAGCCTCTGTTTCCTGGAGAGAACGCTGTCGACCAACTTGTAGAAATTATTAAGGTGATTGATTACTTGCTATTTATGTTGGAATTACTTTGGAAATTTGATTTCATTAATATTATGCTTATGTATTGGACGTCACACTGCAGGTTCTCGGCACTCCTACTCGAGAAGAAATTCGATGCATGAACCCAAATTACACAGATTTTAGGTTCCCTCAGATTAAGGCTCATCCTTGGCATAAGGTATGTAATTAGCTTCTTCTAGGTTGTTTTTTGTTATTATGGTAAGATATGGCAATGTAAAATTGCATGGATGTTTTGTCTGGTAGATTTGGTTGCTTAGTATGCGTGAAACTTTCGAGTTAACTCAATTATTTCATCGGCTATTTAAAGAGATTGTTTTTTTTTATTTTTCTTCTTATGCATTTAGTTCCTGCTGTAAATGACATTACAAGGCCAAGGGTAATAATTATCATTAAATTGGCAGTGAAAGTGAGAGATGATAATCTATTGCATTGCAATGCTGTCCTTGATATCTCCACTACTTGGGGAGATTTCAGGATGATCTGTCTTTCCAAATCTGGAAGAATTTTGTCTAGGGAAATGAATTATTTTCTTGGAAAATTTTCGTTCTTGTTTTGCTTATTGAAACTGCCTAGGGATTTAATAACTGTTGCGATCTAGTCTCGTTCTCTTAACTTGTAGTCCTATACTTGACAAATCTGTCACTATGTTCTGTTTTCAGGTTTTCCACAAGAGAATGCCGCCAGAAGCAATTGACCTTGCTTCAAGGCTTCTTCAATATTCACCAAGTCTTCGCTGTACTGCTGTAAGTTTCCCTACTCTATTCAATATATCTTAACACTCAATATAAAGCCCACTTTCCAATAAAGTAATTATGTCATCTAATCTACTTGCAAATGAAGGATTTTAGCTGAGTTATAGTGGTGCAGAGAACCGATTTTACACTGTTGTTGAATAGTTTTGTGTGACATGCACACATTGTTTGTTTACTCACTATGTGTTTTTCTCCAATCACAGCTGGAAGCATGTGCACATCCTTTCTTTGATGAACTTCGTGAACCAAATGCTCGCCTCCCAAATGGCCGCACTTTACCACCTCTTTTCAACTTCAAACAGGAAGTGAGTTAGATGTCTACATTTGTGTATTGTCCTGGTTATAATTTATAAATGCATTTCTTGGAGGAGATTATACCTGGTTTCCTTTAAAACAAAGGGTAGATTGGTTTTGAATGCATCAATGATTGAGACAACCTAGCTCAATGTTTGACACTAGTCGGGCCCAACTTGCCTTGCAGCAAATAGCCTAATACATAGCTTAGTAGGAGGAGATTAAGCACATGTTTGTTTGAATTTTTTAATCCCTTGTGGATTTTGTTTTCTCACCCAATTTTGGTTGCAGTTAGCTGGAGCATCACCTGAATTGATCAGTAGGCTCATACCAGAATATGTCCGGCGGCAGGCTGGTCTCAGCTTTCCATATCCAACAGGTACTTGAATGTATAAGATTAAAATGGATGGTATATCATCTCTTGTATTAGTGAATGGAGATGAAGCAGAAGGAAGCTTCTTAAATGGTTCACATGACATAGCTTTTTGGCCTAAGCAACTGTTTCTCTTCATCCTGTCAAGATGTACACATACTGGTTCTTCAGCTTAACCTGGAAATTGGTGATGTTCTGTCTACCATGTCATTTAGTCTAAAAAAATAATAGTATTGTTCCTGCATCTGTACATTGTTTTGATCGCAAGTATTTCCGAAAGCTAGAGCTTAAGGTGAGGCTATTCATGTCTAGCTTAGACGGTTAGATGAGAAGCTGCTAATGTCAAAGCTTCAAACAGTGGTTGTGCGTGCGTTTCACTGAATCATAGTGTTGTATCTAATTATCTCGTGAGTTGTGATCCAAAAAAAAAAAAGAAGGAAAAAAAAGAAGTGTTTATTCTACTTTCTGCCCAAGTTTGTGACAACCGGAACTCCAATCTTATTTTACTATGAAAATTAGAGGTATTTTTGATTATTTTTGGAGTATATGCTCTCTTCAACTTAACCCTACTGTTTTTTATGCCGTCACTCTAACCAGTTTTTAGTACGTAACTGCAAACATGTAACTTAGTCTCCCACAATGATATTTAACCTCCAATTTTCATTTTTCATTTTTCATTTTCATTTTTCATTTGCTCTGATTAGTTTAACTTGTAAAAAGACATTTGTTTACCTCTAGACGTTAAACATATATTTTTTATTGTTAAAACAAAAGGTGAATGATGGTTGGGGTCTCGTAGCTTTATCAGAAAGAGCACGAAAATTTTATAACTTAAAAAAATAAAATAAAATAGCACAATGGTCCTTTGAGTAGTTATATTACAAGAACATTATCATGACATAGTGGAGTACATTTTCGAAATTAATAAATAACCCCTCAAAACCACTATTGTATGAAACTTGAAAGTAGGATACTTCAATGGCGGGCATAAAATAATTCTACGGAACACATGACCACAGTATCTGCATCTTACATATTCTTATCTTCCGAGTTGGTATCTTAATGGTATTTATATTTTTAGAATCTGTTGTTATCCAAGTTCTCAAGTGATGTTTTAAAAGTATACAAGTTTTTAAATTGATATCTTTTTAGCTAAAATTTAATTACATATATGTCATGTAACAAAAAATAAAGTATAATTTGGTCATTTTAATTTTTTTATTATTATTCTTTAGGTTTCATATCATATTAATCCTGTAATTTTTAAGAAGATTAATTTAATCCATTAATTTTTAAAATTATCAATGAAATTCAAATTTTAAAAATTGAATTTTTTTTAGGAGTAAAATAGAAAATCATTAAAATTAAATTATAAAAAAATTATAAAAATATATTTATAACTTTAATTTGTCTATTATTTCTTCCTCCTATTCTACGTAAGTTTAGTACAAGAATTTTCTTTTTAAATAGAATTTATATTCAAATTAAAAAAAAAAAAAAAAAAAAGCTCACTCAGAAGAAAAAAAAATCTTAGTAAAGTGGAAGATAAAACAAATATATAGAATTTTGATTTTATTTATTTTGATTTTTAATAATTTTTTAAATTTTAAGTTTAAATTAACACATCTTTAAATTTACAGGATTAATATAGGATTAATATGTTACTAAAAACTATAGGATTAGTGCCACATAAAACTCAAAATATAATATAAAAAATTAAATGACCATGTTGTCCTTATTTTTTATTATGTGACATGCATTTAATGTGACATGCATATATACGTGATTAATTTTTTATTAAAAGAATACTAATTTAATAATTTTAATACTTTTAAAATATTACTTAAAAATTTGAAGAAGAAGAAGTAGGAGGAGGAGGAGGAGGATATACCACCCTCATATTTCCTATCAAATCAACTCAGTGGAATTTGAATTCCTCAAGCACCTCTGAGGCTCTTATTCCTATCGGTAAAAAGCTTAAATTTTAAAAATCTGTTAAATTTTGTGTTCTCTGTCTTTTATTCTTGTTCTGCTCATATGCTTGCTCCTTTACTCTCTCTTTTTTTCTTTCACAAATATAGTTCCTTTATTCTGTTTTTTAATTGATATTATATGGGCCTGTCCACTTGAAGGGTCATAATCACTAATCACTTGACCTTCTGTTTTGCTTTATGTAATAAATTTGTAATTAGACAATCAACCAACTAACCATTATTAAGAAATGATACGAGCATGTCTAACTATTAAGGTATATAAATTTGGTTAAATGCTTGAATCTGACACAAGTTAGTTGTTAACTTTTTGGCTATAACCTTAACCAAAAAAGAAAATTAAAAAAATAATTAAATGGATTTAGTGTTTAATCATAAATAGATTTTAACCCTTTTTTCTCAATTTCTCACTAACGAAGTTGATATAAATTTAACCACAGTAGTCGACATGGGTTACTTTTCTTTCAAGCCAAGGTACCTTAGTTAAGCTATCTATAACTGTTTTTTAGTTGTATTTTAAGATGCAGTAATCATAGCCAGAAATAACGGAAAAACATGTTTTTAGATAACGAATGAGAGGCAAATTCATGGCTATCTTGTAGTTAGTTTTTCCTATGGTACAGAAATGATCAACACAACAATAATTATAGACATAGATGATAGCAGAAACGTTGCTAGGATATAAGTTTAGGAGGCATAAGCATAAATTTAATAGTAAAAAATGGACAATTTTGACACGTTCAAATGACAATAATAAAAATGAATGATTTTTTGAATGTAATTATTGTAAAATAATGTGAAAAAATTTGTAATAGATGTTACAAAAAGTTAACAAATTTTCATAATTTTGAATATTAAATCACTAAAGTTAAATGTCTTCTTTCTTTTTTTATAACGTTAAAGTTATATATCAAATGTGTATTTTATCCAATTTAAATAAAAATTCAAAACTATGTAAATTAAATTGTAATAAGATTAGATAATATAGCTCAATACCCATGCAAAATGACAAAAAAAAAAAAAGAGTTATTAAACAACGTAAATTATAATAACCATGTAAAAAAATCAAAGTATATAAAAGAAAAAAGAGTATGAGAAACTAATGGTCTTTTTCTATTTTATAAAAAGAGACATTTTAATCCCTTAGTTATATTTTGCATTATTTTAGTCTTTTTGTTGTTGTTGTAAAAATGATACCATGAGTCATTTTTCACTATGTAAGCCTTTAAAAATATTATTTGCTATGGTAAGGCTTTATAAAAATGGTTTATTGTTTATAAGATTTTATTAGTTCAATTATAATTTTTTTTAATCATTTGATTCATTTTACCTATTCCATTTTAATTTTTTCCATTAACTAGAGTAATAATTTTATTAATTATTCTTTATAATATTTTAGATAATTTACTTCTTTTGTCTTATTATGTTGAATAAATTTAATTTTAAAATTATTTAATTTTCTTATTGGCTCTGATACCAAAATTTTCTGCATCATTTTAATTTTAATAATTTCTAATATTTAAGTAGATAAATTTTTCAAAATAATTTTTCATTTTTAACTTGTATTGACATTAAATTTCTAATAAGTACAAATAAATTTTTATAATTAATAGACGAAATCTATATATATTTTTGATATTTTCTTAAAAAATAGGATTTAAGTTATATTTTTCTATAAGAAGAAAACTTGTGTTGTCCTTTTTTCATAAGAAGAAAACTTGTGGTGTCCTTTTTTCATAAGAAGATGACATAAGTGTTGCAAAAAATAAGTAAAATACTAAACTGCTCTTTTTCAAAGTAGATGACATATATAATATTTTTCCCATTAAAAAAAATAGATACTAGAAATATTATAAAGTATAAATAATAATTAATAAAAAAATAATAGCTATATAAGTATATATGGTATAATAAAGAATATGTAAATTATATGAGAGATAAAAATTGTGATTTTTTAAAATTTATCTAATAAAACTTATGAAAATATGTTAAATCTTTATCACTCTACTCGAGTCTAATTAATAAAAATTGTATAATATTAAAGTAAAAATAAAAAATATGTAAAGAATATTAAATGAATATGTAATATAATAAAAGATAAAAAAAAATGTTCAAATGATAAATTTGACGGGAGATACTACTATATATTTTCATAAAATAAAGCAACATATTTATAAAAACAACATAGAAAAAAATTTATCGAAAAGTTGAAGGAGGGCACGTACCCCCCTAAACTATGTGCAGCTCCGCCCCTGGATGATGGGTTATTTTTTGACCCTAGAATGGAAGAGGCCAAAAAGAGAGACAGGTAAAAGCTGGTGATTTTCTAGAATAGTTGTCAAAAATGGAGGTGGCAACGAAGCTGTTTTAATGGAGAAGAGGATTTTTGCACACATAATATCACTTTTTATTGTCGATGGCTTTTTATTAAAATTTCAAAAATCTACTTCATCAAATGGTCATGTACTTGTCATATGACTATTTGAAAAATATTTGTGCTATTTTTTTTTTTAAGTAATAAAATTTTTATGCTCTACTTAATAATAATAAGACTTTTTTTTTTTGGTCTTTTTAGTCAAAGCTACATAACTTTGGCCACCCATCACCCTAAAATAAAACATGTAATGAAATTTATAACAATGATATACATTTAAATGGGTATGATACTTTAATAATATACTTGTGTAACAAAAGGTATTTACGTAGATTTATATTTTCATAGTAGTACATTAATTTTTATATTTAATTTTAGATACACTAAGGTCCAAAATTAAGATTTTAACATTTGTTACATAATGAGAAAAATTGAAGAGCAAGATCTTCTAAAAGTAAAAAAGTTTCAAATTTTTTAAAATTTTTAAAAATACTTGCTTAGTTTAAAATAATTTTAAAAAATAGTTTTTAAAACATTAACAAATATAGTTTTCAATAATTTTAAAAAGTATTTAGCTCATTTGGTTAATGTTTTCAAAAACATTAAAGTTATGTTTGATAATAATTTTTATTTATAATTTATGATAAAATAATTATTTTTTTAATTTATGATTTTTTTATAAAAATAATTATGAATATATTTGATAAAAAATTTATACTTAGAGATTTTCAAGAAAATAATCAAAAGATACCTTTGTTTGGTAATACTTTCAATTTTTTTTTTTTTTTTTTTCGAAAGAACTTTAAAATAATAAAAAGTTTTGGTCATTTTTGTTTATTATAAATTTTAAGTTTTTAATCACTTTATTCCAATATTTTTAAATATAAAAGTTATAATACTTGATGTACTATCTAGAAAAAATGTTTGGTTATTATAAAAAAATATATAAATCATAAATCTGATTCAAAACAATTCTTTTTAAAGATTTATGAATCACCCCATATTTTGGTACTGATTCCTTAAAAATGTAAAAATTAAAATAAAAAATTATTACCAAATATATCTGATTAAAAAATTAATTAAAAAATAAAAAATTAAGAATTAAAATCGTTATCATACAAGCTCTAAATTATTCTAAAATTAAGATTTTATAATAAAACATTTTTCGTATTTCAAATTTAATATGTTACTATATATAGTTAAAAAAATGAGTAAACAAGGGAAAATATATGTATTTGTACACAGGGTAATTCTTTAATTTTTTTTTTAAACTTCAAATTAAACAAATTATTAAAGTACATGAAATAAAATAAAAGTTATTCAAAATAATATTTTATCAAAAAAAAAAATATATATATATATTATATAAATAAAAAAAAAAAAATATATATATATATATATATATATATATATATATACAAAAGTAAAATTAAGGGTGAAAATATCTATGACATTATCGATAATATTAATATTTTAGAAGTCATGATATGATATATATTATGTGCGATAATTTCAAAAAAATATTAATATCATAAAAATATCAATAAAATTCAATTATTAATATAAATATTGTCAATATAATATCGAAAAAATATCATTTATAATTAACTCATTTATTTTAAACTAATTTACTATTACATATCTTTATTTAATTATATTAATCATAATATTTATTACTTTAAATAATTATTTTAAACATTTTAGTTACATATTCTATAAAATTTTGATATATTTATCAAAATAAATATAAAATATATTTATATTTATATGTATTAAATTATACAATTAATTTATAAAATAAGTGTTTGATTATTTTAACATTTTGAAGGTTTATTAAATTTTTATAATTTTATTTGTCTATAATTTATGTGAATTTTTTACTAATATTTTTATTTATAATGGTAATATCTTTAATATAATTATAAAATTTAAGTTATAATATTTTAATCGATATTGATATTTTAAACATCGTGAAAACTACCGTAACATAAAAAGAAGAAAAAAGTAAAAGAACAAAAAAGAAGAATTTATTAATTCGTGAATAACTAAATGTTTCATGTGTTAAATATAGATATATAATAAAAAAATTTCAGAAATTTCTATAAAAAAAAATTCCAAATTTTATAAAAATATAAAGTTTTCTTAAATTTTCAAAAATAAAAGTTTTCTAAAAATAGAAAATTTTTAAAAAATTCTAAAAATAAAAAAGTTATCAAAAATTTCTCAAAATATAAAATTTTCAAATTTTTCTAAAACTAGTAAGTTTTCTAATTTTTCAATAAATAAAAAGCTTATAAAATTTTTAAAAATATAAAGTTTTTCAAACATTTTTAATTTTTTTTTTAAATTCTAAAAAATATAAAGTTATCTTGAATTTCTAAAAATAAAAGTTTTTTAAAAATTTATAAAAATATAAATTTTTTAAAAAAAATCTAAAAATAGATTTTTTTTAAAATTCTTACAACAAAAAGTTTTCTAAAATTTTTAAAAGTACAATGTTTTCTAAAACTAGATAGTTTTTGAAAATATCTAAAAATAAAAATTTTTCATAATAATTTAAAAAATAGATTTCTTTAAATTCTAAAAATAGAGAGTTTTCAAAAAATTTTAAAATAAAAAATTTTCAAAATTTTCTAAAATTATATATTTTCTAAATTTAATAAAATAAAAAGTTTTACAAAATTTCTAAATAAAAATTTTATTTTATAAAAATTACTAAAAAGAAAAAGTTTTAGAAAATTTTTAAAAATAAAATATTTTAAAATAATTTCAAAAATAGAAAGTTTTCTAAAATAAAATTTATAAATAAAGAAAATTATAAAATTTTATAAAAGTCGAAATTTTTCTAATTTTTTTAAGACTGTATATTTTTAAATTTCTAAAAATAAAGATGTATTTTTAAAAAAAATAAAAGATTTTCTACAATTTCTAAAAATAGAAAGTCTTCTAAAATTTTATAAAATCTGAAAGACATAAAAAGTATCTAAAAATTGAAAGTTTTAAAATTTTCTAAAAATAGAAAAATTTATATAAATAATTTTTTCCTTTAAAGTAGAAAGTGATAAGAAATTATAAAAAAGAAAGTTTACTAAATTGATCCAAATAGAAAGCTTTTTAAAAATATAAATTTTCTAAAATTTATTAAAATAATTTTTTTAAATATTTCTATAGATAAATTATTTTCTTAAATTTTTAAAATTTGAAATTTATCAATTATCAAAAAATTCTAAAAATAAAAAGTTTATAAAATTTCAAAAATCAAAAAAAATTTCTAAAACATCCAAAAATTTAAATTTAAATTTTTTTCTAAAATTAGAACGTTTTATAATTTTTTTTTAAATAGGAGGTCATAAAAAAAAATTAAAAAATTAAATTTTTCTTAAATTTTCTAAAATTATATATGTGTTAAAATTTTCTAAAAATAAAAGATTTTCTAATATTTTTAAAAATATAAAATTTTCTAAAATTTATAAAAACAGATAGTTTTAAAAAATCATATATCAAAATTTTTTTAACTATAGAATGATTTCTAAAAATACAAACTTTTTTAAAGTTTTTAAAAATATATATTTTTTAATTTTATAAAGTTTTAATTTTTTTTAAATAGAAAGTTTTAAAAAAAATTATTTAAATAGTAAGTTTTCAAAAAAAAAAAAAAATCTAAAAATATGATGTTCTCAAAAAAAAAAAAAAATTCTTCATTTTTTTTAAAAATAGAATGGTTTCAAAAAAAAAAAATTTAATATAAAGTTTTGTAAAATTTCTAAAAATATAAATTTTTTAAAATACAAAAGTTTTCTAAAATTTTTAAAAATATAAAATTTTTCTATATTTTCTAAATATTGAAAGTTTTCTAAAATTACTTGATTTTGGTAAACTTTATTTTCTCGTACACTAATAAATATCGGAGTCTTCTCATAATAAATATACTTGTTGTAAATATATATTGGTTTTATTGAGTAATAAGTTTTCAAATGTTACCTTACATAATTATTTGAAGTATATTTTGAGCTGCACTGCTGTTTGTGCTTATTCATTTAGTGAATGAGTTAGTTATGACTCGTTCATTAT
Source organism: Elaeagnus macrophylla (assembly GCA_029378325.1). Taxonomy (NCBI): domain Eukaryota; kingdom Viridiplantae; phylum Streptophyta; class Magnoliopsida; order Rosales; family Elaeagnaceae; genus Elaeagnus; species Elaeagnus macrophylla. The sequence continues at coordinate 22,609,951 of CM055646.1, read as the reverse complement.
ATGCTGAGAATATTTATAAAAAAATATCACATATAACATGAATAAAAAAAATCAATTAATAAATATTATTATTAAGTAAAGAATGCTAATATAAATTCTTAATAGGTTCAATCCTATTAAATGTTATTAACACTAATTATCTATCATATTAATCATTAAATGGTTTTATTGTATTTTTATTATAAAATAATAAATAAATTATTTATCTATTTTAAACGTATTAGTGCAAATATTTTTACAAAATTTTAGCGTCATTTTTTCTCTAAAAATGTTATTCAAAACCTTTTTTTTTCCTTCCTTAAATTAAGAATTGTGGAAGAGTAATAATTATTGCTCAATAATTTATATAATTATAAATTTGATAAATTTAAATTAATATCCCGTATATTTTATACTGGTTCAAAACTATTTATATATAAAATAGTGGTAATTATAGCAAACAATTTTTTTCTTTACTGTGTTGCTTTTTTCTCCACTTTATCTTCCTTTATTTTTGTTTTAAATCTTTAACATGTTATGCTTGCAATTTCAAACACACCAATAATATATATAATTAAGCCATTTCACAAATATTTTTATATTTTAGATATAAAAAACTATGTATTTATAAATTATTTTATCACAAATAAAGTTTTATGCACTAAGCATAAATTATAAATTAACTTGTTATAAAAAATATAACAAAGAAGATAAAATTATTCATATAATAACAATAAAAAAAAATAACAACAATTATAAATAAAAAAATCTAGAATGTGGTAATTATAGCATACTGCTTCTTTTTTCTTTGGCCATTTTTTTTCTTTTTTGTGTTTTGTTCTTTCCCTTTTTATCTTCTTTTACTTTTTTTTTTATTTAAAAAAAATAATATCCTATCTTTACAATTCCAAAGCCCACCAACAACATATATCATTAAGCCACATAAAAATTAATAAATATTTTTATATTTTAAATATAAAGAATTATGTATTTATTCATTATTTTATCTTGAATAATTCTTTATGCACTAAGCACAAATTATAAATTAAAATGTAACAATGTTAAAAAAAAAAATGTTCATATGCAAAAATATAATATAATCCAGACGTTTGAATTTGGTTCATAATTTTTTTTATTAATAGATAAACATTTAAAATAAGAATGCAAACATCATGCATCTCTTATGTAATATAAATTATTTTATTTGATTATATGTATTATTTAAGACAAAACTTTCAATTTATTGATGTTTACTATTTTTATTTTGTTATCTTTCAAATTTCAAATTTATATATATATTTTTTATTTTAACTAGCTTTAAAAATAATTATTATTGCACCAACAAGACATTTTAGTACAACAATCATTTTATTTAGATTACATAGTTTTATAAATAAACACATGGAAAAGATATTTAATTTCAATTATTCATGTTTATAATTTTAATATTTTATAATTCATTCACTATTTTTATTAAATATTAGCAAACATTTCATTAATTAATAATAAATTTTTACTTCTTAAACATATGTTTAAACTAAGTTCACTACAAACTTTAATTTATTTTAATAAATTTTGGTGAGATTGTTTTTAATTATAATTAATAAATATTATAAAAATATATTTAAATTAAATAATAATGATGTAGAAATAATTTAAATTGCTACACCAACGATCTCGTTTGTTAATGACAAATTTTTTTACTAATAAAAACTCTAAATTATATTTAATTATAAAAATAAAATATACAATTTATAAATTTTTATTATGACAATAATAAAAGAATTATATCAATTTTTTTACTCATCCTATAACATAATTATTTTTCAAGTATAACATGAATTAAGATCACGTTTGGTTCACTGAATGTAATCGTAATCGAATGTAATGATATAAAGGAAACAGTATTATTATTACAGTGTTTGGTTTAACCACTGTAATCAAAAAAAGAATCAGTATTACAGTGTTTGATTTGACAACTGTAATGAAATAAAAAATATAATAATATTATATTAATACCCCTATATTCAATTCTTATTTTACTATTATTTCTTAAATCAAATAAAATATATTCTTCAAAATTAAATAATTATTTTAAATAATTATTATATAATATTTTAAATTTATTAATTAAGAAATTAAGATTTATAATAGTAATAAAACCAAAATTTTAATAATATTATACCACAATTTATATAAAACAACACTACCTACCTTTAAAAAAAAATCAAAATAGATAAGAGAAAACAAACATAATTAGTTCCGAATCCTAGCTATAGTTCTTTACTTATTCAGAGGTTCTAACAATTATGCGATCCTAGAGCGAAGTAGCAAATCATTCTTAACTTTGATTCCACAAATTTTACTCAATTAAATCAGCAGAAAACGAATGTATATACCATGAAAACAGGAGCGATGTAGTAATCGCCTTGAAGGTATTTAAACGACCTGGTGACCTTTTGACGATAATCAAACACAATATCCGCTGGTCAAAAGTCCAATTTAACATAAAAGAATTATCAAATGTCTCCGACATTAATCCTAAATTAACATGAAATTCAATTCAAGCAGAATAATAAACATATAATTTAGTAATTTTTTTTTACTGACTGTCTTTTCCGAGAAAATTGCCGGCAAAAAGGTCGTCGATAACACCAGACCTAGCACCAACAGCGATGTTCATGTTATCAGCTTCCTGACCCAATCTGTAGAGGTAATCCTTACCCTCCGAATTCTTGGATTCCCAGGAGGATTGCTCCGATAGCCTTTTCTTCTTGGGTGGATCATTTTCCGAATTTAAACATAGCGAACGGCAAATGGAGAAAGAAGAAGAGGAAAACTTATTGGAGAGAGGGAGAATTGTTGAACTTTTGAAGACGGGAAATGTATTGAGAAGAATAGCCATTGCTAAGTTGCCACTCACTTCCCTGAGTTTTAGTTATGGATTTGGGGACTCTTTGCTGCCAGAGGAAACTCGTTCACGGGAGATGTAATGTAATCCCCGTTATTTCTCCCGACTAATGTAAAAAAACTTAACCAAACACCTTAATTTATTTTAAAAAATAATTTTTTATTTTCAAGTATGAAAAATAGTTTGTAAGTTATGCGATTAAATAGGCCTTAAAAATTTTTAAATTTTTTTTTTAATTTTTCATAAAAATAAGAAAAAATAATTCTAAAAGTCACTTTATTTGTGTCACTTGTATGTTTTAATTACTTAATTTTTACAAATGATGCATAAGTCACTCAATTCTTTAAAATTGGGACACTCACATAACTCGAAAGTGTCTCATAAATTTTTTTCATATAAAGTTTCAAATTATTAATAATCATGCATTTTTTTTTACTTTTATTATTTAATTTTTTTGGACAAAAAATATATTTTAACTTGTATTTCAATACTTTTTGAACATATTAAAAATTAGATGAGATAGATGAAATAAATTTATAAAATTAATAATTATAACATAAATTAATGATATATCTCATCCTAAAATTTTTGTATATGAAGTTTTTATTTTACTGTATGTGTACTCAGTTAATTATATATTTTAATTTTTAAAAATACTAATAAAATTAACATATTTTAAAACTACATTCACTCAATATATGTATAGTAAAATTTAGTGTTATGTGTTTAGTAAAGATGCCAAAAAGATTGACTTGGTATGGTCAAACTCATTAAATTGGCGTGCTATGTCTAGTGTGCGATCTTGGCACATACACACTTTGTCTGGTCGTGTAATGTTTAGGTCATGGTCGTGTAATGTTTAGGTCATGTTTAACAGGTTGAGACAAATCGTAACCAATTTTTTATATTTATTTTTTAGTTAAAAATTAATAATAATATTTTTTTAAAAGTTAAACTCTTTTTTTTTAATAGATAGTTAAAAATTTATTAAATTATGTTTAATTTTTATTAAATATAAAAAAAATTATTTATTTATTATTATTTTTTTAAATTAATATTTAATATAAAAGTGCTTTATATGCCAACAAAATCTAATATATTATGAATCGTACTGTGCTGTGCTGGTTCCGTCTGACACCGTGAGCTTTTCCTAGCTACTGCATTCCTTTTTTTTTAAATCCCTAGCTACCGCATGTTCAGTTAGCATTTAATAAAATTTCCGGTTAAAAAATTATTTATTTTTAAATAACAATAATATTCAAATATTCCTTTAAACAGAAATTAAAATTCCAACCCTAAACTTTATAAAATTTTGAAAAAAGTTATATATCTTCTAGCAACAAGCACTCAATTTATTGACAAAAAAATTATTATTTTTCAATAATTTTAAAAAAATCCATGTAAAATTCAAAAATTAGAATTCAAAGTAAATATTATGTTATAAAATAAAAAAAATTAATAGGTATTAAAAATGTATTTGCACCTCGAGAAAATTTTATAAATGATGTGAATAATTCTTCTACTAATTATTTTGTATATATATATATATGTATTTATTTGTATAAAAAAGTTATTATATATATATTAATTAAATTTTTTTTTGAAATTATTAATATATATTATATAAATTTTACTTATTTTTTTAAAGTTATTTAAAATAATATTTTTTAAAATATATTATAAATAAAAATAATATTATTATTTTAAATTGAAAAGTTATGGTTTAATGTTAAATAATATTAATTTTTTTATTATAAATTTTTAAGGAGATTAATGTTATAGTTTTCTTAAAAAGTTTCCTGGCGAGTATCTCGTGTAAGACTAATTAAAGGAGCAACAAAAGATCACCAATCACATCAAGTCATTTCTCCCATTAATTGACGTTATGTCAGTCTGCATTGCAGAACCCATTACACCAGTTGGTTTAGTTAAATGTCAATAACAAAAAATGGACAAATACATTAATGCCTCATTGAATTCTACCATGTGAAGTATAAGCCACATGTTGTTCGTAGGAAAAAAAGAAGAGAAAAAAAACACATGCTTGTTATTTTCAACTATAAGTCAATAATTAAAACCACGTAATGGCATACAAACTTCTATATATTTACATTTATAATAATTATAATTGTAATTATATAGTGTAGTGACAAAATAATTTTTAAAAACTACAAAATTGTTAACTTAAATATATATATATATATATATATATATATATATATATATATATATATATATATATATATATATATATATATATATATCACTTGATATTTAGTTTTTTTTTTTTTTTAAGGATAGATTACTTTTTGAGATAAATTGTATTAAGAATCATGACTGTATAATTTATATATTATTATGCATTTTACTGTAAAATCAGTCAACCGTATCATACAATATATGTCTTAGTTTTTTCTTTTATCTTAAATTAAAAATAATATTTTTATTTTTAAAAATGTAATAAAAATATAAAAATGAATTAAATATTGATTTAAATAAATTTTATACTAAAAATTATTTTAAATATAAATTATTTTAGTAAAATATTTATAATTAATTTAATCTAATTATATTATGTAGTTTTTTACTAAATATTATACAGACTAATTATAATATAATTCGATATAATTTAATTTAATATAACTATATTCAATATATTTAATACAGTGTATCAATTATACTGATGGGATCAGAAAATGAGACCAAGTAACATAACAGGTAACAAACTTGACCAATTGTGCTATATAAAAGATGAAACATAGAGGCTTAACCACACATCTCATCAAGCAAACCATCGTGTGATAATTGAAAACCATGAGTTCTATTGTTGAGCACATTTCTGAGTGTTTTGTTAAACCGAATTCTAATTCAGAAGAGTTCAAACAGCAGCCTAAACTGTACTTGACCCCATGGGATCTAGCTATGCTCTCATCACATTACATACAAATGGGTCTTCTACTAATTATTTTGTATATATATATTTATTTGTATAAAAAATTTATTATATATATATATATATATAAGTTAAATTTTTTTCTAAAATTATTAATATATATGATATAAATTTTACTTATTTTTTTAAGCTATTTAAAATAATATTTTTTAAAATATATTATAAATAAAAATAATATTATTATTTTAAATTGAAAAGGTATGATTTAATGTTAAATAATATTAATTTTTTTTATTATAAATTTTAAGAAGGTTAATATTATAGTTTTCTTAAAAAGTTTCCTGGCGTGTATCTCGTGTATGACTAATTAAAAGAGAAAAAAATATCCCCAATCACATCAAGTCATTTCTCCCATTAATTGACGTTATGTCAGTCTGCATTGCAGAACCATTACACTTATTAGTTTAGGAAAATGTCAATAACGAAACATGGACAAATGCCTCATTGAATTCTATGAAGCATAAACCACACCTTGTTCGTAGGAAAAAAAGAGAGAAAAAAAACAAATGCTTGTTATTTTCATCTCTAATTAAAACCACATAAAATACTAATGGCATACAAACTTTCATATATTTACATTTATAATAATTATAATTGCAATTATATTGTGTAGTGACAAAATAATTTTTAAAAACTAGAAAATTGTTAATTTTAAAAAAAAAATTTATCACATGACATATAATTTCTTTTTTAAGGATAGATTACTTTTGAGATACATTAATAAGTTTTATAAATTTAAATACAAATAAAAAAGTTTAGATATCTAAACTCTTATATTAAATTTTGCGTATATAAAGTACATAAATAATATAATTGTTACATTGTTTTAAGAATCATGACTGTATAATTTATATATTGTCATACGTTTGGCTGTAAAATCAGTTAGATCGTATCATATAATATAAAAATAATAGAATTATGTAAAAAATTTGTATGATTAGGATGTGTGGATCTAAATCGTACTGGATAATTAACTTAGTCTGTCTGAATTTTCAATTATAAAATTATATGTCTTAATTTTTTTTATCACAAATTAAAAATAATATTTTTTTATTTTTAAAAATGTAATAAAAATATAAAAATGAATTAAATATTGATTTAAATAAATTTTGTAATAAAAATTATTTTAAATTTAAATTATTTTAGTAAAATATATATATAATTAATTTAATCCAACTATATTATACAGTTTTTTACCAAACATTGTATAGACTAATTATAATATAATTCGATATAATTCAATCCAATATGATTATATTCAATCTATTTAATAATACAGTGCATTAATTATACTGATGGGATCAGAAAATGAGACTAAGTAACATAACAGGTAACAAATTTGACCAGTTGTGCTATATAAAAGATGAAACATAGAGGCTTAACCACACATCTCATCAAGCAAACCATCGTGTGATAATTGAAAACCATGAGTCCTATTGTTGAGCACATTTCTGAGTGTTTTGTTAAACCGAATTCTAATTCAGAAGAGTTCAAACAGCAGCCTAAACTGTACTTGACCCCATGGGATCTAGCTATGCTCTCATCACATTACATACAAAAGGGTCTTCTATTTGCCAAACCACTTGATTTTTTAGCACAAACAAGAGAGAACTTCATGACAGGTATGTTAGACAAGCTCAAACAATCTCTCTCCCTCATTCTCGTTCACTTTTACCCACTTGCAGGCCAGCTTGTAACTGCCATTAATAACGAAATTCCAGTTTCTTATTCAATTTATGTAGACAACAGCAATAGTCCTGGAGCAAAATTCATACATGCAACTCTAAAAATGACCATATCTGACATACTCACTCCAAATGGTCATGTGCCTACAGTAGTTCGATCATTTTTTGACCATAATGAAGCCATCGCTCTCGATGGTCATACAAATAGTTTGCTCTCTGTTAAGGTCACTGAACTAATTGATGGTGTTTTCATTGGATGTTCTATGAATCATAGTGTTGTTGATGGAACTAGTTTTTGGAACTTTTTCAATATGTGGTCTGAAATTTTTCAAAACAATGAAAGGGTTGCAACTCCTATTTCAATCCCTCCTTCTATAAAACACTGGTTTCCTGATGATCATAATCGAGTTCACATACCTTTGAGTTGTAAACATGAGCTAATCACCAGATGGGAAGTTGCGCCTCCCCATTTGAAGTGGAGGGTATTTCATTTTTCATCAAAATCAATAGCAAAACTCAAAGCACAGGCAAATGAATTAGAACATAATAGTAGTAGTAGTAAGGACTCTATGACCAAGATAACTTCCTTCCAATCTCTTTGTGCTTTTATGTGGAGGTCAATTACAAGAGCACGTGATCTACCTCGTGGTCAAGCAACTAGATGTTTAATGGTTGCTAGCAATAGAGCAAGATTAAATCCACCTTTGGATGAATATTATTTTGGAAACTCAATAAATGCATTAGTAAGAAATACAACATCTAACGAACTAGTTGAGAATAGCCTTGGATGGGCTGCTTGGAAATTGAACCAAGCTGTGGCAGAACATGATGATAAAAAGGTACGTCAATGGGTTGATGATTGGGTAAAGTCTCCATTTACATATGGAATTGGTCATTTGTTTCATCCAAATGGTGTTTCAATTGGGAGTTCCCCAAGATTCAATATTTATGGAAATGAATTTGGTATAGGAAAACCACTAGCAGTTCGAAGTGGGTGTGGGTATAAATTCGATGGGCTTATTTGGGCTTTTCAAGGGCGTGAAGGTGGAGGAAGTATTGACTTAGACGTTTGCCTGTTGGAAGAGACACTGTCTGCACTTGAAGCTGATGAGGAATTCATGGAAATAGCTTCTTAATCGATCAATTTTTACGTTTGTATTTCGATTTTGGGTCATTTTTGTGTCGGTTGAAGTAATTAAAATCTTAATTTTTTTTTTTTATTATGTTCATTATTTATAATAGTAGCAGCAAACAGTTAATGAAAAAAATTATGTTAGTGTATAAACAACTTAATCATTTACTTAATTTTATATTTAATTTGTTTTTTTTTTTCTAACACTATAATAATATATATTTATTTTTGTTATAAAAAATTAACCATTTTTTTTTTAAAATAAATTAAAAATAAAATTCTATGTCAACCAGAATTTTATGGATCCTTCTCGTGTTAGAATAAAACATTGCCATAATGCGACATCTACGGAATGATCCAGAAGGATAATTCTAACTTCGCTCTAATTCTCTGAATAGGTTTGAGATTGTAACTATTGTTAAATAAATAAATAAAACCATAGTTGATTTTTTTTTTTTTTTTAACAGTTTAAATTGTTAAAATAGTTGACTTTTTAATAATTCTTAACAATTATAATATCATTTCTAATGATGTGGTGGAAAAACCGAGCCAAGAACATGGTGGGAGCTAAGGCATAGCTTTTAGCTATAATCGAAGATTTCTTGTTTACATTTCCTGGTAAATTTTAAAAACGTGCTGAAACACGTATAAACTTGAAAAGGTTAGTGATGATTACCAAATAAACTATCTATCTATTTGTTGTCATAATATTTTGATTAAAACTGCTATATTTTATTAATTTAAATGTAATTTAAAAATATTTAATTTAAATTCGATATTTGTTACACTGTATTAAAAATCATGATTGTATAATTTATATATTATCGTGCGTTTGACTATAAAATTTAAATATATTAATTGAAAATTTAAAAATTATATATATTTTTTCAAGGACCTTGGAGAAATATCTGAAATTTATATATATATTTGTCATGAACTGAAATTTACAGTGCATTGTATTTGTAACATTTCTTTATTTTTATAAATTTTATGTTCTCGTGAACTGAAATTTATCGTGCACTGTATTTATAACATTCCAAAAATAAGATAACTATTAAGCATATATATGGAGCTACAATTAATTAGGAGTCAAATATCTGACATCTTATATATATTTAAGGTGGCTATTTATTAATGAGCCCCAAGCTCGTTTATAAGTTTATATTTTATTTAAGAAGTACACTCTATGTGCATACTAGGAGCAATAAATTAATTTTTCATTTATGGGTAAAAATTATTTTCATATTTGTATTATGAAAATAACGTTCTCTGTAGATATAATTTTTTTTTTTTAACCTGGTCAGTTTAATTTATGCATGATTTAGTAATCCCACTTTTCTAAATTGACCCCGATCACTAAGTATCCTTGAAATGACTTATAGGCCAATTACGGTTAAAGCCGACAATTTTTGTTATGTTCCGTGAATTTGACACAATTCACCCATAAAATAATCAAATTTAAGTTAAGATTATATGTGTTAGATTATAAACAAATTAATTCATTTAACTTATTTAAAAAATCAGATTTTAATAAATTAATTAAATAATCTGTAATTATATAAGTAAAACAAGTAAATAATTAAAATTATTATTGTATATAGATAATTATTTCTTATTTAATAATTTTGTAAGTTTATATTTTAAAATATTATTAAGATGATGTTTAAATTCATTTCATATTTTATTTTATTATTTTTATCAATTTATAATAATATATTATTTAGTTTAATTTTGTATGTTGTTATTAATGTTTATTTTTTTAGACTTAAAACAAGTTTTTTCTTACAAAGAATTTATAATATATATTTTTGTTAGACTTTTTTGTTACTGTTCGAGACTTTAACATATTAGATTTGATGTATCACAATATTTATGATTATTGATATTATTTTTATTTTATATTAGTTAATATTTTAATATTTTTTGTTAAAATAATGCTTAAATTAATTTAATTTTTGGAGTCTAATTAGAATTTATTATGTTAATAGGTTACATAAATATATGTTGATACTCGATATAATATCTCTTGATTTTTTTTATTATAAAATATAATATATATTATTTAATATATTTACAAGGATTAAATGAGTCAACTTAAATTAGGTTAAAATTATACTTTTTTAATTTATTTAATAAATAAGTTAGGTCAGTATTAAAATGGATCAAGTCGTAAATAGATTGACCCGATCACGACACGGATACCAGTTTGATAGCTCTAATTACGGTTAACATTCATTAAACCTTTGAGTGCATAGTCTGTAAATAAGTGTTTTGGAAGTTTGTAATTGGAATTTTTTCTTGATGTATTTAGAATTGCCAAATGACTTGAGTTAACAAAAACTCATAATCAGCCCATTAGGCCCAGTTAAATGTAACGCGAATAGAAAAGACGTTCCAATACACGTCTCTATATTTTGTTAGTACTAGAGGTGACTAGGGCTTTCTTCTTGCTTCTTATCGTTTTACTCGTTAGATTAGGGTTTTGTAATAGCTGTACCAATCCCATCGCGGCTGCGAAATCATAATGGTAATGGTTTGGATCTCTTTTTCATTCTATCAAAATTCATTTGCCTTAATTTATGGTTCAGTGTTTTCACACAATTTGATGGTATGAACTATGAAATGCAGGCTTCGGAAAGGAAGTTATCGAACCCCATGAGGGAGATAAAGGTCCAGAAGCTAGTCCTCAACATTTCAGTCGGTGAGAGTGGAGATCGTCTTACCAGAGCTGCTAAGGTAACTATTTCTTTCTTCAACTTTATCTGGTTCAAATTTCTTACTGCTTTATCTCTGAGGAGTTTTCACCTTTAATGTTTTTACTTCATTTCTTTCCTATTTTGCAGGTATTGGAGCAACTCAGTGGCCAAACCCCTGTTTTCTCTAAGGGTAACATTTTTTATTTTCTTATAGTATCACTTTGCTACCTTGCTTGGAATGTTAGGTTTTACTTTTGAGGGTTGAAGAAGAAAAGGTTTCAGATTGATAGGTCTGATAGTCCTGTTTTCATGCCGTTTGGCTATGAGTTGTGAACATAGAGAACTTCAAAAACCGAGTTTTCCTATAAGTTATATGGACTCAGATTGAAAAAATGGAATAATATTTTTCTTGTTATCCAAATTGAGAATCTTCGATGTCACTACTGCCTATACTTATTTAGGATTTCATTGATTTGTGCAAAGCTGTTCACTGTATATTTTTACTTCTTTACGGTCTCAACTCCTTTGCAAATGCATGTACTTGATGCTATTTATTAAGTCACAAGTTAATTTCTTTTGGACTTCATACTTGTAAACCAATTACCATTCTGTAGATTACTTTACTATTGGTTACATGGATTAGGAATCAATTATTTAAAAAGTTACTAGTGAGAAAAGAAATTTGTGGTGTATGGAAGTTTTTGATGGATATTTATGGTTGCTTCAGTTGGCTATCTATTATGTTTTAGCTTTGGCCCTTTGATGAAATTTCTTCTATATTTAACCCAAAAAAGCTTTCTGTTGTAAAGTTTCTCCATTTTAATTCATTGTTGTGTTTTTGGTTTCCTTAATATTCCACATCATATTTTTTAAAGGAATTTTCTTTTCTATGTATAGCAAGGTACACTGTTCGTTCCTTTGGAATCAGGCGAAATGAGAAGATTGCATGCTATGTCACGGTTAGAGGTGAGAAGGCAATGCAGCTTTTAGAGAGTGGACTGAAGGTGAAAGAATACGAGCTTCTGAGGAGGAATTTTAGTGATACTGGTTGTTTTGGCTTTGGTATCCAGGAGCACATTGATTTGGGAATCAAGTAAGATCATTCTCTTTGCATCTTCATCTCCATGTGTGTGTGTATCCATGTTGCTGGAACTTTGCAGCTTTTTTTTATGCCCATTTGTCATCTTTTGTCCTACCAATTTTAAATTGCAGGAGCAACAAGAGTCTTTTCTGAAATATTACAACTTAGTTGTTTTTCTCTATGTATTTATTTTATCATTGTTTGTTATTGTAACTTTTCAGGTATGATCCATCCACTGGAATTTATGGCATGGATTTCTATGTCGTGTTGGAGCGACCAGGATACCGTGTGGGGCGTCGACGTAGATGCAAGTCGCGTGTTGGGATCCAGCACCGAGTCACAAAGGAAGATGCTATGAAGTGGTTCCAGGTCAAATATGAAGGTGTGATCCTGAACAAGTCCCAGAACATCCTGTAAGGGCTTGCAGGATTTTCAAACTAGTTTCAGTATCTGAAATATTGGACAGTTTTTGTTCTCTAATCTTTTCGACTTTGAGTTTTTCATGATTATTATTAGAGTTGTTTTTTGGGACCTGATGAATTATTATATCTTACGTTCTATTTTGGAGAATATTGTGTTGTGCATTATAGGCAATGATCATGAATTACCAGGTGTACTCTGGTCATATGATGATCAATGTGTGGAGAAGAATGCTCTTGATTTGTGATTTTTGTTACAGTTTCTGACGTTTGAATAAGGAGATAACTCGGTTATTATTTTTGGTCAATGGGAAACCCAATGTTAAGTTAGGGCTTGATCGATAGTGATTTTGATTTTTAATTTCAAATTTTTTTGTGTAGTGTTTCAATTGGGTATGTTAACGATTTTTTATTTTAATTTTTATATTTTTATAAAATTATTATTAAAATATGGGGTGATTTATAAATCATTAAAAGAAGGCTTTTAAATCAGATTTTTGATTTATTTTTATTGATTAAATATTTTTTTCTACAGAGAAATTAAGTTTTATAATTTTTCTTTATATAAATGTTAAAAAAAAAATTAAAAACTTAAAATTTGTAAAATATTATCAATTTTTTATTTTATTTTTAAAGTTAAAAAAAAATCAAAAATACAAAAAATTATTAAATAGTTTTGGGATGAATTTTGATTCTTCTTTGAAAATTATGAAGTATTAATTTTTATTAAATTTATTTGTAGTTATTTTTATAAAATTATTATAAATTAAAATTGTTATTTAATAATACCTTTATTATCATTAATATTTGTGATTACTGATACTTTGTTTGCACGTAATGTTTTTGTGAAAAACTTGCGTACCTCTAGGTCGGTTCGGGTGGCTGAGGCCTTATTCAGACTGAAAATTTGTAATTTAGGTCACGTTTGGTTCGCTGAATGTAATCGTAATCGTAATGAAATGTAATGTAAAGGAATCAGTATTATTATTACAGTGTTTGGTTTAGTCACTGTAATCAAAGAAGGAATCAGTATTACAGTGTTTGGTTTAGTCACTGTAATGTAATGGAATAGAAAAAAAATTATATAATTATTTTAAATTCAACAATTTAACAAAAAAAAAATACAATTTCAAAAAATACAATTTCATAACAATAATTAATAAAAAATACAATTTTAGAAAAAAAAAAATAACAATTTCAGAAAAAAATATAATTTCAGAAAATAAATACAATTTTATAACAACAACTAATAAAAAAATACAATTTCAAAAAAACAATACAATTAAAAAAAAAAAAAAAAAGACGAAGCCATCGCGATGGACGCTAGTTCGCGACGGAGGAGACGCTGGTTCGCGACGTAGAAGACGGGACGACGACGACCTTGGTTCGCGACAGAGCAGATGGGACGACGACGCCAGCGATGGACGGGACGGGACGACGATGGGCTGGCGCACGCAGAAACAGAACAATTACTGTTCAGTAATGTAATCCCAATTCATGATATTGGATTGTGTAATGGGAATTACTTAAAAAGATGTAATGAATTACATTACATTACATCTCTTTAAAGAAACCAAACACTATAATGAATTGAATTGATTATATTACATGTGTTATTACACTCAACCAAACATGCACTTAATCTTTTTTGGTTATATAATTTGACACTTGGAATGTTGTCGCCCGCAGCAAACAAGAATAACGGAGGTGAGCTAAATTCTCCACTAGCACAATAAATGAAAATAAAACTATATTCTTGCAAATTGAAAAGTTAGTGAATTTTGAGTGGAACCATATTTTCTATGAATTGAGTGGATATAAAACTGGTTTCGATTGCACAATTGCACCTAAAATAATTGTTAGTTCATATTGATATAAAAAAGAATTTATTAGTTCATATTGATGTCAAAATAGAAAAAAAAAATTTTATTTCAAATGAGATCATGGTTGCTACATTGCATCTCAATGTGGTTTGGTTATTGCTATGATTCATTCTTACGAAATTAAAATAAAACACCAAAGGACATAATATGGAGTTGAAAATGCGACATAATATGATTCATTATTGCTATGGTAATTCTTTTTATTATAAAGTGGTTAAAAGAATTTGGGAAATTATAATACATATATATCTTTTTAATCAGCCAAATTGCCTTATTGTTTTGCAATGATATTAGTTGTTATATAATAATAATAAATTAAAATACTGTTATTTAAGAAGTTTGCAAAATTATACAATTAGACAGATTAATCACGGCTTCGTTAAAAAAAAATTGTAATACAACTATACATGTACGGTTCTTAATGGAGAATGGATAAATTACGAAATAAATAAATAACAGGGATTTCTTTTGCTTGTTCAACCAAGCAATTGAAATTCCGACCGGAGAGTGGAGACGACAAAAATTACTCAAAGCGTGAAAGAAACAATTATCCACGAGGTGACACGTGCCATATTTGTGCAGGACGCTTGTCTCTGACTATCCACTCAAATAAAAAATAACTTACATTTTTTTCTACAATAATAATAACTTATATATAAAATTATAATCCATCAAAGTATAATTAAAATAATAAATTTAATAATATATATATATATATATATATAATAAATTATTATTAAATAAATAAAATTAAAGTAATAATGTATAATAGTTATTAATTAACATAAAATTGAGAATATAAAATTTTAAAATAATTAATAATAATAATTAATTAAATTATGTTTTTTAAATATATAAATTAACGTATTATTAATTTTTCAGTTCCTTTTAGATTCTTTGAGAAATATTTGGTTCTGAAGCTGCCATCTCAGCACTACAAGTCTACACTGTTAGACGACAAACTTTCTTCCTCCTCAAATTCCATTATTATCCCAAAAAATTATCAATTTTCTTTTTTCAACTCTCACCTTCTCTTTCGTTTTGTTTCATTTCACAAACCCAAACCAAAGACACCTGTATACGAATCTTCAATGGCTCTATTACTGTCACCGGTATGCGCTGAAGCTCTAAAATTCCAAAACCCATTATTAAATCCGTGGAGAAGAAGTTCATTGTGTATTTTACCGCGCGCCAGTAGTGCCATTAGTTTGTTGGGTCATGGTGTCCAGCGAAAAGGCTGTGTCAGAATGAGAGCTGCGACTAATGACTCAGCTTCATCGAACTATGTGGCTGACGATTATTACGAAGTCTTGGGCCTGGTAATGCTCTGTTCCTGATTTGCTTCAGCTTATTGCCTTTAAAATCAAGGACTAAAGGACTGACTCGTATTTTTTATTTATTTATTTCGGATGCTACCTTTTTTTTTACTAAAGAATATGCATCAATGATGCTTCATTGCGTTACGATTTCTAGTTCCTGATCGTGTTGCTTTATAGTAACAGCAAGTCTACTTTAGACTATAATGTTTAAGGCTCCTTTGATATGTTGATCGTACGATTTTGTTGTTCATAGTGTCTAAATTGTTCTTCTTAGAGGCAATGGGACGATTAAGATCATGTCCCTTTATTATAGTGGTATGTCATAAGTTATATTCGTGTTTGACTATTGTGTTCTATAATAAATTGGGGGCGTATATCTCATTTTCGAAGATCTTGAAAATTCCATGCAGCTTATGTATAGTTAGATATATTATAAAATTACTGGTTATAGTTTAAATCTCTGCAACGTTTTTGATTGAGCAAAATTGCTTGAATGAAAAGATCAGGGGTACTGTTTTCTGCATCAGTGATTTATGCAGTCAATACTTTAAAAATACATCTTTTTGGTAATTTAATTAGGGAATTTTGATAATAGAACATGGTATGCAGTTAATTATCTACGAAAACCATTTACTAAAGCTAACTTTCCCAACAGTTTTATTGGATTTTTAAATTGTAGTAAAGTCTGTTTGATTCTTTGCATTCCACTTGATCTTTTATCTGATTATTTGTGATCCATGTTACTAGCTTCCAGATGCCACACCGGAGCAAGTAAAGAAAGCCTATTATAATTGCATGAAAGCATGTCATCCAGACTTGAGCGGAAACAATCCCGAGACCACAAACTTTTGCATGTTCATTAATGAGGTTTACGAGGTGGGTTCACATTTCAAATGGAATGCCTTGAGCTTGAGGATAGTTTGCCTTAGCTGTTTTTCTGTCCTTTCACTAAATGTAGAATATTGCAGTGCAGGTACTTAGCAATCCTGTGCAGCGAAGGATTTATGATGAAATTCATGGATATGCGGTGACTGCAATTAATCCTTTCCTAGATGATTTCAGCCCCAAGGATCACGTGTTCGTCGATGAGTTTTGCTGCATAGGTATGTACATAGTCTTTTCTTTTCTACATATGTTCACCAGTTTTTTGGTTCGGTGGCTGAAGTGTGCATAAATATAGTTCTGTTAGCATCGTGGAAAAAAAAGTCAGGTAAACTACTAGAAGTGGTTAAAATCTTCTTAGGCTAGTTGGCATAACATCTTATCTCATGAGATCAGTCACATGCGCTTGTAGAATCCTTTGCAGGTTGCAAATTTTTGTTTAGTATATTTACAGTAGAGATTTGAGTTGAGGTAGTATTATGCTTATGATTTTAAGGTGCTATCCCTTGTCCATGGATAATTGGGGCTTTCCAATGTCAAATTTCTACTTATATGTGAAGAAATGAAAAGAGATGGAATCTAGTGTGCAAATGAAGTCTGTGATTATATCTATAAATTAATCTATTAACAGGACTGCAATTGTATAACTATACACTCTAATTCTCCTTTTAGGCTGCAAAAATTGTGCCAATGTAGCACCAGATGTCTTTGCAATTGAGGAAGACTTTGGAAGAGCCAGAGCATACGGTCAGTGTGGGAACACACAATTAATTCAGGAAGCAATTGATAGTTGGTAGGTCCTTCTTCCAGGCTGTACAAGTAGATAAATTCTATTTATTTCATGATCCTGCGCCAAATTAAACATATTTTGATTGTTAGCAACAAATGAAAAGCCTTCTATTGAAAAGTTATCACAAGTTTCCAACTCTTTTAAGATGTTTCAATTGATTATGGTTTTTCATGCCTGATAACTATGCCTTGTTTTTTAGAAATTTTAAATCCAATAATAAAAAATGATTATCGACAAAGGTTTCTTTATTTCAGCCCAGTAGATTGTATCCATTGGACTTCTGCTGCACAACTATCATTGCTTGAAGATGAAATGCGCAGGGTAGAGAGAGTCAATGTAAGGACAAACAGTTTTAATTGCATTTGTTTGCTTGTGAATAATTTATTCATCTAATGTATTCATGCCTTTCATTATCTCCTTGATTGTAACTGATGTATAGGTATTTTTTCTTATTTATCTTCAACCAGCAGTCTTTTAAGTGAAGTTGAATACTTGAATAAATTTTGTGCCTTTAGAATCACTGAAGACTGAAGTTATTCGAAGGGATTTCTATGATTAGTGTCGGTCCCATATAATTAGTCTAGTTAAAATTTCTTGGAGTTTTTGCTTCATCTTTCAGACTACCAATGTATCCCAAGATTTCTTGGGATTTCTATGATTAGTGTCGGTCCCATATAATTAGTCTAGTTAAAATTTCTTGGAGTTTTTGCTTCATCTTTCAGACTACCAATGTATCCCAAGATTGTAGTTCCATAGTAAAGCAAAGGATTAAAGAAAAAAAATAGAAGAATGAGTTAACTTATCTAATCAGCTAGGCAGGAAAACATTTTAATTGTAGAAATCGTATTGTGAAAACGATTTTGTTCTTTGAAATTGTTATTGTAAGTACAATTCTCTGTTCTTCATTTAGTTGCAGAACAACTGCTTATGTATGTTAGCTGAAAGGGGTTGCTGAATACTTCTCAGGTTGCACTGATGCTTTCGGGAATGGGCTCAGCAGCAACAGATGTCTTTAGAATGGTAAGCATGTTGCCTTCTTCATGTGATTTTGTTGTTAATGGTGAAAAAATATGTATATGTATGTGTTGGTCATCCATCTAATCACTTTTCCGTAATTCAAGGATTCCCTTCTTTTTGTTTCTTGATGGGTGTGTTTTTTTTGTGCGTGTTGCAATGGCTCATTTATCTGGTTCTTGAAGTAGTCTTGTGTGGAGAATATATATATTTTTTGTTATAAAATCCTTTTTCATTAGGTTCGTGTTAGAAAATCTTCACTTGAAACTGATTCAAATGCTAGATTGCTTTTACTATCTTTATCTTAGCTATAATTTTCTTACAAATTTATTCATATTCATTTATTGCAGGCGAGTACTCGATGGGAAAAGAGGCAAGCAAAAGTCTTGGTAGGAATTTATATCATCAAATTTTCATCTTATTTCAATCTAGAACGCGCTATATCATCCTTTATGTTGTTTTCTGCGTCTAGTTTTCATTTTTTAAATTATAATTCCAAGATTTGGATCGTATAGCTTCACAACTTCATTTTGAAGCTATAAAAATTAGAAACTTGCATATGGTATTATGAAGAAAACTGATACCATGAAGCTTTGTTTAATGATATCACAACATCAAGTCTCCTTTATCATTAACTTTCCAGTTATTGAGAATTGAATAAGTTTGATCTAAGTTTAGTCACAGTGCTCGTCCTTTTGGTGTTGAATCGACATTTCTTGTTTTTTTTTGCTTAAAATTTTGTGTAACTATCATAGTCTTTCAATCCAACCTATGGAAAAAGTTATCTCTGATACTTCGTGAGCACTTAATATGATTTTTGGCCAATTTTTCTCTTGATACAAGAGCTCTTGATGTTTTGCTACGCAAAACTTATAATGAAGCATTTGTGCTAATATAACAACAGAAAACGTAACTTTCACCCAATTAATTACATCACAAATATTCAAATTCACATTATTTATTATTTAGTTTTTTTGTTTATTTCCTTCAATATTTGGTTGCAGGAACAAGCTAAAATTCGGGTGATGAAGCAGAAAGATGGTGATAATACTGAATCATATTGGAGCGATCTTTGGGATAAAGCCACAGATTACCAAAATTCAGGTAGATTAAGGGTACCCTCTTATTTTGTTTTCATTTCCAAAGAAGTTTTATATATGTTTGAAGATGTCAGATTATACAGAATTCAAAGATGGATTGAATTGTCTACAGATTATAAATTTATTTTTCCTTTTCTATACCATATGACCTTTAGCTGAACTATACAACACTTGCATAAGCTTTCTCTCTCTGATTGTTTCTCGCATTTTCGAAAATTTTATACCTTACTAACTGAGATGCATTAGTATTTCCAAATAATTAATATGATAATGAGCATAAATCTTAGATAAATGAATCATTCAAACAATTCCCATGTGTTCTCCATTAGAGCAATAACAACTAGTTTTATATGCATTTCTTTCTCTGACCTTTAGCTGGCAATCTATAAATGTGATTGAATCCCTGTGTTAGCTAAAGGAAAAATAAAGGAAAAATATACTACTAAAAATACAACCTTTGTTATCTTTTTTACATTATAAAATTCAAATGCACTTTTTACAGAGGAGAAAGTGGAGGAAAGAACCAGAAGAGCTGCAACAGCAGCTCGAAGATGGAGGGAGTACTCAAGAAGGGGTGTCGATAAGCCTCCAACTTTCAAACTTCCCGAGGCAATCTCTAACAAGGAAAAATGATCAGTAATTCTCAACACCCCTTATATTTTCACTCTCAAATGTACCCTAGTTTATAGAAAATTTATTGAAAAATGCTTTTTAGGTTATATATATTTAAACAACAACCATGTAAAATTTGCATTGATCCTGGACCTGTAGTTATTATGTAAATATGTAATCAGATTAGTAAATGATATAAAATTACACATAGTACAAATGAACAGGAGAGGGATATAGAAATCTGTTTCTGTATGCCTTAACATCTTATTCTGTTTCCCTATTGTCTACTATGAGGACGTGTTGAAATTTCAGTAATACACAGTCCATGTCTAGAAAATTATTAAATTTGCATAGTAAATGAGTTTTCTGCCTCCTCAGGAGATCAACGTCAATTTCTGATGTCTATAGGTAGAATGGTAATTAAAATTTGAGTGAGAGTATATATTGTGGGTCAAAGCCTCAAAGATACACCAATAATTCAAAACAGTATCGTTTCAGTTTGGTTTACTCAAAATCAAATTGATCTTCATAACTGTCAAATTAAGATGAGATTCGGCGTTGATTTATTATTAGTTATTATCCTTTTGGATCAATCCTTAAGAATATTCTTTAGAAAGAGAGAGAGAGCGCAATAAAAATCCAATTTTTGAGAGAGCAATTGGTGGGAACGTCTAAACCAGTCTCTTTCAGTCTATTCAATTATTCTTCCCATCTCTCTCTCTCTCTCTCTCTCTCTCTTTCCTTTCGTTTTTAGGGCCGAACAACAAGCACTTTGCTTAAAAGTGGGAGCGCCTCAAGTGAAATAATTGATGAATCAATAACACGAATAGTTAAGACGCAAGTATGGATAAGAATAAGAAATCAGTTAAGCACGGGAAAAAGATAACACAAGCATCAAGTGCCAAAATCCATCGCGATCACTTCTCTCTCTTTCTGTGTGCTATCTTCATCACTTTATTTAATATCTACAAATTCAAATTCTCATGATCATACACACAAGCAGGACAATTTTTAACTCTGAATCCTAATCCACCCAAGAACAAAAGAAAATAGATTAAAAAAATTACTAAAAATTGTACGAGAAACTTTTTATGTGAGACAAATATGAATGTAAAGTACAAAATTTCTATATTTATTATTTTATATAAATAAATTTATTTATATATAAAAATTCTATTTTAATATATTAACTATATATTAAAATTGTTAAGATACACAATATATTCGTTCACATGGCTGTATGAAAGTTTTTCCTCTATTGTGTCGTCTTACAGTTGATGCAACAGTATGAGCCCAATATCTAAGTTGTTCTTTCATGTTCATCTCATTACCCAAACCTCGTACTTTCCAATCCATCAATATTGGTTCCTCTTTCTTCCTTTGATCCAAAACATCCCAAGCTTCAGATAAATATGGCCTACAAATTACTTCACTCTTATCCTCCTCCCCATCTTTATTCCTCTGTCTCTGCAACCCAGGAATTATGGAGACTAACTCTGTATCCTCATCAGCTTCCTCTGAGAACACAAAACCCAAATCCATAAATCCTTTCAATTCCTCAAACTCAAGGTCTGACAAGCTCTTACTACTGTTTCCTCTTTTCCTTTCTCTCAATTTTGTCTTCTTGGGCACCTGAACAAGGTCTTCTTCTTCCACTCTGTCCTGCGAAAATTCTGTGATTTCTTTGCCACAGAGAATTGGTTGCAATTTTGTTAGGGCTCAGGACAGTATTTGGAGAGAGAGAATTTGAGGAAAAGCTGCTTGTTGAGTTCAGTACTTGCTGCTCACTCAAATATCTTACCTTAAGGGTTGCTAAGCGTGAAAAGTTTTGTTCTTGAATCTCTTCTTGGATTTCGAGAGATGAGTTTGTTGTAGATTGGGTTTCTGAAGGAGATATGTCTGAGAGAATTGAAATTTCAAACCAGTAAGTGTCAAAAAGGCGGAGAAATCTTTCTTCTTCTGTAGCCATATGTGGTTTTGAGATTAGAAAATGAGTAGCTGATTAGTACATGAGAATAGAAGGTTGGATAGGCTTTAACAATTCTGAAAATACGGAATTTACGAATATGTAGCCTGTTCTCTGAGAAAAATGTATGAAAGAAAAAAAGGGAGAGAACATATAGCATGACTGTTTCTTTACTCTTTAGTCAAAAGCCTATATTGGCATGTGGTTGATAAGGTTGATAAAATATCTCAGTTCTAATTTATCGAAAATTTACACGTGTCCAAGTTTATCGAAGGGTTCGGGTTAATGAATTGGTAGGCCGAAATTAGGGATGTGTATTTTAACGTTAGATAATTAAAATTGTGATTATTTATAAAAATTTGATGATTTTTTTTTTCTTGAAAAGAAGCATAATTAATTAGGCATAAAATAAAAATAATTATTATAATGTTAAAATTATAGTTAATTAAAATTGAAAATATGCATTAGATTTTTTCATATATATAATTATAAAAAATATTTTTAATGTTATAATATAAGAAACTTTAAATAGTTAGATTAAATTTTGTCTATTTATATATATACATTTTGTATTATTTTACTTAAAAATATGTGTTAAAAAATAAAAATATAAAAATTAATATTAATATTTTAAATAATGTAGTAGAATAAGTATTATATTTATATTTTAATTTTTTAAATTAAATAAATTTTTGAATAAATATTAAATAAATAAGAATTGCAATTAAACTATATGAAAAGTATCATTCGCTCATAATCGACGATTATTATCCAATTTTATTCAAAATTAGTATGAATCAATTATGATTATTAGTGTAATTATTTTCGATCCACCCGCACCCATTCTTAACCTAAATCCGGCAATAGTATAAATATATTCGATAATTTTTTATTTATTTGATATATTTTTGACGGATAATATGTATTTTTTTATTAAATAATTTGTGCTAAGCATATCTATTTTATAATTTTAATTTATTTGATAATTTTATATTTATTTTAAGATGATTAATATTTTTCATATTTTTATTATTTTCTATTTATATAATACATTTTGTTTAAAAATTTATATATTTTTAGTAGATATATTACTCTATATATATATAAAATAAAATAAAAACTTGTTTTATAATATTTATTTGACAATTAAAAAATATAATTTTTTTATTTTTTATTTTTAAAAAGGTACAAAAAAGACATTGACATAACCTAAAATAGATTTGAAAGAATCTAAATCATGGAATAAATTTAACCTTAATGTCTTTTATACTTTTAAGTATAAAACATTTGTTATAAGTGTAAAAAAAAAAATATTAATATTTTTTACTTTTTTATCTATCATTTATTGAGTTTTATTTTTGACTTTTATTTTTATTGACAATTATTTTTTATTTATTAGATGTTTAAAATATATATATATATATTTTTAAAAAAATTTGAAATGAATTATTGAGTAAGTTATATAAGTTTATCACTGCTCATTGTATTTTTTTTTTTCTTTTTTTATTAATCTTTCGTTATGACTCCATTTATTTAAGATAATTTTGTTTACTAAATTTTATTTATGGGTATACAATATAAAATATTGTTATTCACTTATTAATGATGCTTCATATAAATGTACTTGCTTGCAAAATTTAAGAATTTTTCATATAAGATATTCAAATATTAAGTCTATTTTTTTTAGTATTGATATTAAATTTAAATAATTTTAAACATAAATTTTAAATTATTATGCGATAATAAAAAAATTTGCTGAAAAAAAGTAAAGAATTTAATCGATTAATTGTATGTCTTGCACGTATTTATGCAAAGTGAATATAGACCATCCGCTAGATTAATTTCAAGCTAACTATTGCTAGTAATATTAATTTTGTTAAAACACCTTTCTTCTTCTTTTTTTAGAACAGTAAAAATGTTATTTGAAAATGAGATCGTATAATAATTGGAATTTTTTTATTTACTTATAATAGCATTTATATGTAAGAGTATGAAAATAAGTCAGCATAAAAAAGATTTTTGACATTAGAGAAGTACACACACAAACATTAATGAAACTAAGACAATCAGAAAGCAAAAGCATGTTAGCAAAATAGAAGAGCGGTGAGCCTTAGCAAACTTTAGGCCTAACTAGCTCCAAGAAACAACCCATAATCAAATGCTCTCTCCACCACATTAGCCACCATCCAGAAATCAAGCAGCAGATCAGAGATATCACAACAATAATACCACAAAATTCCATTATTAAGAGAGAAATTATCAGCACATACGCTAGAGAGTTTAGTCCAAAGAGTAGGAGTCTCTCTCAGAGAAGTTATAAAATCCAAACCTCAAACCATAGAAGATAAGCTTGGAAGTCAAAAGAGAGGCGAGACTACATCAATCGGCGAACAACATCGTGCATAAAACCAATTAGATGATGAGCAATGTAAGCTTGAGGATCGAAGGTAATACATCACGTGGAAGCAAAATAGTTGAGGATAGAAGCAGGGGACTATATTCGTGGACAGAAAGTGGAAGCATGGAGTTGGAAACAAAAACAAAAAACACAGCAACAATAAAGAATGGAGACAAATGATCAAAATCAAAGCCAACATGTGAAAGAGCGATGAACAAAGATTGACGAAGAAGTAGAGAATAAACATAGACAATTAGTTGATTGATTGAGAAAATGACCCAAATAAAGATCAATGGTCCCAAAATTTTAAAGTTACGTTAGCTCTCATAATTTATAAAAGTTAATAAATTTAGTATAATTTATATTAATTTGTTAAAATTTAACAAAAATAATTACATGTTTAATATCTATTTTTATGAAATAAATGCTTTTATTTCAATTATTTTATAAAAATCATAAAAATTTAGTATAATTTAGAACAATTCTAATACTTTATTAATAATTGGATTAAATTGACTAACTTATTTTAATTATAAGATGAAATAAATAGGCGAACACATGTAAAGATGGGAGAAAGGAGAATGATTTTTTGTGTGTGAACAAAAATAGCTTTTTAGGAGACGAAATAATACTTGTTTTTCTCCATTAATTTGAATTAACGTTAATATTGAGAGTACTAATAATAGTTAACATTTAAAGTTGTTGTCAAAAGAATTTTTGTGTATAATTATAACTTTTCATCATTCAAATTTTTAATTTCACACATAATTTAATTGTATTTTCAATTAAGTTATTTACTGCATGTAAAAAAAATTAAGAATGAAATTGATGAGGAAATATTGGATCGAGAAATTGGAGTTTACGGTTGTAGAGAGAAGGAGGAGCTCCTCTCTCTAAATTTGGGTGAATGCTTCAATCTAGCTACCTATTTTTCATAGGATACTTGATAGTACTTTTTTCCCCTTTTGCTAAGGTACTTGCAAGACGATAGTATCTAATTATTTTTTCGTTAAATGGCTTGGTACTTGCTAGTACTCTTTTTTTTTTCTTTCCCGAACATCTACTCTTTAATATTCCTTATGCATGCCTGGTTTAAATTATTTGCGAAAAGTCACAATCTCTACCATTGGGCTTAATATTAAATAATTTGAATAATTGAATATCAATTAAACTTAACCTAATTCTATAACTAAAAAATATTGTTATATATAAAAAGCTACTAATTGATACAAAAAATTTAGGAGATTAAATAGAACACTCAAGGAAATAGAGTAATGGACATGTATCAGAGGAATTTTTCAGTATATTATTCATAATAAACAGTGCCTTAATATAGGCAGTACAATCAACGGATTCTACTAATAAAAGGCAACAAACTTATCCTTGAGCCTAAAGAATAGGTAATAACCAAACACCCATTTAACAGACTAAAAACTAATCCCTTATTACTAGGACAAATAGATAACAGAAACACAAAGAAAAACTTAACAAATAGATAACAGAAACACAAAGAAAAACTTAACAATTCCTCCCTTAAATTGAACGTTTTCAAACTTCAGTTTATCAATTATGCAGGATCTTCCCTCAAATTGGATTTTCAATAGTACAAACTCCAAGTAACTTTCTCAACTTCAGAAAACTTGCCAAATTGAGGGGTTTAGTAAAAATATCAGCAACTTGGTCTTCACTTCTGCAATAAACTATATCAATGACTTCATCCCTTACAAGATCACGCAAGAAATGGTATCTCACTTCTATGTGTTTAGATCTTCCATGAAAAACAGGATTCTTTGAGAGCTTGATTGTAGAACTGTTGTCACAATAAATGAGAGTAGAACCTGATTGCTTGAATTGAATTTCTTCAAGAATTTTTCTTAGCCAAATTGCTTGACAAGCACAAGAGGCTGCAGCAACATACTCTGCTTCTGTTGTTGACAGAGTAACTAGTGGCTGCTTCTTTGATGACCACGAAATAGCTGCAGAACCCAACATAAAGACGTATCCAGATGTGCTTTTTCGGTCATCTAAATCCCCAGCATAATCGCTATCTGTAAACCCGAACAAATCTGATTTTTCAGCTCTTTTGTAGAAAAGCCCAAAATCGGTAGTACCACGCAAGTACCGAAGAATCCTCTTTGCAGCTAGAAGATGAATATCTTTTGGACTTTCCATGTACCTGCTGATGAGACTAACTGCTTGCATTATATCAGGTCGTGTCGCTGTCAAATACATCAAGCTTCCAACAATTTGCTTATATAGAGTACTATCAACTCTTTGTCCCATAGGATTCTTCACAAGCTTCAAACCCTTTTCAACAGGAGTAGTGACAGAATTGCAATTCTTCATTTCAAACTTGTCTAAGATTTCATGCACATATTTCTTCTGACAAAGAAAAATTCCAGCAACAGACTGTACTACTTCTAAGCCAAGAAAATAGTGCATCATCCCAAGATCGGACATTTCAAACTCAAGCATCATGGATTGCTTAAATTTTTCAAACATGGCTCTATCATTTCCAGAATAAATTAGATCATCTACATATAAGCATACCAAAAGAATTTTCCCTCCATTTTCGATTTTTGTGAAGAGAGTATGCTCATATGGACATTTTTTAAAACCCTCTTTCAAAAAATAGGAATCTATACGACTATACCAAGCTCTAGGAGCTTGTTTTAGTCCATATAGAGCCTTTTTTAATTTATAAACTTTATGCTCATTTCCTGAATAAACATAACCGGGAGGTTGATCAATAAATACCTCTTCTTTTAAATCTCCATATAAGAATGCAGACTTCACGTCCAATTGGAAAATAGGCCATGAATTTTGTGCTGCCAAAGCAATCATTAATCTAACTGTGTCATGTCTAGCTACAGGAGCAAACACTTCTTTGTAATCGATGCCAAACTCTTGCTTATAACCCTTAGCCACTAGACGCGCCTTATACTTGTCAACTTCGCCATTCCCTTTTAACTTCGTCTTATAAACCCACTTAACACCGATCGTCTTCTGCCCCCTTGGAAGTTCTGTCAACTCCCAAGTTTTATTCCTTTCAATGGCTGCTATCTCTTCATCCATAGCTTTTTGCCACTTTTGTTCTTTAACAGCAACTTCATAAGATGTAGGATCACAATCTGAAAATAGAGCAAAATGGATCAGTGGGTCTTCAGAAACTTCAATTCGATTTACCTCATAATCTGACATCCATGCTGGTTGTCTTCTCTCACGTTGAGAACGTGAACTTGCTACAATATCGGACTGTCCATTTGTTGGTGTTGCTGCTGGTAAGGTTTCAGAGTTTGTAGATGTTGTATTTTGTGGAGTCTGAGGTTCCAAAGTTGTTGAAACTTCCTGGTGTTGAAACTGCTGTGTTTCCTCTTCATTTTCACCATCAAAATCAGTTGGGATTTGCTGTCCAACTGAATTATAGCTCCATAACCATGTATTTTCTTCATCAAAAATTACATCACGACTAATGACAATTTTCTTGGTAATAGGATTATACAATTTGTAAGCTTTTGAATGATCACTAACACCAAGAAAAATGCATTTTTCACCTTTATCATCTAACTTTCTTCTTTTTTGATCTGGTACATGGGCATATGCTATACACCCAAAGACACGAAAATGATCTACAACCGGTTTACGCCCATTCCATGCTTCTTCGGGAGTTATATTTTGAACAGCTAGTGTGGGACATCTGTTCAAAATATAAACACTCCAATTTACTGCTTCAGGCCAAAAACTTTTGGGACATCCGCTCCTTTGTAGAAGGCTTCGCACCATATTAAGAATAGTGCGATTTTTCCTCTCACACACACCGTTTTGTTGAGGTGTATATGCTGCAGTCAGTTGCCTTTTAATTCCATGTTTGTCACAAAAATCATCAAAATCTTGTGACTTATACTCTCCACCACGGTCGGTGCGTAGAATTTTAATCGGGCTGCCAGCTTCCTTTTCAACTAGTGCTTTAAACCTTTGAAAAGCTATGAAAGCCTCTGACTTTTCCTGTAAAAAATAAACCCAAGTTTTCCGACTAAAATCGTCAATAAACGATATAAAATATCGCTTACCCCCATTTGAAATTGGTTTAATCGGTCCACACAAATCAGAATGTACAAGTTCTAACATCTTCTTAGCCCTCCAAGATTTTCCTTTTGGAAAAACATCTCGATGTTGTTTGCTAAGAACACATTCTTCGCAAATATCTAAAGGAGACTCAAATTTCGGAAGGCCTATCACCATGTTTTTATGGTGCAAGGTCTTTAAGCCACCAAAACTGAGATGACCATAGCGAAAGTGCCATAACCATGCTATATCTTTTAATTTTGCAGCAAGACATGCATGAGTGGCGTGATGTAGGTACAAAGGAAACATTCTGTTTGCTGTCATTTTCACTTGAGCAATTAAGCCCAATTTTTTATCTTGGATTCGACATACTCCATTCTTGATAGAAATCTCATATCCTTTTTCTTGAAGCTGCCCAACACTAAGAAGATTAGTTTTTAAAGTTGGAACAAAAAGAACATTAGATATAGAATGAGTTGAATTTCCCTTGGTTTGAAGTGTCACCCTTCCTTTTCCCATTACAGATACTGTAGAGTCATCTCCAAACTTTACAGTATTTCGGAAGGTTTCATCCAAATCAGAAAAAACACCTTTGTCCCCACACATATGGTTACTGCAGCCTGTATCTAAATACCATAAATTTGGGTGAACTTCCTCCTTAGTATTACACACCATAAGGAGAGAAACTTCTTCTTCTTCCTTTTCTTTTTCTACAAAGTTCGACATTTCCCCACGATGTTTATTTAAATTCATACGACATTCGGAGCGATAATGTCCATACCTGTGACAGCGGAAGCATTCAACATTAGATTTGTCTGCAGACATTGACTTGTATCTGATTGAATTTTGACCATCACGTCCCCTTCCTTTTCCTTGAAAATCAGCACCTTTATTCTCGCCTTGTCGGTGCTGTGAGTTCTTTCCTTTCCAACCTCCATTTCCACGTCCTGCTCCTTTTGGATTTGTTGCAGCTTGCAATGCTTGCTCAACACTCTCCTGCTGATTTGTCTTAAGTTCATGAACCAGCAGTGAACTTTGTAATTCATCAATGGATAATGTATCAATATCCTTTGACTCCTCAATCGAACAAACAACATAATTCCATTTTGTCGTCATTGATCGAAGAATCTTTTCAATTATGGTGACATCTTCCAGCTTCTCACCATGTATCCTCATCTTGTTTGCAATTGCCATCGTTCTTGAGAAGTAGTCTGTAATTGACTCTCCCGACTTCATACGTAGAGTCTCAAATTCTGCTCGAAGCGCTTGAAGATGCACCCGCTTGGCCCTTGCTGTCCCCTGATACTTCCTCTTCATGGAGTCCCAAATTTGTTTGGAAGTATCTTTGCTAAGAATTGTTTCCAAGATTGAGCGATCAATAGCTTGGAACAAATAGTTTTTGGCCTTGAGATCCTTCAACTTCTGTTCTTCCAATTTCTCTTGTTGAGCTGCTGTCAACTCCACTCCAATATCTGGTTCAAGAACTCCACTTTCTACAATTGTCCAATACTCCTTGGATCGTAGAAAGTTTTCCATCAACATGCTCCAATGATCATAGTGACCATCAAAGCGAGGAATTGCAGGCTGAATAAAATTCTCAGAAGCCATGAGTTGTTGCTGCTGCATATAACTCTCTCAAAGTGAATAGAAGCAAGTAAGCTGCTGTTACTAACTCTCTCAATCTCACTTTTCTATTGTGGCTCTGATACCACTGATACAAAAAATTTAGGAGATTAAATAGAACACTCAAGGAAATAGAGTAATGGACATGTATCAGAGGAATTTTTCAGTATATTATTCATAATAAACAGTGCCTTAATATAGGCAGTACAATCAACGGATTCTACTAATAAAAGGCAACAAACTTATCCTTGAGCCTAAAGAATAGGTAATAACCAAACACCCATTTAACAGACTAAAAACTAATCCCTTATTACTAGGACAAATAGATAACAGAAACACAAAGAAAAACTTAACAAATAGATAACAGAAACACAAAGAAAAACTTAACACTAATGTATATTTTAGCTATATAAAAAAAGCTATAGCTAATTCATTTATCTATAAATTTTCAATCGGCCGTAAGTACAATTTTCTATTAAAAAGACCTTCTTACTACAGTAGTAATTTCTATTAAATATCACAACGTCCTTTGCAAATATAAAAAAGTACTAAAATAATCATCAAGAAATCTTTTTTTTTTTTTTTTAATGCAAAATGTTGAGGTAAAGAAATTTGAAAATATAAAAAAAAGTTTATTAGCTTTAACAAATTAATTAATGGTGCGTCACTTGCATTGTAAGTAAAAAGAAAAAGAAAAGAAGAAGACATGATTGATTCGAAACTTCCCTCTCTTATTCCTCATAAAATTATTTAGTTAAGCTTGACTTTGTTTGTAAAGAATACATTTCTTTTCCAACTGTTATTGCTGTATATCAACAATTTCATTGTTCTATTGTGTTTTCACTGCATATAAATTTAATTACAAATTAACCAAACAATATGTTAAAAGTTGTTATAAATTATGGATGTCAATGGCATTACATTAAATTTATTAGAGTAGTTTGTGCAATTACTCGGCTATTGATTTGATAAAAATCATAAACTGAATAAGATAGTAAAATAAGGGGTGATTTAATCATGTATTTTGAAACAAAGAGAATAGTAAGTAAATCTTAATTACTACCAAATCACTACATGAACCACAAATAAGTTTATTGGAATTCATATAAAATTATCATATTTGATATTCCCATGTATTTATTATAAGTTAACATGCTCACAAATATTATTTTCTCTTATTCTTCTTGTTTAATTCATTTTCTATATTCTTAACTTCCTTAATCTAGTATATTTTTTTTTTTATAAATTTTATGAGCTTGATTTTATTATTACACAGAATATAATTTAATAAAAAAACTATATATATATATATGTATATGATCAAGTGAGCAAAATTAATAAAAGGTATATAAAATTTCATATGATTTTTTTTAATAAAAACTAATCTAATTTAGTTTTAGGGTTTAGTTTCTAAGATTTAGAGTTTAGTTTTAACGTTTTTAGATTTTATTATCAGAGTTAATATATTTCATATATGCTATATCATTTGTAGATTTTTCATAAATTTTATCCTAATTTTTAAAATTAAACTATTTTGTCCTGTGATGCTCGTTTTTAAGGTTATGAACTATTCTCAACTTAAAATTAACAACGGTGATCACTTGATAATTTTCCAATTATGTAGGTTAGATCTTATGACATATCTAATATACTCGATTTATCTATGATATATATATTTTTAAAGGTATTCATATAAAAGTGAGGAAATTTATTTTTCATCATAATGTCTAGAATATGAAAATTTTGTATTAAAACTGTTATTATATTCACATATAATACTTTTGTCGCTTAATCATACCATATTATATTTCATAAATTAAAAAAAAAAAAAATTCATCCATATCAATAATAACTTTTGACAATTTCAAAAAATTGAAGTATAAATATTATAAATACATATATTACAATCCTTGCCTATAGTACATAGGTATAATACTAAATAATCCTCCCTTAATCAACTCCATTTTATATTGTTATTTTACATGTTTATCCATTCTTTATTGAATCTCAACTTGTTTGGACCGTTTGGTGTACCATCCAATTAATTTAGTAATAACAACTCCTTATGCTAGACTTAGTCCTAGAACATTATTCCAAATATTTTTAAATATTGTAAACTGTTAATTAGGCTTAAATTATATGTTATAATTTTTCAATAAGCTTAAATTACACCATATTTTAGTCCTTATTTGCTTGCACGTCCTTAATAAACTACGTAGTTATCTATCTGTCAACATTACACTCCATTAGAGAGCCCCTCTCCATCCCCTTCAGCTTTTCCCTCTCTCTCTCTCTCTCTCTCATATTTTATTAGAAGCAATAAATTAACTTATGGCTGTATTTAGCTTCACAAATTAAATTAGTATCCACAACAGACGGGTGAGATTAATTCCTATCATAGCAACTTGATCATGGATCGTAGCTTTCGCAACAGCCCATTCATCAGTGAGCAGGAAGAACCCGAAGTCATATTAACGGAGAACGGTCCGGACTCTCCCTCCTCAGGTGACGACTTCAAAATGGGCCCAGCTCCCTCTTCCAAGAAAAGGTTTTAAGCTTTTTATTTTATTTTCCTCTATATTTGATCTGCCCAGTTTTTTTTTTTTTTTTGGAGGAAGATGGCTGATTGTTATGGGGTTTGGGTTTTGTAACGTGATATGTTATATAGTAGGAGAGGAGGGAAGAAGAGGGTGGTTTCAGTGCCGATCAGTTACGTCGAGGGATCTAAGAGCAAAGGGGAAACATATCCACCGTCAGATTCGTGGGCTTGGAGGAAGTACGGCCAGAAGCCCATTAAAGGCTCTCCTTATCCCAGGTATGCCTCTAATTAATTTTTTTCAACTTTGGTTTTCTTTTGCTTCTTAATTTGTATTATTAATCACTCAATTATGCTTCGAGGAAGAACTTATTAAGGCAATTTTAGCAAAGGGACTTAATTGGTTAAGAAATAGCTTGTTATGACATTATAGTTTTTGCTGATGGATCATAGTAAAATGCAATTTTTATCACTTTGTATTTATCGCCGCGAATTTATTTATTCAATTTCAGGCTACTTCTTTAATTATTTTGATTTGGTTTAGACTTGAACTCTTTATCACTCGAGAAGAGGCTTGGGGAGGAGTATTTTAGTCTCAGGGCGGCTACTAAAATGCGCATGTTGTAGTAGTTGAAATATTGCTACACTCCTACTCTTCCCATCAGCGCGTGTATTGTATAAAAGACAGCCTTGTTGCTTGATCTTCTCATTAATATTCACAGAAGATTCCCCGACAAAGAGAAATTCATCAATATTGTAGGATTCTGGAACGGGGAGTCCGTTTGCAAAGCACGAGGCAAAATACAGGGGGGAAAAAAAGTATGAGACAAAATATTTCCTAAAAGAAGTGTGGGCGTGGACGCGGTACTGAATAGTACAAAGCTGGTTTTGTTACTGTTTTTGTTTTGCTAAACATGGTTTTGTCACTAATTTTCCGTTTCGAATATGGATTTTTTAAAAATTTTGCTTGAATTATTTGGTGATTTGCAGGGGATATTATCGATGTAGCAGTACGAAGGGATGCCCGGCGAGAAAGCAAGTAGAGAGAAGTCGAATGGACCCCACCAAGCTCATAATCACTTACGCCTTCGAACATAATCATCCCTTGCCTACTAAATCACATCACCAATCCTCCGCGACCACGTTATCAACACCCTCTGCCACCTCAGATTCTTCAGCTGTCGTCGCCGCTCCAGAATCTCTAGTCGCATCAACAGTCAATGAGGATGCTTTCTTCCCGAGACACACGGGCCTCGAACTCAGCGATGATTCAGCCGCAGCTCTGCTCCACAATCACCACTGGTTCGATGACGTGGCATCCATGGCAATTTTTGAGAGCCCGATTTGCACACGTGGCACTTCTTGCTTCGATATTGACGCGACAATGTTCTCCTCCAGAGGATGGGAAGAGGAGGACAAGTCAATGTTTGCAGATCTGGGAGAGCTGCCGGAATGTTCCGTTGTGTTCCGACGAAGGGTTATGGAACCGGAGGAGCAGACCCGGACAAGAGGGTTGAGTGCAGTTTCCTGTTGCGGCAGTACAGGATAAGATTGTACATTTTTTTAATTTTAATTTTATATTATTCTCCGTGAATATCATGTATTTTATTTTTTCATAGATTTAGTTAGGCTGAAATTTCAACGGGTGCGTATTGCACACCACAAGAAGAGTACCCAGACAGTTTTTGTATAAAAATTTCGCCCTTTGTTTTTTACTATGTTTAAAATATGCTTCTTATTTTGTACTGTTTTGTTTGGTTTTCATCAAAAAAATGTAAACTGTAAAGCTCAAAATAACAAGTGATGATAAGACTAAACAGTAGTATTAATAAAGAAATATAAAGTTTATACGTCCACCGATGCCGGCTTCTTTTTTATTTGTTTGTTTACTTCTCTTTGAATTTTTTTTGCTTTTAGCAATAGTTGGGTACTTCATAGTTCATGCTTGGTAGCAGAACCAGTAGTTTCCAAACAAATGATATCCTCTACCCCAATTGGATAATTTAATGTTAAATTAATAAACATATAAACATTACGCGTTTGCAAACAGTGTCCTTCTCTGCTCTATTATCTCCTTGATTCATCGATGGATTTTTTTTTCAATATTAAATCAATATTTTTTTTATCCCAAATTCAATCCCATCTTGTATCTATTTTTTTTGTATTCACAATTTTTATAAAAAATTCTCCATTAATTTTATTTCATTTTAATATAAGTCGTCCAAGTCCATCTTAAAAAACATATATATATATATATATATATATATATATATTTATATGAAACAATACTTGATTTTGTGTGTGTTAACATGGTTGTTCCTCAAATATTTAACTAGTTAAAAAGACTTGTTTACTGCCAAAAGCAGCACACGAAAAATAGAGTGACTCAGGTGAAATACTGTAATAATAAGAAAAACAAGGACAGAGGCGTACATAAGTAATTACAATCCAACATAAGATCATAATAGTCCAAAATGGCAATAGCTGATCAAAAACCTTATACTGGACAACTAATCCATTTTGCCAAACAATCAGGCTCCAAGTTTAACTTATTCTACAGGTTGTTAACTGTAATCATGTACATAGAAAGTTGTTTATAAAGGTGGTAAACCTAGCTTCAACAGCATCCAATTCTCTTCAAAACAGAGGAATCATCTTTGACGTTAATGGTCTGTCCTTTAGATGGAAATGTGGATGTACTTCCATTATCACCTGCCTCAACTGCCCTCTTGCTCACAATACTGTATATTTGAATTAGTACTTCTCTAAATGCATTTTGGACGTTGGTTGCCTCTAGAGCAGATGTTTCCATGAAGTATAGAGACTCAGCCTCAGCAAAGGATTTAGCTTCCTCAGTGGAGACAGCTACAAGGTGTCGGAGATCCGATTTGTTGCCTATAAGCATGACTACAATGTTTGGATCTGTGTGGTTTCTCAACTCCTTCAACCACGTGCTCGCATTCTCAAAGGTTGCTCGCCTGGTGACATCATAGACTAACAAGGCACCAACTGCTCCACGGTAGTAAGCACTAGTAATGGCACGGTACCTACAAGAACGGCAATTTTTAATTCATCAGTGCTCTACAAAACAAAGTGACTGGTTAATGTGCCTTTGACCAAGCAATGACAAATTTAAATATCAATTTTCAATCACATCAGGGGATTAGTGCAGCTTTTGATGCTGATAAATGTATGAAAAGTATACTTGGTCCACCACCCAATAATTTAAGTTTTTGGGAGAATTGGTATCCCAGCAACTTTTAACATAGTATCAGAGCTGGAAATTCTATGTTCAACGTCCAGCAATTCCAATTATTGAATTGCAAGTATTTGGTTTGCATGTTACATAAAACCAACACTTATGGAAAGAATGATAAGCATGGTTTTCATGTCGAGAGTTCAAGACATTTGTTTGCAAATTTTATATGCTTCATTGTGAGAGACTTAATTTCAACTCCTAGAAGGAATTAAATGAATATTGGATGTATCTAAACCACAGATTCTCTGTACACAACATCATATTACAATAAAACTATTCATATGCTGCAGTATGAGAGTATGAAAATAGCTCGTCCCCGAGACTATTATGAGAAACAATATATAATAGAAGTGGACTACTATAAAATAACTAAATGAGTGGGAAAAAAAATTGTGTGCTGAAAAACAGAGAAAAATAATAATTCCACAAGTATCTGACTGCTCCCGAGCACTGCAACACACTCCATGTTAACCATATTTGGTCAACAACATAGCTGATAATAGACTGGAATCAAGTCACTGAGTTTGGTTTTTCTAGGACATAGGCACATAGGCTGTAAAAGTTCCGCTTTTTTATTTTTTACAGTAATAAATGCCTACTCTAGTCTATTCTAAGGCGATGGGGGGAGGAGATCCGAGCCATGGACTTTGTCCTTGGCACCACAATCACTGCCACCTCAACTAAATGGTTATATACAAGTTCCCCAATCAGATAATGAAACTTAGGCCAACATTTCTGTCGTTCTCTCCAATCCACCTAAAGATAATTCTTACAGCTCATTCTTTGAAATTGATAGTGTAAAGACAGCTTATATTATACATCAGCTTGTAAGATTCTATATAGACGGCACTTGCATCTAACACAAAAATAAAGCATTCAAAAAACCATCAATGGGAGATCCAAAGGCATAGGACAAAACCAATTAGAAAAAGTTCTTCCATTATGATATCTAACCCATGGACTAGTCCGTTAAGAAAAAAGCTACAAAAGTGTAGCAGGAAAGAAAAAAATTGTAACAAGTCGAACACAAAAGTAGAGCTTTATGCCCTAAGCATATGCACGCTAAAAGAAACATGGGCTTTACATGAACCATACTGTCATCAACAGAAGCTAAAGAGGTGAAGTTTGTCATCAAGTCAAACAAAAAAGTAGACCTTTATGCCCTAGCACTGCAGGATACAATTTCACGTGCGTGGACTTTACAAACTAATTAAGGGTCTAGTTCTCATGAATTATTAATTTCCTCTTCGTTCAGTTTTACAATATTCGGCAGTTCATTAGTCATCAAATACGCCAGCAATGGAAAAAAATGGTATTTAATATAATTATAATACCAATTAGCATTTGATGGTGAAATTGGCAAATGCAAACTCAATGGACTGCAAAGTTGGCACGGAAAATCTTGTTCACTGAGTTACTGCCTATCTCCTATGGAAAAATCTGTGTCCTACACATTGCAAAACTATTCTAACAACATAGCTAAAATGAGCTTCATATTTTATTTATTTATTATATGTTCTGCAAATCTTGATAAAGATATTTAAGAATAAATAGTAGCAATTAGCATACATGGGAATATGATTCTCCGGCTCATCCAAATGACTTGTGATTTCTTTAATCTAACAATCTGCATCTTTTAGTTTAGTCATCTAAAACTTTTGCATCATAGAGAAAAATAAATAAATATATGACATTATATAATACAATAAAAGCCTAACATCAATACAAAATACAGATGTTAAAACGAAAGGAAAAATTCAGCTAATAATATAGTTAAAAACTTTTCTGATGATCTTTGATATCACTGGCATTGTTATAGTTTTGTGATATTGCTGACATTGATTAAGAACTTTTTTTTTTGTGGAGGTGGGGGAACACATTGTTTGAGTTCTATAATATCAATAACTTTTTTAACTAATATCTAACATCAAAATTGTAGATCTTCTCTGTGCAGATACCTATTTGCTTTAAGCATTTCAAGTACATGAATGGCTTAGATGATGCTGATAATTGATACTTTGATACATAATCTCAGAGGAAGCCTAGCAAAACAACATAAAATTATAGAGTGCTAAATTTGATTGTCAACTAGCCATATTTAAAATCAATTTTCTGCTAGCAGAGAATTGAAATTGCAACTATTATTGATCCTGAGCCTGTAAGCTCTTAGCAAGATATTAACTTCACTGCTTGCTTCGTAGTAAATAGCTTAAACAATACAGTCAATCTAAAGCATAATTGTCTTTTGGGTATTTCAGGTATTCGTCTTATTTAGTGAATGAAATGAACTTATAACAAGAAACAATCCCAACCAAGCTATTCCACTCATTAAACAAGTTTTCCCCTAGCACCCCCCAGAAGGACAGGCATTTAAATTTTATACTGAAGCCACTCAAGTCCATACATGCTAGTACTTTTCAACTAACAAAGATAGCACACCATACGGGCAAGCAACAAATGACAAAGGAAGCAATTCTTCATAAATCTATTATCTTATGGACCAAATTACTAAACTCATATCGCCCATCACCCCAGTAGACGTAGTAAATGTGTTGCCTCATATCCTCTTCGACCCCTCTTAGAATGATTAGTGAGTTAGTGTGTCCCAAACACGATTGTATCAATTGATTTTTTTTTATACCTAAACTCATATCCTCTAGTCAAAATAGAATTGGCGTGAGGTCATAGGAAATTCTCACTATTTCTTAATTCATGGACCCAATAAAATTAAGTGGGATCTTCCATTCACTCCTTTTTTCTTTCACAATCCCATCAAATTCAAGACATATTAATCAAACCTCAAACAAAAACCTAATTCTAAAGTTTCATGAACACCCATCACGTTAGAAGATAAAGCTATCAACACTCATATCACCTATGACATAAGGCCAATAGCCTCACTGAAAAAGAACCCAAAAGACCCTTGATCACAGCTAAAACTATCAAATCTGAAAATAGACACCAACTAATTTGACCCAGAAGAAGAATTATATAACATCATACCTCTCTTGACCAGCAGTGTCCCAAATCTGAGCCTTGACTACTTTCCCCTCAATAGTCAAACTCTTAGTAGCAAACTCCACCCCAATAGTAGACTTGGACTCCAGATTAAACTCGTTCTTCGTGAACCTCGAGAGCAAGTTAGATTTACCCACGCCAGAGTCACCAATCAAAACCAGTTTGAACAAATAATCATACTCATCATCAGCTTTGTAAGCCATATATCAAGCTTTCCCCTTCTCCAGATAAAAATGGAAAAAAAGAAAAAGAAAACACTATAGCTAAAGAAACAGTGTTTCGATCGGTTTGGTTTCACAAGTGCTCAAGATTAGCAGAGAAGAGGAGCGACAAGCCAAATGGGTAAAGCCTTAGGGGAACTGTACGTATTTTGTTTTGTACTTTTTTTTTTTTTTTCCTTACTTCATAAAACAAAAAAAAAAAAAAAAAAAAAAACATTATAATAAAAAAAAAAAAACATTCTTTATATTCAAACTTATAATTTTATGATTAAAAAAAATTAATATATTATTTTTTTTAAATATTTATTTAATTAAAATTAAACAATAATAATTTAAACTTATTAAATATTATTTAATATATTTAATATTAATTAGAGTGTTAATTTACCACTTTTTTTCCTATCTATTTTAACTTGCTGTTAAAAAGAATTTTACTTCATCGAGTTGAAGAAAGAAATGGGAAACCTGGAATCTAGGAAGAGTGCAAAGATACGATAATAATGTCTAAAAAAGTTCTTTGAATACAAAGGTAACACCCGTGCATAAAGACCCAACTGCCGCCACATAAAGTAGTGATGGCTGATGAAGCAAATAAATTATTCGATTCGATTTGTTTTCTTTTTTATATTATATAGGTAGGAATTAATTAAAGAGATGAAAACAAATTTGGTCAATAAAGATATTATTTTTTTGGTCGATGAATCTATGATATATGATAAAATGACCATTTGACTAAATAGTTATAAATAAATAAATTTTTATATTGATCGAGAGAAAAACATACGTTCAAGAATGAAATTTGGTGTCAAATTATGATTTAAAGAAAGCAAGGGGTCATCACAATTTATCCAAAGTCAGCACGATGGAACTTTTCTGATTTAATATAAACAATCAATTGGTATAATTATATTAAAATTTTATTGATCGCAATGTATTAATCTTTCTTAATATAAAAATTATATATGAAGAAATATATGAAAAGGGTTGGTAACAACATTTAATTATAGGCTTAAACTTTACACGTCCACAAATTTTAAAATTTATAATTTAATTTTAAATTTTAAAAACTTTACGCATAATTCTAAAATTTTAAATTATATAATTTAATTATTAATTTTTTTAAATTTTATTCATAGTCCTAACTTAACTACTAAAATACATATTTGTGATTAAAACATTTTTAAGATATATAAATTTTATAGATATGTTGTATATTTTTTATAAGTTTAGGTTATTAATGTAGTATATATAACGAATGTATACAAGGTTTTTTTTTTTTTTTTTTTTTATCATAATAAGAATATAAAATCATAAATGATGGAAGTCACGTTATATAAAACATTGAGCACTTTTTATTGAGAAAATTTTGGATTTTTTCTACTCGATGGGGACTTAATGAAATAAGGTTACAATTTGCATTACTACGAAGAATACAATATTGTAAAATAATATTAACATGTAATGATAATGATAATATTAGTCACCAAGCATAACAAGATGGTATGACTTTGCTGAACGACCCCTACAAATGCTGTTAGATTTGTCTTTCATTTTTGTTTTTGTCAAAATTTTAGATTTAAGAATGAAAAACTTAGGAAGGATATATTTACTCATCTCTCCTTAAGTATAGTTTTATTGTTTTCTCCGGTCTTCTTTTTTATGGTTTAATTAACTTCATTATAAATTATTTGTTTTATTGGCATTAACATAGAGACTTAGAGAGACGTGATAGTGAGAACTTAATAGTATATATAAATTCAGTAATGTTCATCACTGTAATTCAAATAAGTAGTAATTTTAATTTGTTGTTATTATGTCATATATATATATATATAAAGCATTAAATACTGCGTAAAATATAATATAATATATCTAATAAATATTTGAAAAAAATATATTATATTTGAAAAAATGATATATTTAATAAATATTATATAAAATATATATTTAATTCTCATAATATATAATAGGTACTTCTAGCTATGTTACTTATAAAAATTAAAACCTTTAGTGTAAAAATATACTTTTATTATTTAATTAAAGTGCATTATTTTAAATAAAATTTTAAGTACTTATTTTAATAATTATATCATTAAATATACTCAAATTTCTTAATAAAGTAACTACTACTACCTAATTTAAAAATAACTAAATTTTAGTAACAATTTTTTTTATATCAAATGATAGGGTATATAATAATAAATTTTATGCTTTGTTAAAATTTAAATTTATGATTTTTTAAGTACATAACACTCTTATTTACCATCTAATCTTCTAATATCAATTTTTTTTTATATGAACTTTTTGCTACACATAAGTATCTATTTGCCATATAAATGTGGTATAATTAATTAATCATGATGTATATGTTTCATATAAATTAAAAAAATTTATTAGAAAAATAATAAATATAATATTTTTTAAAATTTATATTTATAAAAATAATATTTTTCATATTAACTTATATTTATTTTAATTTAAGAAAAATATATTATTTTTATTATTATAAATTTTAAATTAATGTTATTTTAATTTTTTTTATCGCTCACATGTTAATTAGCGCGAACCACCTTATCAGCTTGTATAGACAATAATTTATACTGACATCATTTATTTGTCGATATATGTCACCTATCATTGGTTTTTCACTACTCACACGCGTCGATGTGCTTACACTCTTCCTCGAGCTGGGTCTTTCTAACCCAAAATCCAACGCGTGGATGTTCTTCTCCTCACGTAACTTGCGCGTGAAGCCAGCTGGTAGTTTACTTTGGCCAACCTTATTCAGTTTCTTACGAAGAAACCAAGAATAAACTCACTGGCGCATCCCTTTAACATTACCCAGTCTTTATTGTTTTTAAAGTATATTTTATATTTTATATTTTATATTATTATTATTATTATTTTTTAAATATTTAATATTTATATTATTTTTATATTTTATTTAATTAAAATATTATATTATTATTTATTTTAAAAATAAAGAATAATTTTCCATTGTTGTAGTGTACTTTGCAGAGGCCGAACTCAAATTTAACTAGCTGTTGACCTAATGCCATCATTCGCTCCCGCATAGTATTTTATTTAAACCATTTTCGTGGGTTTATTCCACGTTTTTGTGTTGTACGGAATATTAGTTATTATCTATTAAATTCACCTAATTAATCTCTAA
Source organism: Elaeagnus macrophylla (assembly GCA_029378325.1). NCBI lineage: Eukaryota > Viridiplantae > Streptophyta > Magnoliopsida > Rosales > Elaeagnaceae > Elaeagnus > Elaeagnus macrophylla. The sequence goes on along the minus strand of CM055646.1, from coordinate 22,567,237 downwards.
AATATTAATTTCCTGGATATTCATCTCCTTAATATAATCTGATTTCACTTCGCAGGTATCTTACTCAACATTATCAAAAATAATATTAATAAAAAAAAATAATATAAAAATTAATTTTTTAATTATAAAAATATATTATTTAAACATAAAAATAATATTTTTGTTATTATAAATTAAAAAAAATATTATTTTTATTATTTTTTCGGGATTCTTCTACTTGTTTTTGCCAATGATTAATGGAAGAATAATGTCATATTTTTGTTTCAAAAATTAAAACTGCTCAACGAAGGTTCACATACCATTTCTTCGAACGCAGAGGTCACTTTCAATTTCATGGAGTTTGGCGCGTTATTGTGCAAACATTGGGTTGTTCTTTTTCTAACTGTTAAGTGTTAAGGATCCTCCGCATGGTTTAAATTTATTGTTTTTTATTTTTATTTTTTATGATCTCAGATGATAATCTATTTGGATTTAAATTGATGATCTACAACGTCTCGTTTTGAGTTTTTTTTTAGCCAAATGTGATATATCTGGGGGTCTGCTTCTGCTTGTTTAGTTTCCTTGTTCAGAATCATAGCATTCAATTTTGATTGAGTCAAATGTTTTCTCATTTGCATCAAATCACGGGTTGATTTTCTCTCCATTTGGGCAATTGTTTATACACAAATCACGGGTTAATTTGCTCAGCATTGAACAATGTAGCCTAGTAGATTTTCATGAATTTACTCATTGGATATGCCTGTTCGCATCTTATAGGTCTTCCTCAGTTTCAGATTCTTGTTAGTGAGTAGTGAGTACTTCTAAAATCTGAGACTCATTTGCAGATTGTCTGAAATTTCCATTTTTCTTTCAATAAAGTTTTTCTGAGGATACCCATTCCAAAAAGGAGGAAAGATGATGTCAAGATCGTACACAAATCTTCTTGATTTGCCCTCGGGGAATTTCAAGGCACCTGAGGTGAAACAGAAAAGATTTCCAAGGGTAATGACCGTGCCAGGGAATGTAGCAGAGCTTGATGATGAACAAGCTCATAGTGTCTCCAGCTTAAAGATGGGTTTCCAAATATGGAGGTTCTCTATGTAGGTCTTTGAAGGTTGAAGTTGATCCGATGGAACAGGATGATGTATCACAAATTCTACTGGATGATTTCAAATGTGTTCCTGCATTCCTGCCTCCTGATATTTATGTGAAATACTATGATGGTTTTTGCAAAAGACAGTTGTGGCCTCTTTTCCATTACATATTGCCAATCTCCGCAAATCAAGGAAGCCGATTTGATCGGTCTCTGTGGGAATCCTACGTATCTGCAAATAAGTTGTTCTTTCAAAGAGTGGTTGAGGTTATAAATCCAGAGGATGATTATGTTTGGATTCATGATTACCATTTGAAGGTTGGTGTTACCAACCTTTTTACGAAGGCGCTTTAACAGGGTGAGAATGGGATTTTTTTGCTTCACAGTCCATTTCCTTCCTCTGAGATAGACAGGACTCTTCCTGTCAGAGAAGAAACACTCAAGGCTTTACTCAACTCAGATATTATAGGATTTCACACCTTTGATTATGCTCATCGTTTCCTTTCTTGTTGCAGCCGAATTTTGGATTTAGAGTATCAGTCCAAGCGTGGCTACATAGGATTGGAATATTATGGAAGGACTATTGGCATCAAAATAATGCCGGTTGGGGTTCATATGGGTCGGATACAGTCAGTGATTAAAGCAGTGGATGAGGAAGGTAGGATGAAGAAGCTTAAACAAGAATTGGAAGGGAAAAACCTGTTGCTTGGTGTAGATGATATGGACGTTTTTAAAGGCATTGATTTGAAACTTCTTGCTATGGAGCAGATGCTCAAGCAGCACCTAAAATGGCAGGGAAATGTTGTATTGATTCAGATTGTTAACCCTGCAAGAGGTAAAGGGATAAACTTAGATGCCATAAGGGAAAAAATACAAGAAATTTGTCAAAGGATTAATGAAGAATTTGGGCAACCCAACTATCAGCCAAGTCTTTAAATTGACAACCCAGTTTCTATCAATGAAAGAATTGCCTATTATAGTATTGCTGACTGTGTTGTTGTCACGGCTGTCTGGGATGGAATGAACCTTACTCCTTATGAGTATATTGTGAGTAGACAAGGACTACCTAACTCTGGGTCATGCTCTGATTTCAGTGGTCCCAAAAAGAGCATGTTAGTGGTGTCAGAATTTGTTGGATGTTCTCCATCACTTAGTGGTGCAATCCGAATAAACCCTTGGAATGTGGAAGCAACTGCAGAGGCTATGAATGATGCCCTTAGAATGCATGATCCAGAAAAAGAGCTGCGACATTAGAAGCATTATCGATACATTAGCACACATGAAGTGGCTTACTGGTCTCGCAGATTCTTGCGAGACATGGAAAGAACTTGTGCTGATCATTTCAAGAGAATATGTTGGGGTATTGGTTTTAGCTTTGGATTTAGAGTTGTGGCACTTCATCCTAATTTCAAAAAGCTTTCAGTAGCTGCTATTGTATCTGCTTACAAGAGGGCAAAAAATAGGGTGTTTTTGTTGGACTACGATGGTACTGTTATGCCTCATAATTTCATTAACAAGTCTCCAAGTCAGGAGGTTATTTCAATTCTAGATACTCTTCGTGCTGACCCAAAAAATAGAGTCTTCATTGTAAGTGGCAGAGGTAGGGACAGCTTAAGTGAATGGTTCCCTCCTCACCATAAACTTGGAATTGTAGCGGAACATTGCTACTTTCTAAGGTGTGTTTCTCTCTTTCTTTCACTTTCACGCTCATATGTCTTGATTCAAAGTTTTACCCGATGCTATGGCTGCTTATTATTTCATCATTCTTTGTTTTTGTCTTAATACTAGATGTATTGAGAAATTCTCATACATGATTACAAAGTATGCAATGTTTGCTTAAATAAATTGTGATGTAATTTTTCTGCAATTCATCGTTCATTCCAGTTAAGGTGAAATGGCTGTGCTTATTTTGAAATTCTGAGAATTTTACATTGCAGCAGCAGTTTTTACATTTGTACTGTCGTGTCATATTAAACAAAGATATAAACAAAATATGCGCTTAATAATTAATATTGTCCAGTAACTATAATGCAAGAAACTCTGGGTTGGGTGGACGGTTGGATGGGCAGGAGCCCAATATTTGCTGTGTTTATATTGGTTCTTTTGTTTTTAATGAGACCCGTATAGTCATTAGCTGTTATTGACCATGTGTCATGAATAATTTCGTTATAATATGATGTTCTTTTCTTGTATACTTTCTGTCTCACGTTACTTTGCTACTTTCAGATGGCCGGACAATAAGGAATGGTACACTCTTGGTCAGAGCTTGGATTTTGGGTGGATGAAGATTGCTGAACCCGTGATGAAACTGTATACTGAGGCTACTGATGATTCTTCCACTGAACACAAGGAAAGTGCTCTAGTTTGGCAGTATCGCTATGCGGATCCAGGGTTTGGATCCTCCCAGGCAAAGGAGATGTTGGATCATCTAGAGAGTGTTTTAGCTAATGAACCTGTTGCGTTAAAACGTGGGCAGTTCATTGTTGAAGTAAAGCCTCTGGTATGTGTCACATGATCTATACTTTTAGCTTTCCTTGTGAACGTTGGAATTTTTTATGGAACATGTTGATACATATGTACAACTTCTAACTGGATCTTGATTCTTTACCTAAGGACTCTACATGGATCAAATTTTGCAGAGTATTAGCACCTTCTTGACAAACTACCTTTACCAAGAGATTAATTCTTTTGGCAGTCTAGTTATTTGCCATGTTTATTTCCTCCAACTTTTTTTGTTGTTGCAAAAAAAAACTCTCAAATTCTTGCCTTAGAAAAATTATCCTATTTTGCAGAAAATCTGAAACTTGCTCTCAGACTTCCTACTTTTGTTGCAGAAAATACCTTGCGTTTTGTTTTTAGTCTGATTGTTGGCACTGTCTGCATAAATTTGACAATTTGCACCAAACTGATTTTTGTTTATTTTCTTATTTGTTCTTTTTATTTTGTAGGGAGTAAGGGACTTGTTGCCGAAAATATACTCTTTAATGGCAGAGAGTGGGAAACAGCCCAACCTTGTGTTGCGCATTGGCGATAATAGATCAGATGAGGACATGTTTGAAATATTTGGTAATGCTATGTTGAGCAGTAGTCTTTCTTACAATGCTTCAATATTTGCTTGCACGGTTGGACAAAAACCAAGCAAGGCTAAATACTACCTAGATGACACAACTGAAGTGATAAGTATGCTTGAATCCCTTTCCGAAGTCTTGGAACCATTGCCGTTACTTGGGAAAAGTTCTGAGAGTTCCATTTGAAGGCTTTATTGAGGTTTTTGGGGAACAGATGTGCCAAATTAGGATGGAGGCATCAAAGTGACGGATAGGGTACATAGTGTGGTAGATTTTCCCATACTTTATTCTTCCTCGTTTAAAAGTGATAATATAAGTTTCTAGCTTAAAAAAGGAAAACAAAAAATTGGTTTTATGAATTATTATCAGGTTTAGAAGCAAGTGGAAGAATAGAAAGCAGATGATGTTCATCATGGAGTTGGAGTCAGATGAAGAAACTCCACCATTCAAGATCTTGAAAAAACATTACTAACGAAGATTGTGTGTAAGAGAAGCTCGTGCGATCTTCGCAATATGATTGATATTTTCTTATAGGGTTTTGAAACAAGTCATACCAGTTTGAATAGTTTTTATTGATTTTGTTGCATTCTGGCTTGTAAAGGTCAAATAGATTAGAGGATAACTCATGCATGACAAAACTAAATGATTGATCAAAAGGTATTCACCCGAATGATCGTATAAATATCACAAATTGGAAGAATTAATCAGAAACAATCTCTAAAAAAAAAAAGAACCATAATTTCATCTTGGAGCAGAAAGAAGCGATGGTTGGGGTGGATCACTGACAGTGTTCGGGTTGCTTCTTGAAACAGTAGCAACTGCAGAAGCCATTGCATAAGAAAATCTGTACTGAATATTTGGGTCTACTTCCATAACTCCCTCTAAGACCTTCACTACTGTTGACATGAGAGGTCTTGTTGTATAATCATTTTGCAAACACCAAACTCCTATCTTTATCATTTTTTCTACTTCCTCTCTATTATTTTCCATTTCCTCGTCTAAATCATCCACAATGCCAATTATATGATCTTCTTCAGCCTTTGTCTGTAACAAGTGTAGTAGATGTAAGCTAGACTCTGACCTTGACCTATCCAAATTCTTCCTCTTGCTAACAATTTCAAGAAGAACAATCCCAAAACTGTACACATCTATTTTCACAGTAACTTTCAGTTGTTGCCACTCAGGAGCAATATACCCAGGAGTTCCTCTCACTGTTAAAACTTGACTGTCTTCTGCATCTGCATCAATGAGCCTTGACAAACCAAAATCAGAAACTTTAGCATTGAAATTTTCATCCAAGAGAATGTTGTGTGGTTTTATATCAAGATGTATTATTTTCTGTCTGCAATCTTCATGAAGATATGCCAACCCTTTTGCGATATCAAGTATAATTTTCTTCCTCGTTTTCCAATCTAAACAGCATCTCTGATCATTGTTAAAAATCCAATTGTTCAAAGACCCATTAATCATGTATTCATATACTAAAAGCCTGTGTGATTTTTCTGCACAAAATCCAACCAATCTTACAAGATTGAAATGGTTTAAACTCCCAATTGTCTTAACCTCTGCTAAGAACTCTCTCATACCTTGACCCAATTTATCCAACCTCTTCACTGCAATTTTAGTCCCATCTTCTAAAACTCCTTTGAAAACAGAGCCAAATCCACCCCTACCAAGTGTTTCCTTGAAATTTTCAGTTGCAATTTCTAGTTCTTCATATAAAAAACACTTGGGCATTCCAGGAACTTGCTTCAGATTATCTTCCCCATTCTCTTCCGACCTTTTCTTCCTCAGCATCAAAATTGACCCAACAACTGCACACATTATGATAAACCCAGCAACAGAAGATATTGATATTATTAATGCCAAATTTTTCTTCTTATTATTATTATTTCCAGAAGGAACGCTGGGTCTATTTTCTTGGGCTGGTGAAGGGCTTGGTACAAAAGGAGGCACCTGTGGGGGGTTCTCACTATTTTCTTGGGCTGGTTGAGGGTTTGGTGCCAAAGGAGGTAACTGTGGGGGTTTCTCAAAAGCTTGCCAAATCATAGAACTTTGGTTGTTGAAAATAACCAATTTTCCTTCTTCGGTTAAGTTCATACCCGAGACAAACTTACTTGATGTATTAGTTGACCACACGGAAGTGCCATCTGAATCTCTTAGTACTAAGCCTCTGTCTCTTGTAAGCTGAATTGAGGCATTTTCTTTCACAGGACGGTCACTGTTGGCAGACCATAGTAGGAAATGGCCGGTGGTAGTTCCAACATCGACAATTGAAAACAAATAGTTAGTGCAACTTCCATTGCAATAAAATCCACAATAAAAGGTCGAAGGTTGTTTTCTTAAGAGGAAGACTCTCATTTTCCAACCATCCATTATAACTGAGTTGTTGTTGTACCATGTTGATGGACGACCTGAATCAAGATTGTATAAATAACTTGCTCTGATTAATGAAGAATTTCCTGCTGTTGCTGCTGAAGTTTTGACAGAAAAAACAGAGCAAAAAATGAAGAAGAAGTAAAACAAGCTGGCCATGGTTTCAGGCAAATTTTGGGATTCCCTATATTTCCTGTAACCCTATATTAAAATAGTTGTTACTTTTAGAAAGTTTGACCTAGCTAGCACAAATTAAGGGACTTTTCTTTTTCTTTTTTTAGCTACTTCCTCGAATTTTCAATCACTGTCCCATCAATCGACAGAGAGGATATAAATAAACGAGCCATCGTTCAACCGGCTTATGTAAAACTGGAAAAAGGCTTCGACGACTTGGACTTTTCTTATCCAAGATCTAGTGAAGTGGTCAATATTAACCCGTAATCACCGTATACACGTGCACAAACTTTAAAAAGATAGGAAATTTATAAAAAAATAATAATAATAATATCTTTAAAATTTATAGTAATAAAATTAATATTTTAATAATATTAAATATTTAATTTAAATATAAAATATTTAACATTTAATATTAAACGAATTTAAATTATTATCATTTAATTTTAATTTTAATTGATTAAGTATTGAAAAAAATAATATATTAATCACATTTTAATTATAAAAATATAAATTTAAATAAAATTTGTACAAACTTACTCTCCTCAATTAATGTATTTTTTTATTTTTATTTAAAAAAGAATTAAAAATAATAATTTTTATTATTATAAATTTTAAAAATATTATTTTTTATAATTTTTTAAAGAAGAAACAAACAGAATCTAAACCCTCGCGTATACTTAATAAGAAAATGAGCGGAAATTTCTGGGGGAAAAAAAATTCACTTTTACAAACGGTTAAGCAACTTAACTCTAACTCAAAAAATTGGTTTCAAGCGTCAACTATTTGGTATAGCTTCGAGAATTTAAACTAAGGATTAATAGATTTTTTTTTGGAAAAATTCATTAAGGTGGCCCTTACTGATAAATACAGTGAAAGCTTATCGTGCAAAACAATTTAAGAACCTGAGTGTTTGCAATAAAGTACAGTGTAGTATATGATAGTATAATGAACAAAATAGGTCTAAGTTCAACTTGGTGCTTCCAAGATCAGGGTACGTTGCATATGATACAAGTATAGTTTAGTTATGATACATTCAATCAATTTTGAAGATATATATAATCTAAGTATTAATTACAGTGTGACTAATTTTTTTTTTAAACAGAGACTGGTGCTGCTGGTGTTGAAGGAGTGATCCGATTTTCTGCCGGAATTTCGACAAATTCTGAGAGAATTGCACGGAATTCATCCCCACTCATCGTTTCTTTCTCCAAAAGGACTTCCACTATCTTGTCAATAGCTTCACGGTTATTCCTTATGTGGCTCAATGCAATTTTATATGCTTCATCTGATAGTTGCTTCACCGCAGTATCAATGTCTTCAGCAAGCTTTTCAGACATTGAGTTTCTTGCCATCATTCTCATAATGACATCACCACTCTGAGCTGACGAGTCCATCAACGACCATGGCCCAATGTCGGACATTCCAAATGTAGTTACCATCTGAAAAAAAAAATACAAATTGAAATTAAAAATGACAAGAAATCAAAAAGTACAATTTAAATTAGAATGACTCCAACAAGTCCAAATCCTGGCCTCAGTAAACAACTTTTTCGTGGTTTTAAGCTTTAATTATTTAGTAATGGACGAATTTCATAATAACTACGAAAGACCACAAAATATTGGTTCATAAAGTTTGGAATGAGGATTTTAACAGAGCAGATATTTGATATGTTCAATACCTGTTTTGCTAAGCCAGTAATCTGTTGCAAGTCCCCAGCAGCACCTGTAGTGATCTCAGGTTCACCAAATATAATTTCTTCTGCAGCTCTTCCCCCAAGTCCTCCAACTATTCTTGCAAACAGTTGCTGCTTGGAGATTAGGGTTGGGTCATCTGATGGAATGAACCACGTAAGACCCCGTGCCTGACCACGTGGGATGAGGGTCACCTTCTGAACTGCATCGTGTCCTGGAGTCAAAGTCCTACATTTAAGAGAAATCACAAAGCTTTTTAGGTTATGCAAAGATGTTTTCATTTCTTTGGCAGTAGTTTTGAGCTTCACATGCATAAATGGTTAGAGAATCTGAGAAAAGGTTTAATGAATCTTAAAGAATTTTCCATGGACCTCGAGGACAAGCAATTAGGCTCAGTTAGTCTTCACATCCAAAATTAAACAGCAAGATTGCAGGTAATCATAATCAAAGGAAGAAAGAAAAAAAAAAAACAGAATTCAAGTTAAATTCATGCTATATAGAGAGTAGACTACAAAGTATTGTTTTCAGGAAAAAGTACAGGCCACTATCTCCCTCACCCACAAACGGCATGCCCAACTTCATGATATGCCACCAGACTTTTGCTCTTCCCATCTGTCATTACAGTTCCTTCCATTCCAGCTACAATCCTATCAATTGAATCATCAATTTCTTTAGACGAAATTACCGTCTTTCCACGCCGACCGGCCAAAATTGCAGCCTCATTGAGGAGGTTAGCCAAATCTGCTCCACTAAACCCAGGTGTTCTCATGGCTATAACATAAAGAGAAACATCCGTGTCAAACTTTTTATTGCTAGCATGAACCTTTAAGATTTCTGTTCTTCCTCGAATATCCGGAACATCCACCGAGACCTGCATTAGATATCATCAACCTTTAATAATGTGTGATATTTGTTGGAGAAATGTATAGTTAATTCTATACACATAAGTTAAGTCCTACCTGCCTATCAAACCGTCCAGGCCTCAACAAGGCAGAGTCTAAAATGTCTGCCCTGTTAGTTGCTGCTACAACAATGATACCAGTGTTACCTTCAAATCCATCCATTTCTGTCAAAAGCTGGTTGAGGGTCTGCTCTCTTTCATCATTCCCTCCACCAATTCCAGCACCTCTTTGCCGCCCAACAGCATCAATCTCATCAACGAAGACAATGCAAGGTGCATTCTCCTTGGCCTTCTTGAAAAGGTCACGTACACGTGAAGCACCAACTCCTACAAACATTTCAACAAACTCAGAACCTGAAATGGAGAAAAATGGAACACCAGCTTCACCAGCGATTGCCTTGGCTAGCAGAGTCTTTCCAGTTCCTGGGGGACCTATGAGAAGAACCCCTTTTGGAATGCGAGCCCCAACTGCAGTGAACCTCTCAGGTTTCTTCAAAAACTCCACAACCTCCATAAAATCCTGCTTGGCTTCATCTGCCCCAGCAACATCATCAAATGTTACTCCTGTGTTTGGTTCCATCTGGAATTTAGCTTTAGACTGACCAAAGGCCAGGGGAAAGCCAGGCCCACCAGGGCCACCCATACCTCCAGATGATCGCCTTGAGAGAAGGAACAAGCCCCCAATTAAAATTAGAGGAAAGGCCAGATTTCCGATCAAGTTGAATAACGAAGAACCTGAATCTTCTTGAGCATTATGTGCAGCAAAGTCAATGTTCTTCTCCCTGAACTTCTGAAGGAGTTCCTGGCTCAACCCTGGAAGTTGCACGCGGACACGTTGTACACGGTTCCCTAATTCTGGAGAAACTGCCTCCACAATAGCAATGGTTCCATTCTCAAATAAATCTACCTTTTTCACCCTATCCTTGTCTAAGTACTCCAAAAACCTGGAATAGGACATCCTGGATGAAGAAACACCTTGTTCATCCGCATTAGCTTTTCCAGATCCAAGTAAAGTTGGTAGACCAATTCCAGCATTTCCAAGCAAAAATTTCAGGAAACCTCTTCTTCCTTCGTTTTGTCTTTGCTCCAAGGACGCCTTAACAGAAATTGCTTTTGTCACCTTACTCAAAGAAGGAATAACATATTTTCCATACAAGTGTTTGCTGAAAGCTGGTTTAGTACCAGAAGTAGACAAACCATTGCCCACAAGGAATGCAGACGATGCTGCCATCTGCAAGCATCACAAATAGGCATTCATATTTTAACGAATCACAATCCATAAAGAAATAAAAATGCATGTCTAGTTCTTGAAAATTCAGAAGTAGTAGTTCAGTGATTGTGCAGCACAATAAAGAGACATTGAAAACTGAAAAGAACTCTCGTATTCATCACAATATAAGAAACAAGAAAAAGCAAATAAAACACAAAGCAGCAACAATTTACATGTGTGAACAAGTGTCCATGATAGAAGAAAATCTCTACAATAACAGTAGGAAACAAAAAGCAAATAAATTGTGACTAGCAGAATGCAATCTAAATTTCAATAAGCACAGGAAACATGAAATAATTATTATTTTTATCCATTCAGCAGAGATCATGCGAGCTCTACTACATGGAAATAGAGGGGGGGAAAGGAACAAGTCAAGGACATTCTAAGAAAAAAATCCCGAACAAGGTTTGCTCAGTAAAAACAGAAGTTAGCATGTAGCGCAATAAAGAGCATAACCTCTCATACAATAACTTTTACAGAATTATAGCAGTAAATCATTTATTTATAAGAAAAACAAAGCATTCATCAAAATTAGAGATTATTTTCATGGGAAACAAAGAAAATTAAAAAAAGGGATATAGTCAAAAATATAAATACACCCTTTAAAATATTTCCAGTGATTGTAAATATTTCAAAGATGGACCACATGCCAACCAATGGTTCTAAGTTTAACTCATATTCCGACAAACAAGATATGCAACTGAGATTGGAACAGCTCAATAAACTTGTACTGAATAATTAAAAAAATTGAAATACCCACTAATTTATTTTTTATTATTTTCACAAGTCCAAAACGAGAACAAATCAGCATGTAGTGAATAGCTAAGCCAATACACAAACTGACCCATTACAAGGAGCGAGTAACAGAGTGATAATATTTACCTTGAAGAAGATAAACACAGAGGGTAAGTAAGGAAATCAAGGAAGGTGAAGGAGGGATAACAACCTCTGAGCCTAATTGGCGCATACAAAGGTTGGGGGGTTTGAAGAGGAATACTGAGATCGATAAAAACAGTGCTATTATTTTTTAGAGTGGATGTGGTTTCGTAATGATGTACGTGTCTTAGGGTCAATGGTTGGTACTTGGTCTATTGCCTGTTTGTATGATTCGAGATTGTTGTTTCGATTCTGGTTATTTTCATTTCGGTAATATTAAATACCAAATATATATATATATATATATATAACACTTATATAGAAAATTATAATAAAATAAAATAATAAATATAATGCAAAATTTAATAATATTTATTTATTTAATTTTTATAACTTAAGTATTGATGATATTTTATTATTAATAATAAATATTTTCTTTTTATTTTATTTTATTTAATTACAACTTTATCATTACACGAATAAAAAGGAACATGACATTTGAAATTATGCTGTAGACAATGACTCTAAGGTTAAATTTTCTATAAACATTACTCTAACCGGAAAAATTCACCATTCACACTTGAAAAAGAAAAAAATCTAACGACTCACCTCAAAATAAAAAATAAAAAATATAAAGGCTAATACTTAATGCCCGTGACATTTTTTTTTTTTTAAGTAATATTAGATAATATTATTCTAATAAATAATGATTATAATTATAAAATTATAATTGATTAAAATATAATTTATGCAATAAATATAATACAAAACTTGATAATATATATTTAATTAATTTTTAATACTTTTTTTATTTAATAATAAATAAATATAATTTTATTTTTTTGTCTGATTATTCGATAAGGATCATAAAAGAGTGAGTTACGAGCGCTTTTATTATTATTTTTAAATTAATAAAATTTAAAAGAATTTGTGATGTAAATAAATCATATAGTATTTGATTAGTTATAACATTTTCAGTGGAAACTTTGAATTAGAATGATTGATGAATAAAGAATAGCAATTATTAAAGAAATTGGTTTATATAATAATATATCTTAAAAAATAAAGTGTATGTAGTTTTAATTATTTTTAAATACTGTTTGAACATAAGCACAGGCCGCTAGAACTGCCACTAATGTCACCTCAATTGGCTTTACACCTCCCATCCCTATCTCTAGAAAACAATTAATAGCTCTCTTAGAATTCACACACTGAATACCCTTGGATCATTAACGTCAATGACCTCATTTCTAAAATGCATCTTCAAAAAATAAATCACAAGAACCCTCAGTATCTTCCATTTTTACCAACTGTGCCGGTTACCATTGTACAATGTTAAGATTTTAGAAATCTCAACACATATGCACATTCATTGTAAAGTATGGATAAAATATTGACGTCGAATAATCAATGGAAGACCATTTCCAGGCTCCATTAGGCTGAAGCCTAACTAATTTAGAAAGATGCATGATTTTGTATATATACAGCCCTCGATATTAGTTATTTAAGGTGTATTGTTTCCTCACAGCCCAACAAAGTATTATTTTATTTGTTTTACTTTTAAAAAATATACAGTAAAATAAAAGATCTTATATGATTTAATCTGAATCATACAAATCTAACCATGTAATGATCCGTATATCAATGAATATTTATGATTTAATTCAAACTGTTTCATTTTTTTTTTAATTTTTTCTAAAATAATATTTCATGTTGAGCATTACATATTTTAGGTTGAAAAATTCAAATAAAAATAATATAATATTATATATACATAGAAAACACATACTCACTTATTTGTAATTAGAATAATTCAACTTTTTATTCAATGTTAAAATCATATAAATTCCAAAAAAAAAAAAATTATAATAAAAATTTAATATTACAAACTTAATCCGATATGAGCATAATTTATACATTCATTCAATAAAAACAATGTAATTTTCTTTTATTTATAAATAAAAAGAAAAAACAATATGAGTTAATGACTCAAAAATTATAAATAAAAAAATATTGCTTAACTATATAAGAAATACAAGAAGAAACATATAGTTATGAACATGATAAATTTTGACTTTAGTTTAACAAAATTGGAATAATAATAGTTAGATTTATGAAAAAATGTAAGAGAAAAAGTTAGATTTATGAAAATAAAAGAGCTATAAATTTTTAAAATATATGTTAATATGTTAATATTGCCATAGAAGAACAGAACTACTGGATTCCTTTTCTTGTTTTTATGTTTATTTATATATATATGTTAATATATATTGTTAGAATAATATATTAGTATATGTTAATATTGGTATATTTAGTATATTAGTATATTTAATATATTAGTATATGTTAGTATATGTAAATATTGCCATAGAAGAACAGAACTACTGGATTCCTTTTCTGTTTGTTTGTAACAGACTTGAATGTACTGGTGTATATAAACCATAGCACCTACCTTTATATCTTCAGTTCGCATTAAATTTATGAAAAAATGTAAGAGAAAAAGTTAGATTTATGAAAATAAAAGAGCTATAAATTTTTAAAATATATGTTAATATTGGTATATTAGTATATGTTAATATTGCCATAGAAGAACAGAACTACTGGACTCCTTTCTGTTTGTTTAAAATATATGTTAATATGTTAATATTGGTATATTAATATGGGAACATATCATTGGCACTCATCGGTTCTACCTTTAATCCTGATTTGTTTTTTTCGTTAAATCACAATGACGCGATGAAAAGATTCTTTTACGTGTTTGTACTCATCAATTTCCAACGTGTTTGCTTTGTTCTTGTAGCAAATGAGAATCGAGGGAAGCTTGGGAAGTTAGCATATTTGGAAACCTGTAGCAAAACCACCTCCAAACCAGCGGAAGATGAGGAAGATGAATTCACAATTACCTTTGATTGGGAGGAAGATGCAGGAATTCTAGTGGCAATATCAATTAAAAGCCCTGGTTTCCCTGAGTTCTTCCTCAAGACTGTTATTCTTTATGATGTTCCTGGCGTACGTAAAATCAAGTTCAATTGCAACTCATAGGTATGTCCTTCAATGCATACGCCTGGAAAGTTTCGCATTTTCTTCAGGAACAAGGTAGTGGAAAAACATTACAAATCTGCGCAAGAACAGAGAATAAGAAACTAACTGAATCGAATATATTTGTGCAGACATATCTTCCTCGTGATACACCAATGGCACTAAGAAAATACAGGGAAGAAGAACTACTATTCTTGAGAGGAGGGGAGAAAAGAGAGCTCAGGGATTGGGACAGGATCTATGATTATAATGTCTACAATGAATTCGGGAATCAAGATAAAGGTCGTGAATATGCCCGTTCTGTTCTTGGAGGTCTATTGACCATCCTTACCCTCGTAGGGTAAGAACAGGCAGATTATCAACAAGAACAGGTTAGATATCAAAGATTTCAACTATATTTTATTTCTATATATTACCAAACAAGGTTAAACCAAATCAACAAAGCGCACACAAGAATTTTATGTCGTTCACATTCACAGCCCCACTAAGATCACACCATGCTCAAGAAAACACCCAGAGATCAAATTCTTGCTCTCTGCATAGTCATTTGTTTATATAGATCATAATTACATTGGATCTTGATTCTCTACTACAAAACCACATGCGTAAATAAGCGCACTCAGCACCTCTTATAAGTATTCTTAGTTAAATATACTGAATGAAATATATTTCTTGTTATATTATTACCTCACAATTGAGGTATATATAAGAAATTAAATACAAGAGTCCTAAATAAAATAGAACTATGTACAACTTAGAACTCTATTACAGATAGATACATATACACTAATTACATGACTCACGCTAACACTCTCCCTCAAGTTGGCGCATACATATCGACCATGCCCAACTTATTTAGTGAGTCATAAAACGCCTTCTTGGAAACTCCTTTGGTGAGCACATCTGCAAGTTGCTTCTCAGTGCGAACAAAAAGAAACCTAATGAGTTTGGCATCTAGTTTCTCTTTTATAAAATGACGATTAACCTCCACATATTTAGTACGATCATGCTGTACTGGATTTTGTGATATGTCAATGACTGCTCGACTATCACAATATAACTCCATAGTATTTTTGAGTTCAAGACCCAAATCAAACAATAAACTTTTTATCCACAGCAATTCACAAACACCATGAGCCATAACTTTATACTCAGCCTCAGTACTAGACCGCGCCACAACTTTCTGCTTCTTACTTTTCCATGTAACCAAATTACCTCCCACAAAAGTAAAGTAACCCGATGTCGACCTTCTATTTGTAATACTTCCTGGTCGGTGGATGGAAGCACTTGTACCCTTTCTGATAACCTCCATAACCAACTAACACACATTTGATTGCTCGGGCATCTAACTTGGACCTCTAATTTTTAGGAACATGTACAAAAGCAACACAACCAAATACATGGGCAGGAAGATTATGAAATGATGATAAGGATACATGAGATGCGAGAACCTCGAATGAGATTTTTCCGTGAAGGACACTAGATGGTAGACGATTGATGAGATGGACGGAAGCTTGTACAGCATCGCCCCAAAGATATTTTGGCATATAAGCACTAAATAGAAGTGCACGAGTCTTATCAAGTAAATGACAATTTTTTCTTTCAAACACCCCATTTTGTTTTAGTGTTTGTGGGCAAGTAGTTTGGTGAACAATTCCATGTGTTTTGGCAAAATCTTGAAACATACGATTAACATATTCTCCCCCATTGTCAGAACGTAGGACTCTAATGGTGCTATTGTATTGTGTTTGAACATGAGTACGAAAGTTTTGAAAAACTGAAAAAACTTCATCTTTGGTTCTAAGAAGAAAAACCCATGACAATCTTGTACAATCATCAATAAACGATACAAAATACCTCATGCTCGATACAGTGGGCTCTCTACTCGGTCCCCAAACATCAGAATGAATTAATTCAAAAGAAACAATACTTTTATTAGAAATACTAGGAGAATAAGTAATACGATGGCTCTTGGTCAAAACACACGTCTCACAATGTAAAACAGACTCATTAACACCAATAAACAAAGTAGGCAAAGATTTTTTTATAAGACTAAAAGAAGGATGCCCTAAGCGGCGATGCCATAACCAAATTTAACTTAGATTGTCAGAACTCGAGGTCAATGCGGTGCGGGACTGTGCTCCTGGTTTTTTCCCTGCGTAGTTCTGATCCAGACGAAACAATCTGCTCCTCAGATACCCTCGACCAATTATTTTCATGGTAAGAAGATCCTGAAAAATCACATACATAGGATAAAAGGTTACAGAACATTTAGACTCAGTATTCAACTGTGAGATAGATATTAAGTGATGGGATAAGTCAGGCACATATAAAACATTATGGAGTTGTAAAGTTAGAGTGATACGGACTGACCCCTTTCCTAAGACAGAAAAAGCTTCACTGTTAGCATTCGTAATATAAGACACTGGGGGAGAAGATAACTCAGTAAAATACGATTTATCATAAGTCATATGATCAGACGCACCAGAATCAATAATCCAAGTATTAGACTCAACAAAGTGAGAAACATTTAAAGCCATACCAAACTTACCACAACTAGCTATTGAAGCTATAGAGGTACATCCACATGTCACACGATGATCCTGTCCAATTACTCCATAGAAATCTAGTTCTTGTACTACTTGTACAGTAGTTGCTTTCGTTTTAGAACGATAATTTGGCCTTTTAGGTCTAAGGTGGGGGTTCAGTTTATAGCAAGTCTCTCGGATATGTCCTGCTCAATTGCAATAAGAGCAATGAGAATGAGGACGATTGGCAAAGCCTGGTGGAGGTCCTTGCTGATGAAGTGGAACTGAACTCCGCTACTGGAGAAAAGGTGCCTTTGAATTGGCTTGAATGGCTAAACTATATAATTCAATCTGTGGCTGATTAAGACTTTCCTGCTGAGATTCATCCTTACGGATGTATGTAAAAGTTGTGGTCAAGCTCGGAGGGTCTGGCATTATGAGCAATTCGCCCTTAGCACTATTATGTTTTGTATCAAGTCCTCTTAAGAATGCATGAACTCGCTCAAGCTCCTTTCCTTTCTGGTACCATATAAGGTCCTCTTGATTTTTGATTTTGCACGGACGTTTCTGATCAATTTCAGCCCATATATTTTTCAGCTTGGTAAAAAACATAAACACTGGTTGCCCATTCTGTTGCATGCTTGTAGCTTTGCACATTAATTTGTGGACCTGTATAAAGTCAGATTCATTAGTGTAGAGGTCTCCCAAAGTCTTCTATATGGTCTCAGTTGTGTTACATTCTTCCACCATCTATAGTACATCATCAGTGATGGCTCTAAATAAAATAGACATAACGAGGCCATCATCATCTTCCCACTTAATATAGGCCTCCACATCATCTTCATGAGGAGCCTTGATTGTTCCAGTGACATGTTCCATCTTGTGTATCCTGCGGAGATAGACGGACATAACCCTTTTTCATGTTCGAAAGTTGGTACCATTGAGTTTGGTACAACCGAAAGAGCCATCTTTTGAACTCTTGATAGAGACTTCAAATTTCAGAATTTCAGGTGTCTTAGAACTCTGATTTTCTCTTGAATCTTCCATTGAAACAAACAATAATAAGATGCAGCAGAATAATAATAAAAATTATTTATCTCCTTTTTTTTTTAGTTGACCGTTGATCGGATGATGGGCACTATTGACCGTTGATCGGATGATAGGCTTGGACTGGATGGTAATGGATATATAGGCTAGGAGTATGGGCTTGGGCTGGATGGGAATGGATATGTGGTGTTTGTGGGCTAGGGTTATTGGGTTTGGGCTAGTGGGCTAGGGTTTGGTGAGTATGGCCAAACAAAAAAGGATAGGCAGATCTGATTAGCGGCAATCTTGATGGGCGGTGGCGGCGACAGATCTGAGGTTTGGGAGGAGAGGTGCTGCGACAGGAAATGGTGGTGAACATGGGAAGGGAGGCTGATCTGGTGAGACAGCACAAGGGCGCACAGGCGCGGGACTGTCGGTGCAGATGGGTGCAGCGAGAGAGGCGGCGCGAGGTAGATCTGAAGCAGGCGCGGCGTGAGAGGTAGCACTAGGCAGATCTAGAGTAGGCGCGGCGGGAAAGGCAGACAGAGAGCAACGGACAGGCGGCGTGACAGAGCGCAACTAGCAGGCGGTGCGACTGGCGGATAGAGCGCAATGGATAGGCGGCGCGACAGAGTGCAACGGAGACTGAGCCATGCATGGGAGACTGTGCTGGGGACTGGCGAATGGCGAGGCTAACTGCGGAAGTGGCTGATGCTGACTGGGACGTTGATGGCAGAGTCAGGAAATATCAAATGCACAAGGCAGTCTCTTTTTTTTTTTTTATTGGATCTTGCTCTGATACCAAGTTAAATATACTGAATGAAATATATTTCTTGTTATATTATTAACTCACAATTGAGGTATATATAGGAAATTAAATACAAGAGTCCTAAATAAAATAGAACTATGTACAACTTAGAACTCTATTACAGATAGATACATATACACTAATTACATGACTTACGCTAATATCTTTTGTTGAGCTGCCCTAATATTTGTGGTTAAACCTATTCGAGTCACAGTCCACTTTAAAATATATTTGAAACTTGCAGTGTTGAATCAAATGTTACATAAATTTAATGTCATTGCTTGTATAAAGTGGTTTAAGAGAGTAACTACTAAAATTGGAAAGATAATTCTGTAGTTATAGATGTGGATTAAAGTTGCTAGTGGCTAAAGAGAAACCCATTTGTTATTTATCAAAACTTTTGGCAGTATTGTAGCTTGTCTCTATTGACAAGCCTAGTAAATATGATTAGTCTACCGCATAATATGATCATAAAATATATCCAATGGTGCAAGCAGATAATCTTAGAATATCATCATCATTGTTTTAAGTGCATGAATTAGCATTTTGTGAGGGAAAAGTTTGTTGAAGAGAATTTCAAAATACATATAGAGTCCTAAAAGTGAGACACTTGAAAATGCTTTATAAAGGATTTGAAGAGTTGTGATGGTAAAACAATAAGATGTGATGAGAGCATGATCTTTCATTTGCACCCATTTATTTTGGACCTTTGGATCTACAAAGAGACATAATGGTCACAACCATTGATTGCGATTAAAAGTCATGATGGTTGATTCATGACCATTGATTGTGATGAATAGTCATGATAGTTGATTCATGATTGTTCAAAGTTGTTGACCGATGGTTGACCAACATTGACCGGTGGTTGACCGCATTGACCGATAGTTGATTGCTTTGACCGGCGATTGATCATGTTGACCAAGGTTTGATCGAACTTTGACTTGTCAAAAGAGGTGCAATCTGAGCCATACAATGAATGAGATGCAATCTGGACCCTTAATTGATAATAAGACATGACTATTGGCCAAAAAGAATTGTGTTACTTGAGATCTGACCATTAAATCAAGATCTGACGACTATGAATGAAGAAATGCAACCCAAGTGAATAGGTGCAAATCATTCTATAAATACCAATGAATCACATGTCATCAAATCCATCCAAAAATCCAAAAAGAGAACACAATTTCTCTACAAAGCAATTTCCTCTCCACAAAATATTTTAAAGTTTAAAATATTCATACTTTTTAATATACAAAATAGTGTTCTAATAACTGCAGTATTAGAATATTATATATATATATCTTGAGTGCTCTTCAAAATTGAAAGTGTTCTAGATTGTTTTTGTTAGTGCATACCGCAGACAATAAAAGTTTCACTGTATCCTGGAGGCGTATTTGCTGAACCCTAGTGTATTACTGAATAGGTGAGAGCAAATAGCGTCTTAAGGAGGGCGATATTATTTCGTGCCTTGAAACCTTAATTAAATTTTAACAGCAAGTTCTACCCAATTTTTCAACAAAGTTCTCTCTTAGCTGGTTATAGGATTTGCGTATGTTTTCAAAGAAATGGAGAATAAATGCTTCTTGAGCCTGTGTTTTATGACTATGCACCGTAGATTCACAACTTACCCAGTGACTAATTAAACAGCTTCATTTCTGCATCTGTAAGTCAGAAAACTAATCAGTTAGATTCTGGATGGTTGGAGTTCTTTATTAGGATACAGTATCTTTAGGCTTGGGAATCTTAAGGTTTCAGGTACATGCTTCACTCTGGGAGGATGAAGTGGTGGGATTACCTTCCTTACTGCAATATAATAGGTTCAAGTGTTTGAATCAGAACATGATGTTTAGAAAGGCATATAGCCATCTTCCTTTTTCTTTTTTTCTTTTTTGAGGAAAGCCTAAACCCTTGTTAAATAGATAATTATCTAATTAGATAATTCATATGAATCAGAAGATTGTTAGGTTCATTTGAAAGATAATTAAATTAGGTTAAGTTAATTAGAGGTGAAGAATTAGATAATTCAATTTGTTATGTTAATGAATTAGAGAAATATTGATAATTCATAAGATTTCTTGTTCAATAATACCTTACCTTTTAACTTAACCATAATTATCTAATTAGTTAGATAAATTGTTAGGTTCATTTGAAAGATAATTATCTAATTAGTTAGAGAAATTGTAGAAAACATTTTCTAATTGACTAATATGTCCAGTAATTCCTTTGTTCCTTAACTCTGTTGCTTAATGTGATGTTGTTATTCAAAAAGGAAAAGTTTGAGATAATTTATGTCTGTTACATTTCTCCAAGTATGTTCATGGTGATGTTAATCTTACTTATCAAGCAGTAAAAGGAAGCTGTATTTGTAATAAAATCGTGATGGCCTCACATTTTGACAAAATGGAAGATTGCTTCTCTTGATCTTTAGATATGCAGTTTTGCTCTGAAGTCTTTCGTCATTTACCATTTATTTCATGTCTATGCACGACCGTAGTTATTCTTTTCAAAAGCTCCTACTTACTGCAAAATAATAAAGCATTATTAATTTTCTGTCATATATGTGTAATTGTCCGACAGATCCTAACACTGAGACAAGGCAGGCAGTTTTGGAAAGCTCCGACGTTTATGTTCCGAGAGATGAAAGATTATGTCACTTGAAGAGGTCAAATTTACTCAAGCATTCGTTGAAGTGTAATTTTACAGAACGTTTTCCGGAATTTGAACCCACATCTGGAGTGTTTGTTAAAGGCTTCCAAGATGTGCATAAATTGTTTGAAGAACTATTCGAATTCCCTTCCCCTCGAGTGATTGAAGGTACATAACATGTATTTGCAGAGCATAACCATTCTAAAGTGTTTTGAACTTGCTAATATGGTGTCTGTTCAGATTGAAATCTTAAGACCAAAGTGTGACTTCTTTTAATGTGCTATTTAATTTTTATAAAATCGTCTGTTACTCCTAATTTGGAGCAGGTGACAAAATAGCATGGAGGACTGATGAAGTATTTGCAAGAAAGATGCTGGCAGGAGTGCATCCTCTTCTCATTAGCCGTCTCCAGGTAAACTTTGAGTTTTTCATAATTAATCAGCAAATGCAACTTTAATTTGTTGAAAAAAAATTTAGAGTACATAACTCTTAACTAACACACCATTATTTTTCTATACAATTTTCATTAATATTGATCTTTGTTCTTAGAAATGTTTTCTTACAACTTTCCAAGATATCCAAGATTAGATTGTTACAAATGAATGCCAAGATGCCTATTTATAATGGTGGCATCTAGCCTTGGTTTCTTCTACTCTATTCTAGATCATTCCTATTCTAGAATGTTCTAGTTTGATCTTACATATTCCACAAAGTTCTAGAACCTTCTAGCCTACTCTAAAATACTTCTAGGATTGTCTAGTTTCTTCATCTAGGTTCTAGGATGTTCCGGAACCTTCTACATTCTTCATGTATCTTCCGGCATGTTCTAGAATCTTCTACTGCCTTCTAGAGTCTTCCAGAACCTTCTAGCACGTTCTAGGTCCTTCTAGAACTTTCTAGAATCTTCCTACAATTTCTAGAATCATTAAGAACTTTTAAGAAGAGAGAAGTGGTGATGATTTTTAACACTCCCCCTCATCACCAGCTCTCATTATTTTTACTGTGTAAGTTTCGCTACTGGACTAAACGTTTCATCATATTCTAGTCCGTACTGTTGAGAGAAACCACGAGCTACCAATCGTGCCTTGTACCTCTCGATTGACCCATCTGGACGACGCTTTATCTTGTAAACCCACTTGCAGGATATGGGTTTCACATCTCTTGGCTTTGGCACTAGATCCTAAGTTTGATTTTGCTGAAGTGCATCGATTTCTTCTTTCATAGTTGTCATCCACTCAAAACTCTGCGATGCTTCTTCGAACGTCTCAGGCTCTGTTGCTTCTTCAATTATGGCTGCATTGGCGTATTTAGGATTTGGCCTTCGTGTTCTTGTTGACCTTCGAAGTTGAGATTGTGGAGTTGATTCTTCCGTTTCACTAGGCTCAGCTTCTTCATTTGGTTGT